>JAKTZE010000003.1:0-600000 GCA_030578775.1 Sugiyamaella chiloensis
CTCCGTACAGTATTTGCAATAATTTCCCATCGAGCTGTTCAACTCTCTCAGCGACATCATGCCAACAGGTATCAAGTTCGATATCTGCAAGTTCATCTGTTGTGACTAGCAGTTCGAGCGGTATTTCGTCTTCCTCGCTTGTTATCAGCTCGTCTAGCTTGAGTGCCTCTTCATCGTCTTCTTCAGTTGTAAGCTCTTCAAGCTCTTTATCAAGCTCTTCATCTGTTGTCATCTCATTGTCAAGTTCTTCATCTGTCGTCAGCTCATCGTCAAGTTCTTCATCTCTTGCCAGCTCTGTTGTCAGCTCGTCATCTATTGTCAGCTCTGTTGTCAGCTCTTCATCAAGCTCTTCATCTGTTGCCAGCTCTGTTGTCAGCTCTTCATCGGTCGTCAGCTCTTCATCAAGCTCTTCATCTGTTGCCAGCTCTTCATCAAGCTCTTCATCTGTTGCCAGCTCTGTTGTCAGCTCTTCATCAAGCTCTTCATCCGTTGCCAGCTCTTCATCAAGCTCTTCATCTGTTGCCAGCTCTGTTGTCAGCTCTTCATCGGTCGTCAGCTCTTCATCAAGCTCTTCATCTGTTGCCAGCTCTGTTGTCAGCTCTTCATCGGTCGTCAGCTCTTCATCAAGCTCTTCATCTGTTGCCAGCTCTTCATCAAGCTCTTCATCTGTTGCCAGCTCTGTTGTTAGCTCTTCATCGGTTGTCAGCTCTTCATCGGTTGTCAGCTCTTCATCAAGCTCTTCATCTGTTCTCAGCCCTTCATCGAGCTCTTCATCTATTGCCAGCTCTTCATCAAGTTCCTCCACATCAATCTCGTCGTCAGCTGCCATCTCATCATCGACCTTATCCTCGTTGACTAGTTCAAGCTCGAGTATTCTCTCTTCATCAACCGTTTCGTCTAGTAGTTCATCTGTGGTATCGTCTCCTGCTCAGTGTTCATGTCCTCCACCAAGTTCTCCACCAGTGGTTGGATGTATCAACAGTATCAACACATTCAAATCTGCATGCGATAACTTTGAATACCATGGTCAGATCAGTGATTTCGATGATATCTTCAGTGCTATCAGCAGATGCCAATTCCCTCCTCAAGGTGGATCGGATTGTGATGCTCAATATATTTCTAGTGCTTTAAGCGATTCTTTTTCGTCTGTTAGCAACGTGGTAAATAGTGTGGGGTCGAACTCCAACTGGGGATATGTCTCGGAGCAAGTATCACAATTTGGAGCTCAACTGAATGATTTCTTTGATAATTTCTCTTCACACTGCAAGTATCGCGGTTTGTATCAAGGATTTGAAAATGTCAATTCAGTTTTCGACCAATATGGAAAGAATTGTCAAAGTTCGGGCAAGAATTATCCTCCATTTAATATTTGCAACAGCTTCCCATCGAGCTGTTCAACGTATCTGCCAACGTCATGCCTCCAGGTATCAAGCTCGGTTTTTGCAAGCTCCTCTCGTGCTCCTAACTCTTCTGTTGTGATCAGCAGTTCCAGTGTGGCAGCTTCATCTTCCAGAACAAGCAGTATTCCGCCATCTTCATCAATCGGTATGAGCTCATCAAGCTCAAATGTATCCTCGTCAACTGTCGCCAGCTCCATTGCTAGCTCTTCATCTGTGGCTACCTCTTCTGTTGCCACCTCTTCGTCGCTGATATCATCATCCTCATCGACATCCGGAACCAGTTCTAGTTTACCTTCTTCCAGTGCTATTAGCTCATCGAGTGTTATCAGTTTGCTATCGTCAACCATATCGAGCAGTGTTGCGTCTTCAAGCTCATCAAGTCCTATCACTTCACTTTCCAGCTCTGCTTCCCAGAATGTTTCGAGTAGTGCTTATTCTACTTCTGCTTCCAGCTTCTCCAATGTTGTATCATCAACTTCGAGCATTTCTAATTCTTATTCTTCACCAAGTTCAATCACATCAAGTGGTATTTCGTCTTCAGTGACTTTGTCTAGTGCTGTTTCCTCTGTTGCAAACAGTTCGAGCCTACCATATCTTTCTTCATCGTCGAAATATTCTTCAATCGCTTCAACGTCTAGTGAGGTGTCCTCGACAAGCAGTGCTGTGAGTTATGTGCCTTCATCATCAGTACTTAGTACCACTTCTGGAGTGCTCATCTCCTCGTTGTCATCTCCTTTGGTCAGTAATTCAAGTGCTACTTCTGTATCTTCAGCAGCAAAGCCTGGTTCGCTGGTTTCGAGTGCTAGTCTTGGACAGTCCTCAAGCAATGCGGTCTCGAGCTCAAGAATTGCTTCAGCCAGTACTGCGACACCATTTGCTTCCAAGCCCGCCAGTTCAAGCCTCCTTTCGGCAACTAGCTCTTTGGGAGCTAGTATCTCCGTTAGCAATACTGAAAGTGCGTATCGTACAAGTTTATTGTCGAAATCTGAAGCACAATCAAGCTCAATAATTGTTGCTTCTGTATCCACGGGATCTATACTGACTTCTTATACTGTGGTCACAGAAACAATCATTGTCAAGAAACCACAATCAACGACATTCGTCGGCCAGACATCGTTTGAGTATATCACAGAAACACTGACAAAGACAGTACCTTGTCCAGAAACTACCATTCCTTACACAGTTGTGACCGAGACTGTTACATCCAAGCAAGAACATACTGGTGCTGCTGGTGAAACGTCTACTGAGTATGTTGTAGCAACCGTAACGAAGACAATTCCTTGTCCAGAAACAACAGTTACCTACACGGTTGTAACGGAAACCATAACATCCAAGCAAGAACATACTGGTGCTGCTGGTGAAACGTCTACTGAGTATGTTGTAGCAACCGTAACGAAGACAATTCCTTGTCCAGAAACAACAGTTACCTACACGGTTGTAACGGAAACCATAACGTCCAAGCAAGAACATACTGGTGCTGCTGGTGAAACGTCTACTGAGTATGTTGTAGCAACAGTCACCAAGACACTGCCTTGTACTGAAGCAATTGTTACCTACACAGTAGTAACGGAAACAGTCACATCTCAACAGGTACACATTGGTACTGCCGGTGAAACTTCATTTGAATATGTTACCACAGCTGTCACCAAGACGGTACCATGTCCCGAATGTGCAGCGATAGTATCAGCTACCAACACTGTGGTGACAGAGACTGTCGTATCGAAGCAACCGTACACAGCTGCAGCTGGTGAAACATCTTTTGTGTATGTCACGAACGTGTTGACCAAGACTATTCCCTGTCCAGAGTGTACTCAAACTGTGTCAGGAAGTCTTGGACCTACTGAAAATGTTGCCCCAGCAAAGGCCTCCACCTCAGTTGCGGTGTTGCAAGGTTCCTCCACTCAGCCTGCACTTCCTGCTGTTTCAACTCCAGGCTCAAGTGGATCATCTGTTGAGCAGTCATCCTCAGCCACAATGGCTGGTGTAGCCAGAAGCTTGCTTTTCGCTATGATTTCGGCATCGGCAATCTTATTCTTATAAACTAGCAGGTCTATTATATAATTTCACTCTCCACCAAAAATAGCTTAATGAATAACTTCTTCTTTTTTAAACGCTAACCAGTATTCTATTTTAACTCTCCACCAAAAATAGCTTAATAAATAACTTCTCTTTTTTAAACTCTAACCAGTATTATACCACTTCGACGACATTGCATCTCGGCTTTAACGGACTCGGAGATAACTGGCTCCGTAGAGCCGATCCGAATATAGCCCCATTTGGATTAGGTTGACTCACAACCCATATATTTCCGGATTGGTTTTATCAGATCAATTCGCATATAAGATTGCATCGCGGACGCTATAGTAATCTGATCGGCCATGAATAGACACGACGTTGTTATAATCGGTGGTTCTTATTCTGGCATTGCCATTGCCCACGGACTTCTCAAGAGCTCTGCGGAAATCAAGGTTACTCTGATCTCTCCTTCAACTCACTTTCTCTACACCTTTGCAGCATGCCGGGCTATTGTCGAGACAGAAGTACTGGATCATCCCAACTTTTTTTTGCCTATAACTGAAAATTATAAATACGCTGGCGAAAGTTTTACATTCATCCAGGGTCTTGTCGAATCCATTAAGGAAGAAACTGCTGAAGTTAGAATTCGATCAGGTAAAGACGAAACCATCAAGAGCTTCCATTCTTTAATTGTTGCAAGTGGTGCTACAACTTCTACTCCGCAGTTCAAACTAAATACCCACAATTATACAGAGAATAGGGATGCTCTCTTGAAGCTATCAGAAAGCATTAAGAGAGCCAAGATTATTGGAGTTGGTGGAGCCGGGGCACTTGGAGTAGAGCTGGCTGGAGACTTGGGCCAGAAATACGGCAAAGAGAAAGAAATAAAACTCTATACTGGAAGACGTGGGGTGCTCCCAGAAGTAACAAAATCTGATAGTGCAAAGGCTGTACTTAAACTTGCAGAACTTGGAATAACTATAGTTAATGGCGTTAGAGTGAAGGGTGCCCGTGAAACTGGAGAAGGTTATGAACTGAAACTAACAGATGGAACGAATGAATACGTCGATCTGTACATTCCAGCTACTGGGGAAACTCCAAATACCAAGTTCCTTCCTACAAAATATCTGGATGAGAACGGGTACGTGAGAGTTAATAAAGCAATGGGCGTTATTGGTTATCGCAGGATGTACGCTATAGGTGATGTCACCGCCGGTTGCGATGGTACAGTTGAAGCAGTGAGATATCAGTTGAAAGTTTTGAAGTTCTCTATCTTGCAGGCTATCAGAGGTTGTGCTATCGAAGAGGATAATGAGCAGTTTCTTTTTAAGAATACAAAGAAGAAGCATGCTACATATGTTGTAACAATTGGAAGCGAAGGAGGGATTTCGAGTGCTTGGGGTATCCCTATACCGAATTGGGTGATTCGTTTCGCCAGAGCTAAGGATTTGGCTATATCAAGAGCCAAGTTAGCTGTAAATGGTACTTTTTATTAGTTGCATGATAAAACTAGTACCATGGAACAACTTCAAGAAACTTAAATATATCTGGGAATCAATAAAGGTAAGATTATAATTTCTATCTATCTCTGTCAGTTATCATTTATCTAAGCCCAGTGATACTTCTTTGCAGGGTGGTCGTCTCTCAAGTGTGAGTTTCCTTCAGTACCATATACATTTTCACGGAAACTTCCACCAGGAACATCATATTCGTTCCAATACCGTCCTCGCTTTTGAAGTTCAGGTATAACATATTTAACAAAGTCCTCATAGGTCCCAGGGAGCAAGACATTCTTCAAATTGAATCCATCAACATCACTTTCGTCAGTCCACCTAATAAGTTCGGTAGCAACCTTTTCTGGGCCACCGATAATTGTAAATGCATTATGTCCAAGTGCATACTTTTCGGCAAGCGTCCATTTAGACCATAGCCTCTCTTCCTCCCCATAGAACTTGGCTCGACTAGTTACAAAGCCAGCAAGCGACTTATTCTCTGAATTACGAAGATCAAAGTCATCTGCATAAGGGGCAAAATCCATCTGGGAAGCTCCTGCCAGGAATACGAGTGAAGCTTCCAGATCGACATATTTAAGAATCTCCTTGTATTTCAGTTCAGCTTCTTCATCAGTGGCAGCAGTTATCACACTTAAACCAACCATGGCCTTGATAGAATACGGGTCACGTCCGAGAGCTTGAGCTTTCTTTCGAACATCATCTACAGTTTTACGAACCTCTTCGGCTTTCTCGCCAGCCAAGAATACTCCTTCGGCGTGCTTTGCACCGAAATTCTTACCGGCTAAAGACGAACCTGCTTGGAACAAAAAGGGCGTTCGTTGCTTCGATGGAGCAGTAATATGAGGACCAGGAACTTTGTAATATTTTCCATCATGCTGGATAGCCCTCACACGGTCAGGATCTGCATAGATGTTTCTTTTGACATCTTTAACGACAGCATCATCTTTCCATGATCCTTCCCAAAGCTTGTAGACAACTTCCATATATTCATCAGCTTTTCGGTAACGTTCGTCATGCTCAATTTGAGTATCAAGGCCGTGGTTTTTAGCAGCGCTTTCCAAGTAAGATGTGACGATGTTCCATCCTACCCGACCTTTTGTGAGATGATCAACCGTGGAAAACCGTCGAGCCAACTCATAAGGGTGGTCATAGGTCGTAGATGCCGTGACACCAAAGCTAATACTCTTTGTTGCCAAAGCGAGTGCAGGGACTAATAACAGAGGATCATTAACAGGAAATTGAGCGCCTGATCTGACAGCAGGTCTGAAATTGTCTGGCCCATCATACACATCATATGCACCCAAAGTATCAGCAATGAACAATGAATGGAACTTGCCCGCTTCGCATACTTGTGCTATCTTAACCCAATACTCAATTGAGTTATAGTCGTGCTCAGTAAGTGGCAGCTTATCATCTGGGTTCCTCCATTGCCCAAAATTATGATGGGTGGGAGTATTCATAACGAAAGCATTGAATATCAAGTTACGAGATTTCCTGTTAGGGGGAGGGGAAAGCTCACCTTCCACAACCTCATTCAGAGCCGCCAATCTAGCATTAGAGCCCATTGATAGAATGAATCTAGGGATTATCTACCATTTATACAAATTTTAAATGTCGGTGCTGCTATCTCCGACGTCAAACATCATGGCAGCTGATCATACGTGATATAAGCCTCAGTCACGTAATCTCAATTAATGGTAAAAGATATGAGGAATTAAAAGGAAAGAAAAGGAAGTATCATCGAAGTTCAAACGTAAATGGCTCTATTTATGGAGCCAGATCTCATAATTGGGTTTCTACCTACTACAACTTTTAGTTTAGCTGATAAAAGTTGTCGGAACTAGATTGTGGTAAGGGTTCATTGATAAGATAAGATCTTACTGATCACCAAAAAGCACCTGAGTGGATTAACATATACGAGGTATGTATATTCCATGACGACCTTGGTGTTAACAATACCAACCGATATAGTGCACAAAAGCGGTATTCCAGCGCATTAAGCGAGAATGAGCCGCTGAGACTGAATGGGACAGAACAGAGTTATATACTTTCCTCTCACCAAACTATTAGTGCACGCATCAGAGGCAAACCATAACTTTCCAATTAATGCAAAGAAGTTATTTAATTATACGAAGAAGCTCTCTTTATGAAGCGATGTACCGAAAGGTGAGCAAGGAACACGAACGTGGGGAAGTGGCCAGAAAGTGGGGTAATGCGCCTACTGGTGCATACTAGCTGTGCACACTAGTCATGAAAACTTACCTGATCCGGAGGCCAGAGCTCTGTTTTGATACGAGGTTGAGATTCTCCTTTTTGCTGTTTGAACACGAAAATTGTGCTGTGACTCCTGGGAAACTAGAAATCGCGACCATTTTAGAGGTTTATAAAAATGAAATTATGGATATTGCCCATCGAAAATTCCCTCCGCAGTGTTGGACGGAGGACTATTATGAAGGGGGATCCTCCTTTTCTGCGGTTATTTTAATAGGGTTAAGGGAATTGTATAGAGAATTTGAGAGATATGTTAGATTTAACCATAAATAATTACATAAACTATTACTATTAGTGGCCTTTACCAGATTAATGACAGCTTGTGTAAAGTAACCCATAATCATTAGTTTATTCAATACTTTTTCTAAATGATTCCTCTCAGTTGATTAGATGTCCGTAACCCCAGATCATGCATGCACCATGATTTTCTACTTTAGGACGATCTTCGCATAATCACCGTCCCATCCCACAATGTTTGGAGCTAAGCTTTTCAGTACGGTAGCAACTGGAAAAGGTATAAATTGAAGCCAAATCCGACTTCTGGCTGAAACTGTTGTCCAGCTATAGAAAGTCAGAAAGTTTCTGTCAATGGCAATACTACTAGAGGAAAATAAATTTTCAAGCACATGTGGCTGTATTTTTGGAATCTGCATGTAGAGCATGTTAAGTTCATATTTGCCACAGGCTATTCACATTGCGGATGTCATCTCACGACGACCAGCAAGTATTATCTCAACTGATAGACGAGCAGGATGAAACGACAACAATTATTCAAATAGATGCATTGTGTAAGAAGTTCTGGGGACGCCTAGAGACTATCAACAAGGAAAGAATATTATTGATCATGGGAGAATCTATTTGCTAGAGTGCGATATAATTCATGCTCGACCTGCCTATGATGATATACTAGAATTGATAACCAATACTAATTCCACAGCGAACGACGTAAAGCGGGTGGATTCAGCCAGGAAGAACCGCCATCTATCTACATTTCTAGTGACTGGGCAGCCTGGCATTGGAAAAAGTGTATTTCTGCTCTATGTGCTTATGAAACGACTGACCTAGAGAAAGGTTACAGTATACCGGCCTAGAAATGGAAATAATTCCAGATCGGACCAGATGGCAAGGTAATGGCTGTTGACCTTGATAGTCCCAATTTGAGAAGGTTGGCCAAAGCTTATAGTATCTGGTATCTACATGATGAAGCGATTGACCACAAAATGGCATTTCAGATTGCGATGATGAATGCTGGCAATTAACGAAGTGTCCATCTGCAAGTTTCTTCTCTCAAAATGGATAATTACAAATTCTATCTGAAGGAGTGCCGTGCAATAACTTACTTTTTAGATATACCAACAAGGAAAGAACAGATAGAAATGGCACGGAATGCGTGGGAATATAAAGAAGAGTACATTAGAAACGTGTGCTATATGTATGATTATCTCAGTTGTTCTCCAAGAATCATACAATCAGTGGTAGATAAAGCTATGCTTAAATTTGAATCTGAGTGCAATAATGTCGAGTCGATTGTACTTACGTCAATCTCGAAAATGTTAGTGGAAGGCAGATTGTATTTAGAATTCAACGCATATAGCACTTTAAGACCTGATGATGTGACCTGATGATGTCTCTCACTCAGCTTTTGTTGTGAGATCGCTAAGAATCTAAAACGCATTCCTTGAGCCGTCAACGCGATATCTTGGTTGGCTGATTGTCGCTATGGCAAATGAACAAAGAAAGAAATACATAGCTGCTTTTTATAATGATGTGCGCAAGATAGGCGTATGTGGTTCGTTCCGGGGTGTATTGTTCGAGACGTTATGCCATACATTTCTTCGCAAAAATTGCGAGGATATTGCGACCCTGTTGGGCTAATTCCAGTCAGGAGCTTCAACTCAATCCGCTTGAAACATACAAAATGTTTGCTGATTACAAAGAGATTGTGAACGAACTCCGCGACATGGTAGAGACGTATTATTGGCCAAGTATTCCAACTTATCTGGCAATTGACTCTTTTGGAATCTATAATATTAACAACGAAAAGCTGCCTGTGTTCTTTCAAATGACGATTCAAGATAGTCACCGTCTTGATATGAAATATGTCGACAAGCTACTGGCGCTGATGCCGGCTTACCATGGCAAAGCACATATAGTGTTTGTCATCCCTCCTCAGAAAGAAAAGATTTTCAGAGTTGTGCCTGAAAATGATTCTGGCAATGCAATTCTATATAAGCTTGTATTAACAGAAGACTATCTCGTTGATTGCGCATTATCCGAAAAGAAAATAAGCACCGTAAGAGTTCAGAGACCTGGAATCGAAGATTATGACCCTGCTGACTGTGTTGAAGAAGATAGTGATATGGGAGGGTTAGACAGATCCTCTGAAAATGTAACTGAGGCCGAGAGGCTACAAGAAGAAAAAAAGCAGCTAGAAGCACGAATAAGAAGTCTTAGAGCCCAAAGCTCATACCGGACTGAAGACGAAGGCGAAATGGAAAATATTAGTGAGAACATGATAGGTCCCCCAACTGCCGAATCATCTGGCTGGCAACAAGTTGAAAACAAGAAACCCAAAAGGAAAGCCAAGCAAAATAAACCAGAGTCAGTAACATTATCTGGGAAGTCGGCCAAAAAGGTGAGCCGACGGTGATTAAAAATAGTAAAAAAGAGCTCCACATTTCTCGCGATCGAGCCGCTAATTCTGTCAGGATTGGTTCAACTGATATTTTATTCTTGTCACTATTTATTTGTATATTCATTAAACTTCTCAAGAAACCTTTAAAATGTGCAGTTCGCGGATAGTGGTAAGGGGTTTTATTGATAACCAAAAATTAGCGGTGAACAATGTCATCGCCAATTTCATCCATCTTTAACTCCAGGAGTGCAATCATTTTGGCTGAAATCGATTTATATCCGGGATCTTCGAAAACATTGAAAAGTTCTAGCGGATCTTTTTTACAGTCAAATAATTCCCATTCTTTTTCTTGGCCTCCTTCTCCAGTTCCTTCGAGATCAAAACCTTCATTGTACCAGTAAATAAGTTTGTAGTTCTGGTCTCTTATTCCGTAATGAGCATAAGCATTGTGGATCTCATCTCTATGCATCCAATATCGATGATATGCTACTTGTTGCCAGTTTTCTTGAATAACACCAAGTAACAACTGTACAAATGGGGCACCTTGCATATAGCTCGGGATAGTTAATCCTGCTAGTTGCAAGAATGTCGGCGCGAAGTCAACATTGCTAATTATTTCATTGCAAACAGAATCTTTGGGGATCACATTAGGGTAGCGGATTATGAATGGCATCTGAAACGAGTCTTCATACATGAATCGTTTGTCAAACCAACCATGATCGCCGAGAAAAAAACCCTGATCGGAAGTGTATATAATAACGGTATTGTCTGCAATTTTCTCTTCATCCAGGTAATCAAGCATACGGCCAACATTGTCATCAACTGATTGAATTGTTCTCAAATACCGCTGCATGTATCTCTGGTATTTGAAATGCCTCACCTCGTCATGCGATTTGAAGGTATAAACTTCTCCGCTGTCCTTATCAATGAGCTGAAAGCCATTAATATCCTGAGGTAAAGGTATCTTGCGGTCAATTCCAAATCTAGAGGCAAGCTCGCCGACTTCCGATCCACCGTCTGGTTGAACAAGGCCAAGATCAAAGTATGTCATATCAGTATCAACCCTCATCTTCGCCTCAGCAGCAGCTTTGGCTCGATGCTTGTAGTCATCATCAAACGTATCCGGAAGCTTTATCTCTTCTGTATAAAGGTTCTTGTGTTTTGGGTGACTTTCCCAAGAACGATGTGGTGCTTTGTGATGGCACATTAAGAAAAATGGCTTGGATTTATCTCTGAGATTCAACCAATTGATACACTTATCAGTGATAACGTCAGTTGCATATCCTGCCTCATTAATACTTTTCCCCATCTCTATGAAGTTTGGATCAAAGTATTCTCCCTGTCCAATTAAGGCAGACCAAAAATCAAAACCTGTCGGCTCGTGGTCTCGGCCCTCACCTAAGTGCCACTTGCCTATAAATCCTGTCTGATAGCCTCCAGTTTTCAAATGTTTAGCTACATTTGGAATCCGTTTATTGATTTTGCTATTAAGCGTGTACACCGCATTAACGTGATTATACGTGCCAGTGAGAATGCTCGCTCTGCTTGGAGTGCAAATTGAGTTAGTTACATAGCAATGGTTGAAAAGCATTCCTTCTTCGGCGATTCTATCCAAGTTTGGAGTTTTGTTTATACCGTGACCATAACAGCTAATTGCTTTGGCTGCATGGTCGTCGGCCATAATGAACAAAATGTTCGGTTGTCTGGTAGTCATCATTTACTAATTTGCTTTAGCCTTCCTACCGCCAATGTCAACGGCATAAGTGCATATTTATATTCTTCCCTCTAAGTTGAGTTATATAAATAGATAACTATGATGATTCGGATTTCCGATAAATTCTATGATGATCATAGGTGAGAGCTCGGTCCGAGATTGTGCGTGATATGCACGTTAACATGCAGAAAGAGGCCGAGAGGTCGCTACTTGTAATAGGCTGGTTCTCGGTCCGGGATGCACATGCCTGCACATGCCTGCACTACGACATGCAGAAAATGCGGGGTAGATTCATCTTACATATCGACTTGACTGACGTTCCAGTGCGGAGAAAACATATAAATTGCTGCTGAGATCTTCATAAATACCTTATGAACATGGACAAGGAAAATACAGAATTGGTTGAATTCTCTGATACTATCGTAGCAGATGGTAAGTCTCGACTCGAGGTTGACGCCCAAGAACACACGGTTCTTGAGCATGAGATGTCTCTGAAAGAGTCTCTCAGAACTTATAAAAAGGCAATATTTTGGACCATTATAATAGCATTGGCTACTATTATGGAAAGTTATGATCTTCAGCTGATTTCAACGTTCTATGCTTATCCGTCATTCGCGAAGAAATATGGGGAGCCGCTCAACGGAGGTTACCAAGTGCCTGCAAAATGGCAACTCGCCCTTAGCCTGGGCTCAAACATTGGTATTGTTATCGGAATTTTTTCTAACGGATTTTTGGTGGATATTTATGGTCACCGAAGATTGTTACTTGTGGCATACCTTTTGATGATTGGATTTATTTTCATACCGTTCTTCGCCAATTCAATTGAAGTACTTCTTGCAGGAGAAATACTATGTGGAATACCTTGGGGATTATTCAACACAATTGCACCCTCATATGCCGTGGAAGTATGCCCGATCAAGCTGCGAGGTTATTTGACAACCTACATTAACCTTTGTTGGGTTATAGGGCATTTAATTGCCGCTGGTGTCCTTGATGGCCTGGTAAATAATAAGACCCAGTGGTCTTACAGAATCCCATTTGCTATTCAATGGATTTGGCCACTACCTCTTTTCATTTTTGTCCTTTTCGCTCCTGATTCGCCGTGGTGGTTGGTTCGAAAGAATAAGATCGCCCAAGCGGAGAAAAGTGTTTGCAGGCTCAGTAGCCAAAAAGGTGATTCAAAAGTCGAGCCTGCAAAAGTTATCTCCATGATCCAATACACATATGAACTGGAGAAACAGCTGAATATGGGAGTATCATACTTTGACTGTTTTAAGGGTGTAGATATACGCCGAACAGAAATAGCGACAGTCACATGGATGTCCCAGAGTCTTGTTGGATTCGTGATCCAAGGCTATAATACATATTTCTTTGAACTAGCTGGTTTGGCTGCAACTGATGCATACAAGTTGACACTAGGGTCATTTGCTATTGCATTTACTGGAACTGCGACTTCTTGGGTACTCTTAACACGGTTTGGCAGGCGACCAATTTACTTAGGTGGTCTCTGTGTAATGATTCCGCTGCTATTATGTATTGGATTTTTAGCTTTAGGGCCACAGGGAAGAAACTCAATTCGTTGGGCACAGGCAGTAATATTGCTTATATGGTTCGCTGTTTATGGTCTCACTATCGGCCCCATACCATATGTTATTGCTACCGAAATATCTTCATCAAAGTTAAGAATGAAAACTATTGCAATCTCAAGAGGTATTTACTATATTTTACAAATGGTCAATACAGTTTGCGGACCCTATATGCTCAATCCGGCTAATGGTAACCTAAAGGGTAAAGCTGCCTTCCCCGCGGCAGTGTGTTGCGTTATTTTGGCCGTGTGGGCATATCTAAGACTTCCAGAGTCTAAGGGGAGATCTACCGCTGAATTGGATATTCTCTTTGAAAGAAAGATCAATGCTCGACAGTTTAAACATGTCGTCCTAGAGCAGTTTGAAAACAGAAATCAAGTAAATGCCTAGGGATTACATTACTTTTGGAAGCAGTGGAGTCGTCGATATCTTAAACTTTGCCACTCGTGAAACATTATAAAATTGGGGATATTTTTCTCTCAATGCATCCATCTTCTGACTGACCAGATAAATACGAGATTCGTCCATTCTCTGTAATCTTTTCATAAATAACAGTAAAAATGAAGAGTTTTGAACAGCTCTTTGCACAAGCTCGTCACTGAAAAGTTCGCCAGAACTCAGGAGAGCATCCGAAATAGTGCATACCATTTCGAACAATTTCCGCACAACACAATTCCCATTTATCTCGATTACTGACATGTATGTCCCCTGAATGAGGGATATGAGTTTGTCTGACAGGTATATAGGAAAATAAATATTCAGCCAACTTCCTGAACCCGAAGTAACAAAAAGCTTTGAAAGCGATATTTTCCATGTGAGAGTACGAATCCAAAGCCTAGTTATGACCAAATCAAAGCATTGCATATCAGTAAAATCTTCCAGTTCTTCCTTTGAAAGAGAGTCTCCTTCCTGTGACAGTGTTCGTTCCATATGTTCTACCCATTGTTGAGTTAATTTCGTACTCTCAGACCTCTCCGTCCAATTCTTGATGAAGTCGTCATCCAACAACAACATTAGATTGAACAGTTTCGAGAATCCAGCCAGTGACTGCACAGGATGTTCCATTGCTGCAATTCGCTTTGGTGTCTTCATTAGAATTGGGCGATAATCGTAAATTCCTCGAAACCTCTCCTGCATAAACAAGATACAACCAATAATCACAAGTTTAGACATTTCATGCTCAGCTTTTTGGTCATTCTTCTCATCGAATCTAAGGATTCTCAACATAGTTATGCATTCACAAAGATAAAACCATGCTCCATCGGCATCACCAAGACAGGATACCGCTATATGCGCGAAAAATGACACCATAATATGGTATATAGAAATCTTCTGAGGTGGTAAGTAATATCCTCTACTTCCCAACGCTTCTGATACCAGTGCTCTGACCTGTTGTTTGACTTGGATTGAACTCGTCAGACTTGCAGATGTAAGAGAAAGCGTCGCTGCAGCCATAGAGTAAACAACCGATTTAGATAGTATATCAGCGTCTATTTTCAATATGCATTCTCTGATTTCATGTCCATTCAAAACTGGAAATACAGGATATAAAACTTGCATATAGTCTGTGACTAGGCTATGAGCAAATGCCTGATCAAAAGCATCTACTCTAGAAGAATACATCAATTCGTTTCTGTAGACATCAGACTTAACTACTCCCGCCTTACATAGGGAGATTATCTTTCCTCTGTTCAGTCGACCAATCTCCCTCCTTGCCCCTCGTTTATTGTAGATACAGCTTATACAACTGTGACTACACTGCTTACATTCAGGATCTCCAGAGCATTTGATTTTTCGCAGTCTACAAGCTTCGCATGCTCTTCTAGTCATTTCTGTGGGGTCTGTGTAAGATGTACTTCAGCCTTACGGCGTTATGATGGATATCCCAAGTGCGGGGGTTCAAGTGCATTTATAAGTGGGTGTATCAATTCATTGCCGGCTAGGGTTGAACTGTAGCAATCAATCAAGAATTATTTGTAGAATTGATCGGTTACATACTGTGGCAATTCAATCTCAAAGAGTATTTTGTGAGGTACACTTGTACTTACATTACAGAAGATAACCGCGCTGCCCCACACTAAGAGTTTTCCTTTTTGGGAACTGTCAGCTCACAGAATGAGGTCACCACAATTGGAGCCCATATGGAACATAATACTTGACGGTGGAAACATGGCTTCTGACCTCATTATCAATTATTTAAGCTAACTATTACTAAACATCACACTGACTAATTCATGCTGCATATTCATCCATACTAATAGAGCCAGACTTGAAGTCTTCGCCAACGGGTACAGCAGCAATTGGCTTGGACTCTAGCTCTCGTGCAACCTTTACGGCATCAAATATGCTATTACAGTTCTCAAAAACATTGTCCATATCTTCCAATGACTTTCCATTCGTCTCGGGGAAGAAAAAAAACACCAATACAGCAAAGAATGCATTTATAACGCTGTAGATAATCCAGTAACGGTTCTTTAAGCTTGTGGTGCCTGGTGGAGTAACCTGGGCTACAATGAACTGACACATCCACTGGGTCGAGTTAGCAATAGCTGTGATTGGGACTCGGAACCCTAATGGTGCAATCTCGGTTGCATATAAGAAAGTCAGGCCTAGGAAACCTATTGGGAAGAAAAAATCGTAAATGAAACAGAATACTACTGCTGCGATTGTTTTGTTATTCGTACCACTTCCAGATGTGGCTGATCCGGTTCCTGCAACCACAGCCATACATATTGATAATCCTACAGCACTGAACATGAGAAGCTTTCTCCGGCCAAATCTATCAATAGTGAAAAGTGGGATCAACGAGCTCAGAGTTTGAAACGTTGTGAGACAACATCCAATGATCCTAGAATTTCCGGCAGAGAATCCCAAATCGGAAAAGAACGTGCTCGTGTAGAACACAAGTGCACTGATACCACACATCTGTTGGAACATTTGTCCGCACATAGCGAGAAGCAGTCTATGTAATATTCTCTCCTTTCCGTTAGAAAACAAAGCAAGAAGTGAAGAATTAGGTCTTGCTCTGTCGAGGGATGCCTCAATGCTTCCCATTTGATTCTCAACTTCTGGAGCATCTAGTGGAAGGTCAAGAAGCGCCGATAGAACATTGCGCGCCTCGTCAAGACGACCTCGAGATGCCAACCAACGTGGGGACTCAGGCATAAGAAAGATGAAAGGAATGACGAAAAGAGAGAATACAGCCGGGAAAACCAAAGGACCCCTCCACTGCCCAGATTGGGTAGTAGTGAAAGACAATCCGTAATCTACCCACTCGGATAAGGTGATACCACCTGAGATACATATTCCTTCAAAGATCACGAAAGTTCCCCGGTGAGCTGTGCTTGAGCATTCCGCCTGCCATACAGGCACCGCAGCACTTATAACACCTATAGCCACGCCGATCAAAAGTCGGGCCACGACTAGCTGACCCAGTGAGTATGAAGAAGCTTCGATTGCAAGAGCAGCGACGGAAAGAACTAGTCCTACCAAAACCGTCCTTAGTCGCCCAATTCGCTCTCCGTAAGCAATAGAAGACAGAGATCCAACCACTGCTCCTAAGTCGTAGCATCCGGTGACAACACCTTTGACTCTAGAAGCTTGCGCTTTGGCAGCACCCACTGTGGTAACCGTATCAATAGTAGGAAACTGCTTTGCGAAAGAGGGAAGACCGAAAAGTCCTCCTGTCGATCCGTTATTATATCCAAACAGCACAAAACTGGGTGCTACGATGAGCACCAGCATCAAGAGCTTTAGCCTTTGGCCCCGGCATCCAAGGTATTCTGTTCCAAAAGTTTTCATAGTTCTTCTTGGGTTTTCAATAATGCTGGCGAGGTCGAGCATTATATCTTTTACTGATTGATCTCCAAATCGCACATATTGATCAATGTGGGGTAGGTGGGGAAAAGCGGGGTACCACGATTTCCTAATTGGGAAGTAACGCGGGAAGTTACTTACCGTGGAAACTCAACGTACATATGCAATGAAGATCTCGGGCAGTCCCATTTCAGTTGTCAGCGAAAAGCATCAGTACCATGAGATGGGGATATTTATATTATTACCAATCTGGTTCAATTTCTTGAAGACAGATAACAAATAGCGGAATGGCGCCCTCTATTGATACAAATGGATTGAACGCGAAGAAGGGCATTAGCAAGATTCCTGTAGTATTAATGCGAGCAGGAACATCCAGGGGCCTTTTCATTCATCAAAAAGACCTTCCTCCCAAAATCTCTGAGTGGAGAAATATTTTGGTAGGCGCCATAGGATCTAAACTCAATGACCAGCGCCAGTTGGAGGGAGTAGGAGGTGGCTCGTCCACTACTTCAAAGGTTGCTGTTATTTCCCCTTCAACGAAAGCCGGGGTAGATGTTGAGTATACATTTGTTCAAATTGGAGCTGGAGAAGATATAATGGACCTATCGGGTACGTGTGGAAATATGCTGAGTGGCGTTGGCCCGTTTGCAGTGGACGAAGGACTAATTGATATTGCTGATAATCAGCAAGAGTTTACCGTCTCTATTTGGAACACGAACACAAATACCCTTATTTTGGAAACAATTTGTTTGGATGCTTTTGGGGGATTTGACCCAGAGGGAGAATACCGTATTAGTGGCGTGAAGTCAGAAGGAAGTCCAATCAAAATGAAATTTATGGATCCAGCAGGCAGTATGACGAATTTTCAATTTCCATCGGGCAAAAAACAAGAAATCCTTGATATTGAATTTGAAGACAAGATATATCATATAGGAGTATCTTTGGTCGATATTGCGAACCCTTTTATTTTTGTTGGCGCCAACACGTTACCCGTATTCTATCATGATGATGGTATTGATAGTCCACGTTCGCTTAGGCTGATAGAAACTATTAGACGGAATGGTGCTGTTGCGATGGGGTTAGCAAAGACATTGGAAAGTGCTGCAGAAACCAAAGGAACACCTAAAATCGCAGTTCTACAGACACCGTCCGGAAACGGTATGGATGGGGGTGTTGCTGATATTTTTGTATCTGCTTACAGTATGGGTAAACTACACCCGAGTCTTCAGCTTAGTGGAGCTGTGTGTTTAGGATCCGCTGTGGACATTTCTGGAACGATTGCATCGGATCTGGGTCTGCCGTCAAGAAAGAAGGAGAGAGTTCTGGGCAAGACAATAATTATCCAGCACCGACAGGGTCCAATGGAAGTCAAAGTGGACCGAAACGGAGATCATATCTTATCTGCTACTGTATTCAGAACTGCCAGAAGAATTTTTGAAGGAAATTATGTATTTAGACAGTAAGCAACGCTGCTTATCTTGCCATGCCTGGCCAGCCTTTACTCCCTAGTTCCAGAGTAGCATCAATTACTCTATTCCAAAGATCAAGCGTCTGGTTCGATAAATCAAATATGCCGTCCTTCAGCTCCTTATAACCCCATCCACTCTTCTGAAAAATGTTAAATGCATTATAGTCGTCCGTTGACTCCATCCAGTTCATTTGGTCTAGTTCACCGGTAATAAAATTCACAATAGGCTTGCAAAACTGCCTGGAAATAATTTTGTCTTGACTTGATAATGATCGATGTAAGAAGAAAGGAAGAATATCTGCAGTATGGGTCACAGGCCAATGATCTGGCCAGTGTTGAGAAGCCCAGCAGAGAATATACTTGTAAATTCTTCGTCTTTTCCCGTGAGCTGTATATTTTGGAATCGACAGCGAAAGTTTCTGAGTAGGACCATAATACCTTGCGTGCCCATCTACTGCCATCCATGCAATGGATTCCTTATCATATAACCCACTACCTGCCAGCCATCCATATTGTATGCTACTATATAGTAGAGACGCTTCCATCTGTAATGGGTCTGGTATTCGCTTGCCTATCATATCTTCGTACTTAACTGAAGATTTGTTGCATTTCCATCTAATAAATGACTAAGTTAGATATAAAGAATATAAGAAAAAGCACTCTTCACTTACCTCATTTTCGCAATGCCCAAATATAATTGCTTCCAAAGTTGAATCCCACAATTCTACTTGTGATAGACTCACTCTAGGGTCATACGGCATAGATATTTTATCCCATATCGGTCTAAATGACGGTAGGTGAGCCTCTGATACTTTTATGAGTGACTTGATATCAATATCAACCAATTTTTGAACACTTTTATCATCGTTGGCAATATCTAGTTGTGAGCAGACAGATTCGAAGGTCTCGTTAGCCTCTTTCGGCAAAAGAAGCCCATTTGAAAAGTAAGTTGAAGATGATAGAAGCACTTTAGGTACATGTAGATGTAGGTGTGGTATAACTGTCATAAAGCTTAATATTGCTTATCTTAGCGATTTCATTGTAATTTCAAACCTACCAGCACCAGCTGACTCGCCAGAAGCAGTGATATTTTTGGAATTACCACCAAAGTAACCAATGTTCTCCTTTATCTTGTTAGAATACGTTGAAAGGTACTTGCTTACCCATCGAAATGCATTGAAGCAATCCACCATTCCCAAATTGGCCGTGCTTTTGAATTCTTTAGGAACATCCTGTTGTGCGGCATATCTAGAAAGCTTCTCTGAATGGAAGAATCCAAGTATGCCCAATCTATAGTTGATAGTGACTACAATCATGGGCTGCTTCAAGGATATGGCATACTCCATTAGCGAAGCTCCATCTCAAGTTAGATCAATAGACTTATGCTTATACTTACTGTACAAATCTGTTCCTCCTGTCCCGACAAAATACGCTCCACCGTGAACCCATACTAGAACTGGAAGCTTCTCATTCCCACTTATAACATATTCAGAGTCGCATATCGTAAATATATTCAAGTTCAAACACTTGAATTCGTCTTCATTATCAGAAAGCATTGATATATGTTTGGATGTCCCGAATAGAGGGATATCTGGCGAGTCAAACAACGGTTTCGAGGATTGCGGACACTGCGGTCCGTATTCACTAAAATCATGACAACCAGTTACCTGAAACTTGCTTGGAGTAGATACACCCCACCTCTGGGTAATGGTAGCATATTGAATTCCTCTGAAACTCACGATCACACTTGTTCCGGACTGCCCTTCCAAGGCTCCCGTACATTTTCCAAACTCTGTGCATACAATCACCTTCCGATTTCCCATATATGATCGAAAGCACTAGTTACATCTTGTTCGCGTGATATATATCGTTAAGTTACAAGGCGTTCCCACACATTGCCTAGAAAGGAAATTATTTGAAGCACGTACATGATCCCACGGCAAGTTGTTTTCCGCGAGCCTAAATGGGTCTTGGATTTATATGTAGTTGATATCGTGTAATTACAATCAAAGAATGAGCGAACTCAAGGTTATTCCACTTGAACACAAATTAAAAACTAAGGTATTTAGGGTGGTAATGTCAAGGGTGTCGTATTAACTGTAGGAAAAGGTTCAAATCCCATCATGGGTATCTCTAGTTTCAGGAGGAATCGCTGGAGGCGTTGAGGCTGCCACTACAGTAAGAAAAATGCAATGCTCTCTTATTAACCACAGTACCCATTTGAATATGCGAAAACTAGAATGCAACTGCCCGGTCATGAGTTTGTTCATAAAAATCCTGTTTCGATTATTTCTACAATTGTAAAAACAGAAGGCATTACATCTTTATACACCGGATGTTCAACTCTTATTCTAGGAACTATGCTGAAGGCATCAGTGAGGTTCCTATCTTTTGATTCCATCCGAAATGCATTATCAGATACGGACGGTAGATTACACCCAGTCAATGGGATACTTGCGGGTATGATAGCCGGGTGTGTAGAGAGTGTAGTGGCTGTCACACCAACGGAAAGAATCAAAACTGCATTGTAAGAACACATTGTTGATATCTTAGATCACTAATATCAGGATTGATGATGCCAAGGGATCGAAATCCATGAACGGATTTAGCAGCGCAATTACGACTGTCTTTAGAGAACAAGGATTCCGTGGTCTATTCAAGGGTATAGTCCCTACTACCTTGAAACAAGCAAGTACTTCTGCTGTTAGGATGGGGTCTTACAATATTCTCAAAGAAACAGCCAAAACATATGACCTTCCGAAAGGGACTATGACGACGTTTGCAATTGGCTCAGTTGCAGGTATCATAACTGTATACGTAACACAGCCTTTTGACACCATCAAGACTATGGCCCAGACGAGATCCGGATCCACCATGGCCCAGTCTGTAAGACAACTACTACGAGATGATGGAGTTAGAGGTTTCTGGAAAGGTAGTACAATGAGACTCGGCCGACTTATTTTCAGTGGTGGTATTGTATTCTCAGTATACGAAGCTATATCTCAAAAACTTATATAGACTATGAACTTATAATAGATAAAGAAGCTGACCTCATTAGTCTCATTCCGATCAAACCTGCATATGACAAACGGCTTAATAGCCATGTTAGTCGACACGCATCGTACCCCGCTCTTGACGTGCCGCGTCACCCCCACCTCAACGGCAAGTCACAACCCGTCATACCCCGCACCAAGCCCCGCATGTCGGTGCGTTAATAAAGAGAAAACTTCCCATGGACTTTCTTTTCCGTGGGAAGACAATACGAATGTCTCCGGGTATCCGGGATGGCCGTAGAGCTATCATGGCATGTCGACACTGTCGGCGACGAAAGGTAATATTATTCACTTCTGATGACAAAAGGCTGACCTAGATGAAATGTGATGGCAAAGAACCTCAATGTAGTAATTGTGCTCTCTATGGCAAGGAGTGCATATTCGAAAAAATGTCTTCACGTCCACGGTAAGAAAAACGATTATTAGGGTTAATTTTATGTCACGAGGCTAACCGTTTCAGGCCTTCCAATGCGAAGATCGAGCAGCTGCAGACGGAGAATGACCGACTCAAGAAAGAGCTTGTACGATTGACATCGGCATCACCTGGAAAGATTACCGACTTCAAAGGCGATGAAAATCAAAGCGACTCTGAGTCAAAGCGCAATGAAGGAAATCTCGTAGATAATGATCTGCCTGAAAGCGATACTGGAAGGTCTGAAACGATTACAACAAGTAACCCACTTCCTGTGTCTCGTATATTTGTATCTGCCAATGGTCAGTCGAGTTATCACGGACCTACCAGCTCTCTATTTGAAGCTGCTGTAGATGACAGACATCCAGCATTTCAGAATACGGGGCGATATCCTTCAGAATGGGTCGAAAAACTCTTGATAGCTGAGGCTGCAAACCAGCGGCAACTAGAGTCCATTAATTACAGTAATGGCAAGCTTGATTTTGACGGAGTTGATCCTGAACTTGGGACTCATTTGCTCTCTTTACATTGGAACAGGCAACATCATTCATTTTTGATTACTTATCGTCCAGCTTTTATGCGCGACATGGCTTGCAATGGGCCCTATTTCTCGAAACTCTTGTTGAATGCCATCTACTTTGCATCTGCCAAATTCAGTTCACGGATTGAAGTTAGGGCTGATCCTGCTGATGTTAGAACTGCAGGGTGGGCATATCGTAAGCGGGTGAAGGAATTGTTGGGTGATGCCCTGGATAAGAGTGAGATCACAACTATCCAAGCACTTTTGGTAATGTCAACATCATTATTTGCACTTGGAGATGAAAGAAGTGCAGCATGGCTATATGCTGGGACTGCCTTTAGGATGATAGTCGATCTTGGTATGCATGTTGATGCCCCAATTTTACCTAATCTTCGTAAACTGTCCGATGAAGATCTGGAGATACGTCGAAGAGTATTTTGGGGAGCATTTGGTAAGTTTCAAACATTTACAGTATTTCACTAACCCAAGTTGTGGATAAAATTCAATCCTTATATCAAGGACGGCCTGTGAGCCTTCATGCAGACGAAGTGAGTGTCCCAATTACATTCATGGACACCTATGAAGAACTTGAGCAGTGGACGCCGTTCTCTTATACATTGACCCAGAATCATCCTGGCTCTCCTTCCTACAGTGTTTCAACATTCAAGCAGTTATGCCAACTTTGTATCATTATGAACAAGATTCTCGATAAATTTTACACTCAGAGAACTGACAGGTGGCATGGGGCTAAACTTGCACAACTTCAACAATCATTGCATGAGGAGCTGGAACAATGGAAAGGGAGACTTCCGCCTACATTGAAATATGTTCCGTTCCAGTCTGATAAAGTGGTGCCTCCTCCTCATGTGTTCTCACTTTTAGCTATGTATAACGTGGTGATCATTTTATTGCATCGTCCTTTCGTTTCAGATGGACATTTGCATTCTCATTCTCCTGACATAGCCAGGGATTCATTCCTAATATGCACTGATGCTGCTTATAGGATAGTCCAACTTGTAAGAGCTTACGGATTTTATTTCACTATACGACAAGCTCCTTATCTGATTTCTTATTCGGTTTATGTTGGTGCCACAATACTGGTGAGACTTGCTGCGCAAAGAGAGTCTGAATCTGAAGCACACACCAGTTTGAGAGTTTGCATTGATACATTTAACGAGAACCAGAACACAAATTGGGCTGTCAAGAGAATGAACTTGGTTATTGCAAATCTTGCTGAGAGAATAGGTATGGATTTCAACACACTCAAACCGGTTGCTAATGGATACAACGCTGTAGTACAAAACCTGCCAGAGTCTCATGATGTTCCTGCGGCAGATAGCTTTGGTGCAGTTGCGGATTTCACCGAGGTGGGTTTAGATATCGAAGCCATCGTTGGAAGCTTCGTCAGAGGTCAACAGATATGGACCAGCGATCATGCAACTACGGGAGGGATGTCAATTTCTCCATCACAGGAGGAGTCATTTGATTTGCTGTTTGGATTTAATCGTTCTGTCGTTGATGATATCATCTGGGAAGCTGATAGTAAGAATTAGTATAAATTATTCTTTCATACTAAGTAAATAAGCCTAATAGTAGAGAACTTGCATCATACACGGTACACGATGGACTGGACTCAGAGTATAAACTATATTTATCTGATTGTTTTTATAAATTTTCCGTCGATGCATTGTTACTTTTTCAATGCAGGCATTAAGCAGCTGATTACCCTGCTCCATCGCATCATAGATGCACAAATGACAGTTTAATTCCAAATAGGCAATGATACTCCGGGATGATCGATATTTCGGAATAAAATGCCATTCCTGTCCTAATGGGAAGATCATCCAGCGTTCCTTTCCACCATGGTACTCTAAATTGAAAAAAAAATATTTAAAAAAAGAAAATGTCTCGGTGCCGTTCCTCCGGTAGTGACATTTAAATATGCAATGGTATCCAACAATTTAAACAGAAATTGAGAAATAATGACCTGGTATCGTACTACCCTTTTCAATGCCTTCGTAATTGGTGGAGTCGGATTTGTAGCACCAGGACTATGGAATGCTATGAGTGCATTGGGAGCTGGAGGAGCCCAATCGCCATTTCTTGTTAATGCTGCAAATGCGCTCGTTTTCGGTCTTATGGGTATATTTTGTATCATCGGGCCTGTAATCTCGAGCAAGATAGGATTGAAATGGGCACTGGTTTTAGGTGGAATTGGTTACCCCGTCTATTCTGCCGGTCTGTATGCAAATAATCGATTTGGAAATGTATGGCTCGTGTTATTCGGAGCCGTTACCTGTGGTGTCTCCGCAGGTTTATTTTGGGCCACTGAGGGTGCAATTGCTATGGGATATCCTGAGCCTTCCAAGCGTGGCCGATATCTTAACATTTGGGTTATCTTTCGAACTCTGGGGCCCATAGTTGGTGGTGCGATAGTACTCGGTTTGAATCATAGCGAAAACCAAAAGTCAAAGGGAAAAGTAGGATACGCCGTTTATCTGGTATTCATTGTTCTTCAGTGCCTTTCGGTTCCTATTGCTCTATTATTAACTCCCCCGGAGAAGGTGGAGCGTTCAGACGGATCAAAGATTCAAGTCTCAAAAACACAAGGTTTGGTGCAAGAATTCAAAAATGTTCTTGAAACATCGAAGCAAAAGCATGTTCTCTTGCTTCTTCCATTGTTTTGGGCTGCCTATTTCAATCAATATTCAGGAAATTTTGAAACATTCTACTTCGGTGTTCGTGCTAGAGCCCTCATTGGATTTGTAGGTAACTTCGCAACACTTCTAGCCTCCACGATAATGAGTTCATTTCTAGATTATAGAGGTCTCAAAGTAAAGACAAGAATACATGTTGGATTCTTTTGGGCCGTATTCGTTCATTTGGTTGCATGGATATATGCGTGGGTTATCCAGACAAAATACACAAAACATCCCCCGGTCTATGATTGGACCTCACCGGGTTTCACTGAAGGATTCTTCGTTATTATTCTTTGGAGTTTCTCTCAACAAACATTGGCTAACTGGATGTACTTTACTATTTCCACCATGACAGAAAATATTAGTGAAATGGCAAGACTGACCGGAATTCTCAGAGGTCAGGAGAGTTTTGCTCAAGCGGTATCATTTGGCCTGGTTACAAGAAATTGGTATGGTGGCCGTGTACCCATGGGTGTCAATACGGTTCTATTAGTACTCGCTGTGGTTCCAACCTACATCGTGGTGCGCCAACATGAGCCTGTTTTCGAGACTAAGACCGATATCTCTAGCGAGAAATATGGTCGAGATTCTCCTAGCCTAGACGAGAAACAGCCAACTGCGGATAATGCTCAAGAAGTTTAGATAAATATATTAGTTTGTCCGTTTAATTGCCGTATTAACACTCCTCCATCTAAATGAAATTTCTGATACTGCGTTCCATGACATGTCCAATTTACTTCTGAGGCTCATATGAGGCTAGTATGCCTGGCAGGCCAGGTATCCTATGATGGTTTCAAATATCATCCATCCAGTATTAATATGGATTCAGTCTATACATCCACATAAAGCTTGCTCAGTTTTGGGGCAATTGACAACTCACTATCAGTGAAGTTAAAGAGAGATAGACTCTCGTCACATTCCAGGTCTTTCAGTTCACTGAAAAAGTTGTGAGACATCGCCTTAATAGCAGTCAGGCGCTTGACAGGTGAATACTCCAATAGCTTTGACATTATTTGAAGACCCTCCGGCGATGTCATTCTGAAAACTTTTGAGAATGGCACAGCATCTACCTCGGGAAGACTGTGATTCATGTAATTGCGGTTCATATCACCTACTTGTTCCCGGCTTGGAGTCCCCAATAACCTCATTATCGTCACCAGTTGATCTATACCCCCTCTTCCAGGGAAAATTATTGCTCCAATCATCATTTCTGCCATGACACATGCTGCTGCCCAGATGTCTATTTGAGTCGTGTACTTGTTCGATCCAAATATAAGTTCCGGCGCTCGGTAATAGCGGGTAGAGATATAAGATAAGTTTGTCTCACCTGGAATTAAAACTTTGGAAGAACCAAAATCACATATTTTGACCCTTTTGGTGACTGGTTCGAATAGGAGATTATGTGGCTTAATATCTCGGTGGCAGATATTTTGCGCGTGCAAATAAGCAAGACCGCGAAATAGTTGATACATGATAAGCTTGATTTCGACTTGGGGCATGAAGCTCTTTTTCTTTTTATCGAATCTTGTCATTTCTCTGGATACAGTTTTGGGAATATACTCGAACACCAAGTGTAAATATTTGTTTTCGGTACGGTCGTCATGATCGTCTTCGGCATT
The DNA here is from genome assembly GCA_030578775.1 of Sugiyamaella chiloensis. Taxonomy (NCBI): domain Eukaryota; kingdom Fungi; phylum Ascomycota; class Dipodascomycetes; order Dipodascales; family Trichomonascaceae; genus Sugiyamaella; species Sugiyamaella chiloensis. The sequence continues at coordinate 26,724 of JAKTZE010000003.1, forward strand.
CTCTGTATGGTCTAGAATGTCCGTATCATCGAAAGGGCCCTCCATTTTCTTCGCGAAAAAATAAGCCTGAAGTTCTACAATGTTTGGATGATCTAATGTAAGCAATATTTCGAGTTCTCGATTTTTTATAGTCTTATCCTGCTTCACACTTTTGACTGCCACGACGTCACCAGAGGGCAGCAAGACATTTCGACGGACAATACCGAAACTCCCACTTCCTGCTATTTTTCCTTGAGTGAATGTTAGTTCTATGGGTTCTCCTGTTCGCTTATCTATTGCCTTGACCATTTTGACTCAATTTCTGTTGTCATAATTTAAGAGCTATATATGTATGTGTTCATCCTGCAGGGGGCATGTCATCTGAGCACCCAACAACCTAATGAGGGAATATGGCAAGGGTAGAGTAACGCCTCTTGGCACGGATAAATCAAATTTCGGAAAATTAAAGTAAAAGCAGTGGGTAATATTTAATTGAGCCGGATAATTATATTTGGGTCCTTGACAAGTGACTTAAGGTCATAGCCAATATGAATAAGCTTTTCAGCTATTGTGTTTGTTTTCTTTTTGATATAGGGATCCAAGGGTCACGCTTTTGAATATCGCGAGGCTGACATACCATATTATTTTCTTTTTCCTGATAGCTTGCTTCCGTTTTTTGTTGTTTTCTTGCTGATATCTATTGGGGATCTTTTTCACTTGTGCCGAGGCACATAGCGCAACAATTTCTCGAATTTGAAACTTCGTACTTATACTCTAAGTCTCTCTTTTCGATATATCATTTACTCAGAACTCTATATCTGTGCTCCCGCTGATCACTAAATGTTGTGAATGACGTTCTGTGTTGTACTAGCCACTTCATTGCATTGCTTATGTTTGGTTCGACCCCGATTCCTGGAGAGTTCGGCAGTGTATACTTACCGTCATCTATGCGAGGAAATGGGGTCACAAGAGCCTCCCGAAGCGGATTTTCCATAACATCGTGCTCTAATATTCCATCTCCACCAGCGGCGGCCAGGATATGAGCAGACGCAGTAAGCCCTAGTCCACTTCCAAGCCAGTGTGGGCAATACGTAAGACCACTTTTAACTGCGTCGCAAGCAACTTCGAAGTTTCCGGTTACACCACCCCATTTAAGGAGATCGGGCTGTACTATTTTGTGACTTCCCTGGCTGACAAGGTTTGCGAAGTCTCTAAATCCTGAAACATTCTCACCACCAGCTATGGGGGCCAGAGATAGCTTAGAAAGCTCTGCCCATTCTTCTGTGGGACTGTCAGCCGGAATTGGTTCCTCGATCCATCTCAACTTAAACTGGTTTAGCGCGACGATAGCTTGTCGTGCTTCATCTATGTTCCATGCCTGGGTCGCATCAACCATGAGTTCCTCATGATCATTCAACTGTGAAAATACTTTTGCTAGGACTTGCAGGTCCTTTGCTAAGCCGAAGCCAATTTTAACTTTGAATTTTGTAAACCCCGCTGACCGAGCTCTAACAATAGTCTCAACAGCGGTATCTGGGTTCAGGCCGCTGGCATAGGTAGGAACTTGTGAAACCTGGTGATATGGATTCAGCAACTTGGATAAAGAAGTTTTTTTCTTTTGAGATATCATGTCCCATAGTGCAAGGTCAATTCCTGCTATACAAGCAGCGATTGGTCCTGGCTCACCACTTTGTATGGCCCATATCCTGGTCCGTTTATTAAGTGAGTGCCATGCATGTGAGGGACTCTCATACGTCTGTGATAATAATAACGGTGCTATGATGGTGTCAATCAAATTTACTTTATTGTCTGCCGAAAATGGAGGGAAATTACACCACACCTCTCCCCATCCTCAACCCTCAGCAGCAACGCTGACCTGCGAGGAATTGATCCAAACGAAGTTTTAACTGCCTCGCTTACCTCAGCCCGGAAAAGAAATGTTTCAATTTTTCTAATAGATATCATAATGGGTGTCCACCAACAGAGCTTTCGAACTAATATAAGAGAGTGGATATCCGAAGTCGGGTCCGAAGTGGATAAGGGCATAGTCCCAGTACTCGGAGTACGAGCACGAAAACGCCAATATTCGCTTTTTGAAACATTCTATAACCGAATTTCAGGGAAGCATAGTATAACTAAAGCAGTTGAATGTGCCTTTGTTGACTTTGTTGTCTAAATGCAGACTCTAACTCTGCTTTCGCAGCACAGTGCCTGTTTCTTTCTGCCAGAACACCCTTACCGCTATCTTATCTTGTTGCATGATCTTGTTAGGCTTGCTAAATAATAAGCACAACTTGTTCGTGATAATAATCAATCTCAAAACTAAATAACCCACAGAAAATAACATTTTGTTATTTGAATATTTATGACCAGGATTTAGAACCAATTGGAAATCAATTAATTAATACCGCTGTTATTTACTGAATACTTCAGTCAGAGTCTATAACCTCCTAGGACTATACTATGCCTTTAATAGCCGATGCAGATACAGGCTATGGTGGATCTTTGTCATGTGCAAGGACCCTTCGTCTCTATCATCAAGCAGGTGTGGCTGGTCTTCATGTGGAAGACCAAGAATTAGGAAATAAAAGATGTGGTCATTTAAAGGGGAAACGCATTGCTGATATAGAGACATTTTTACTCATAGTTAAAGCAATGGCGGCAGAAAGAAAAAGAATAAATTCTGATATTGTTATCATTGCTAGAAGTGATGCCTTGCAGACATTTGGAGTTGACGAAGCGATTAAAAGGTGCAAAGCAGCAATTCAGCTTGGTGCCGATATGGCTTTTGTGGAGGGCATAACCAGTGAGGAAGAAGCAAGAAGAGTTGTTGAAGGTCTTGCTCCTTCGCCAGTCCTAGTCAATTTGATTGCTAATGGTGTGACTCCCAACTGGTCAGTCGATCAGGCAAGAGAGCTTGGTTTCAAGCTTGCTTTATTTCCATTTATTACTGTTGTCCCTGCTTCACTTGCTATGGAGAAGGCACTTAGCCTGTTAGAGTACAGTGGTAGCGATGAACCTGCTAGTGATGGATGTGGTCCTGAAGATCTTTTTGCTAAGGTTGGCTATAATTCCCTTGCCGAATTTGATGCTAGTCTAGCATGGAAGCGTTCTGAATCATATCTGTAAGCCCAGCAATTCCAATATCAGGGATACCAAACATGGAAGCCACAGAACCTGCACCTGTCATGTACATTGCCTTAAACTTCTGTTTAGTATGGCTTGTCCTGATATTCCATCATAAGCGCCTGGAACTACTAGTATTTCTTCAGACTCGAGTAGCTTTCTAAGTGTTGATGCCATTGTTGAATTATAAGTTGGAGAATCTAGGAGTATTTATATTAATTATATGGTTTTAAATATACCCCGACATCGGTAAGCTCATTTACTCACTAACTGTTACTGAAGTCTCACAGTAGTAAGCTGGACCGCACGGCTGTTATGTCGATCTTATGTGGGGAAGCCGATATCGGAGAGTATATTGAGCGATACCATGAGTATGACATTTTAGTAGAGAAATAAGCGGTCTCGGATGAATGGGATCTTCAATGAATGAACAATTCACCCCACGTTTCTGCCACAAGCAGTCACAACTTTCTTTAGTACAAAGCAATTTAATGCTGATCGAGTACTCACAGCGATTGTTTGTAACAATTCCCAATATTTCAGATATGAAGCTCAATGGATTGTAATTAAGCATTGCCCAAGAATGAATTCGAATTCATTAGGTTCCCATACTTTTGGTTCAAAACTATGCCGAGAAAGAAAGGTTACCTGATTTATCCTGCGGGAGTGAGTTACAGCTCTAAAGCTCATAACAAGAGATAGCCAAACAGGAAGAAGTTGATAACCCACGGTCGATACAGTGCTATCGAAAACGCTCCTATAAGCTGGGTTTGCTCCAGTTGACAGAATTACCTTCTCATGGATGTGGCTCTGGGTGAGGCTTCAATAGCACCTAAAATAAGTTAATTGTGGATTTCCATATAATAATAAGCGATGATCGACGACTGATGACATCCACCAGTACTTTTCAAATTGAAGGGTAGAGAGTTTGTGGCACCGCTTGATTATCTTTTTTAACGGCAACACAATTACTGAATTCCTGAGCAATCCGTATTCTACGAGGCTAAACACATGTTTTTGCAACAACTTAACAACTCTACAGGTCCCCAGTTTTGTCATCATTTCAAATGATATCAAAATATCATATTCAGATCAAACTTTATTATTTTAAATCCAAGCTCCTCCTCGCGGTCGAGTTATATTCGCCAGATCGTATGTAGAATGGTCGCTAAGAAACAACGATGTGATTCAGCAGATAATAGCATTGTCACGTTATTAATTACGCGCTATCATACCATTCTGAATTTCTCATGGTTCATCCCCAGGGTGGTTGGTACCCGCCTGCGGCCAATGCCAAGACGATGCACACTGTACGCACGGCTCCAAGTATTCTCGATGAGGAATATCTAAAAGGAGAAAAATGCGGAGAAATAGTAACGAGAGCTTCACGAAATATCAATTACCCTGGGGCACATATATCAATGAATGTATATATCGACATTTCAAAAGCCTTCGTTGGAATGTCTTAACACTCAGCATTTTGTAGCCTTTGATTGAGTTTGGTGCCGTTCCATGTGCCAAGACTTGGACTATCCCCAATCACAGTGCATCAGATGATAAAGAAAATGATGTTATCAGTGCCGTGAGGTTGATCACAGCCCATATTAGTCTCAGCCAAGAGTATCGTGAGAGCGGAACTTCAGTGCTATGTGGGCCTGGGACTGGATGCCAAGCAGCTTGTGTCATATCTGGACTACTCTTGCCAAGAGATTAATGCTTGTCGGCCGATTCTGTTTGGCACTCATAACTAACTATGTATAAATATGGCAGGTCCCATCAATGAAAGGTACTTGTATCAGCTAAATGTCTGTTGAGAAGAAAGTCATCGATGCTGAGCAGACCATCATCGATGGTCAGGAGGACTTGATTCAAAGGATTGAGCATGCAGGCCAAAACCTTTCTCTTGAACTTACCGTTGAAGAAGTAAATTTCTTGGTTGCAAAACTAGATTCAAGGAGTTTTGATGATGCACTTGAGACATTGAAGGCCGCTTACGATTACCACGAAGACGACATAAACATTGATTATGATGTACTTATGCGTATGAAAAAGCTATGCGAAGGGAAAGAGGCATGGCCAGAATTGACTCTTGAGGAATATGAGTTTGACGTTAAATTCGAAGCTTGCATCATTTCAGATTGGTCGCCATATGCCGAAGTACGTTCATCCACCTCGATGCTTGATGATCCAAACGAACCTTGTGAAACCATCAGAATGTATATCATTGGTGTCATATATGCTAATGTTGGGTCTATTGTTGCAACATTCTTCACAAACAGATATCCTAGAATCAGTCTGCCATTTCTGGCACTTCAGCTACTTATTTACCCCAGTGGTAAGGTTCTGGAATATGTTCTTCCAGACTGGGGAATCCATTTCATGGGAACCAGACATAGTCTTAACCCTGGTCCATGGTCTTTCAAGGAACAAATGCTGGCAACTCAAATGATGAGTGCAGTAGATGGAGCTCCACACTCTGTAACAGTCATCACTCAGCAAAGAGCTGCACCCTTGTTCAATTTCGCTTGGGCTGACTCAGTGGGCTATATGCTTCTGCTCACTCTCACTGGACAATTCCTGGGATATGGATTTGCAGGTCTATTGAGAAGTGTTCTGGTTTATCCAGTGAAGTGTATGTGGTACGGAATCTTGCCTTTCCTTACTATGAACCGAGCCCTTGTCAAGAGGGAACATAAGCAGACAATACACGGATGGAGCATCAGCAGGTATCTGTTCTTCTTTATTGTACTTCTCGGTAGCTTCTGTTATTGGTGGTTCCCTGAATTTGTTTTCACCGCCCTTAGTTATTTTACATGGATTAACTGGATTGCACCTGACAATATCAAGTTGGCGGCTATTACTGGTGCCATTAGCGGACTGGGTCTGAATCCCATCCCAACGTTTGACTGGAGTAATATTGGTGGACAAGGAATGGTGTCACCATTCTATACCACATACGTTGCGTACGTTGGCCAGCTGGTTGGTTTCCTTGTTGTTGTTGGTATATACTTCTCCAAATCGTTTTACACTCAATACCTTCCTATCAATGCCACTGGAGCTTTTGACAATCTTGGCCAGGAGTTTAACGTAAGTATCATATTGACTGCCGAAGGAAAATTCAATGCTTCTTCGTATGAAGAGTATTCGCCAGCTTTCCTATCAGCTGGTGCTCTAGTATATTTTGGGTGTCAATTCGCTTTCTATATGGCTGCAATCGTATACACAGTCTTGTACTATCGAGAGCAGGTTATCACTGGAGTGAAGTCAATGTGGCTGTCTATAAAAAGTGAAGAACAGGCTCGAGGAAAGTACGATGATCCATTCACCCGAGCAATGCGAATTTACCCAGAGGTCCCGGCATGGTGGTTCATTGTGACTATTGTTATCTCGCTTGTACTCTTTATCATTATGGTTCGAGTTTACCCACAAACCGATACGCCTATCTGGACAATCTTTTTCTGTATTGCTGTGAATGCTGTGTTCTTAATGCCAATGGGACTACTGTACGCCCAGACAGACACTTACTTCACGGTCAGTTTCTTCATCAAAGTCTTAATGGGATACATGAAACCTCATAACGCCAATGCTGTTATGATTTCTGAATTTATCGCTTCTAACTTCTGGGAGCAAGCTCAGAACTACATCACCAACCAGAAACAAACCCATTATGCTCGTATGCCATCTCGTGCACTCTTCCGAGCCCAGTTTCTGTCAACTCTCGTTACAGTTTTTACCAACATCGCTATTATCAGATGGGAATTCACGGGCATTAAAGATTACTGTCTTCCAACTCAGAAATCCAAATTCACCTGTGCGTCGGCAAAGAGTGAATTTGCATCCACTATCCTATGGGGTACTCTGGGACCAAAGGCTTACCTAAATGGATTATATCCCGCTTTGAAGTATTGTTTCTTGATTGGAGCATTAGCTCCTATTCCAGTGTTCCTCGTGGAGAAGATTTATAAGAAACAGTTGAGACGTTGGAACGTTCTTATTTTCTTGAATGGTATGGGTCAATGGGCTCCAAATAATTTGTTCTACACCACTGGAAACTTTTATGTTGGAGCTTTGTTCAATTGGTTTCTACGAAGGCACTATTTGGCATGGTGGCAGAAATATAACTACATTCTGTATGCTGCTCTGGGAACTGGTGCTGGATTTGGAGGTGTCATTGTGTTCTTTGCTACGGGATACAACCATATTGCTACCATCGATTGGTGGGGTAACAATGTTTACGCCGTTGGTGCCGACGCTGAAGGCATTCCACTCTCTGAACTCCCTGATAAAGGCTACTTTGGACCAGACTTCGGAAGTTTTCCTGGTTTATAACTTTGTTTAGGGTACAAATCTGTTCTGTAGCCCAAGAGCCAGAATATCATCAGTTCTTTTTCCTTACTCTTATTACTAATTCAGCCTTCCTGTGCTAAATTGTTACCTACCACAAATAGATCCAGTCGTATATTCAATGGTCTTGTCTCAGGTACTGGAGCACTAACAGTACAGTAGCTAAATATCTGAAGGAAGGAAAAAAAGATATTTGAAGGTAAAGAACTTTGCATATTGTAGCACTTGATAAAAAATGTTTGGATGGTTGATTGGTTTTTCTATACGAAATCATTATGTTTATACACGAGATCAGAGCAGTCTATCGCTAATCTAATCTAAAAGGTTTTACCCACCTGCAGTTAGCCTCACACAACAACGTTGACATACGGCTTCCGAGGAAGGACTAGTTGAGTTAGTCATTGGGGGCGCTGCATGCAGTATTCTTGTCCCAATCCGGTAAATGATATCTTATCAGTAAAATGGTGATTAGTGCCGTGCGTGTTTTCTCTGTCTTGACACTTCATCTGATGGTATTTTCAGCGTGGACGGTCCCTGAAAGAGGGCAGTTTCACTTTGGAGTTTCATCCTTTAGTCAAGAGCTAGTGGGCGCTCCTGTGAGCTTGCTGTCTGTAGACAGTGCACAGGAAGTTGGCCTTCTATGTCGAGCCGGATCCCAGTGGGATCTGATGGACTCAAATGGATTTTTGTCATGGTGTCTATTACAGCATTACGTGGTATTATTACCTAATGTAATGATATTATTTTTCGCGGCAATGTCGATATCTCGTTTGTCGTCCATTGAGGGAAAACCATCTCGTTCATGGGACTACTATCTTAAAATGGTGAGTATTGAAGTTTGTTTTGGTATGCCCACGATGCTAACTAGTCTATTGTCCCTGCCAATATCTTATTAACACTTTTTGAATACTTCTACTCTCCAAGAGATGAATTCTTTGGATATATGGTGTTTTTTGAGTTTGTCGCCCAGTTGCTTGTTTTGACTGTTCATCATATGGAGACTGGACGATACAAGGTGCCTTCCGATACCTTGATCTGGTATTGGCTCATCAATGTTATCAGTAGTGGCTTGAAAGTTATCAATCGAACAGTGGACAATTCTCCATATCTCGTGGTTCACTGGAGTCTTTTCGCTCTGGCTACTTTGATGTTCGTTCTCGAATACGGTCTGTCGACTCTTCGACGTCGACATGATCCTTTCACTGGCCTCGACGAGGCAGATGCTATCTCTCGTGCTTCAATTGGATGGCTGAATCCTGTCATTCAAAAAGCCTACAAACAAGATATTGTACAGAAGGATCTGCCAAAACTTGAAGAGAGCTTTTCTGCTGCAAACATTGGTAGCCGGTTGTTTGAAAATTGGGACAAGGTCCAACGTAAAGACTATATTGGACTTTTATGGGCAATGCTTGTCACTGCTAAATGGGATCTACTTTCCATGCTTGTTGCTGATTTTTTGAACGGATCAGCACTGTTTTTGCAGCCTCAGGCATTGCATCGATTGCTATTGTTCGTTGAAGCATGGGGAACAGAAGATGAGCAGCCAATTTCTAATGGTATCTTCATCTGCTGTATTGTTCTCCTCTTGGCCATGACTTCCACTTTCTTTGGTAATGCAACACGAACTGCTATTGTGAGAATTAATATGACAATTAATGGCTGTGTATACGGTGTTGCATTTAGAAAGGCCCTCAAACTTTCTCCAAAGGCTCGAGAGACTAGAACTACTGCTCAGATCATGAACATTATGACTGTTGATATAAACAAGATTCACTTCTTATTTATCATGCTTCCTTGGGTAATTACTGCTCCCATTGAAATGTTTTGGGCTTACTGGAACTTGTATACTTTCCTTGGCTGGAACTTTGTTGCAGGCATTATTGCACTTATGCTTGGAATGCCTATCAATGCTATCCTTTCTGGTTACTCCAACAAATACTACCGAATTATGATGGAGGCAAAGGATGCCAGGACTAAGTTCACGAGTAACCTATTTGGTTCTGCAAAGAGTCTCAAATTGTACGCTTGGGAAATCCCGTTCCTCAAGAAGCTTGGTGACCTCCGAAACAAACGTGAAATCAAGTATCTCAGAATCATGGCTCTGATCCAATCTCTGTTTGTAACTGTTTGGGATGCTATGCCATATGTGATTTCAACTTCTGTCTATGCGTCATTTTTGTATTTCTCTGATCTTCCGTTGACTGCAGATGTTATCTTCCCATCCTTGAGTCTTTTCAGCTTGTTGAACTCGCCGATGATGGTTATTCCTCAGTTCATCTCTGCATCCATTCAGGCTAAGGTTTCATTTGAGCGTATTTCCGGCTTGATGGCAGCCGATGAGCAGTCCTACGAGCGAATTTTACGTGATGCCGAGTCCGAGGACTCTACTGTCGAGATCCGCGATGCTAAGCTGCTTTGGCAAGAAGATGGTACCGTTGCCCTTGAAGATATCAATCTTGTCGCAAAGCAAGGACTTTCCTGCATTGTTGGAAAGGTTGGATCTGGAAAATCTGCTTTACTAAAAACAGTTTGTGGAGAGCTACACTTGGAATCTGGTGAATTATCTGTAAAGGGAAGTCTTGCTTATGTTCCACAAGAGCCTTGGCTATTGAACCAGAGTCTAAAGCAGAACGTGCTGTTTAGAAGTAAATATGACCCTGAATTCTATCAAAAGACTCTAGAAGCCTGTGATCTTGTTAGTGACATTGATTCCCTTCCTGATGGAGATGAAACTGAGATTGGTGAGAAAGGTGTTAGTTTGTCTGGAGGTCAGAAGGCCCGTGTTTCTCTCGCTCGTGCTTTGTATGCAAGGGCTGAGGTCTATATTCTTGATGATGTTCTGTCTGCTGTCGATGAGCACGTTGCTCGTCATTTGATTGATAATGTTATTAGCAAAGATGGTCTGTTGGCAACCAAGACTATTATCCTGGCTACCAACAACATAAAAGTACTCGCAGAAGCTGATCATATCTACATGCTTGAGAATAACAAGATTATTGAGTCAGGTACCCTTGAAACTTTAAGTCCTCAGGGCAAGATCTCTCAACTTATGAAAGAGTTTGGATCTGACAAGGAAACAATGGAGCAAGGGGCCCCACGAAAGGTCATATCTCGACCTGCTGTTTTGCGAAGGGCGAGTGCAGAATCAACCTTATCAGTAACTGTCAAGAAGACTCAGAAAGCTGAAGATAAGGTTGAATCTGGTCGAGTTAAATCAGAAGTTTTCAAGAGATATTTTAGAGCTGGTGGTCTCCGTTGGGTATTTTTCACGTGTATTTTGATGGTTACTTTTGGAGCTTTAGAGGCATTTTCAATGGTATGGCTAATGATATGGACGTCAAACCCGCTTGCAAATGCAGCATTTTGCCTTGCTATTTACTTCATGATTGGTATGTTGTATACTTGTTGTCGAATCTCTGTCATGTTTGTGACTAGTGGTATTTATGGCCTTAGAGCATCGAGAAAGCTACACGATGATATGGCGAGATCTGTGTTGCGTTCTCCTATGTCGTTTTTCGAGATAACCCCGCTAGGTATGATTCTTAATCGTTTCACTACTGAAGTCGATGAGATGGATAATATGGTAGCTTCAACATTGTTGAACTTTGGTTCAAATATTGTGAAGTTATTTTTCTCGCTTTTGATTGTATTCACGTCAACTCCACAAGTTATTGTTTTGACTATTCCAGCTGCTTTCCTATTCATCTATTATCAAAGATATTATATTGCTGCTTCTCGTCAATTGAAGCGAATCCAGAGTGCGAATAAGAGTCCTCTTATGTCACACTTTGAGGAAAGTTTGAAAGGAATCAATGTTATCCGTGCGTTCAACAAGGATGAACGATTCATTCTTGAAAATGATATGAGATGTGATGCCTTGTTGCAATCTGTCTACATTTCTCAGTCAGTTGATAGATGGCTCTCTCTGCGTCTTAATTTCCTAGGTGCAACCATTGCATTTATGTCTGCGCTGAGTGGTGTGTACATGACCACAAAGGGAACTATGAATGGTGCACTTCTTGGTCTTGTAATGGCAAATGCTCTTAAGATTACAAACTTTTTGAGTGGCATTGTTCAGCAAACTGTAGAACTGGAAAGACGAGGTGTGGCCATTGAACGAGTACTCCAGTTCTGTGATCTTCCTTCTGAAGCTGCGGAGATAGCCGAAAGACCACCTGCACATTGGCCATCTGAGGGTCATATTAAGTTTGAAGATTTCAGCACTCGTTACCGTGAGAATCTTGATCTAGTATTGAAGGATGTTAACTTGGATATCAAGCCAACAGAGAAGGTGGGTATTGTTGGTAGAACCGGTGCCGGTAAGAGTACCTTGACTTTGTCACTCTTCAGAATTATAGAACCTGCTGGAGGTGTTGTTACTATTGACAATGTCAAGACTAAAGACTTGGGTTTGCTCGATCTTCGTCGAAACTTGTCAATTATTCCACAGGATGCTCAGATTTTTAATGCTTCTGTTCGAGAGAATTTAGACCCGCTAGGAGACTACGATGACACAGATCTTTGGCGTGTTCTTGAGTTATGCCATTTGAAAGAGCACATCTCAGGTCTGGGAGGATTAGATTCAGAATTGAAAGATGGTGGTGAAAACTTAAGTCGAGGTCAGGCTCAGCTTGTTTGTCTTGGTCGTGCGTTGCTCCATCCTTCTAACATTCTAGTGCTGGATGAAGCAACTGCTTCTGTTGATGTTGAAACTGATAAAATTATCCAGGAAACCATTAGGTCAGAATTCAAGCATAAGACTATCATTACTATTGCGCATCGTCTGAACACCATCATGGACAGTGACAAGATTGCTGTCCTTGATAAGGGCCATGTCGTTGAATTTGACACTCCTCAGAATCTATTGGCGGACCCTACCTCGTCATTCTACGATTTGTGTTTGGCTGGTGGACTTGTAGAAAAAAAGGATTAGTAGGATAAAGGAATACTTCATATAAAATCATAATACTACTTTGATAGATATTACTATAATAGCTCAATCTGTAATATTATACTTTTTTCCATGCAAGGTTAAAACCTAGCAAACTTAATAAATAGCTTATCTGTCTTGAGTCGTGCCAAGTCCTCATCTCGTAAGCAGAGCCCAGCAGCAATGTCGCCATCTAAAGACTTTGGCAATAAATAGAACAAACTTTCTACAGGAATAAACTGCGGTCGTCTCACTGATACAGGCTTCCCGAGTCCTAAGTTGAAATCTAGCTCATAGCAATTAACCTTCGCCCATGAACTTAGCATGATATCTTTAGACAAATCAATAGAAGCAGTGACGGAAACAGTTTGCTTCAATCTATCTCGATCGAGTATAGTTGCCAAAGCACGGGTATCATATCCCACATTAGAAATCTTTGGGTCTACCTTCGATCGAAGTGCAGATGCCACAGTCCCTAATGGTTCATCAACCAGATCGCCAATTGAGGTAGTGTTGTAGGTCATATTCTGAACTATCCCTGGATAGGTGATTGGGATATCCAGATGACGTCTAGGATCTATAGCCCTCGCGAAAGTAGTTTCAGCATCCGGATTTAGCCGTGGTATACGGGCTCTTGTTACAGACTGCCAAAGGAATGCACTTAGGACATCATCAGTCGAGACGAATCCTTGCGTGATAGTTTCAGAGGCAATTTCCTTTAGATGCGATAGAGAAGATGAATCAAAATCAAAGTAAAACCAGGTCGAATCCGGAGATTGAGATTGCGATTGAGCTTCACTTTCAGTATTCGGATCCCCGGAGGCTGGTACTGGTGGTATCATTTGATGGGCCACCTCTGAGCCGGGCTCATATGAGTCGTCGAGCAGACTAACAATAGCTTTGCGCTGCATATTACCAATGGAAACTTCACTACTAGTAAAGGGTTCACCGTGACACGCTTTCGAAAGCAGAGAGATTATTTGACCTTGGCCAGTCATATCCATAACTTGATGATGGCCGACAAAAGTAAGAATTAAGCCACCGGAGATGAAATTGGCTTGTGTCAGGAATACTGGCCACTCACTAGGCTCGTCATCTGTTCTTATAGTATGTCGAGGTGCTATCACTTCCTCATCCAGCATACTGAATGGGAATCCTGCCCGTTGAAGAGAACTCATTGATGGTGCTTTGAGATCCTGGGTTATGTCCTTGACAATCAGTCGAGAAGCATCCTCTAAAGGTTTGATCTTGAAAGTTCCTGCATATTCTTCTGTCGCTCCTTCAACAACCACTTGACCTGCAATCCATGGAAAGTACTCAGATAGCCGCTTGATCCCAGTATTCAATTCTGCAATAATGCTGGATTTGGATATCTTGTCATTTATATTATAGATCAGACTGAGCTGAGTATAAATACTCAGTCCAGGTTGCTGTCCAAAGACTTCTAATTCTATGTCTAATTCATTGCAAGTACCTGCCATTTAGTTGAAGGTTTGTGGAAGAGAAAGATGTCGGCTTTTTAAACCTCGAAATGATGGAGAATTACGAGAAGTGAGTCAGCTTGGCATCATGCAACATGCGGCCCCACCTGTCATATTAAGTCTGATAAGGAAGGGATCGGCGATGAAGTATGCATTCTGATGTTATGATGTCACTCGGTAATAAGTCAGCACCAAAACCATAGTCACTCTAGAAGAATACTTAAGAGTCCACATTGATAAAAGAGAGTTTACCAATTACCACTTATTCGATTGAGCCATAAATCGAGGTAGACAGGAGCAATCTCTCGAAACTCCCAGTATCGCCCTTGCTAATTGATATCTGGCGCATTACATGCCATTTGATGGTCAATCTGCGAGGAAAATAGTATCATTTGTGATGTTTCGCCATCTCGAATCGCAATTTTCTTTTTATCTTGCAACTAGTCTGATTCAAAATGGAAATTGTCAAGCCCCATTACAACTATGCCCCTGCCTGAGGCGGACCGGCAGTACTTAAGTTCCGTTTAGCGGGGTACTGCACTTTTAACTTTGGCCATCTCTACCATATTTACATGCCTCAAATACCTTCTAGATCCAAGACAAACGGGAGCTTTAGAAGTGTCAAGGCTCGTGCCACCAGGGCCTGTGAGACGTGTCATACGCGGAAGGTCCGGTGTGATGTTACCGTGCATATTCCTTGCACTAATTGTGTAGCATTTCATACTGAATGTAGGGTGCCTGACACTTCTAACAACGGTCCAAAACCCAAGTTTGCTCGACCCAATCGCAATTACAAGCTATCGGCACAATCTGCCTTTCCAGAATTCAAAGGGATCGATGACGTTCAATTTCATAATCACGTAGAGCCTACGAATTTGAATGAATTTTTCCGCGATCATCCTACTAGACCTGGGACTATATCGTTCCTTGGACCAAGTACTCACGTCAGCATGCTTTTGGATAACGAAATCAGAGGGATTCATGTTTCGGCTAAGGCTTATCAGTTAAGCTATGAGGAACTTGAAATTTTAAAAATTAAGGGCTCGTTTATGCTGCCAAGCCAGGATTTGTATGACGATCTCGTCAGTAGCTTCTTTGAGAGGATACATCCTTACTTACCAATCATCGACCGCAAGAAATTTCTCAGTCAATACAAAAATCCAAGCAGCCCGCCATCGCTTCTGTTGCGTCAGGCGGTGCTTTTGGCAGGTTCTCGAGTGTCGACCCATCCATCTCTCTTAGATGACGGTGGATCGTCAAAGTCTGCATCAGGGATATTTTACAAACGTGCAAAGGCGCTGTTTGACAGTGGGTATGAGACAGACAGAATTGCATTAGTCCAGAGTGCTTTATTAATGTCTTGGTATCTGGCTAGTCCGGTTAATGTTACGGATAATGTGTTCTATTGGACGCGAACTGCTATTACAATTGCACAAGGGATGGGTTTACACAGAAGCAGCCAAGATGTAGACATTTCAAACAGTGATAAAAGTCTCTGGAAACGAATATGGTGGGGGCTATTCATACGGGATAGATCTGTTGCACTAACTATGGGTCGACCAGTTATGATTAACCTTGATGACACAGATGTTCCTATGCCCACAACCGATGACTTTATTGAAGATGGGGAGGAGAATGCCATCCTGTTCATAAGCCAAGTCAAATTATCTGAGATCATGGGGCTTGCCGTTGAAAGCTCACTAGACGATAGCCTTTGTGACGTTGCTCTCAGTGAATGGATAGAGACTTTACCTGATAGTCTGAATCACGCCCGAAACAATTTTTTCGGTGCACTTTTGCACACTCAGTACCACTGTGTGCGATGTTTGATCCACCGTAAAGGATCCGAAAAACTGGCGTTCGAGTCTGCTCATATGATAATCAAAATCACTGAGAAACTTCAAGCCTCAAAAGAAATAAGATTTTGCCCAGCATTCATAATCTACGCCTTATTTACTTCCATGGTTATGCTTATTCATGAGAGTGCATCTCCATCTGTGTCTCAAGCTTCTTACGCAAAAAAAGCTATGAAATCATGCACAAATATCCTAAAGTCCATAGAATGTGTCTGGGACGTTGCCGACAAGGTTTCCAGTATCATGGAGTACTTGGTCAACAGCCCTGAAGTCAAGCAGAAGGCTGCTATGAGACTACAAATCGATACATTCTACGAAAATATTTTCAAAGATCTAGTTGAGATGTCCCCTATATGATTTCCTCTTCACGATTTCGTGTACGAAAATGATGCTGGATTTCTGTGGACACACCCAAGAAGCTGATCTTGTTACATTTATCATACTATTTCGCAAACCGTTGATAGGATCAAGCTACTCCGATAGCAGATTCTATGTGTTCTAAACCCAACTTAGATTAAGATGCCAGTTCGTTCCTAAACTCGGCAAATGTCCCGTCACGGTCATAAATTGATCTAGCCCTTACATAAGGGTCCAATTTCCAGTATTGTTGGGAGATCTGATCAATAACTGCGACCCTTTGGGCCGACAAGACTTTCTCCTCGTTTTTGTCGAGCCACTCAGCAGTGAGGGATTCAAGCTTCTGAAAAAGCTCTTGTCGCTCATTAAGGTAACTTTCTCGAGTGGAGATATCCTTCATCTTATCATTTTCACCATTAACAGGTGCAATGTACTCATACTCGTACTCGCGCTGCCCGTCGACCAACTTTGGGATTTTGTCAGCGTCTATATTATCAAGCAACTCATTGACGGTCCCAGTGAAGGAGATTTTGGAAGCTACTGTCGGATCAATGAATCCCTTTACAGCACTCCAGACACTATTGAACACCCATGGTGCTCTATGAATCAACAGGAATCCTAAAGATTCGGGGTAATGCTTCTCAAGACATTTGAAAATAAACTTGAGTGCCGGAAGATCACTGTTTCTGAGAGTGAACCCTGTCAAATCAAAGATAACGGCAGCGTTATCGACCGTTTCGTCCATGGCCAGCCTTGCAGATTCAATAACAAGAATAGTAAACTTTTGGATTGCTTCGGTGGACTGGGCTTTGGGATCATGGAGCTTGATGTGAACCTCCACGATCGGTCGACCTTGCTTATCACGGCCATGGACATTGGCTTTACCTGTTTTGTACTGTAACAACAAACCCTCATCATTGTCTTCGAATGCCTTTTCTTCACCACCCGAAAGCAATTGTTCGACCTTGTATTCTATTCGCCAAGTTATGCTCTCGCCAAACATCTCAAGACCCTTGGCTACATCCCATTTCCGTGCCCGCAAGAACCGCAATAGAACATTGTCAGGATTTTCTGCCTTTGTCATTGCTCTAAACGCATCTCTAAATTGATCTGGTGTTAAAGTAGCCACCGATTTACGGAAAAGCTCAGTCTGCGACGCTAGACTATCAACATGTCTGCTGAAATAGCCTTTTGGAATCTCGGGAGAGTCGGGCAGTTCTTTAGAAATGTCGCCCGTGTAAGCCAATATTTGCAGCCACATTTGCTTGAGCTTGGATTCTTGTTCAGAAGTAAGATTTCCTGCCCTTCCGGGCTGAATTGATACAGTCATTGTTGAATCGATCGTGTAAGTTGGAAAGGTAGAGTCCGGTTTGTGGGGTAGACAGATCAGCCAGGGGTACCGAGGATATACGGCTGAACGATAAGGCACCAGTACGAACTAGGCAACTATGTTGCCCCATCATTAGCATTGACGATTAACTAGTAATAATCCATTTTGTGTTTAATAAAAGAAACAAACTCTATTTGTTTTTAGTAAGCAAATCTAAAATCTAGCCTTTTATTTCCCCCATGGCTGTGATCATTCAGATATTTGATCTTCTCGTCATCCGCAAGTGCGTCCCATTGTTTTTCACGAGCCTGGTTTTTCCATTTGTAGTAGAATACACTAAGAGCGATGAATCCGATTTGCCCGATGGCAATTAACAACAACTGGAAATTTCCTCTATGGTATAGTGGAGCATCATCTGACCTGTATATATTAGAGGAAATAATGCCTGCCAGTTGAGAAAATATATTCACCACAGACGCCGACACGGCTCTCGTGCCTACAGAGTTAGCGTTTCTTGAACACCAGGTAATTGTGATGGGCTCAGCACAAGGGTAGGCGAGAGCCAACGTCAAAATCACATAAGTTGGCCAAAGTTTGCCATCAGAATCCAATTGTGCCCCTTTCCAATATCGCAGTATTGCTAGTAGAGGTATACACCACAGACTCTGAATATAATTAGCGATAGCATTACCATTTTTGAATTTTCCAGCGATCCATGTAACAGCAATCATTGTGAAGATACTTAGAATACTTGACGGGATGGTTAGCAGATTTGTGTTGAAAGTGCTGAACCCAAGCTGTCGTAGGAGAAGAGTCATATAATCACCAACAGGAGAAGTTCCAATATCACCCAAAATTCGAATGATATAAATTGGCAAGATATCCCAATCAAAGATGGCTTTCAGCAATCCGACGAAGCTCAACGATTGTCGGTTATTCATATCGCCCTTTGAAGGATCATCTCTCAAGAGTCTATTGATCATGATTTTCTCTTCACGATCAGTATACCAGCCTTCCTTTCTCCATCGAGCTTTAGTCTGCACTGCAGATGGAGCCATCCAGAAAAACGCAGCAATTCCGACGAAGAAAGTGAAGAGTCCTTCCAACAGGAACAACCATTGCCATCCGAAGAGGCCATGAATACCTGCCATGTGAAGGATTCCATAACCTAACAATGAACAAATCACAGATGTAAGGGGGTTGGCAACATAGAACATGGTAATTCTCATCGGCAGTTCATTTCCTGTGTAGAAGTATGATAACCACAAGTTAACGTCGGCAATGAATCCACCTTGTAGAGCACCAAGAAGGGCTCGAGTAACATAAAAGCCTGTCTTGCTTTTCATTGCGGTTTGACTCATGGCAACAACCGACCACAATGTCATCTCAATTGGGATCCAAACATCACATCCTATTTTCTTTGAAATTAGCTGAGCCGGAATCTCTGCTATGATGAAAAATATAAGGTTGATAGTCCTTCCAAGATTGAGGTCATCAGTAGTCATATTCAGATCTTCCAGCAGATTGTCCGAGAGCGCATTACTCAAATTACCACGATCAATATCTAGAGCAAAGAATAGAAAGAAAGCTAGAAATGTTACTCTCCATTCTGTTTTACTCAACAATGATTTCTCTTCTTCAGGAGTCCACTCAAAATCTGGGTCGAAGTGCTTTCGGCCTTCATAGTTGCACTCGTCATACTTTTGACGGTAATACTCTGCAACATCAGGATCCTTAAAAACATGGTCCTGGCTAGTCGTTGACTGCTCTTCCAAGACAGTTTCTTCAAAGAAATCTTTAAGACCCATTGGTTTGATAAAGAAAATTTTTACGATACTTTCAACGGTATTTAAAGACATCCCATTATCCTTTTTTTTTCAGATGCCGCCAATCAATTAATCCAAACTGGGTAGTGCCGACGGAGTCCGGATTGACTCAAATTTGTTCATTGCGGGGTCGATTCCCTCATTTTGCGTGTACCTTGATGCTCATGAATCTACCTCTCAATAAATGTATTGATCGTCGTTATCTCCAGAAGCCAGAATGACATTTTTTTAGATAGATTCTTGCTCAATATGACTATTATACAAGTTATCTTGGTCTTGAGAATCGTTAGATTTTGGGATTTGCAGTCAATGATTTTCGTTTTAGTGGTTTATTTGGGTATAAAGTTGGCGCTGTTCTGCCTGTGGTTGACGTGATATTGGGTGATGGAACGCACGTCATTTAACATGTTCAATGCATGATGCAAGGCTAATATTCGCATTGAGCACTGAAAGTGACGCACGGCTGCCGTCGGGTGATGACAAAGCGACTCAAGCTTCAATTGACTCGCTTGATTGTGAATCATCGTCACATTTATCCAATGACTGCATTTGCAAATAAACCATGGCACAATCAGAGTTTGCTTGGCTTTTGCCAAGGTTTTACTTAAAACGGCCGCATGAACCAATACACCACAGATGGGCCGGGCTTACGCAATATTTCCAATTTAACGATTAATAGAATTATTTATTACTGTGTTGCTCTAATGTATGGGTCTATAGTAGATTGCTTCATAGTGAGATGTCGCACCTTATTTATGTCCGACATTAATCTGGAGATGTCCTTCGAAAACTTGCGGTATTCTGGTATTTTGGCGCATAAATATTGAATGAGTTCTCCTTTCAACAACTCGGAAACCGAATGAGAGGCTAGCGGGTCTTCGAATTCATTTTCCGCTTCCTCTTCCTCATCAACTACTCCATGAATTTCCCGCTGTATGAACGAGTCAATATACTGGTCAGTACTTACTCGACCTTCCAAAATGTCAGTATTTTCACCATCTGGATTGAGAAATTTCTCAATATCCATTTCATTTTCAATGTCAAAGCATATTCGAAGTCGTGCAACATGTGAGATCATATCTTCGAATTCCATGCCAAGATCAATTGGTTTAGTAGTTAACGAATTGCTTTTACGAAAGCAGTATTGGATCGATATACGATCCACCTGGTGCCATGCCTTTGGGAGCCACATGAGGGCTTTGTTGAGTGTGATATTAGTGAAGGGGTCAACTGCTGCATCATGATTTTCACATACATACTCCATCTGATATTTCTTATAATTCAGTTTAAGACTCTGAATTATACCGTGATCCATTGGCTGGAAATCAATGATTGAGTCGCTGGCTAGAAATTTAATAAGAATATTTCCAGGAGGAGGATTGGCTTTAACAGCCTTTTCATGACCCGAGAAACTATCCATCGTCAGTAGAACATGGCGCTCATCTCCAATATGCCTGTA
Organism: Sugiyamaella chiloensis; assembly: GCA_030578775.1. Classification (NCBI taxonomy): domain Eukaryota; kingdom Fungi; phylum Ascomycota; class Dipodascomycetes; order Dipodascales; family Trichomonascaceae; genus Sugiyamaella; species Sugiyamaella chiloensis. Next base: position 47,412 of record JAKTZE010000003.1, read on the forward strand.
GAATGCATACAACCACTCTATCATAAGATGAGTTGCCATCCAAGCTTTCTGGTTATGTCTCCATATTATAGTGGAAGAAAAATCGAATCCCTCAAGCGCTTTAGGAGTCTTGTGCTTTCCTATAGCCCATAGTTTGAATTTAGCAGTACCATTTGCGTTTGTGCAAACTATCAGGGATATACGCGATCGATTCTGGCCAATAGGAGACGCTCTCCAAAAGAGACCGGTTTCATCCATATTATACACATCCTCAATCGGAAATATCCCTACATTTGTGTATATTTTATTCGTTTCTGAATTAGAGTCCTCATCTAACGAATCGACATCTCCCCGTGGCCCTCGTCGTATCTGGATGTTGTTACGTGCCTTAAATCGAGATATCCAACCTGCACTAAAGGGTGGCTTCTCAACTCCAGGGTATACTTTGGGCCAAAGATCATTCGCTTTCACAAATGAATATGGTATCACAAGATCAGTGCTTGCAATCACTAGAGACAATGCAACCTCAAACATCCTTATGATGAAAGAATTCCAAAAAATTGCGACGTCAAATATAGTAGGGTTTCCAACCTTCAATGTTGAGCACGGAGATATTCGATGTATTCGCCATGCTGTCAAGCTTGCAGCGGAGGCGTTTCTGAGATCGATCTGCTCCCACCCTTCAGGTGTCTCGGATCCAGATCCAGGAATGGGCCAAGAAATAACAGAAAACGAGCCTCTTAATTGCTTGCAAAAGCTTCGATACATTTTATCAGTATCAGGGAAGAGAGACTTTGACATGATTTTTCAACATCGACGCGAATATCTCGAGCTAGAGGATTTTCCACTTGTTAAAGAGACGCCGGGTCAATGGTATTCTTCTTACCTAATGGTTGACTGTGCTTTAGAATTGAGGGAGGTTATGGATGTTGCTATAGAAGTTGGCTTAGAAAGACAAGAATTGATAATCCACAGACTCGGCCGTTCGGATTGGAAGGTGCTCGAAGAAATCGAGGTGCCTAGCAGCCTTTGTCGATCCGTTTGAACTATTACAGGGCGAGGCTTACTTGGGTCTAAACCGGTCCCTGTCAGTCTACTATTCCCTGATACAACTACTGAAGGAATTCGAGAAGACAGTGTCCCCTCTAGTAAGCAAAGCATGTGGAGTTGCCAGGCAAAAATTAGAGGTGCGTTTTAATGATGCTGCCATGCACGCGGCATCATTATTGCAGCACGGATTGATCCCAGACTGATGACGAGCTTGGTAGACCGAGACAAAATACCTGTGGGTTCCAAAGATTTTAAACTCAAAATCAACCTGAACGCACAACAATATCAATCACGATTTGGTAATATTTCGACAGTCGGGGAGACAGTAGGGGGTTCTTCATTTAGTAACAGGGACGAAGGCAATGATCAACTTACTGATGATCAAGAGATTTCGATATATGAAGCAATGGAACGGTGTTCGGCTCACACCGATATATTAGAATGGTGGAAGCTTAGATCAGAGAGGTTTCCTTTACTGAGTTGGATTGCCCAGGATTATCTGGCAATTCCAGCATCGTCTAGCCGGACAGTAGGTGAATATTGAGAAAAATGATGTCATAGCCCACCGTCAAACCTTTACAGGAAAGAATGCTGAAATGATGATTTGCCTGAAGAATTGGGTATTTTTGGATAGTGAAGAAAGAGACTCCAGGCCATTCAACAGCCTTCTAGGAATCTTATGATACCATATGAAATTATGCATTTTGTAGGTTTTTATGTGGAGAATTATGGTGAATTGGTTTGTTTATCTATTTAATTTTGGTTTTTTGTATATGTATATTCAATTATCTGTTACAAATTAGAATACAAGAACTGAACCAAGCCAGATACCCCTGACTGACTCGGTATAAGAATTAAATGGATCATAATAAAATATCGTCCCCTGCACACTCTGTCGTCCTGAAGCAGCCACCTAAATCTATAGGAGGAAGGTCACCGATATAGAGAAAAAGACATTCTTGATGCACAAGATTTGAGACCATTCAGCAGTCAGAAGATCAGATTCAGAAACTGTTTCTATTCCTCGGCTAATAGAGCTGAAAGTTGATAGTTGTGAACTACGTCCAAGTGCTCTCTTCGCTACTAAACATATATGCATATTATTATTACGGCATGTGAAAAACCCCTAAAGTGATAGGGTGGGGGTATGATGCGGGGTGACAGCAGAGCCGCGTGTGTTGCGATACAGGAACCGCCTGGCACCACAAAAAAATCCTCAATTAGATAACTTCAGAGTGGTCAACCACAGTATATGAACAACTATGGGCCCTGTAAGTCGACATGGTTTGTCAAAAGCAAGGTCTTGTGACCGGTGTTATGAGATGAAAGAGAAATGCCTTTTTGAGGACGGAAATGAAGAGTGCAACCGGTGTATTCGACTCCATAAAACCTGTACCACAGTTCGGGCTATCAAGCGAACAGGTCGAAGGCCCAAAACAACTGGTTTTGGCGATAACTCGTTATCTGTTTCTTCATATGACAGTAATTCCTCGCCTGATACTCCATCTTCGAGGAAAATCACCACCAAAAACACCGTGTCAAAAGCTACTCAAAAGACTGGCGATTCAAAACTCGTAAAGAATGGCCGCTCAAAGGCAAAGGCGCTGCCGGCCAGCGTCAGCGTCAGCGTCGGCACAAAGTCCCCATCCCCGTTGGAGGGAGACCCCCAGGAAGTACGCAAAAAGATTCTCGAAGATTTCAGCACTTTGACTCGGGCTTCGAAAGATCTTAATCTCACCCACTTGCCTGAGTCAGGCTCTTTGCTTCAAGATGACTATTATTTGCAACTTCTACGGAGCTGTGGTGACAACTTGAAGTACTTCTACCAATTAACAGATTTGTTTATGTTGGGCCCCAGCTTTGTAAGTGAGTTTTATAATGCCATGAAATATATATATATGCGGTCCCCGGAAAGCCTGCAGGACATTTACCAGGCCATACTGGCTGTGACCGACGGTACTCGATATGGTGCTATATCAATCGACAGTGACAACATAGCGAAAGCAGCACTAGCATTGAAAAGTCTTCGGACGACGTCTATTGAAGGAATATACGATGCTGAAATCACCCTTACATTGGGTCAGATCCTTGCAGCGTTTGACGTTCTCACCACTTGCGTCAAGACCAATATGATTTTGCGTCACTCGCTCATGCTGGTACAACCTTGTTACGATAGCATTTGTGAGAACAAGATTTTGGATTCGATCCGAATGACGTCTATTTTCTGGGATACTCTCGATTGCTTGGTTCGTCGCGAGATTCCGATCATAAAGCCTTCGCTGTCGCATCTCTCAAGTATTGATCGAATCGCTGGCCTGGTGGGTACCCTTTTACCCATATTCTACCGTATATGTGAATTGGCAAACGATGTCAAGCGTGGAAAGGAATTCTCCGAAGCTCTATATCAAGAGATACTTGCTGACTTGAATTCGTGGACGAGTGTTTCTGTTGAAGAGCTTGAGCACACATACACGAAGCACGAGGTGTTAGGCATGAGAGCACAGTCCAAAATGTATTTACTGGTTGGAAAATTGATACTTCATCGCCTCAAATACCCATTGGGAGATGACAACGAACTAGCTGCATCGTATGCGACTGAAATTCTGTCCGAGTTGTCCAGTTATAAAGACTTGGCAGATCCGGAAATGCGACTGCGATTTTGTGGGTTTCCTATTGCCATTGCGTTACTAGAGATTCCCGGAACCTACGATGATGCTTGTTCCACTCTATCAAGTTGCAACCTTCCACCAGTATGCTTTTCCAGGCTTGCTGCATTTGTCGATTTCATCAGGACCGAAAGACGACAGGGATTCTCTGGCATCTGGTTTGATCTCCTAGAAAAAGCCCCTGTACTTGTTGTGATGCCATGATGAACCTTTGCATCAACTTATTTATATCTACATATTTATCTGTCTGTTTGGCTGATATATTGACTTGGCATTTGTCATAGTAGTTTCCGATTGAAACAAATAACCCCTCAGCATAATAAATAAACGATCCTTTCACGTTTCAACTGATATTACAAGTCTGGCACAAAACTGACCAAGTTTGCATTTGGAAGCGACAGAGTGAGTTTTGTTTCAATAGGTATATTGGTAATGGCCGGATCACCTTCGAAACGAATGTCGTTAAAAGTTTGAAGAAGACGTACAATTGTGAAGCTAACTTCAGTGAGCGCAAACTGCTGTCCCAAACACATTCTAGGTCCTCCTCCAAAGGGAAGGTAGTCCCAGGTATGTAATGTGTCATCTTCCCATCTTTCAGGTCGAAAAATCGTCGCATCTTCTCCCCATGACGGGATACGATGCAACGCATAAAACGAAAACACCACAGAATCACCTTTTCTGATCAACACAGGAGACGCCTCGTTCAGGCCACCTCCCCGGGGAAGCTCTGTGTCTTGGACTGCTGTTCTGAAATTCAGAGGTGCAGAGGGATACAACCTCAGGACCTCTTTGAGAACATGTGATAAATACGTACACCTCTTGAGACTCTCGAATGTAAGGTTCTCATCAGTGGTGCCAAACGTTTCCAGAATGACCGATCGAAGTTTCTGAAACACTCTCTTGTCTCTCGCAAGGCAGTGTGTCGTCATGGATAGAAGTGCTGCTGTTGTATCTCGACCAGCACCTAGAATATTGAAGGCTTGGTCGCGAATAGCAATAGGATCCCTTGTTTCTTTGGTCAATTCGTTTATAAACACAAATCTGTCTGGCTTGTCTCCCACTTTCAAAGGTTCCCTTAGAGCTTTCTCAACGAAGTAGTCAACGAAATTGTGACAAATTGATATCTTCTTGCGGAATGTTGCATTGTCCACAAGCCAATATAATCTTCCTGCCTGTGCACGTTTTGCCATAATGTCATGACAATAATTGATACACTCCAGGAACTCAAGTGTGGATACAGCCCCGGTTGGACCTTGAACCGTTCTAGAAGCATCAGATAGACAATCAATACTTTCTCCAAATAGAAACTGGGTTGCAGTATCCATAGTGAATTTGTAATACACGCTTTGGCAATCAAAAGTCGCAGTTCCATTATGACTTTCCTCATCGAAGCGTTTCAACAGACTTGAAACATGAATCTTAAAAGATTCCATCTGGGACACCTCGTTACGAGAGAATTGCGGTCGCAGCATTGCCCGCGAGTGTTTCCATTTCTCACCACTTAAAGTGAACACCCCGTTACCCGCTAAAGGGAAGAACTGCTCGTAGCGCAAGCCTAAGTTGTAGTCGGCGAACTTTGTTGATAACACTGATTTGATATTTTCAGGGTCAGCTGTAATCACAGCATAGCCAAAAGCAACTTCCTGCCGATATGTCAAGCGTCCAAACGTGGTGATCCGTCTGAATATCTTTTCAAGAAGGATATTTGTCTGCATCTCTTTTCTCGCCTCGAAAAGAGCAGGAATACCGAAAGGAAATGACCTTTTGATTAGAGGCAGATCATGCCCAGCAGCCTTAGACCTCTTCACATAATTTATCTCCCTCCCGAAATAAGATACCACGAAGATAAATGCAACTATGAAAGCACATATGGCGCCCTTCACTAACCCGTAAAATATCGAAATCATAATGGTAGAGATATTAAACTCCATCGCTTCCTATTTATAACCCGTCAAGTCTTGTGGGGGAACTAACCTGTGTCAAAGTTCAAGTTGGAAAGGCTCCGGTGCGTATGCGTGCAAGGACTCGCATGCTGCGACGCTAAAAATCATCGATCGGCGCTGCTGCATGCCCACCACCGGTGTGGGATTAAGGACATACATGTACTGTACTTATCAATTACTATCAGTATATCATACGAACTATTTCTTTTTTCTTCTTAGTATCTATACTATCATAAATAAAGAATGCAACGATTATATTTTCTTTGTTTGTAAACTATACTTTTATACATCTTTAAGTCCCTGTGCGATCTGAGATAGCATTTGAAAGCCTCCGGTTGACATTAAATATCCGGTCAACCCCACAATATGCAAGGCGATGCATCTATCAAACGAGTTCGAATGTAGACGAGTTTCTTTTTCCCCCTTAAATTGAAATAAGCAGTTATCTCCTTTCGAAAGGCTGATGTTGGAATTGCATTCATTGGATAAGCTTTGGAAGTTACCTGGCAGTCTATGACATATTACGGCAACTGTTTACGAGAATGTATCAAAACTCGGCATCCTATTTCCGCTATTTCCTGCTGGACACATCTTACTGAATCAATTCTCTCAACAGATATGAGTTTTGAACTAATAATAAATCTATAAATTGCTTAGATTTTTCCTGGTACTGCACACTTCCCCACTAGACAAATCAAGTTATGACCCATGTGACGATTCCATAGAGGGTTCCGTTGAGTTTAGATTGAACTGATTGACGACAGTGTAGACAAAAGAAGTAAAGTACGCCTATTTCCGATTTCAGAACTTCCATTAAATCATGACGTGAGCCACAGGTCACTTTCGGCCCATCGGATTATCCGATCCGTCATTTTATAAGTAGTTCATTAGTAGTCCGCAGCTTTGCGGACCAACTCCGTTTGCCTGCAAAATGGAATGCTGTGGCTTTAAACAATACCAAGAGAGATTCAAGTCATGAGCCCGAGAAACTGCGGAATTTCAAAATATAAATAGAAGACGAAGGTTCTTTTGAATGTATTTAACATTGGATTGAAACATGGAAGCAAAGAAATTAGTAATTATTGGCTCTGGATTCGCAGCAGTGTGGAGTGCATTGTCAGCTGCAAGATGTTTACATATCAACAACTCAAAGGAAGTCGAAGTCACTGTTGTAGCTCCCTCTCCAACGCTGATAATTCGACCTAGACTTTACCAAAAGTTGGTGGACGAGGTGAAATTTGATCTAGATGTTGTATTCAAAGAGGCTGGGGTGAAGTTTGTCCAGGGATATGTTACCAAGATTGATACTGACAACAAGTCCATTGCTTTGACTGGCAACGGCTCAATCAGCTATGACAATTTGATCGTAGCAACTGGAAGCAAAGTGATCACCCCTCCAATTCAAGGTGGTGAATTCACATTCAGTGTCGACCAATATGAAGATACTGAAAATTTCCAAAACCACTTGGAATCTTTGGCTAAAGAGGAGCCAAGCCATGCTAGAGATACAGTTGTCATTGTCGGTGGAGGATTCAGTGGCATTGAAGTTGCAACGGAGCTGCCTGATATGTTGAAAGAATTTTGGGGAGAGTCTTCAAGTCCTCGGGTTATCATTGTTGAGAGAAACGATGTTATTGGGCCCGAGCTTGGAACAGGTCCTAGACCAGCTATTAAAAAAGCCCTCGAGTATTTAGGAGTTGATGTCAGATTGGGTGAATCAGTTTCTGAAGTTACTAGAGATGGCGTGATCCTATCTACGGGCGAAAATATCCCAACAAGAACTGTTGCATGGATAGCTGGTATGAAAGCCAGCGACCTCACGTTGGAAATTAAAGGAGAGAGAGACTCGCTTGGACGACTCGAAGTAGATAAATCTCTTAGGGTCCAAGGTTTGGATAGTGTGTTCGCGTCTGGTGATTGTGCCAAGGCTTTGACTGATGATGACGGACATTACGCATTGATGTCTTGCCAACATGCTCTTCATATGGGAAAGTTCAGCGGACATAATGCTGCTGCTACCCTCATTGGTCAGCCAGTTATTCCATACCAACAGATAAAGTATGGAACTTGTCTTGACCTTGGTGGGTGGGGTTCAGTTGTCACTCGGGGTTGGAATCGCGAGATAATTTACCAAGAGAAAGAGGCCAAGCCAATCAAGTTCTACGTCAACACTCAACTCATCTATCCTCCAACCAGTCAAGCTGAAATCTTCAAACAGGCTGACCCCTTGCTCGAGCCATTAACAGTTTGACTATAGTTTTCCTTATCCTTTTCTGTTATTATTTCTCAATGTATACTAATTTTTAAAGACTTTCACAACATGAAATACATTTGTTAAATTACAAGCCATAGATAAAAGTTAACTTATTATCACCCTTTCGAGTATTATTAACCTCCTCTGCATAGATCTCATCTTCAGTCCAATTTTCAGTTATATTTCTGCGATAGTTATTGACCCGCTGAAGTGTTATACGGTAGGCAATATATCCGAGAATTGTAGCTGCTATGATACCGAGGCAAGCGTAAAATGATGTCAGATATCGAGGAGCATACTGGGGTCGGAATAACTCACTTCCTATGATACCAGCCAAGTTTCCCCATCCCATGATACCAAGACAAAGAGCACGTTTTCCAGGTACTGGAGTATTACCAGCTATCCATGCAATAGTAAGAGGTGCAGCACCATATGAGCCGAAAGTTAAAATACATAGTGAAACATATCTCCCCACGTTATTTGTGATGAGTACAACCATTATGAATCCGACAAGTGAGACCAATAAGCATACAATAATATGAATCCCTCTCTCTCTGAAGCGATCCGAAGAAAATGTGAAGATCCACAGACCACAAGCTCCTAGAACATAGGGCGGTACACTCATAAGATTGGCATGAATACCTTCGAAGCCAAGACCGCTGACAACTAAAGGGAGGAAAACACCAAAAGCACCACTTGGAACACTTGCCAATATGTTGAAAATCAATACAAACCAAGTCTTCCAATCCTTAATGGTTTCGATAATATCCTCCTTGGTAATCTTGGATCCTTCTGAAAGTGCTGAATCAACTTCGATTCTATGTTTGCCAAACTCACGTAGCTCTTCAGAGAGAAACCAGGCCGTGCTTGGGCCTTTTGGTAGTACCATAAAACACAACAGTGCCATAGCACTAGTAAGAGTCCCTTCAATAATAAACAGATATTGCCATTCCATTAGGGACCCGTGGACATTCTTGAATACACCGTAGGCAATTGCTCCTCCAAATGCACCAGAGATAGCATACATCCCATAAAAAAGACCAATCCTAAAAGCAAGGTCATAGCGTGTATAAAAGGACGACAGATAAAAGCATGCGGTGGGGTAGAATCCAGCCTCGAATACTCCTATACATAATCGAAATGCAACTAGCATTCCATACGAATTAGTCCAAGCGTGACCAATAACGAAAATACCCCAGCAAAACATAATAAGTGGCATCCATAGGTGAGGACCAACTCGCTTGCCTATTCCTGCAGAAACAGGTTGCAGAGTGACAAATGTGCAATAAAAAAGCGAAACTGCTGTATTCAAGTCGTCGGCCTTGATTCCAATGCTGTTTGTAAATCCCACCGTCTGTGCATTACCCACGTTAGATCGATCCAGACCAGAAAACAAGTACAAAGCGGCCATGAATGGCAGCAAACAGAGATCTAACCGGCGGTTCAACTTCTTAGACTTTTCCACCTCATCTTCAGTTTTAGGAACATATCCTCGAACGATATCTGTCCTGATGCCTCCAAGTCGAGACACTGGTGCGACCTCTTCCTCATATAACGATCCCTTTTCAGATCCCATAATTGCTAGTACAAGAGCTTGGAAAGAAATCCCTACAAAATATTTTTAAAAGCTCCACAATGGTGATCGGTTGGATCATTTATCTACTTTTCTATGAAGCCCCAAAAAGCGGGGTAGCTGGGAACGAAAAAAAAAGTATGGGGTAGAGTGTGATATCCGCACATTTTCCGAGTTTCCTGTGATCCTTTTCCGCCAAGCCCCATATCAACCCGCAATTGTGGGGTATATCCGCACATTTTCCCTTCGAGTTATACGTATATGTTCCGGCTACCCAATATAGGCCTCACTCCTCTTCGGGACTAGTGTTGTACATGTAACTTACGATTAATAAATAAAGACTGCAATTGGCAAATTCTCTTCCTTCAAAACCGCTGTTAGTGATTTCTGCCTGCGATGAAGCTTCAAAGCTCACGTGAGAAGACCATCGATTTTGGCCACGATGGAACCAGTGTTAGTATTGGAAAACTTGGTGACATCATTGCATTCAGTCAATTCCATCCTGATCGTGGTTATGTTACGGTGTGCCCATTTGAACAATTTGTAGGTGGCGATAAATTCTATGATCAATTTGAAGTTCGAAAGTATCGGCAAAAGCCATTGCAACATTTCAAAATCCCAGGAAGCGGATTTGGTCTGTTTCCAGAGAACCCCGAAATTTTGAAATACACAGCCGAGCTAATTGATGGAAGGCTTCCCAGAATTACCATAGATACCAAATCAGCAAAAATTGTAATTGAATTTGCAGTTGGCAGTTCTACTGTATCTGAGCAAGTTTCGATTTATGGCAAGAGTACGGGCACAATTGATATTCAAGTGGGCGGAATTATGAGTCTCAACAGAGCAAGCTATACTCAATTAACGGAGGCATTCCCAATTCCAATGCCAAATCCGGAGAATAATCTCGAAATAAGCAACGGGGTATTGTCAATTGTCAACCCCAATCTTCCTCTTAAGTTTCAAATGATAGTTTTAAACAACGGAGTGTTAGCGGACTTATCTAGAAAGAGTGTTAGTGGGCATGAGCCCATAAGTCATTTCGATATTATTCCAGTAAGCACAAGCGCAGGATCATTTTCAAGACTTCAGTGTCATTATTTGCTGACTTCTAATCTTGACACGAAGCCTTGTGCTGCTCCCAAGTTACTGAACTTTGACAGCATTCCTTGTCGTTGGATAGAATCAACGACGCAAAGGCAGTTTATTGTGCAAAGAACATTTGAATATATAAATGGCTGTTGCGCAATCTCACTTACTACCAATGGCAATTCACCTGTTCAACCAATTTGCCTCATTACTGATCATATGGCATTGCCTTTGGGATGGAACCGGGATAACTATTTCCAAATTCATTTTCTAATGGATCTCTATCGTAATATCGAATCATATATACTCCCGGAGCATATCAATGAGATAAGAGCCCGTATTCGGGATATTTGCCTTGGACATCTTAGATGGGTATTTGACATTGCCGAGAGACCTAATGGGTTCTGGGGTCGGTCATATCTAACCACTGGAAAATGTAAAGATATTAACACCTTCCAGCTAGATCAACAATGCTACCCGCTTCTAGAGCTTTGTGATTACCTAGATACATGGCCTGATGATTTGACGTTGATCCGAGATTATGCTCCCATTGCGGACGAAACCATGACTATGCTTCAGAGAGAGCGCAAGTCTGGTGAGTTTTGGATTTTTGAGACAGATGAAACTCCTGCCGATGATCCTGTAGATTACCCGTACCATTTCTCGTCAAATGTTTTGCTATGGATCACAATGTCTCGTCTTTCACTGAAATCGCATTCTCTCGATCTAGAGACTCCGGTTTCAGAATGGGCTATAAATATCAAGAGAGATATCATTTCACAGTTTTCAACCACAGTGAAAAAAGATGCTGATCATATCAAGATATTTTCATATGTTTCTGATTTGAAAGGGAACCACATATTCTATCAAGATGCTAACGATATCATTCTGTCCCAATTACCGTTATATGACTTTGTATTAGTATCCGATAAAAGATGGAGAAACCTTATGGAGTTCGGCTTCAGTAAAGATAACAAGAAGGGATTCTTCTCAGGGAAGTTTGGTGGTCTGGGTAGCGTTCACACTAAGAACCCCTGGCCACTGGGATATTGTCAGGAGCTAGAGTACTGTAAATTAGTTCAAGATGCTGACGGAGAGAAGCATGCATGGGATCTTTTAGAGTCTACTATGCAGTGGGATGGCTCTTTTGGCGAAGCAGTAGATATTTTCACTGGAGATGTTACCAGTAAACACTGGTTTTCATGGCCCGGATGTGTTGTATCATCTCTGATTCTTCTGCAGAATGTCTAGAATATACATGTAATAGATAGTAGATAAATCAACATTGAATAAGCTTGCCTAAATTAAACTATTTATGTTAACTTATTTATCTTTGTTGAAAATTTGGTCCTTTGAACATCATTGCCCATTGAAATGTTAAAGAATGTTAGCCACATGTAGGGTTCACTACCTTCATCTACCTAAATCAAACTAAAAGCGGGGGTGGCTCAAAGGAGGGTTCTGTCAGTTAGGTCTATATTGAGATAGCAACTATTGATTTTACCTTGAGAGACATACGTTACTATGTCTGAGAGAACATTTGTCGGGAATATCAGGAAGAAAAGTACCAGAGCGTGTAATGAATGCCGGATGAAAAAAAGACGTTGTGACGGATCAAAGCCTTGCCTGAGGTGCGTTCATAAGAGACTCAATTGCACCTATAGTGGTATTGATAAGAGAGGAACGAACAAGATAGATGGTGTGCTGCCTGATAGTTCAATACAGAGGAGTACTCTGAGTGAAAAGTGGTCATTTTCTAGTACTCCAGCCGAAGCAGACTCTACTATTGATGAATCCAGGCCGGATGATACGCAGGCCGAGGATGAACCAATATATCTTGGAAGGGCAAGTGGAATAGCTTTCTTCAAGAGAGCTAAGGAGAAATTGCTCGAAAACAAAAGCCTTCAGCAAGGATCGCTTTCCTTCAGAGACGAGCTCTTCAACCAACACAATGTCATCCCATTCATACTACCACCATTAAGTGTAACTGAGCATCTGGTAGAGCAATATTTTGGGTTCAGTTCTCCTACATATAGGTTGCTTCACAGGCCAAGCGTTCTTCATTGGTTGAAGCTTTTATACGAGGATTGCGACTCACTAAGCTCAGATCCTGCCACATATACCATTGTTTTGATGTGTTGCGCATGGGGAGCGAACAGTTCGGCTTCTATGAAGGGCCCACATACGGGACGATCAGCCAGTGAGAGGTTTTACCAGGCTGCGAAGCTGCAATTAGATATGGTTAAGTGTAACACACTGTCAAGTCTGCAGGCTAGCTTTATGGCGTGTGCGTATTTATTGTTCAGCTCTAGAATCAACCAGGCTTGGTCGACTTTAGGTATTATAGTTCGCAGGGCACAAGCCATGGGCCTTCATAGAAGAAGTGCAAGAAAGTATATCCTCCAAAGTGAGCTTTCAAAGAGAACGTTTTGGTCTATCTACATATTAGACCGTTATTTGTCTGCAATCTTGGGTCGTCCCTGTGCGTTGCATGATGACGATATAGACCAAGACTTACCCAGTAATCTTGATGATGACCAAATATCTCATGTTTCATTGACTTTATTTCAGACGGGTGAATATCGGGAGTGCCTAGGGCTGATATACCACAGTAAGTTGGCCATCATAGTTGGTAAGATACTGAAAGTCTTCTATGGACCAAGTCAAGGAAACGACAATCCTCAATATTTGTACGCAGAATTGAAGAAATGGGAACTCGATTTGCCGAAATAACCTATCTATGGAAGCCCCTGTATCGAGTGATATGCCTCTGAAATTCTCGCGACAAAGAGTTGTCCTTCACATGGGATATCTTCATGCTGTAATGCTTCTGTACCGTCAATTTCTGATTCCAGCACCCGGTATGGATCGAGGAACGGAGTATTCGCGGTATTGCTTCGTTGCAGCTTGTGATGCTGTAAACTTAATTATGGAGATATATCGAGAACAAGAGTTGGCTTCAGCATTCTGGTTTGAGACCTACATCGGGTTTTGCTCAGTGGTCATCATATACCTTTATGTCTTCTTAAATCCTGTTGAATATGATGATCATTTCCCACTGGCACAAGCATGCCAAAACAAAATACGAGAGTCGGCTCTCGAATTCTCTATTGGATCTAGGTATGTACTGATTATGGAAGAGCTACAAAAGGAAGTAATCAGCAGACGATCTGACGATTTTGATGGAGAGCGATCCATGGAAGTCACGGACTGGGCGGAATTTGACTCTCTGATCAACTTAATTGACTTGTCTGAATTCACAACTGAGAATTTTCAATTAAATAGTAGTCTGTTCTAATATGTGAAGATCTATGAAGAGATCTATGAAGAGATCATAATGAAGAGAAACATTAGATCAACACTACCAGGGATTTCAGAGCATCTGTATAAAATAATATTAACGTATAGTTTGTATAATAATTAAGGTCATATATCTGGGAACTTCTTCAAGAATTTTAAGCGCTTACAAAAGATGCAGGCACACCTTCCGCGACCGATAGAGTCAGACGAGTCCACATGTTGATAGTATCTGTGGATGGTTCTCCAGAGAAATTGATGTCTTTGAAAGTCTGGAGAATCCTGACAAGAGTGTATGAAGTCTCGGTAAGAGCAAACTGTTGTCCAATGCAGATTCGAGGGCCACCGTTGAAAGGCAAGTATTCCCAACCACGAGTTTGTCCCTCAGTCCATCTCTCTGGACGGAACTCTGTCGCATCTTCTCCGAAGAATTCGGGAAGTCTTTGCATCACGTAAACGATGTATACTATTCTGGTACCCTTGGGGACAAAAACTGGCTCTGTCTGGTCCTTTCCACCACCAGTGGGGAGTATTGTATCTCTCACTGCAGTTCGGAAGTTCAAAGGAACAATAGGATGTAACCGCAAAACTTCACTAATAACATTGCTAAGATATCGACACCTCTTGAGCTTCTCAAATGTGAGGGTATCGGTTTCAGTTCCAAATTCTTCCAGTACAGCCTCTCGAAGCTTCTGATAAACTTCCTTATGACGAGACAGATAATAAACACAGAACGATAGTAGAGAAGCAGTTGTGTCACGACCGGCAAGAAGGATATTGAAAGCCTGGTCCCGGATGAGAACTGGATCTCGTGTCTCTTTAGTCAGCTCGTCGATGAACACATAACGATCCCTCTCCTCGCCCTTCTCCATGGGATGCTCTAAAGCTTTGTTCACGAAGTATGATACATAGTTATGACACACTTTAACTGAACTTCGGAACTTGAACGTGTTGCACAGCCAGTACAATGGCCCTAGGATACTTCTGACGTACAAAAGGGACAAACAATACGTGAATCCGACTGCGAAGTCGTTGGCCGAAACTTGACCACTGGGGCCAGTGTACTTCTTCTTTGAGTCAAGCAGCGATTCTGTACTCTCTCCAAACAAGAATTCCGTTGCTGTATCCATGGTGAGATCATGGAAAAGGGCCTGAGCATCAACAAATTGTCCATTGATACTGCCCTTCTTCATCTTTTCAATCAAACGGCCAACGTGCGTGTGCAGAGTGTCTATCTGAGACACCTGTTCTCTGGAAAATTGTGGTCTCAGCATCGCCCGCGAGTGCTTCCATCCTTCTCCGCTTAGTGTGAAGATTCCATTTCCCAACAATGGGAAGAATTGCTCATATCTCTTTCCCAGTGAATAGTCTTTGAAATTTGTCGCAAGAATGGCCTTGATATTCTCAGGATGGACGGTAAATATTCCAATATCGAACATTGCCTGAACTCGTAAAGTGGAGTTTGGTCGGAAAAGCTCTACAAACCCGTAAAGGAATTGTAACGTCTGGTTCTTGGAATTGGCAGCCAGCATTCTCCACACACAGCTAATGCCGAATGGCCGGAACATTTGATGAGGAATCTCTCCGCATCCATTCTGCTTGGCCTTTCGACGATAGATATAGTCGTCAACGTAATCTCTGAGTACTAGGGCGACAAAAAGAATTGCAACCACCGCTAGCACATTGTGCTGGGTGCTCTCAAACAGAAGCGTCATGTCTGGCTGAAGCTATAATGATTCAAGAAAGGAATGCGGCCTCGATCTTATATTGATTATCACATGAATAATCTAATTACCCCGCATGTTATTGGGGGCGCTCTATGCGTCAATGTAAGGGGGGCGCATTAGTTCAAGCATACCCCACTTGTCATTCCCCGCTTGAAATACCACATATGGACACTCCCCACACGTTGCTATGGATACTGACGACCGAGGTTTTGCGTCTGCATGTGCCAAACATGCGTTACAGCGCCCTGCCTTAACCTGTGTGTCCTTTTTGGCTGTGGGGTATTTTATTGAGTTACTTGACGTTGGTAAAAAAGCAACCTCGCATATACTTTTTTCAGTTAATATTTCCAAATAAGCCATTCCAATCAAGGTTATTGATTGATGCCACATGTGTAGGATGTGACTACACACCCATGTGAATATCCTTATCTCTACGCATATCTTCATATGAGTATAGCAGCACTATCCCTACCCCTGCCACCTACTTAAGTTGCATGTGCAAAGAGAATTGATTGGTTACTATTGGTTACTAGTTCTCTATAGGGACCTCTCTCTTAGAATGTTTATGCCCATTCCGTATTTCCACTACTGTACAGACACTGGACAATAAACAGATGCCTCCCACGAGTGAAAATGTCCCACCGGCACCAATTTTGGAGATCAATGGCTCTACAATCGCTAATCCAACAGCGCTCAGGAGGCAACGGGACAAATTGACTAGTGAATTTGCACTGGCAGACTTATGAGGGAATAAATCCAATATCAGAGTGCTAGAAGCGCTGACTGTTATCATTGCACACAGAGATATCACAAAGCTTGATAGTAGTGGAATTATGTAGTGAACCCTGTATTCAATTGTCCATCCGTATATCACATGAAATAAAACTGCAACATACGATGCATACATCGGTGCCGTTAGTCTGCATTTCTGTATATTAATTCTGCAAGTAGAGCTTGTACCGTTTTGTTCACATTCCATTTGGAATCGCTGAAGATGTCTGTTGTAAACTATAGTCATCACTCTTCCTGCAATGATGCTGCCTATTAGGGCTCCGACTCCACTAGCAAGATAAGCAAGGCCAATATGAAGAACAGAGAAATTATAGTCTTTGCTCAAAATAGACGATAATGAAGTTAGGCACATGAACCATGCTGAATAATTCATGGCAGTGGGAACTAAAATAAGAATCATTTCAATATTGGAAAGTAACCGAAGTGGTCCTAGAATATCTGGCGTCGGTTTTGGAATACTTGAATCCGATAGTTCAGAATTATTGGAAGTGCCAGTGCTGTTTCTCCGCCAGCGAATATAGCCATAGAATGATTTGTTCCATACATTTTTGGGATACACCGTTCCGTTCCAAACAATGTTATTGTTTGTTTCCAAGAAAAACAACAATATGATTATGAAAGTAGCTGAACTTGAAATGACGAGAAACCAGAAAATAGCTCGCCAGCCCATGGACTGCGCTATGGCACCTCCTATAAGTGGTCCAAAGCAGTTTCCCAGCATCGCAAATCCCATAGCCACTCCCATTAAGGTACCACGACTACCACGGTCTGTTATATCACCTATGGTACTTGCCAAAAGTACCATTGTGGAAGAGATCCCAAAAGACTGAAGCATTCGGAGAACAATTAAAGAGACATAATTCTGTATTAACGCTAGTCCTGAACATGATCCGATAAATATAATAAAGCACAATATCAGAACTGGTCTTCTGCCAATGGAATCTGATAATGCTCCAAACAGCACCGGTGATAACCCTTGGAAAATTGCGTATGCGGTAACAGTCAGATTCAAATGTTCTGTCGACTCATCGAGCTCCACCTCGATCTGTGAGAAAGCTGGTAAATAAATTGGGCTTGAGACCGTAGAGAAAAATGCACCCAGTGATGCTATGGTGATAATGCCATATTTTTCGAATATGGTTAACGGGCTATCTTTCGTAAGCATAATAAAAATTGAAGGATAGTAGGATTCTAAGGTCTTCACACTGGTTACGATAATTATCGGTTCGTTTCCTTCCTCTTTCTCGCTAGTGATGCCCTTAGCCCCATATTAAGGTTTGCCAAGAAATACTTCTATAGATAAGCCTCGTTTGGGTATAGGATCGGCAGTTTGATCATCATTCGAAAGTCGAATAAAATAATATTTATGATAATTGATGATTAATCATCGACTGTGCCAATTGCTTTATCAAATTCCGTAATGGCAAAAAATATTTAAAGAACTGCTAGGCTCTTGTAATGACTATCTAAACATGAGTTTGACTTTCCAACCTCAGCCTCCATTGACTTTCCAGGTGCCAATTTCGAAAACCATTCCAACTTTTATTGGATGGGAACGAAAGGTCGCTTTAATTTATCAGGAATTGGAGCCACCTGTGATTGACGGTGTTCACAAGCCAAAAAAGCCCGGAGGATACAGAGATTCGTGCGCGGATATTGCTTATGGCCTTACAAAATTAGGAGTATGCGTAATCACTCCTGTGGCTAATCCAGATCCCTTGAAAGATGAGGATTGGTGCTTTGGCGATAGTGAACTGGGTATTAGGACAGCTATCGAGCTAGGTGCAACAGTGCTGTGGGCCAATACTGTTGTATTTAAGACCCACCCCTTGCAAATTTCCGATAGTCTGTCCCCATTCATGAAAAAGGTGAAAGTTCTAACTCAACCTCCATCTTTCATGGAGATCTATGACGATAAGGAATTTACAAACAACTTCCTACGAAATGCGGGTGAGTTCACACTGCCTAAGAGCTCTACAATTACTGGCAGTCATCTTGGATCTCTTGAATCAATCGTCCAAGAGAGTCTGGGAGGGTTCCCTGTTATTGCAAAGCCTGTCAGGGGCAGAGGAAGCTATGGAGTGAAGCTTTGCAAGAGCATCGAAGAGTTGGAAGATCACAGCCGTGGCCTTCTTGATGAGTCATTGTCGATTTTGCTGGAAGAATACCTTGCCGGGGAAGAAGCTACAGTGTCAGTATTTCCACCTTCCGAGGTTAGAAATGAATACTGGTCTTTGCCAGTAGTGACCAGATTCGATCATATCGATGGCGTTGCCCCCTCCAATCTAGTCATTCCAGTTTCAGAAAATTCCCGAGCTGTAAGTGACTTCGAGTATGCGAGTGATAGATGGTATCGAGACGCTCAGAGGCAATGTGAGAGGGCAGCTGAACTTTTAGGTACTACGGCTCCGATTCGGATTGATATAAGAAGAGCTTCTAAAGATAAACCATTTGCGTTGTTAGATATCAATATGAAGCCGGTAAGTAAAGCAGCGTTACGTATATTGAGAATACTAACTTAGAATATGACAGGGCCCGGTCGCCCAGGTCGAGAAAAGCAGGCTTGCTTGACCGCCATTGCTGCTGCGCAGCTTGGATGGGATTATCATACGCTTCTTGAAGCTATTCTAACTACGGCTATACCTCTGGAAGCACTTCGTTCCATTGTATGACAGTGTCTATTACTGTTATCTTGTTATCATTTCTTTTACCTTCTTTAGTGACCTAGTTAGTTTTTTTATTATATGCGTATACGAGTTTATAGAATTAATTTGAATTATCACAATCTCAAGATAACAAATAGTTCCTTTTGTTGCATTATTAACCATACAGCACATCGTATGCATGCATGCCTCGTTGCGGTTAGTTGCCCATTGCGGTTAAGCCATATTCCGAAATTGCGATCAGGCTATAATTAATAAATGTTCCGCACACACTAGTGGATACGGCTACTGTATATTGCATCAGATACCTAATTAACGATGTAGATCCATGTTGAGGCTGAGGTGCTTTGTCTCTCATACGATCTAGAATTTATACCCAAGAATTATACCGCTGATCCCACGCGGCACGACCTCCAAGGTTATAATTGGTTTTAGCTAGATAAGGTTGTGCCTCGATACCTTTTTCATGATCTAGTTCACATTTAAACTTCAAACTAGATCGAAAATAAAGCTGTTTAAGTCTATCATATATATATGTCGAGATTGTACTGTTATCGACGCATGCGGTATAGATTAAGTTAAGTCAACGGCTACCTGCATGCATTGATTGCACACTTGTAGGTTCTGCAGCAGTCATGTGATATTCAGTTATAACAGGAGGATCGCACGCGGTGCAGAGTGCGGAGACGTACGCTCCTATGTTATATCATATTCGAAGCAATTACGTGATTATGTCGTATTTAGTAGTATTTTTTTCAGTAGGAATTGAATCGTCCCTTTCTAAACTAGTCTCTCCATCTTACCAGAACAGAGTTTCCCAGCCGTAGATGTCTGAAAAGGGTATTTCCCAGGTTGAGACACCCATTGGTGCTGCGAATAGTGATTCCGAATATGATGAGAGGAGAGCAGCTATTCTGTCCCGGTTTACTCCTGAAGAAGAGCGGAGGATTCTACGAAAAAGAGATCTTAGAATCTTAGCTCTGTTTGGAGCAATGTATTTGCTAAAGACTATAGATTACACTAATGCTGCCAATGTTAAAGTTCTACAGGTCGGCAAGCCCTCAAATATCCTGGAAGAGCTCAAGATGACCTCCAACGAGTACAATTGGGTTCAGTCCATTTACGGATTCAGCTACATTGTATTTGAAGTACCATCAAATCTCTTATTGAAAAGAATTACCCCCAAAATTTGGCAAAGTCGAATCATGTTGACTTGGGGCATCGTCCTTGCATGTCACGCAGCAATCAAATCTAAATCTGGCATTTATGCTGCACGGTTCTTTTTGGGGGTTGCAGAAGCGGGCCAGTATCCTGGCCTTGCTACGCAATTAAATAGTTGGTATCGAAGCGATGAAATGGGACTTCCGATAGTTTGGATGTTCGGTTCTCAAGCATTTTCTGGAATTATTGGATCGCTGATCTGCTACGGAGTTTCGTACATGGATGGGCTTGGTGGATTATCTGCGTGGAAATGGGTTTATCTTTTGGAGGGAATATTTACCATATTGTTCGCCGCCATAGTATATCTCTTTATTCCCAACTATCCCAAATCGAAGTCAAGCTCCAGTTGGCTCACTGAAGAGGAGCAAGAATTCTTAGCTGCCAGACTCTCAGAAAATGCTCCTAAATTCGAAGATACTCCATTCTCCAAACAGGAGCTTTTAAACTCTCTCAAGGATGTTAAAATGTATTCCTTTCTAGCATCACAGATGTTCACCAACCTTGGTGGATATGCACTGAGTTGGTTTCTACCTACTATTACAACAAATCTTGGATTCGCGAGCCTGCCAAGAAACCAGCTGCTTAATATACCTCCCGCATTTGCAGGATTTTTACTCATTGTGACCTGGGGATTTGTAATGTCCAAGGCCAAGTTGGCCAGATCAACACAATGCGTCATCAGCTCGTTGGGAATGATGATTTTCTTCATTCTTTTCTTTGCAGTTGAAGAGAGATATTGCCGTTATATTTTCTGTATTCTAGGTACCGCGTTTTATACTGGCTATTTCGCTCCTTTCTGGGCTTGGCGTTCAGGCACTTTGGTTGGAACAACTGGTACAGCATTCACTCTGGCATTCCAAAGCTCATTTGCCCAATTGGGAATTATTGTTGGACCTCAGATTTTCCAATCTCGATTTGCTAAAGATAATTACCGAGTCTCGTTAGGAATTTGTGCGGCATTTGCAATTGTTGCCTTTGGATGTAATCTCATTACATGGTGGTTAACCAGGAATACAGAACATGATATTCTTCGAATCCAACGTCTCAGAAAAGAAGCAGCACAAAATGGCGAAATTTACGCTGACGATGATGTCAAGATCATCCATGAGCGGTCATTCTACGATGGAATCAAACTGAGAAAGGAGACAAAATCTGTTGTTTGAAAACAGAAGACCTCTAAATAGAAAGATAGAATAGAATGAATAGAAAATTAAAATTAACAAAAGAGAGTGCATGAGTAATTGTCAAGTTCAGCCACAGCTGTTGGTCCTTGCTAGCGCACAGCCACAGCACCCTGATTGCGTCATAAGCCACCGTTTAGTTGAGCCGCCCGATGTCATAGCTAACCGATCAAGAAACAGCATGAGGCCAATGCTTTATGTATGAGATGTCATAGCTAACCGATCAAGAAACAGCATGAGGCCAATGCTTTATGTATGACCTCTAGGAAATAAGGTGTTCGTTTGGCCCAAGAGCCGGATGCCGTATAGAACAAGCTTATCAGGAGGAAGAAATAAATAAAATATAGTAAAATGACGTGATACAGATGGTATCCATGCTAATTAGTCGCTGCCTCGCACGGCTGCTGCCATGCAGCGTGGAGCATCGAACGAGCCGATGCCGTCGAGCCGAACGAACCCCACACTTGCTGCGAAACATAAAAGCAAAAGCCACTGCAGAGTCTTGCACCAACAACTATGCTCGATCCTGAAAGGAGTAAGGAACTAGATAGCCGAGAAAATAATAATGGGGATGAGAGTGGAGTATCTAGTAGCGAGCCATCTGGTGCTTTGCGATATATTCTTTACAGAATCAAAAATTTCTCACCTAATTGGTTTTCTGCTGTTATGGGCGTAGGGATGTCCAGTGCAATTATTTATTCATTTCCATTCAATGCTCGATGGCTTCGAATAACTGGAATAGTGGTGTGGGGAATAAACATAGGCATTTTTGGCGTCTTTAATATCATGTTCATTCTTCGGTTTTTTTTATATAGAGACCAATTCAAAAAAATGCTCTCTCATGCTGGTCAGAGTGCTTTTATAGGGTGCTATCCCATGGGTTTTGCGACGATTATAAATATGACAGACCTGATTTTTGGTCAAAGAGCCTGGAGAGCATGTTATACGATGTGGTGGATTGATGTCTTTTTGTCACTTTTTTCAGCCTGGTATGTGATGTTTCATACGTTGTCCAGGCATACTAGAATAATGGAAACTATCAATGCGACTATCCTTCTCCCTGCTATTCCTTTGGTAGTCGCATCTGCGACCGGTGGTCTCATCACCCCCAATCTACCTGATCATCTGCAATTGGGTACCACTATAGTGTCGACCTTATTGTTTGCAAATGGAGAGTTCTTGGCTGTCTCTTTTATTGTTATTTATATGAATAGGTTGTTCCTTAGCAACCTTCCCCCCAGCTTGATCACGATATCATCATTCCTCCCAGTTGGTCCCTTAGGTCAGGGAGCGTTTAGTATACAAAATATTACTGAGGCTGCCTGTTTAGTGATGGCTAACAATGGCATAGCTCCTGAAACTGTCTTGGCTATCAAAATTGTTGGAATAGGTTGTGCATTGATGCTGATAGGATATGCTTCGTTCTGGATGATGTTCGCCACTCTTGCACTGCTCCATAAAAGACCCAAACTGTTTCATATGTCATGGTGGAGTCTTACTTTCCCAATTGGAACATATGTGATGGCATTGTACAAGCTAGCCGATCTCACTGGACTGCTAGCCTTCAAGGTTCTTGGTGCGATATTCGGAGTCATTGTGATAATTATGGTTATTTTGTGTACAAACTTAAGCATATGGGCTGGGATCCATGGTGAAGATCTTTTTGAGCAGGTTCATGATGAGACTTCTGCAGAGGATGACTCATTGACCACCCACAATTTACGAGTACATTTCTACCAGAGTCATAGAGTGACATACAAGCATCACCTACATAATATTGTCAGTCGGTTAAATGCGACAGGTGGTTACCATATTGAAGATGAAGGATCCCTTCCGAATCTAGCCATCACCGTCTAACTCTGGCTTGTAAAGCGGATGAAAGCCACATGTATATATACCATAATAGAATTGACCTTCTTCACAGAATGTCAGTAATCCTTGCCATTAATACGGTGGCCATGTTTTTTCCATTGCTGTTTTAGCAAATCAAGTAGGTTTTTTATACCAGCAGTATCTAATAATCAGCATTATATGAATAGCCTACTCTCAATCCTGATGTATGAGATATCAAGCAATGTATATTCGCTATTTGACTAGCCTGTGTTTGTCCGTTTCCTTTAGAACAGTCATTGTCATGCCAACCGATATCGTTCCCATCATTCGTGGCACACTCAACATGCCAAAACATGGTTTGAAAGTGAGGCCAGGGTCCACTCTTCTGTAGGACATCAGCGTCTTCCACGGCTCTGATACATGCTTTTCCCCGCTTTCGGGATCCACATTGGGTACATGACATCTAGCGCATCGAGCTGCAACATCAATCTCAACAGAGCTTGTGGCATCGGAAATCCGCACAAGCTTCCATTTGTCCTCACCCCACGGAACTTTGCCATTAACAACAATATTCGGCCTGAATCGTTCAATACTTATTTCGTCTTGACCCTTTTCAATAATTCTTGAATTCAGCTCTTTAATAGACGCTTCAGAAGCGATAAGCACAGGCAAGAAGTCAGCGAATTTAGTATGCTCAGTTCGGCCAAGCATTTTTGGAGATCCGTTTCCCATAAGAACTCTTGGCTTAGGGCCTTTACAAATCAAGCACACCTCTTTTCCAAAGAACTCAGAAAACATCCCGTTAATTTCCGATCTGTACTTGTATCCGTCAGTCTTGATCCCCCAAATTTCAACTTCTACCAGCGAAGTATTTTGCTGTAACCATTCATCACCTGGATGGCAAGCAATAGTGACAGACTTCTCGTCCTGGCCACTAATTGAAATAGTCAATTGAGAACCATCCGATGAGATCTTGGTTCGTACCATCGTCATTTGAGGGATTTGTCTTATGGTCAAAAATTTCGAAGTAGCTGCATCCACAAACATCCAGTTTCTGTCAAGACGTAGACCACACTTATCCAAATGGGCTAGATCTACCGAGATTCCTCTGCAGGACTTGATGGGATAGATCCGAATTTGCGTCACCTGGCCACATTCATAACTTTTAAATGCTAAGAACTTCCTATATAGAAGGCCCGCCAAAGCTACCACTGCCAGTATCGCCAGTGCAAATTGCATTCTGAATTCACCAATTTGGTTGCGTTGTGGAGAAAGGTTGGAGAAGTCCGCTTTATGTATGTCTCGTTGAATGCAGATCGATATGCAGCCTTACATCAGCGATTTCCTATTGTGGTGTATGGCATCCCGCGGCAAATACTGACGATAATCCAGACCGTCGGTCGCTGATATTTCTACGGCAAATCCCACGAGACTACAAATCTTATAATATCCTCAGATGCACCATCAAAAGCATTCAGAATATCGAAACCGTCTTGGTCAATAGACGGGCGATCTGCATCGTCTAAATTCCGCATGCTGTCGGAATCAGAAGGATATACGGCACCTCTCTGATGTGTTTGCGCATAATACCTGCTCAAACGCATTGACGCATCATGAAATACAGATGACGTGTAGCTGTCAAATTTTCCTGTCAAAAACGGAACATAGGAAGCTAATCCGAGTTGATTACAGACAGAAGAAATGTACCAATGAACCATTTTAGATTCAGGCATAGCAGATATTTCACCTTTGGTCAATAACACAAGACTTCTGTTTAGAAGATCACCAATTCTTTCCTGGCCAAGCTCCAGACTGTAAGGAAGTTTTTCCTTGTAAGATACCATAAGAACTCTGCATGATTCATAAACAATAGCGATAAGGGCTGCAGTACTACTACAAGCTGCGATCAAATCAGAAGAATCTGAAAGCATCTCAATGATACACACAACGAGCATCAGGCACTCACGCCGAGTTTTACTAAGAATGTATGGCGGAACCACAGCCAACACGTCAGCAGGACTTGATTCTGCCAAGCCACCTATTGATAATCGAAGCAGATCTGATAACGCTTGTCTCAACCAAATATGGGTTGACAAAAAGAGCCGGCGTTGCTCTGGCGTGGGAAGACTAGCTATTTTCTCCTGCGAATATTTGTTTTCCCCGGAAATATTGTCAATTGTATTCTGTATGTTGGTATGCAATGTGTACATTTCTGATCCATCTTGCGACCAAATTTCGCGATTTTCAACCACCCTTTTGGCATATATTAACACCTCATGGCGAAGTTGACCGGCTCTGACTGCCAATGCCAAAATACCGTTTCGGTTTACAGTCATTCCGAGACTATTATTAATAACCTCTTCAATGGAGTCACAAGGCATCTTAATAGACAGTTGGGAGATATCAAAAGAATTATATTGAGGCAACCCTCCTGTGACAAGCCTGTCTACTAGGAAAAGGTTCCACATCATCCTTCTCCTGAGCTCTCGGTCCAACTCTGAAATTGTGCTATCTTCGCAATGTAGATCTAATTTAAAGGCCCCTCGACAAACTGTAGGCAACATCATGAACCACTTTGCCGGTTTCCGGTGAAAGTGTTTGAACATAGTTATTACCAAGGCTGTTAAGGTATCGATATCACACTGGTCAATAGTATCAATAATCTCAGACGCTATGGCACCGTACCACCAATCAACAAGTTGAATGCTATTTCTTCCCTCTTCAACTACTTTCTGCGTAGCGTCAAAGTAGCTGGCTACTACAGCCCGAATCAGAGGCTTTGATCTGTGAAAGTTCGGAGCATTAAAATGCCGTATATCCAAGAACTGTCCAGCCATATATTGAAAGTCTTTATCAAAGTATGATTGTATTGCCTGCTGGACGTAATCATGATAGCCCTCGTCCTGAATGTTCGCATATAAATGTTTGTAATCCAGTGGCTCATTATCAGTAGGGCTTGTTACTCTAGGAGAGTACTCACAAACGATATTTCTCTTGACACATCTCACACAATTGGGCCTCTCACCCGTGCATCTCCTCTTCGCAGCTTTACAAGCTAAGCATGCTCGCGACACTCGCAACCGCTTAGAAGCAGAAACCCCAGACGAAAATGAACACTCCAAGCCTAACCTGGAACAGCTATTACAAGCAGGCCTGTCACGGCTACATTTGAGCTTCCTGTGTCGGCAATTCAGACATGAAAGTTCCTTTGTTTGATTTTCCATGCCTTTGTTTACTTTTCACATATCTAATATGGTGATCAATGAATCAGTAGTGCGGCATATCAAGTACAAATCTTACGCGAGTAAATTAGCAAACATAGTACTGATTTTCTTGGCTAGTTTCGGATTGTTTCAAAATTATCATGCTTGCCAGAACAATATCAAACCAATGCGGGACAACCGCTATTTATCAAAATAATGATAAATAATTCAAATGAAACTGATATCCGAAAGTACAGTATCGAACTAAGTATGGATCGACAACTAAATGTCAAGTTTTAATATCTAGACGAGCTCATTACCATATCCGCCAAGAACAACGCACAGCTTCAATGCATAGTGTCAACGGGCTTCACTTCTTGAACTCTACATAAAAGTACCTCCGGGAAAGATTGATGGGTATTTGATGATGTGTGGCCCTTGCATAGATCGTCGATTTTATTTAAGGTTAACAATTGCGATCTCGCATGGAGGGGTAAGAGGGGCAACGAAATTGCGATTACTTAATCCGGAAACTAGATCCGGAGAAAGCCTAAAATAAAGCTCCGCAATTAGTAGTAGGAGAATCAAAGGGCAATAAAATGCGATCAGTGGTATCCTTACAAGGACAAGATTAAAGCATATATAAGCGTGGCCAATGTCAGAGGGTATAGGTCAATTCAAAGTAATGAAAGTAAAAATAGGAGCTGTTCAAGCAGAGCCGGCATGGCTGGACTTACAAGCAGGTGTTGACAAAACCATTGAATACATAAAGTCTGCTGGCCAACAGAATATCAATGTATTGGGGTTCCCTGAAGTTTGGATTCCGGGATATCCGTGGTAAGAACTCTTGGACGAGTAAATAATGCATTGCTGACAAGCAGGGCCATCTGGACCGAGAGTGTACTCTCAAACTCCAAGCTTATAAAACAATACATGGCAAACTCAATGGAACGAGAGGGCCCTGAAATGGACCGGATCTGCGCAGCAGCCAAAGATGCTGGTGTTTTTGTCGTTTTGGGATATTCGGAAAGAGACGGTGATAGCCTTTACATTGCTCAAACGTACATCAACAGCACGGGCGTAATTGTCCATCACAGACGGAAGATCAAACCGACTCACGTGGAGAGGGCAATTTGGGGGGACGGGCAAGCTGACTCACTGAAAATTGTTGTCGATACAGAGTTTGGCAAAGTCGGAGCTCTTAATTGCTGGGAGCACTTACAGCCCTTGCTCAGATACCATGAATACACCCAAGGAGTACAGATTCATATTGCAGGTTGGCCCCCAATGTTTCCGCTTCCTGAAGATATGAAATGGCCCTTTCATGAAACAGACCTAGGTAATACAATTGCTACTCAGATCTTAGCAATTGAGGGATGTGCATTTGTTGCTTTAGCCAGCCAGGTGATCACCGCTCAAAGCATGGAAAAAATTAATCTGAATCCCAACATTCCTCTTTTCAAACTTCCTGGGGGCGGGTTCTCCATGATTTTTGGGCCAGACGGCAAGCCACTTGTAGATCCTTTGCCTGCTGGAGAGGAAGGAATCCTTAGCGCAGAAGTTGATCTCGACGACATTGACCCGGCCAAAAATATGATTGACGTAGTCGGTCACTATGCGAGACCAGATTTGCTGAGTTTATCGGTCAATGGCAAGAAGGCAGAGATTGTCAGATATTTAGGAGAATAATCCAATATAGTAGAGTTAGACGTTCTCATCTTGTTGTTCTCATCTTGTGACCCGGGAGAAAAATCGAAAAAACAAATGTTCTTCATCTTTAACTTTGAATAAACATTAGCTTTTCCACGAAAATTCTCAGTGATTAACCATCTCTTTTCTGGATGGGGTGAATCTATTCGCCCTTTCCACTAGATCAAATAATAGCCTAGACAACCATCGCCCAAAGCGGCAATGCGCGCAGACACTTGTTTTGGATGGTATATGTACGTGTTACGGCCGATCCCGAAGCCCTGGGATTATCCGAGGGATCGTGCCTAAACGTGACGATCGACCCAAGACCTCTTTGAATAGAAGCCCAACAGACAATCACAGCAGCAACAAAGGAAACAAAGAAAACAGTAAAAGCGATATTCCTTTTCTAGAGTTAGTGTACTCTGTACTAACCTTATTCGGAAAGTATGCATTTATTTTATTTTTGATTGCCGAATGTGGGCCTAGGCACGCTAACGCAGGGTTAGCTCCCGTGCAATATGCAGGTTGCCAATCGTGACCTCATGCTTCTGCGGGAATTCAGATCGCGATAATGCCATGACCTACGCACACACACCATCTGGTGGTGTGATGATCAGACTTTCTAATCTCAGATTTGACCATTGTCCTACACATAAACAGATACATCGGAAAAATTATTATGCGGTCACGATCGCGTAAGAACCCGCCCGAAAATTTAAAATATTTTCTCATAGTAGCCAGCCATCCCGTAATCCCAAGATTCACCATACTTTATATGACCTGCCATGTAACTTGCTGGCACATGCATCAAACGTGCTCTAGCGCAGGTTTATTGTCATTTCTTAATTTGGCTCGGTTCCTGCATTAGCGCCGCTGTTAAGGGCAACTCCCTGACAGATGCAGGTTAACGCATAGTAGATCGCGGTCCGAGAGGTGTTTACAACCTTGCTAGCAATTAGAGGGCCAGAAAGTTAGTTTGTTGCGTATAATCCAAAGATATTTTAGGGGTTAGTGTGGGAGATTTACGGGACAATTCCCGTATCTGTCTCGGACCTTAGGCTAAGCTTACCACGGTCGATTCAAAGAATGCTGGAGCGCACGCCTCCTATGCGGTGATCGACTAGCTTAAATGTACCAGTCCAAATCGGTAGGATGATACTCAGTGGAGATGATCCAAAACCGGCTTCGAGGTACACAATTCGTCGGACGAAGATTCACAACACATACCGTTTGTTCCGTAATCTCAACTCCGAGGCAATTAATTATGTCGATCTTCTTCCGGCACGGAGATGTGCTCTTGTTTCAGTGTAAGATGTTGCACTCCGGGCATCTCTGCACGTCATTCCAAGTTTACTACAGTCAATATAAATATCCTTACTTTCCGTCTCGTAATCCTATATTCTATTCAAAGAACTTTCTAATAATACATAATCAGAAATGAAGGTCCAATCTCTAGTTGCAGCTATCTTCGTTGCCAGTGCCGTTGGTGCACCAGTTGATGTCAGTTCTCTGACTTCTTCTCTTCCAAGCACATCTACCCTTCCTGGCCTTTCTGGTGTCAGCGATTTGGTAGGTGAGCTTGTTCAGGTTGTTGAGGGTCTTCTCAGCAGCTTGAGCAGTGGTGGTGTTTCCGGTGCCTTGCCTTCAGGTGTTTCTTTGCCTTCTCTGCCTGTCAGAGCTGACGACCCCACTGCTGCTCTTACGGGACTTGTTTCTACTCTTGAGTCCCTCCTTTCTTCTCTCACTAGTGGAGCTGGTGCTGGCGCTCTCCCTATTCGAGATGTTGCCACCACTGGTGGTCTCAGTGACTTGATCAGTGAGCTTACTGAAATTCTCTCCAGTCTTCTCAGTGGATTGACCAGTGCTGGTTTGCCTTTGCCTTCTGGCCTCCCTGTCAGTCTCCCAGCTGGTTTGCCTTCTGGCTTGCCTTCTTTGCCCGTCCGAGCTGACGACCCCACTGCTGCTCTTACGGGACTTGTTTCTACTCTCGAGTCTCTTCTCGCTTCTCTCACTAGTGGAGTTGGTGCCAGCACTCTCCCTATCCGAGCTGATGACCCTACCGCTGCTTTGAGCGGTCTTGTTTCTACTCTTGAGACTTTGCTCGAATCTTTGACTTCTGGAGCTTCCGGGCTTTCTGCTCGACAGAACTCTGGTCTTGGTTTCCTCCAACCAACTCTCACTGAGCTTGTTACCATTATTCAGAACCTTCTCGCTTCCTTGAACCTTTCAGGAAGCGGTGACTTCTCTTCTGGCCTTGGAGCTCTCCAGCCCGACCTTGAGAAGGTTCTTACTGCCGTTGAAGGTGTTTTGAGCTCCCTCAACCTCAGTGGAACCGCTAGCTCTTCTGGTCTCGGATCAGCACAGCCAGATGTTACCAGTCTTCTTTCTACTGTGCAGGGATTGCTTGGAGAGGTTAAGACCAAGCGAGCTGATGACTTGGGAGCTTTGCAGCCAACCGTCGACTCGCTCTTGTCTTCTGTTCAGGGAGCTCTTTCTTCTTTGAACCTTGGTGGCCAGACTGACTTCTCCAGTGGACTTGGTGACTTGGAGCCTACCCTCACTGCTGTGTTGGCTGATGTCCAGGGTGCTCTTACCTCTCTTAACCTTGGAGGAACTCCAAGTGCTTCCGGCCTTGGATCCCTTCAGGACACTCTTAACGAGGTTATCTCAACCGTTCAGGGATTGACCAGTAAGGCTTCCGCCTAAACAATGGAATATATTTATTTATCTCCAAAATAATTCGATAATTAATGATTGTTATTTCTTAGTTTTAACCTGTAAATGGTTCTTCTATCTTTACGCTCAGCATGCGCTGTATTTCCTGATTAGGCAATACATTATCCGAATTAGGATAAGCGCTAATTAAGCTCCATGTTAGGCTCGCATCTTACCCCTGCATATCCCCTGGTACTCATCTCCCGTTTAAGGTAGCACTCATCTGCTGCCATGGCAATTAGACGAGAAACAATACTTGTGTCAGGGTTGGCAGCTGTCGTCTGGGATACCCAAATGTAAAGGGTATGTAAATCACCCCTGCTTACACTGCAACATTACCCCTTAGTGTAAGGAAAGCAATGTGAGCGAGCATCCAGTCTAAGAGTACAAGCCTTGCCTATTGTAATAGCGGGTACATTGACCAGAATCGTCACCCCGGTCTTGGCATGTGTGCATTAATGTGGCAGGGCAACGATTTTAATTAGCGAATGATCCGCCTTATTGTCAGATAGGGCAGGGTATGACCGAGAGACGCCTTGACAAAGGAGATAATCGCAAGTGCTATCATCTCTGCCACTTAACTTCTACAAAGCAATGGTTGATTATAGTAATTGGCTCAAGGAAGTTAACGACGACACCCGATTGTCTCAGCTTTCAATTCCTGGTACCCACAACAGTGCTGCCTATCACACAGCTCTTCCATCTGTGCAATGCCAGGATGCTGATGTTAAAGAGCAATTAGAGCACGGTGTTCGATTTTTGGATATCCGTGTTTCCAAGAATATCTTGCACTCTGATGACCGTCAGTATGATTTGGTTGTATGCCATGGTAACTTCCCAATAAAGCTACTTGGGCAAGTAGCTTTGTCTGATGTTTTGAATGACGTTTATGATTATCTCAAGGACCACCAGTCCGAGACTGTTGTCGTATCTCTCAAGCAAGAGGGTAATGGAACTTGGGACAACGATAACGATGAATTTGGCAATGCCATTTGGGACCGTTATGTGAATAAGAATAAGGACAAATGGTACCTCGGTACCGATATTGCAAAGGTTGGGGACGCCCGAGGAAAGGCTGTTCTTTTCCGACGCTTCGGGGTGAAAAACGAAGATCGTAAAAATCAATTTGGTTTCGACGCCTCATGGTGGAACTACAACACCACCAATGATGACCGTGGAACCATCCAGGTTCAGGATTGGTGTGAAATTAACAAGCCCGAGGACATTTCCAAGAAAGCTGAATATGTCAAAGAGCACGTCCAGCGAGCTGTTAGCTACAACTCAACATCTAATGCTTCTCCCAAGCTGTTTGTGAACTTCTGCTCAGGTTCCAATTTCTTTGACCATGAATGCTGGCCTCAAAAGATCGCTGAGGGATTGGAGAACGATAAAATCAACGATACTTTTGGAAAGGGAAGTGGAATTGTTGTTTTGGATTACGTCAAAAGTGATGACTGGAAGCTTGCTAAGGCTTTGATCGACAAGAACTTTTCTTAAGTGTACATATACACAGTTTTCAATTGAACCAGGATATTAGAAAACATGGGATTAACAATTAGTATAACTTTATATCACCTACAAAAACAGAAAACAGTTTAAATCCAATCCGTGGTTGTATTAACAAAATCATAGTTTCTCCTTTTCGTTTTGCAATGATTCAACTCGATCTGGTACCGCATCAGACATGTACACGGTTCCTAAGTCCCCAGTAATAGTGTTAACAGATTCGCCATCAAGATAACCCTCATTTTCTGCAAGCTCTTCGAAAGTTAGGTCCTTAATTGTTCGTCCATCGGGAACAATAGGAACTGGCCATATCCAATTCAATACTGCGAAAACTGCCATAGACAGAAAGAAACTTAATAAAAAGCCCATCTCAAAAAGCTGCACAGCACCCTTGGACACAGCGCCTGGATTTAAACCATCAGCAACTCCGGGAATTGTAACTCCTACTCCAGTACACCAGGCGAGCAGTGCTCTCAAGTTCACTCCCTTTGTGAAGTAAAACATTCCAGTATTTGAGCCATCATAGAATGATGGTACGTGAAAATTTCCCTTTCTTATGATGAAATAATCGTAAATCATGATTGCACACATGGGTGCTAGCAAAACAGAGTAACTGCTTAAGAATGTCAAGAAAGCCGAACCACTGGAGATCATTAACCAAGGAACCAAAAGTGGGCATATCAGAGAACATAAGACCTGACCACGCCTAATAGACATATACTTTGGAAACATACCACTATAATCAGCACCGAATGGTAAACTGTTAGTACCAGCATTTGTCGCAACTACCGCCAAGATCATTCCCATGCTTGCGAGAAATAACGCAGTCCTCATACCCGCAGTCCATGTCCTATCCAACAGAGCGTTGTATAAATCCCAGATATTCCAGTACGCCTCCCCTAAAAATGTACGAGCTGCTGATGTAGTAGCACAACCCAGGAACATGATCACGAATTTGGAGAATAGGACGGCCCATCCTTGAACCCAAGCTGTTTCTTGTGGCCTCTTGGCATATCTTGCAATATCAGGGGCATTAATAAGAATCGGACATAGAGCACCCAATACGTTATTAATTGCAGACACCTCAGCCCAAACCAGTGATGATCCACTCGCTCGAGTTTCTCCGAGTGAATTAGGGCTACCAAGCGTACCTCCAGCTTGGGAAACGCACCATCCAAAAACTCCAAAGAGTGCAACTGTGACCCACACAGCCTTTACTGCATATATATTTCTCATAGTTACTGGATGTAAGAACATGAATGGATATTGAAGTATCCAGAATATGAAGAAGGCCAAAAGGCCACTGGACGTAATCCCTGCTGAAGCGGGCAGATGATTAGGAATATCTGTCCATTTATGGCCGAAAATACAGCGTAAACATACGGCCATCAATTGTCCCCTTTGTTAGTCATTATGTCAAAATGGAATCACTTACGCAAAATACGTTTGGACTGCAAAGTAAATAGATGCAACTGTAGCCCGGATGAAAATCCACCAATACCCTCCATATAGTCCAGTTGACGCTCTTATATATACAGGGAATCCCAAATAGTATCTCGTTGCTCCTCTGGAATTGAATACCAAAATGACTGTTAATATTCCTGCACCAATGACAGAAGCAATTAAGCAATGCCACCAAAGAAGCCCAGATGCTACTAGAGTAGCCCCCAAATTATAGGCGGTTGGAGCAAATGTAGCAGAAATGTAAAATGATAGGTAGTTGATTGCAACCCATGTACGCTTCTCAGGAGGAGTTGGAAGCAAATCCATATTATGAAAAACCCTTTTAGTCTGCTGGTCAACTCCATCGACTTTGATGAATTGATGAAAAGCGGACCAAGAACTGGTGGCTCTGCGGGCATCGGCGCCCAAGGTGGAGGGAAATTTCATTGGATTACTTGCGAAGATATTCCAGCTATCTTGGAATTGTCGACGATCATAGCAGCGAAACTTGAGGGTGATATATAGTGGTGATATTTACCTTCCTGATTCATTGTACCCGACGATAAGATTGGGTATGCCGCATGCATGTAGCTGCTTTCGGTGTCGGATCGTCTTGACGCTATCTTATCAGGGCAAAGTCGGTTCAGTTCCGATTTAGGTTAGCTGTCGGATACGATCCGTTAGCAGATAAGAACTACGGATGCAGACCGACTAATCGGTGGAGATCTAGTCGTTGATGGTGGGAGGAATAGATAAAGGAATAAATAAATGAAAAAAAGGCCGGCTAATCTAATCTACCAGCTGATTAGTCCTTTTCCTCGGTCAGTTTTGCATTTGAGATCTGCCAAGCCCCATTTCATGACGCACGAAGAAACATTAGCTCAGCGGTATATTTGAAAACAAAATGGTAAAGGAGCCAGAAATCGTTGACCAGACAAACCTACTGCCCAAGAAGCAATTAATAGTAGTATTTTGCTCTCTTGCATTAGTTTTATTTGTGTCGTTCGTGGATCAAAATGGTCTGGCGGTAGCTCTGCCGACAATTGGCAAGAACCTTGATGCTTCAAACACTATTTCATGGGCAGGAACATCTTCATTAATAGCCACCACTTTGGTCATGGTATTATTCGGTCGCCTGTCAGATATTTATGGCAGAAAGATAGTGTTATTGTGGTCCATCTGGTTATTATCGTTAAGTCAGCTCGCATGCTCGCTCAGCAGAACTAGTACGCAGCTTTATGTATTCCGAGGGCTCAGTGGAGCTGCAAATGGCGGAATAACATCTCTATCAATGATGATTGTATCAGACATTGTGTCTTTGGAAGAGCGAGGGAAATACCAGGGGATTCTGGGAGTCTTTGTGGGCCTCGGAAATGCTGTAGGCCCTTTTCTGGCCGCTGGATTTATATCTGCCGGAACTTGGAGAGCATTTTTTTATTTTTTAAGTCCCTCGACTGCTGTTATTTCGGTCGTAATTCTTGCTCTGGTGCCCCAAAGTAAAACCAATGGTGGTTTTAAAGAAAATGCTAAGAAGATTGACTACTGGGGCATTCTGACTAGTTCCATCGCAACAATGCTCATATTGGTTCCCATATCTGGGGCCGGAAATATGTATAAGTGGAACAGTCCGTTCGTAATATCAATGTTGAGCATTGGTGGAGTATTTTCAATCCTATTTGTCTTAACCCAGTGGAAGATATCGCTGCTTCCTATGATGCCTCGTGAGTTTGAGTTCGAGTCTGCTGATGTTATAATAACTAACAAAAAGTTCGCCTTTACGTAAATCCTTCAGTCTGCATTATACTGGTTCAAAATTTCTTCTTCGGAATCGCATATTATTCAGAGTTGTATTTTATCCCATTATACCTTCAGATTTCGCGGAATTTTTCACCCATTGAATCCGCTTCGATGGTTCTGCCCATTTTTGTCATGCAAGCTGTATCCTCTACCGGAAGTGGACAAATTATATCCCGAACTAAAAGGTATGGATATGTCTTGAAATTTGGATTCGCTATGTGGTTTATAGGCTGTGGCCTACAGCTGTTGTTTGAAGTGACGTTACCAAAATACGTTATACTTATTAGCCTTGCTATTCAAGGATTGGGCATCGGGTGTGTGTTTCAACCAAGTAAGTGACAGCTTATTCTAATCTTTTTTCTTTCTAATTTCAAGCACTGGTTGCAGCTCAAGCGCACTGTATAAAAAATGACCGTGCAGTTGTGATCTCAGTTCGAAACTTTACCAGATCTTTGGGAGGTGCAGTCGGATTGGCGGCATCGTCATCAATTATGTCCAACATACTAATCGCCAATATCAGACAATTGCCCTTTTCGCTCCCGGAAAAATTGAATCAAAGCCTTGAAAGTTCAGTCTTTGCAGTCCCAGACCTCAGCAGCTTTTCTCCTCAGCAAAGTCAGGAGATTATAGATTGTTATATGAAAGCTCTTAAAGGCGTTTTTATATTTCAAGTCCCATTGATGGGTATATGCTTTGTGCTTACCTGGTTCATAATAGATCGAGGACTTCAACGTCCCGATGAAAAGAAAGATCAACAATCTCTAGAGGGCGTGCGTGACCTGACAGATTCTTCTTCTGTAGGGGAGGTAGTGGAGCCAGATGGTGAACGCAAAAATAACAACATACCTAATATTCGTGTAAAGTCTGTCGATGGAGATGTTGAGGTAGGATCAAATCAGGCAATTAGAAAAGATAGTTTATTCCAAACTAGAAGATAATAAAGTTTACAATTTCTATACTGTTTTCCAATCATTAGACCTTTCCCATGCCAAACCTACTTTGTAGACAGACTTTTCGTCATACCATTTACCTACGATTTGCATGCTTACTGGAAGCTTCACACCTGATCCAGCCATTGGTCCCTCCTCGATTGTCAACATTCCACAGGGCAACGCAAGCACTGGATGCCCAGATTGATCGAATGGGCAAGTATTTGAGCTCACACCAAGTTGCTTTCCAATAAGCCCCAGAGGGGTTGCAGCAGCAGAAGTATTGGCATGACTATTAGCAATGTATGGAAGATTGGGTAAGACCAGTACGTCATATTTCTTAAGAGCATTATTGTACTCGTCCCTGAGTTTCCTGGACAAGTTATGACACTTGCCAATTAGCCCCGGAAAGTTCTCCTCGGCGTACGCTCCATTGAAATAGATATTCTTTGTAGAAGGATATGCTTGATCCCAGTTATCCTGTTCCAATGGTAGAATTTTACTGTTCAGATCATTAAGAGATAGACCTCTGCGGCCATATGCCAACCCCATCTTAGAGAGATATCCACCAACTTTTGAAATACCTGTCCAGATAGTAGGACCAACAGCATGCATTGGGACACTGATTTCCTCTACGATGGCACCAAGATCACTGAACTTGGCAATTGCTTTTGCAACGCACTCCTTAACTCTAGGATCAACAGCACCATTTTCCATACCTTCCTTGATGATGCCAATTTTCACGCCCTTCAAACTGACTTCACCAGTACCAAGAGCTATGAGGTCATCGAAGTATGGAGACAACGGTGAATTGAACCCTCTATCATCAATGCCATCGTCACCTGCAATCGCCTGAAGCAGAAGAGCATTATCCAATACCGTTCTTGTCATAGGACCAACATGGTCATTGGTAGGCTCATTACTAGCACAGCCAGTGAATGGTACCAAACCAAATGTTGGCTTTAGTCCTACAATTCCACACCAACCAGCAGGAATTCGGATACTTCCACCTTGGTCTGCACCTATAGCTAGATCAACTTCTCCAGAAGCCACAAGAGCTGCACAGCCAGAGCTAGACCCACCGGTGGAATAACCTCGAGCATATGGATTATGTATAGGCCCAGTTGCAGCAGAGTGCGATGTGGCAGAATGGCACATGTTTTCACATACAGCTCGACCAACAATTACTCCTCCATTCTCCAAAACTCTTGTAACTATGGTTGCATCACATTCGGGAATGTAGTCTTTGAAGAAGGCTGTTCCTAGGAGCATAGGCACACCAGCAAGAGCAATACAATCCTTTAGAACAACTGTCTTGTTCTTTAAAAGAGTCTTTGAGTTGTCAGACACATTCTTGTCTTTGACAGTGCATTTCCACGCCCAAGCATTCAGCACATTATCTTCAGGCTTGGGGAAGTGAATATTCTCTCGAGGAAATCTCTCCAAGTCTACTGGCGGATAATAGTCAGGCAGGGCCATGATCTGCTCAGCAGAATCATGAAATACAGCCAACAATCTTCGATAATCTTCCAAATGACTGTCAGGAACGCTAACTCCTAGACTTTCTGAGATCTTGGAGATATGATCATTGGTAACAGGATTGGAGGCCTTTGTCTCAAATGTGAAAACTGACATTTTGTATTACGCTTTTCCTGATAAACTTCTCACTATCCGGCTTATAATGACGTGCTGATAAAGGAGCTAAATACCTGCCTTTTGAATTACTATCTATTAAATCGGGCACCGGTACTAATGATCGGTACTTTGCATCGGTTATCATCGCTTTCAGGGGTAATTTCCTTATCGGGTGACTTATCTTATCGGGATTTCCGAGTGATCATGCAGGACGAAGCGGGATGACTCCGACAACCTAGCGGCAACCAACCGGTAATCTTTAGCCGGCTATAGAAAAGAAGATATAATATAAGTCTTGAATCCATTGTATGCAATTCGATTTGTGGTTCACATCGTGTATTCTTGAGGTTTCGACATGGATAATTACGATTTTAAGCCTGGCCCATTGCCAGAATACCAGATGCCAAGAGACCTGCTTGGATATGGCGAGGAATCCTTTAATGCTCAATGGCCCAATGGTGCAAAGATCGCTGTCAGCTTCATTCTGAATTATGAAGAAGGTGCAGAGAGGAATATTCTCAACGGAGATGAAAGCTCCGAATCCTATATCTGGGAGAAGTGTCACGAAAGCACTCGAATTGTGGGGGATCGTCACTTGAACGGCGAGTCCGAATTCGAGTATGGCTCGCGAGTGGGTGCTTGGCGATTGCTCAGGCTATTCAAGGAGTTCAATTACAATTTCACTTTGTATGGTGTAGCCCAAGCTGTTGCAAAAAATCCGGAGTTTGGAAAAGCCTGCGTGCGGGAGGGTCATGAGATTGCAAATCATGGACTCAGATGGGTACCAGATTACGGAAAGCAGACGGTCGAGGAAGAAGTTGCAACAATCAAAAAGGCCATCACTGTTCTCAGAGATGTAACTGGAGAGGCACCTGTAGGAGCATACATTGGAAGACTCCAGTCCCGAACACCTGCTTTAGTTGCTCGAGCTCATGAGGAGCTTGGAATTCCTTTGGAATGGGAATCAGACTTCTATAATGACGATGTTCCTTATTGGACTGATCTTCCTCAGGAAGCAGAAGTTGCCGATAACAAGAAAAAGGGTATGCTGGTTGTACCTTACTGCTACACTACCAATGATTATAAATTCGTTTCCTCTGCCCCAGGACCTGGATTTCCAGGCGCTTTTATATATGAGGACTACTTGAAAGCCGAGTTTGACCAGCTATATAGAGAAGGAGGTAAGATGATGAATATTCCAATGCACTCTCGAATTCTCGGTAAGCCAGGAAGAACCAATGCTTTACGAAATTTCATGAAGTACATTTCTGAAAAGGAGGGTGTTTGGGTCTGTAACCGTCGAGATATTGCCAGACACTTCTCGGCTAAGTTTCCCTATACTCCAGGAAAGCTTGGCGGGGCTACCAGCAAGAAGTAACTAATAAGTAAGAATAAACTTCTTGATCTTAAAAATAAATGCTAAAGCCTAGGTTACAAAGTTTTGGTAGAGCATAGATGTAGAAATTTCAAAACCGGTAAACATCCCTTGCCGTTATCAGCTTATCTCCACGTGATCGGCAGCCAGGTTTATAGTCTATCGGAATTGCCTGATTGTTGTCATTCAACATGAAAAGGGCAAGAGAAAATACAGACGAAACAGAAAA
The DNA here is from genome assembly GCA_030578775.1 of Sugiyamaella chiloensis. Classification (NCBI taxonomy): domain Eukaryota; kingdom Fungi; phylum Ascomycota; class Dipodascomycetes; order Dipodascales; family Trichomonascaceae; genus Sugiyamaella; species Sugiyamaella chiloensis. The sequence continues at coordinate 87,201 of JAKTZE010000003.1, forward strand.
ACGAGCTCGTATTGCGTGTGAACGTTGTCGCACGAACAAGAAGAAATGCTACACCGATGGTGGTGCTTGCTCGAACTGTGTTCGGGTAGGAGCCGACTGCAGATTCCCAAAGCTCGATAGCCACAAATATATTAAAAGTTTGGAGGATAAAATCTTTCAACTGGAAAAAGTAATATCAGAGAACAGAAGTAGTCCTAGTGAACATTCCACAACTGCTTTATCTAGTCCAGAAAGAGATAACTTCCGCCCGGACGATACTCCAGCAGATTCTACTCTGATTAAGTCGGCAGCTTTCATTTCTTTGGGATCAGAGGCTGAGCCATATTACTTGGGCTATTCATCTGGTATCAATCTTGCCTCTTTTGTGCAAAGGCTGGTCTGGAGTCAGGGAACCCATCCTCTAGGTGACCTTGACAAGAGCCCAAATGAATGTAGCCTTGGTGAACCAAACGGATCAAGCATGGCATACAATGAAGCTGGGAGCTCACGAATAAAAAAGAATCCTCCAAATCCCACTTCAAAAAAGCCATCTGCATCATTTGAGCTGCCCAGCGCAGAATACGGCCTCATTCTTATCAATAGCTATTTGACTAGCCTTCATATTCGGTTTCCATTTCTGGAGAAGTCCAATGTCATACGATTACATAATGAAAGGAACGAGTTATTGGTATCAACATCGCGGGCAGCTCGCACAGACAAGTTCATTTTGATTATGATTTATGCTATTGGTTTGCGCTTAATGCAGATCAAGGGCTGTAATAATGTCCATCTGTCAATTGAAGCACTGTATAATTGTGCCATGAAGGAACTACCAGCAGTCACTAGTGCAAGGGATATTAAGAGTATTCAGTGTCTTTTACTAGTTGCTATGCACTCTTTAAGATCTCCTGTAGGTCCCGGAACATGGCACGTTGTTGGACTCGCAGTTCGAATGTGTATAGAATTGGGACTACACAGAAAAGAGCCGTCGGTATCTCCAGCAAGGGCATATATATCTATTATGAGACGAAGGATCTTCTGGTCAGCTTACAGCCTTGATAGGGTTATAGGAATGAGCTTTGGACGACCATTCTCCATAAGTGATAGAGACATTGATCTTGACTTACCTCTAGACATTGACGAAGATATCACGAACCCCGATCAGCTATATCAACTAATCATGCGACCTGAGATGAGGACACACACAGCTCTGAGCCAGGGAATTCGACTTATGCAATTAAGAAGAATTGAAAGTCAGATTCAGCACACAATATATCGAGTTGACAAAGATAGTTTGTCGGATATTTCAGTTGTTGATCCAATACTTGAGCGACTTCAACTATGGAAGTCTGAACTTCCTACCGAATGGAGCGTTGATCTTAGGAATTATATGGTTCTACTTCATGGCAAAGCTGTACGAGCAGCTCTTATTCCGTTTTTAAGCGAACTGGATGCAGGTAACAAGTATTGCAAATTGTGTCTTGAAGCTGCAGGAACTATATGCCGACTAGCGAAGAAGGTGCAGCATGAAAGACAATACGCCCTGTCATTCACTGCACTGCAGACACTATTTATGGCTGGGCTAACACTTATTTATGGATTGTGGGCCGGTAAGCAGAAGTGGGATTTGAAGACCTCCAATGATCTGAGAGCATGCTCCGCAGTGTTATTCGTAGTTGCTGAACGGCGCCCAGAATCTGGTAGGATCCGAGACGTGTTCGAAGCATTGCTGGAAAAGACTATGGAGCATTTACTTGATCAACAGTATGGAAGTGATATAAATGACAGAGTACTTGAAGATTCCACTTTGGAGGTATATTCTGGCATAGCTTCATCTGGGACATGGGAAAATATGGGAGTTGATGATTTAAGCCAGCTATTGTTCGAAGCTACACAGCCCAATGGCAACGCACTTGATAATTTCGATATCAGGAATATTGTAGATGACACAAACTTGGAGTTTGCCGATTTTTATTAATAATGCCAGATGGGGAACCAGATGACAACTGAATTACAGCTATTGTGGAGAGATGTAACAAGAAAATTGATCTAATGCATAGGGTGAGCCTAAAAGATTGTCAGTTGCTATTCTGGATGAAATCATTATTTTCAATCCAATGAGAATGAAACCCAGCATTATAGAGATTTATAAACTTCTTTTATTAAGATTTAATGCCGCGGCGTTAACAGAAGTACCCAGCGGGGTTAAGCTATTACATAATCATCAGCTGTCAACTATATTCTTATAAATATCGAACAGGCACCCCGTTATAGTGGAAATGACAAATGACATACTTAAGAAACTGGAGGGGAAAATTGTTGTTATATTCGGTGGAACTTCAGGTATAGGCTTTGCAGTGGCTGATTACCTTTTGAAACAAGGTGCTAGAGTGATAGTGAGTTCATCAAAGTCATCCAAAGTAATACAGGCGGTAGAGAGACTGGCAAAAGATAATAATAATCATATTGAGAACATATCTGGTTATGCATGTGACTTGGGGACTGCTAATGTGGAGGCACAGCTCGATAATTTCTTTCAGAAGACGATTAACGAACAAGGAATTGATCATATTATTTTCACTGCGGGAGATATTCTGAGACCAAAAGCCATAGCCGATACAACATATGATAGCATTATTGAAGCAGGTCACCTGAGATTTGTTGCACCAATCCTTGTAACAAAAATCGCTTCCAAGTATTTAACAAAGTCAAGGGAATCTTCAATTACCTTGACAGCAGTTGGTCTTGCCCAAAGACCTCGAACCGGTTGGGCCATCCAAGCTGCATATTCTTCAGCGATGGTTGGACTTACCAGAGGATTGGCAGTAGATCTCAAACCTATAAGGGTGAACCTTGTTTGTCCTGGTCCAACTGATACTGAACACTGGAACCAAGGACCAGCGGACGAGATAAATCGAATCCGTCAAGTGATGTGCCGAGAACTTTTAACAGGACAAGTTGCTTCACCTCACGAAGTTGCGGTAAGTATGTCCTATATTTTATTTTCACTAATAATTAGGAAGCATATGTATACTCTATTAGGGATTATAACTGCACTGGAACAACGTTTAGGAGTGATGGAGGGTGGTCTCTGTCAGCATAACAATTCCATCAAACACTTCTATTTCCACTTGTTTTAATATCCAAGCTCTGCATTTGTATCAGATGTTAACTCCTCTTCTCTTGCTGGGTATTGTGCAAATATAAACCGGGTATAATCACGAATATATACTGACCGGAGAATTACCTACAGAGGGAAGCTCAACATTTCGAATTAATCGTAGTGCTCTACTTTTAGGACATTGAAATGAATATTGAATTAGCAAGCTATCAACCAACCTTCGATGCGATGCTATGCTATGCATCAAATTCTAAACGACGTGTGTATAATTGCCTAACTGGCTTTGGCCTGGCTGACTTGAGAACTGGCATTTTCGGTGTCAGTACCATTTTTAACATTAGAATCATCGCTCTCCGCTTCTTTTTTTGATGATGTAGGAGCTCGTCTGTTGGAAACAAAAAGACAACAAATGAGTGTCAAAACTGCAAAAGCCAGTAACATATAAAACACAGCATGAATGGAATGTACTAAGATTTCTGTCAGCTTAGAACCCTGAATTGTTGTTAGGTCACTTAATGTGACAAGCACATCGTTAATATTAGGAGCTTCCCCAAACAATCCACTCTTTCCAAGCTGCTGGTTTGCCACTGATGTATATAGTGCGGTTGTGACAATACCACCAAGTGCACCTCCCATGTTTCGAATGTACGCCATAAATGCGGTGACGATTAGAGTCCTCACGACTGTTTGACTGGTATTAGTTGGGACAGTCAATTGGGCGCTGACAATACCCGGTTGAGTGAAACACCCAAACGAGAACCCAGTTACAAAAAGCACTCCTATTTTCTTGCTACTGCTAGAATCACTATCAAGAAGTAGCAATAGCCCAGAACCAACAGCTAGCAATGTACAACCCGTAAACATGACAGGTTTAATGATCCCTTTCTTTGCGCAGATAACAGCCGATGCAACCGTGCTAAAGATAGTGGGGATTACCAAGGGCAACAGCTCGACTCCAGCTCTCAGAGGAGATTTCCCCAAGACAATCTCAAAATAAATGGAGCAGTAGGTAACTGCTGAGTAGAATACAACTGAGCCGAAGAGTAGTGTCATACCAGGTGCCAGAACATCTTTTATTCCTATCCATTCTCGTGGGAGAAGCGGAAAATAATGAAGCCCATCTGACTTGAACAAGAAAAATTCATATATTACTCCAAAGATGAACAGTAAACCTCCAATAGTCATAAAAGCTATAATTAAAGCTGAGTCCCACGGCAACTGATTATCGCCCATGGAGCATCCAAGAAGAAAAAGGACAGCTGACGCTGACAGGCTCAGGATGCCTACAAAATCTATGACTTTGAAGAATTGAAGTAATGCAGCTCCTTTGCGATGCCAATCTATAACTGCCAACCGGTTCTTGGTTGGTGGTGGTCTGTATAAGAAGATCATGATGAGAGCTGCTAGTCCTCCTAATGGTAAATTAATATAAAAACACCACCTCCACGTTAGAGTCTTCGAGTTCGTAAACACACCTCCAAGAATTGGGCCAAGTACAGCAGCTGGAACCAACGAAATGGTAATAGATCCTATCAGTATGGCTCTTTTGGAGATTGGAGCTATCTCCGAAACTAGGATAATGGCATTTGTCTGGATACCACCAGCTCCGATACCGGTAATCGTTCTGCCAGCTATAAACATAGCCATAGAATTGGAAACTGCAGAAATTAAAGATCCGGCTTCGAACATAAATATAGACATTAGTAGACATGGCTTTCTACCAAAAAGCATACTCAGTCTTCCCCAGACTAGCCCAAGAACTGCCATTGGTAGCATATAAGCCGAGCTGGCCCATCCAATTTGAGAGAACGATTGAAATCTCTCTTCAATGCCTTTCGTAGCAGTACTGGTAATAGTTTGATCGATGGCTCCTAGAACAACACATGATATGATTCCAATGGCACATAACCACAAGCTTGGGCCCGTTAAAAAGTAGTCTTCGGCAGATTCTTCATTACTTGAGTTCTCAGAAATATTCTGTTTTTCAGGATCTTCCATATTTTACGGATGTGGCAAAGACACACAACCTTCTCATTTTATATTTTTATTTTATGCTTTCTTATTTGTTATTTAACCTAGATCATCGCATCGTCATCACCGAACGCCGACACACGACAATCACCGAGCATCGCCGAGCATAGCCGCATATTTCAGTAAGAATTTATAGCCACATCTGGCTCTCCATCACCGAGCAACGCCGAGATCCTAAACCGAACAACACCGACACTTAATACGTAGCTGCTTCATTTCAACAACAACCATGAAACAGAAAAAGATCCGTAGACTGAAGCTATCTTGCTTGGCTTGTCACAAGCGAAAAATAAAATGCAACAGAGGCTATCCATGTTCGCGTTGCTTGAGAACAAAGACGTCCTGCACCTATGAAAGCTCTCCATTTGATCTTGATGATGACGTCTCAAACCTGTCAACTCATCAAGCGAATAGAGTTAAATTGATTGACATTTCTGGTTATAGATTTAGAAAGTTGTCAGCTTCGCGCATGAAGTATTTTGGCCCAACTAGTTGGAAGACATCGTTGTTAGTTCATATCAAAAAGTTACCGATCATTTGGAATGAAATCATCGACATCACTCATAGGTCCAAGCAGTCATGGCTTGCAAAAGAAACTATTAGAAAAGAGCACACTCGAGATTTTAATTTTGAGCTTTGTGGTGAAGCAATTGAGGATACTCTAGAACGATTAGAATCATTAATGCCAACCAAAGAAGTTCTGCAGTTACGTATCAACGGCTTCTTTAAGCAAAAAGCAAATATTGTTCATTGTTTTTATTCTAAGAATATCAACGACTACTTGGAAGACATTTCAGATTCAACAGGAAAGCTTGAATTTGACCGATTGGATCTCCAGAAATTGGCAGTCCTATTGTTGGTTTGCTTTAGTGGCTGTAACGAATCATGCATGGAAATAGCAAGTATTGCTGAAAGGCTGATATTGCAAGACCCCTATTCAGTCGGATACGCCAATCTTCAAGCAATGCTACTCCTCCGCAGGTTCAAATGCCATATCCCTAACAGCGGCATATCAGATGGAATAGGAACATTTACTTCTCTTCACAACCATGCAGTACATATCTGCTATCATCTGGGAGCTCATGAAGATATTGACACGCTTTGGCCAGAAACGAACGGGTATATGCGGAACTCTCTTAAAGCTATATGGACTTACTTGGTTCATGAAGATGCGATAATAAACTTTCAGCAAGGGTTCCCGCTAGGAATACATGAGCTTACGTGTACAAAACAGCTGAGACCCGAGACAATTACATTACGAAAGATAGTCAAAGATACTACCAGGGGCAGAAGCGTGGATGCTCACGGTCTTGTACAAGAGATTTTCCATTTTCTTGAAGACAAAATCGATACCTTGACGGTTGGAGGGTTCTCTGAATCAGTCTCTGAAGGAATATTGGGTCTTGATATGCTGCTTTCCTTATATGGAATGATTTATGAGCAAGATTCTCAGGGAGCAAACGGGACGGAGCTTTTGAGATACTCGGTGATATCATTACTTGTATGCCGATACGCCTACCTACAGATAAACTGCTATTCTATTGATGATATGAGTGGAGATCTATTCACAGCTCTGGACAGTATGTACATGATCGAAGATCTTCTGGTAAGAGCATTTATCCATATGATAGTTTTCATCGGCAATTCTGTGACCGCAAACAAAACGATAATACCTGAAATAAATGTGGATACACATCAACTCTGTTCTGTTGACGCTATGAGAGTTCTCAGTAATGAAAGTCTCGAAGCCTTGAGTCACAACACCGGCGATCTTATTTATCTATCGAGGACTATTACTGCAGGAATTTTAAGACCCGAAACAAGATACTATGGCTTTACTTTACACTGCTTCACAGTCTTTGCTGACAAGTTTATGGAGCACGTTGAGAACTTGAACGGTGAATTGTTAGCATTCCAGATAGACAGTTGGATAACTGATTCCATTTTACGGGAAGTACAATTTATTTAAGAAATATTGGCAATTTGTCGATATTTTTATAGGCTGATGGGCTGGGCTCTGAATTTCCAACAAAATCCAATGGATGAGATGTATTTGGCTGAGTTATATCTACTTGAGCCTTTGGTTGTAGAACGAGGTCAATATGCCGTTTTCGTCATATCTAATCAGTATGCATGATCGTTGCCAAGATACGGCGCTCGTAAAGGTTAACCTAACCGTGCTTGACGGGCACCTAGACATTTGACATTTCGTTTTGATACGAAAGTATTTAACATAAAGCTTTGACTGCTAGCGGAGAGTAATTTTATCCATGTCACTTTATTTCAAGAATTTAAATCCAGAGAAAGATACTACAGTCGTATTGATACATGGGGCATTCTCTTCACCTGGGGAATATCTTCCCACAGCTCAACACATGCAATTTCATGTTCTAATTCCAGCACTGCCAGGACATGGTGGCTCCACCCCTATGGAGTTCAGTATAGCCACAACAGTTAAGTTGTTAGCAGAATTGATCGTCTCAGAGGCCAAGAATGGCAAAGCACATATTGTAGGAGCATCGCTTGGTGCTCACATTGTAATTCGGTTAGCTGCTCTATATCCGGATATTATTCTGAGTGTGTTTGCAACAGGATACAATCGGTTCAAACCTTCCATATGGCGAGGAGTCATGCCATATATAGTCGGAGCAGTCAAATTTTTTGAAGGGTCGGTGATTCCTCATGATGTTCGGAAATACCTGATGGATGGAACCGAAATGGAACACACAGATCCCGACGCTCCAGACACTGTGTTCACCATAGAATTGTGTAATCAGATTCTTGATGTTGTCATATCTGACAACCCAATTCTGCCAGTGTCTGCCCGTACTTTGATAATTGCTGCGACAAAGAGTGGTATTCTACCAACCAACGACAGTCTGAAAAATGCGAAAGAGCTGGTTAAAATCATGCAAGAGGGCAATGGTAACAGCAGAGGAGTACAAATGAAAGCAATGAGGCACCCATGGAATGAACAAGACCCACCACTATTTGCCAAATGCGTCCAATGCTGGATTGAGGGATCAGATTTACCTCTAGACATGGAGGATCTCGATATGACCGAACAATAGTCCTTGCAGCTGTGTCCTGCTAAAGACATCTAAAATGAAATCTTCAATCCTTCTTCTTTTAAGAAATTTCTTAAGTAAATGGCTCAAAAATATTTATTTCTTACTTCTGAGAGAACAGTATTGTTTTCTTGTTTTGTGTGTTCCTCTTCCTAACTTGAAATTGGTATGGCTTGCAGTCTTACGGATCAACCAAGCTGCTGCAACTCTCTTATCAAGGCTAGGGTAGTGAACCTAAAATATGGGGAAAACTGCAGATCAAATGCTCGATGAATCACGGCCCGTGCCCTGATCTCCACCTGTGGCAGTCTTAAGCCCCCTAAAACAATAGTAGCTGGATAACTATCCACAATCATATATTAATGTTCCAGCCAAGGATCGCTATTATTGGTGGTGGTCCATCTGGACTGGCTCTTGGCAGGCTGCTCTATCAGCGTGGAGTTCGTGCTACGATTTTTGAGCTGCGAGCAAAAGCCACGCCAGAAGAGCTATCAAAACCATCAGGCATGCTTGATCTACATGAGGAGTCTGGACTGAAGACAATGTACGAATGTGGGCTGTTGGACGGATTCAACGCAGCCATAGGAGATTGCTCAGAGTCGGCCCGTGTCATGCACCCTGATGGAACTATATTGCACACCGATGAAGGCGGGATCTCGACGCGTCCAGAGATCCCGCGAAATGCGCTCACAGATCTGCTTATTCAGAGCGTGCCTGCGGATCTGATGAGATGGAACCATAAGATAACCAGTATTGCTAAAAGCTCTAATGCCAATACAGGAGCCACCGAAATCACTGTACATCTAGGCGCGGCGGGTGCGGCATCTTACGACTTTGTGGTAGGTGCTGATGGAGCATGGTCGCGCACTCGCAAGCTGTTGACGGATGTCCAACCGTCTTATAGTGGTGCACAATTTATCACAGCCACCGTTAGAAATGTGACGACTAAATATCCCCACCTCCTGGATCTCAATGGCTCAGGTACACTATCTGCTCTTGGTGGAGGTAACGCAATTATGACCCACCGCGGACCCCAGGATTCAATCAGGGTTTATGCGGCGGTGAGCACGCCGCACGAACAATGGGTTAAAGCTGCAGGTCTGATTGGCAAGAGTGCTGCTGAAGTTAAAACGACTTTGCTAGGCGATGACAAGCTATTTGGAAAATGGGCACCTGAACTTAAAGATTTAGTTACAATTGCATGTGATGAGGATGCTATCGATAGCCCGGGCTCTGAAGCTGATATTAAGCCTATGTATATGCTGCCAGTAGGACATCGCTGGGTGCATCAAACAGGAGTGACACTGGTTGGCGATGCAGCTCACCTTATGACACCCTGGGCCGGGGAAGGTGTCAATCTAGCGCTCTGGGACTCGTTAGATTTGTCCCGGGCACTGACTTCAGTACCCGGTGCTGCAGATGCTGCGTCTTGGCAGGACGGGTTGGAGCCTCGAATTAAGGAGTTTGAGGAAACAATGTTAGCTCGAGCACAAGAAAAGGCACAGGAGACTGTCGAAAACAAGGATATGCTTTTGAGCGAAAACGGTGCCCAAGAACTGGCCAACTTCTTCAAAATGTATGAGGATATGGCCGCTGCTGTTGCTGCTGGAGGTCAGCCAGGACAGTAATGTTGCGAACAGGAAGAAGCCCCACAGTTAGCCACAAGATATATTATGTCATCTTTATAACTTGAATTATCAGATTAATGAGCGGTAATTAGAGTAGGGGCGAAGTATTAGACAGTCATAGCGTTGGATATCGTTAGACAGACTCTGAAACGAGCCGTTTGTCTAGAGTATATTACACATGATACAAGCTATAACACTCCAAGGTTCGAATATTGTTCCAGATATATTATTGATATTCCACATGCTTTGCCAGCTTATAATTGTGCGTCTAAGAATTTTCAGATTGGATCGAAATATTTTGAAATATTTATTGAATTACGAAAGTAAAGCATTTAGCTGTGTAGATGCCAGTTTAACAGAATCTGCGAACGGTTCTAGACTGGTTTCTAAATCTCCATTTTGAAATGCTCCAATTTCGTTAAACATGGACTTTGAAATAACAACTACTGGCATCGTTTCCGTAACCCTCATATCAATTCCACCTTCTAGAACTTGACGCAATTGTTGAGCAGCTTTAGTCCCACCTCTAAATGCATAACTGATGATGACAGCGGGTTTCCCTTGCCATTCCTTGAAAAGATGATCTATGGCATTTTTCAACCCTGCTGGATAGCCCCAATTATACTGAGGAGTTAAAAATACAAAACCATCACCCGACTGAATCTTTTCACTCCAAAGTTTAGTATGCTCAGTTTCATAGTGGCCAGTTTGAGGTACGCCTGGCTCATCGTCTAAGGGTAGGTGCCACTTCGCCAGATCAATAATTTCAGTGGGCATTGTAAATTGTTTTTGAACCCATAATGCAAGACTGTCACCAATTCGACTATGTCTCACACTACCAATTATAATAAAAACCTTCATCTATGGAAATGATAATGAATTGTTAAACTTCCCTTGAGCTTTTTATTTACCTACAGCCAATATGAAACACCCGAGAAACCCCCGAACCGCTACCACTTTGTGCGCTGTAAGCCTCACCAATAAAACTCCGACAACCTCCCGATCGAGTAAACCTCCGTTAAGTGTCCGACGTATAACTTGTTATGATAACTTTGTTGCCACCATGAATGCGAGATCGGAAAATTCTCATCATATAGCTTGTTCGCGATGCTACAAGTTGAAAGTGAAGTGCAACTTTGTGGAGGCTGGCTCTTGCCAGCGCTGTTCCAAGGTCAACGTGCAGTGTGTCAAGAGAATGGGTGCTAAAGTGGGTCGTCCACCGAAACCACTAATTAGTCCCCAGAGCACTAGCAGTAGTGGTTCAGAGGAGTCCAAAGTAACTCATAAGGGTTATACTTTGGTCTCTCCAGAGGGAAGAGCTGCCATCCATCGCCTCGTGGATGCAAATATCTTGACTATAGGTATTGTAAAGGAGCTTTATGAAAGATTTTGTACTTTTATGCACCCCACACTTCCAGTGTTGTGTCTTGAGCAAATCAATTTTGATGGCCTTTGGCAAGATAATCCAACACTGTTGCTATGCATCATTGCTGCATCTGGGCGAGAATCATCAGAACTCAGGGGGCTTCTTGCTCAAGAGGCAATGGATGAACTAACATTGGCGTTGATTGCCAGAGGGGACATTTCTTTAGAATTGGTATGCGGTTGCTATGTTCTGCTTACATTTACTTGTGAAGTGAAGTTTGCTAAATTTCGGGCGTATCGAACTTCATTATTAATGACTATAACTGGACATTGTCTAAGGATATTACAAAATAGCAATGAGTACTCGCTTGCACTTGCTAGAGCTTCTGTTATTCTCTTTGCGGGAAATGCCAATATGAGATTTCACAATAAGCTTGTGTCGACGATTGAGTGGAGTGATACCTATGATGTATTTATGGAGATGCTCGCCGCCTCTGACAATCCATTGGATGTCTTGACGTTCCAGTACGCTGGTCTCGGAAAAATATTATTTGGCGCAACAGATCTGATGTCAAACCCAAAATTGCCAGCTGATGCCTTTGAAGAATTTGAAAAAATAGTTGATAACTTGCTAATACAGACGCAGCAGAATCCAGATCTTGCGCTGGTTTGTGAGTTTGGTATACTGACTATGCGAACAGAGATGCATTTAACGAACATAGATAATCTGACAAAAGCTAAGGATTCTCTTGATAGGCATGTTCTTAAGTCTGCTAATTGCATCATGATATCTGCCCATCGCATTCTCGATACTTGTATTAGATTGAAATCAACCATTTCGAACTATCCTCTTTTTATACTTTATAAGCCTTTGGAAGCAATTGTTGCTCTTGTAAAACTCCATCAGGTTATGGAGAAATACGGCATAGCATTGGATATTGATGTTTTAGGACCCATATCAACCCTCAAGATGGCGTGGAATGAATTTTCCAGCGGGTCTTATGCTCTGACTCTGCTGTCTAGAGTCGAATTATGGATGAAATCATCCGATAGAGTTGGCAGTGGTACTAAAGTTAAGATGAGTTTGTTGAACATACTGTCACAGTCTCCTCCCTCACCTCCTCCACCGCCTGCTGATGTGCCAGCTTTTGAGTACAATGATATATTCACCGAAATTTTTGGAAATGAGTATCCCTTGGATATATAAACGCAATTTTCATTATTGTGAAGAATCCTGTTGCCTCAGCTGTTGATGGTAATACAATACACCAGCCATGGGCCAATTGCGATTATCGATCTTTATTACGACACGTTGTTCTCTATGCTATATTTTGTTACCATTGTAATTTTAATATTTATTACGTTTCTTACGAAAATTATTTCTATGACCCATATTTTCTATCAAATACCCCTCTCCCTCCACATGTATCTGTCCGCAACAACCACTCGGAATCGAGCTCCGCATTTCTATGCACCCTGAAGTTTTGGTCGTCCGCCATTTCTCTTATCATTCCGCAGCGCATCGTGATAAGGGTGCAGATGGATGTGGAGCTCCTCACCAGTCATCGCTAACTGGATGATAAGCAGGCCACCGGGTGTAACATATTTTGTCGATCTCGGGTGGGTGATAAATCATATATAAAGGCTTCAATGTCATAAATTATATATATCCAGTTATTAGCATATCTTTCAGATCACAATCAACATTATGAGTGATAAAACCATCACCATGGAGGATACCAAGGAGGTGGTTGTGGATGAAACTCTTCAAAGCTTAGATCCCCAAGCTACAAAAGCTCTCCTCCGTAAAATGGACCGTATTATTCTTCCTTTGGTGTCTTTATTATATTTGCTGGCGTTTTTGGACCGATCAAATATCGGTAACGCCGCTACTGCGGGTATGACCGAGGACTTGAACCTTCATGGATCTCAGTATAATGCAGCAGTAAGTGTTTTCTATTGTATTTATGTGCTTGTAGAGACTCCAGCGACTATTCTTGTTAAAAAGATTGGAGCCTCCCGTCTGCTATCTGTTGCCATTCTTTCGTGGTCTCTAGTTGTCATATTCTCGGGTTTTATGACGAATTTTGCTGGTTTAGTGGTTACAAGACTTTTATTAGGAATGTTCGAAGGATGTTTATTTCCTCCCATTACATTGTATCTTGCCACTGTATACACGCGAAATGAGCTTAGTACTCGAATGGCGTACTTCTTCGGAGCATCTGCTCTGTCAGGGGCATTTGGCGGACTTTTGGCTTATGGAATTCTGCAAATGGACGGTGTAGCTGGGAAAAAGGGCTGGCAATGGCTTTATATCATTGAAGGTATTATTTCCCTTGTAGGTGTTGTCTTGGTCTACTTCGGCCTTCCAGACAACATTGAGGAAGCTTGGTTTTTAAATGCAGACGAAAGAGATTTCGTGAGAAGACGAGTCGAGCAAAACAGGGTCTACCACGGAAAGCAGGAATTCAGCTGGTCAGAAGTCAGAAGAGCATTCAGAGACCCGAAGGTATACATTTCATGTATTTCACAATTTTGTGGAGATATTGTTCTGTATGGATTCTCTACTTTCCTACCCGCCATTATTAAAACTCTCGGATACACTAGTCTGTCTACGCAATATATGACAATCCCTGTATACATCTGCGGAGCAATTGTGTTTTTGTCAGTTGCAATGCTTGCCGACAAAACAAGGCAAAGATATCTATTTCTGATGCCGGCAGCAACCTTGTGTATCGTTGGCTACATAATTCTTATCGCCTCAGATCACCATGCTGTTCAATATTTTGCTACATTTTTAGTGGCAAGCGGAGTGTATATTTCGGTTGGACTTAATCTAACATGGTTGAATAATAACGTCGCTCCCCATTATAAGAGAGCTTCGGCTGTTGGGTTTCAACAAACCATTGGTAACACAGCAGGTATCGTTGCTGGGCAAATCTACACATCGAACTCGGCGCCAAGATATATTCTTGGACATGCATTCTCTATGGGCTGTATGATAGTTGCTCTCTGTTCACACACAACAATGATTTTATATCTTAGATATCGAAACAAGCAAAAGAGAGAGCGACTTGTATCTGGGACTTCCGATCCATCTGCTGATGGTGATGATGATGACAGCTATATTTACATTTACTAAATTAGGAGGGTTTATATCTATTGAGCTAAAAAGAAATCTACTTTATTTTTGATAACAAATTTTCGCTGCCGACACGCTAATATGCGGTAGACAACATATTCCTTTCCAAAACAGCGTGATATGTATGATATGTAATTCTATAGCTCAAGGGCGTTGGCGTTTTAACCGAAGCGCTTATCTTATCTTATCTGCATGTCTGACTGCAGATATCGTGAGGAGCTCCGCTCCATTTGCACTGTCGATCTCTCACCCCCACGGGAGTACTAATCCAATTCGTGGATACAGACAGCCCGGTTCTTCTTGAATTTGTAATCCGTCATAACACGATGCCAGAAATAATTTCAAAACAGTTGCGGATATCAATTGGTAGGTTCAAATTGGTTAATCATAATCACTCACCTAAGACCGAGGAGGTACCTTTACCGACTGTATCGTTTCCCGACCAGGAAACACTGATATTGTATTGAAGATATTGTCAGTAGACCCTGAGAACTATTCAGATGCTCCAGCTGAGTGTATTAGAAGAGCTTTGGAAATTCATAGAGGTGTATCAATTCCACGAGGAGCTCCCCTCAGCTTGGACGATGTTGGTAAGTTTTGGTTATGAATATCCAATATTAAATCATCTATACTTACTTTTTGATTTTGATCTTGAATTTAGTGGGCATGTCTAACTGCAGATTGTATTCGAATGGGTACCACTGTGGCTACTAATGCTCTACTAGAAAGGAAAGGAGAGAACGTAGTGTTCCTGGTCACCAAAGGATTTAAAGATGTGCTACACATTGGTAACCAGTCACGACCGGATATGTTTGACGTCACAATAAAAAAGCCTGATGTATTGTACTCCAGAGTCATCGAAATTGATGAAAGAGTGACATTAGAGGACTGGACAGAGTCGAGGGCAAGTCAAACAATCGATGTTACCTCAGATGATGGCCTAGTAGTTGGTATTTCTGGTGAGATTGTGCGAGTCATTAAAAAGCTAGAAGTTGAATCATTGCTTGAGCCCTTAAAGAAGGCCTATAATGATGGCTACAGAACTGTGGCAATTTCCTTAATGCATTCTTATACGTTTCCTGACCATGAAAAGATTGTTGCAGCAGTCGCTAAAGAAGTTGGCTTCCAACATGTGTCGATATCATCAGAAATATCACCCATGATTAGACTAGTATCAAGAGGTAATTCAGCGACTGCTGATGCGTATCTGACTCCTGAGCTGAGACGATACTTGGATGGGTTTATAGGAGGGTTCGATCCTAAAACGTTGGAAGCTACTAAAATCGAATTCATGCAGTCAGATGGTGGACTGGTTGATGTTAAGAGATTATCAGGCTTGAAAGCAATATTATCTGGGCCAGCTGGCGGAGTTGTTGGATATTCCTCAACATCTTATGATAACGATGTTGGAATGCCATTTATTGGCTTTGATATGGGTGGAACCTCCACTGATGTCTCAAGATATGGAGGCAAGCTCGAGCATATTTTCGAAACAGTAACCGCCGGAATATCAATACAAAGCCCGCAACTCGACATCAATACTGTGGCAGCAGGGGGTGGCAGTATTCTTCATTGGCAGAACGGAATGTTTGTTGTTGGACCCGACAGTGCTGGGGCACATCCTGGTCCAGCATGTTATCGAAAGGGTGGTCCTCTTACCATCACTGACGCAAACTTAGTTCTTGGAAGACTTATTCCTGAGCTGTTTCCTTCGATATTTGGTCCCAATGAAGATATGCCTCTTGATAAGGAAGTTGCTGTGCTGAAATTCCAAGAATTGACGGAAACTATCAACAAAGATTCTGGAAAATCGTTATTATACGTGGAAGTAGCAGCAGGATTTTTGAGGGTGGCCAACGAGGCGATGTGTAGACCCATTAGAACACTTACGGAAGCTAGGGGACATGATGTTGCGAAGCATGGTCTTGCATCCTTTGGAGGAGCGGGAGGCCAACATGCTTGTTCAATTGCTCAGATGCTCGGAATTGGGACTGTTTTTATCCATAAGTATTCTTCTCTATTGTCAGCATATGGGCTTTCTTTGGCTAATACCGTCCACGAAGAACAGATACCTAGCTCCACTGTCTACGAAGAATCCAAAAGCGAAGAATTCACAAAATCACTGGATGAATTGACACATTGCTGTGTTAATATCTTAGAAAACCAAGGATTTGTGAAGAGAGACATCGAAAGTTCTCGTTACTTGAACATGCGTTATGAGGGCAGTACGACATCCATTATGATTGAAGAATCCTGTGCCGGTTTTCTGGATCAGTTCGAGAAATCCCACTATAGAGAATTTGGATTTATTTCTAAAACCCGGTCTGTCACTGTCGATGATGTTCGAGTACGAAGCATCGGTAAAGCACCTGGCTCGCTTGACTCCTACCAGACACCATTCAAAGAGTTGAGCAACTTAAAAATTCAAGATATAACTCGACTTCCCTCATTTAAAAGGAAGATATTTTTCGAGGATGTTGGTTTCATTGATTCACCGGTATACTTCTTGGCGGACATTGCAGTCGGAGATTGTATAGTAGGTCCGGCCATGATTGTGGACAATACCCAGACAGTTCTAGTAACGCCAAAATCATCTGCTACAGTGCTATCAACAGGGGTCCATATCTCCGTTCCTTCGTCACAGAAGAAACATTTACTGACATCAACAGTGGATCCGATACAGCTGTCTATCTTCAACCATAGATTCATGGGAGTCGCGGAGCAAATGGGTCGAGCTTTGCAGCGGACAAGTGTCAGTACCAACATTAAAGAACGTTTGGATTTCACATGCTCAGTTTTCTCTCCAGATGGAGGACTAGTTGCCAATGCACCTCATGTCCCCGCTATGATAGGTTCAATGGCATATGCTGTGAAGTGGCAGATAGACTTTTGGAAGGATGACATCAAGAAAGGGGATGTCATTCTGTCAAACTCACCAGCAGCAGGGGGCACCCATCTGCCAGATTTAACTGTTATCACACCTGTATTTGATGACAGTGGAAATTCGATATTGTTCTGGACTGCTTCTAGAGGACATCATGCTGATGTTGGCGGTATACTTCCAGGCTCGATGCCACCGAACTCTAAAGAAATTTGGGAAGAGGGTGCAGTGATTAAATCGTTCAAAATCATAGAAAACGGTGTTTTCAAGGAGGAAGAGTTAACTGATCTGATGTTCGATCAACCTGAACAGGTACCAGGTAGTCATGGAACTAGGTGTCTGCGTGACAACATATCCGATATCAAGGCTCAAGCAGCTGCAAATCATAACGGCACAGAATTGATACATCGAATTATTAATGAGTATAGTCTTGAGGTTGTTCAGTTCTATATGGATCAAGTGCAAAGTGCATCAGCTAGTGCAGTTCGTGGTTTGTTGAAAAAAATGTACGAACGATTCCAAGGTCGACAATTAGAGGGAGAGGATTTTATGGATGACGGAACTCCAATTCATTTGAAAGTTACAATAGATCCAAAAACGTGGAATGCTGATTTTGATTTTACTGGGACGGGTCCCGAAGTCTATGGAAATTGGAACGCACCAATCGCAATAACCCATTCTTCAATAATATTTGCTCTTAGATGTATGGTTCAAGTGGAGATTCCCTTAAATCAAGGATGTATTCAACCGATTAGGGTGGTTGTTCCCGATAGAAGTCTACTAAATCCTAGTGAAAAGGCCGCTTGCTGCGCCGGAAATGTACTTACTTCCCAAAGGCTGGTAGATGTCATTTTCAGAACTTTTCAATTCAGCTCAGCGAGCCAAGGTTGTATGAATAACCTCACATTTGGAATAGATGGAGACGAGGGATTTGGATATTATGAAACCATTTGTGGAGGTAGTGGAGCTGGCCCTACCTGGTCAGGTGTCAGTGGAGTTCATACAAATATGACCAACACACGAATAACTGATCCAGAAATACTTGAGCGTCGTTACCCCGTCATTTTGAAACAGTTTTCTCTAAGGCCCGAAAGTGGAGGTTCTGGATTCCACAGCGGTGGTGACGGTGTGATTCGTGATATTGAATTCAGAATCCCCATGATTGCTTCTATCCTATCGGAAAGAAGAGCTTTCGCTCCGTATGGACTTGAAGGAGGTTCTCCAGGAGCTCGCGGACTAAACTATTGGATACAGTCAGATGGCCATGTCATCAATCTAGGAGGCAAAAATAGTGTTAAAGTCGAAGCTGGAGATCGAATTGTAGTCATGACACCGGGTGGAGGGGGCTATGGGTCCAGTGAGCATTATTCGTCTAAAACAAGTTTGAATATTGAAGCTGAAACCAAATTCGTACCGCGTGCGAATGGTACATCGGCCATTTGGAAAAGTGCTGGGGAGACCAGCTGAGCCAGTTAATCTTGTCGATATTTCACACTAGTTAAGTAATAAAGTTCAAAAGTGCTACTAGACCCTTCCTATTCCATAAATTGACCGAAAGCGATAAAATCATTTACAATTTGAGACGTACAGTTTCACTTTCATAGTTTCGTGCCTAGTAATACCATTTTTAAATTCCCTTTTATTTACAAAGATTTCTCCAACTCGACGGCTTTGTTTAACGGATCAATAATTGATGATATAAATGCAGATTCAGGAGTCGGCAGGAGTGGTCTTCGGCTCCGTCCATGTCCATAATTGAAGTATCTATCAATAGCACTCTTGAGACCAGAAACGCCTAGTTTTTGAACAGCAAAGTCAGCATTAGAGAGTATACTTTGAATCTTTTTAGCGCCCTCGAGATCTCCAGCAGAATATAGCTTGAGCAAATGTGTATGGGCTTTGGGAACCAAATTTACCAACGCTGCAATCACCCCTCCTGAGCCACCTACCAACCCAGGAAGAAAGAAATCTGATTTTCCAGCCAGAGCAGTAAACCGTGAATGTTCATATTTGCTGGAAAACCGGATCAATTTACCGAGGTTTCCACAAGTGAGTTTGATTCCAACTATATTATCAACCTCATCCACCAAATTTCCCACAAAATCGACATCGAGATCTATACCACCGGTTACAGCAGGGAAATTATAGATCAAAATTGGAATGGGAGAGCTGCTGGCGACATCTTTAAAGAAATTTGTCAAAATCGCAGGTGACATAGCCTTTGACCAGTAGCTGGGGGGAAGCACTAGAGCGAAATCGGCCCCCGCTTCGGCTGCTTCCTCTGTGAAGAGGATGGATTCTCTAGTACTGGGAGCTCCGCAGCCGGCAATTATTACAAGTTTGCTGTGGCCAGACTTATCCAACGTTTCACGACACGTCTTAATTACAGATTTGCGCTCTTCGTGATTCAAATGAGGTGCTTCACCATTTGATCCTTGCACTACAATGCCCTGCACTCCTGCAGCAGCGATTCGCTCGATATGTTTGGCGAATGTAGCGATATCCAGATCCTCGTTCTCGTCAAAAAACATCACCGCTGGCGTGTAGACTCCAAAAGGAGGAACTTTGAAAGCCATTGATGAAATAGAAGCAGGTTGAGAAGATCTAGCTTGAAGCGTGGGGACATATATATCGGTGGGGGAGCTCCGCAAATCATACATGACCGTGCATATGGGAGTGCATAATCGGAATTCCCCGACGTTTTTCGGGAAATTGGCTCAGCGGTGTTTGACTCTTGTTAATGAGGGTCCATACGTAGAAATGGACTAAGATAAACCTGAATATTTAATTATGCCATAAAACAAAATAACTAGTAACGATCAATATTGGTATCGAAAATTAACATTCTCCCGATCAGTGCGGTCTTCGAAAGCATGAACGTAATCAATATCAGGAACTACACCTTCCTGACATAACTTTTCCTTTATATCATTCTGACGCTTGAGCCAAAACCTAAGGAACAGAAGAACGGTAATTAAAAGTGCATAACAAGCAATGTGCACACCAAACGCAATGAGGTACCGGGGAGCATTCCAAGTTAAGAATACCTGTGGGCCAATGCAATTTCCTACGGCCCAACCGACAAAATTCATCGATATAGCCACAGTCTTTTTGGTTTGACCGGCGACATTTCGGGAAAGAAGTGAGAGCCCTAAAGTAGCCGAAACCCAAAATGACAATGCAATATAATAGCAAAACAATAGTGCAGCTCTTCTTGATGTAGAGCCGTCATTCTTCACGGTCATCAGCACTATTGTTCCTACAAGAGATGGAACCATAAATGCTAGCATGACCAGGACATTTTGACGTAACTTTCCGACAAGCCATGCAGAACCGCTCAAAATAAGGATTAGGTAAGCGCCCAGTACCATGGCTAACAGCTGGGTTTGTAGCACAGTGAATCCAAATGAAGAAATAATAATATTCGCAAAAGCACCGAGTCCGGAAGTAGGTAAAGATGTGAACAGCTGAATCAATGGATAGCACCATACTTGAGGATCTTTTAGAGCATCCTTAACATGGTCCCATCGAAATTTCTTGTTCTGCAGTCCGGTTTGATTTCTTCGAACTCGCTCCACCATGAGCTTTTTGTCTTCTTCAGAAAAGCATTTAGCCTTCATGGGAGAATCTGGCAACCAGAAAAATACAAACACTGACCAGCAAAGAGAAATACATCCGTAAGTCAAAAACAAAATTTGCCAATTCGCGATTGCTTTTCCGTGAATCAGCGTGAAGCAATAAGCTAAAATACCTCCAACAATTTGTTGACCACCATTCATCATATACCAAAGGGCTACAGTGCCAGCCTGCTCTTCACGCTTATACCACATGGCAGACAGAACTATAAAAATCGGCTGGCAACTGCATTCAAAAAACCCCAAAAAGGATCTGACTGCAACCAGACTTGCGAAATCTTTACAGGCAGCTGTACAGGCCAAAGAGATAGACCATCCAGCAATATTTAGAGCCAAATACTTGCCGATTGGGACTCGCTGGACTATCCAGTTGGTAGGAAATTCCCAGATCAAAACAGCCAAGTATGTGCAGGTTGTAAGCCATTGATAGTCTTGGCCAACCAAATGGGCATCCTTTTGAATACCCATGATGGAGGCAAATGACAAGGTACCCTTATCGATTGCCTGAAGGAAATAGGTGAAAATCATAACTGCCAAAACTCGTCGATCAATCATTCTTCTTAGCCGAGTATTTGTTTCGGCTGGGATCTCGATTTCTCCGCACCCAGCATACTGGGCTACCTCAGCATCTACACGACTGAGATCTGCCTTTACAATCTCTTGTTCCAGATGGCTTACGTCTTGTTTCTCCATTTGTCTAGCTGTCAGTGGTTAATCGTGGCTGATATTTGTGAATAATAATAAAAATGAGATGCGGAGGGCTATATAAATAATTGAGAATGTCATAAGGTAGTCTAAAACTAATGGTGATCTACTGCAGTTCGGGATAAAGATAGAACGAAGGTGGGGACAGTTTCCATTTAACGTTGCGTTACGATGGGCATCAGATGCGGGGAAGCGGGGTCGGCTTTCATGTGCGTCTAAGTGGTTTCTTTATACAGTTGTACAGTCGAACCACCGGTACTCGGCCCGTCTGATCGACGATGTTTATTCTACGAATGCTCAATAGTAGTCCTTCAATATAATGAGTACACTTTATAATGTTCCTATATTTGTTTGATTGCTCGATGACGTTGTCACAGAGCTGCAAAGTACTTCCAGGCGATTGTGGCTGTCTAAGTCTCATCAATCAATCTTCCAACATGAATCGAGATTATTTCATAATTTCAGCGAATAGATGAACCTACAGTTATCTGATTGTATATTTGCTGAATTATGAGTTTTGCCCTTACTCATTCACTAGTTCCTAGTTCCTAAGCTCCGAGCAGTATTTTGAAAACTGGGAAGTGTGGGGAACGTGGGGTTGAGTTGGTGCAGATCTAACCAGATCTAACGGTCGCACCATACTGCCCCCCACGGAGTTGAAGACCTACCGGAACAACATTGGCGCGAAATCGCTCATCTTTAGACTCTGTTCTCAGCAGTACTTAACTATATAGACTGCTCGTAACACAGTTCACTTCCTCATTCGGTTTAGGCATGACTACCACTAATAAGATTGATGGCATCCATAAGACTATCGACCTTTTGACTCAAAACCTTGTCAACATCAAGGATACCAAAGGAGAGCTGTTACTAGAGCTTCCAGATGGAACCTTAGTAGATACAAGAGCGTGGGATGCGTGGGAATGGACCCAGGGGATTGGTCTGTATGGATTGTTCATCTACTATGACTTGACCCGGAAGCAAGAGCCGCTAGCCATTATCAAGAAGTGGTTTCATGATCGGTTCGCCGAGGGTACGGTGTCCAAGAATATTAATACCATGGCAGTATTTCTTACGCTTGGGTGTCTGTATGAACAAGAGCTAGATCGATCGTACATTCCATATTTAGATTCTTGGGCAGAGTGGATTGTTCATGAACTGCCAAAGACCAAATTCGGAGGCTTTCAGCATGTCACATACGTCGCAGAGCATAAAAATCAGATGTGGGTAGATACTCTCATGATGAGTGTTTTGCCTTTAGCGAAAATTGGGCTGATTTTGAACAGACCTCACTACATTGAAATCTGCAAGAATCAATTTCTCCTGCATATCAAGTACTTGGCTCATAACAAGTCTGGGCTGTTTTACCATGCTTGGACATTTGAAGAAGGTGGTTCAAATTTCGCAAATGCCCTCTGGGCGCGAGGAAACAGCTGGATGACTGTAGCCATCCCCGACTTCATAGAAATGCTCGACTTGAAGCCAGGTGATGGGTTTCGGGAGTTCCTTGTGACCTCTTTGGAAGCACAAATAGAGGCGCTTGGATCGTTGCAAGCGAGTGATGGAAGATGGCATACAATTTTGGATGATCCCAACTCTTATTTGGAGTCTTCTGCCACTGCTGGGTTTGCTTATGGTATTCTCAAGGCTATTCGAAAGAAATATATTTCAGATGACTACTTGCCGGTTGCCGAAAAGGCAATCAAAGCAATCTCCAACAATATTGACTCAGATGGAGAGCTGTTAGGAACCTCGTTTGGAACTCCTGTTGGAGCTACTTTACAGGCGTACAAAGATATTCCTGTCAGAAGTATGCCCTATGGTCAAGCTATGGCTATAATGGCACTTGCTGAATATACAAGGGTATTTTACTAGATTATTGTGCCTTGTACACTTTGTCTTCTGTGATTTGCATGAGAACTAGACGTCTTATAGTCTGTAGTTTAGTTTCCATAATATTATGGTATCTATACTGGTATAGTATTTGACTTAAAGCTCTTTATACTACGTGTTAGTATTAATCAAGCTAGAATTATATCACAACTATCACTCTCGATATGCAATCCCAGAACTTTATGGAAAGTACAACAGGGATGACTTCTCCAGGCAAACGGAGCCAAAAGCGTACGTTTAAGGCGCTATGGAAAAAGTACTATGGCAAAATAATGGTCAGAAAATTTTTACTGAGAACCAAAGTAATGGGCTCTATTTTCCGTAAAGAATTACGAGACACTCGTCGTCGAGCGAGTTGGATACAGCGGCCGGCAAATCGTCGCATTCATGGATATAATTCTCGAATCCCACATAATATTAAGGTAAACAGTAATGATTCCTGGATAAGCATTTTGGACTCAATAGATGTGTCTAATTTAGAGTTATCACTGGAGAACTTGGGATCCTTTCAGCTCCCAGTTGCGTCCCCTCCTACAGAAAATTTTGATGCAGGAGAATATTCTCTCGATTTTGTTGGACCCATTCTCCCACTTCAGATTGACAAGGGTGATAGAATAGGAGCTTCAGAGCCTTTAGATCTTTAATTGAAATTTAGTTCCATCTTATATATGAAAGGCTATCTAAACTATTCATTTTGACTTTTAACGTGGATTACTTTTTGACGTAATGACATCTTTAAGCTGCATGAATATGCACGAACATGTATGCAACCTATCTCGCATGCATAACAGTAATTTCATGAGCTAGAATAATCTATTTCTTCATTCCGGTCAGCAATCAGCAACGACCATTTATATTTAATAATTTATGTTTTGCAAAGTGCAAATATACTTATCATTCCCTTCACGTTTATACTAGCCAAAGCCTATCTTTTCTGATATACGCTCTGCTGAGCTGTCTCATTAATCTAGGACACTGAATTAAACTTCCACGGCAATCTAAAATAAAATGCCGCGATCAGACGTTTTCTACACGACCATGAGAGATCTTGTCGGCTAAATGGTCCGGCGCCGTAGACTAAGTATAATAATCTACCCCCACACTTGAAAATGTGGCTATTGCCAGGAGCACAGCCGATGCGTCAACTATTTACCAACAAAGGGTATATAACGAAGAGAAATACATATGATAATTAATTATTTATGTTCTTAGGACTATCAAATCGTGCGTCCGTCAGCTTCTCAACAGCTTTCTACACAAAATGGAGCCGGCTGTTTAGTAGTACGGACCTGCATGTTGACAGATCTGGGGCCCCACGTACCCCACATTTTGACATCCGAGTATTTTATCCGCCAGAGCATAAATATCAGACGCAGTAATGTTGATTACAGATTATTTCTTTCGAGATTGAAAATGCATCCTGTAGTATATCAGTTGCTTATTGGTTGCTTTGCAGCCTTCGGGAGCTTTTTGTTTGGATATGACTTGGGAGTCATTGCGGGGGTGGAAGCGTCCAGTAACTTTAATGACATGTTTTTTGAACATGATAAAAGCGTCAGGTCAGGAACGGTAGTGGCTTTGTTTACTGGTGGGTGCTTCTTTGGTGCTTTAGCGGCTGGCTTCTGCGATCCACTAGGAAGACGAGGGACTATTTTTGCTGCCGCTTGTGTCTTTATTGTCGGTGGAGTTATTCAAACGTCGGGGCAAGTTATTGCAATGCTCTACGCTGGTAGATTTATAGCCGGTCTGGGAGTTGGATGTCTCTGTATGATAATCCCCATTTTCCAAGCGGAAGTCAGTAACCATAAAATCAGAGGAGCAATGACTGCATTGCAACAGTTATTCAACGACCTAGGTCAGCTGGTAGCGACATGGACCACCTATGGTTGTTATCAAAGATGGAACAACGATCCAACATCCGCACAATGGAGGGTTCCTTTGTCAATTCAAATTATCCCAGCTTTATTTCTAGCTGGATTGATATTCTTGTTTCCAGAGTCTCCTAGATGGCTCATTGACCATGACAGGCATGAGGAGGGTTTGAAAGTTCTAGCAAAACTACATGCGAAGGGAAATGAACAATCCAGTTATGTACTTGCCGAGTATGAACTAATTATGGAACAAGTGTCTGAAGAAAGAGCTACCCATGCTCCATTCACCGATTTGTTTACAACGAAGGCAAATCAAAGAAGACTAGTTCTTACCACGATGATTCAAGCTTCTTGTCAGATGACTGGTGTTTCAGCAATCCAGTACTTTACTCCTCAAATATTTGCGCAGATTGGTGTTTCGACTGGTAGATCGCTTCTTTACTTGGGGATTAATGCCTTTATCCAGCTGATTGCAACAGCATTGGAAATGGCTTCAGTGGACAGAATTGGTCGAAGACCCTTGGAGATATGGGGAAGTTGGATAATGGCTGTTATGTTCTTGATTGGCGCTATTCTGATTGCCAAATTTCCGGCAGGTGTTAACAATACCAGTGCTCATATTGGATTTATCGCAAGTACTTGGATATTTAATTTCGTGTTTTCATACACTTCGGGACCATTGAGTTGGTCCATACCTGCTGAGCTTTTCCCAACTGGGACAAGAATGAAAGGTGTTTCAATTGGAGCTATGACGAGTTTTGCATTCAATACAATGATTGGTCAGGTTACCCCTATAGCTATTACTAGCATTGGATGGAGATATTACATTCTCTTCATCGTGACAAATATTACCAATGGAATATTCTTTTGGGCATTTTTGCCTGAAACTCTCGCTATACCACTTGAGGAAATGACTGATTTATTTGCTAATAGTGGTTGGTTTGTTCCAAGAAGTACTTGGAAATCAAACCATTTGCTCGATAAGACGGTTGATAAGATTGAGCTTAAAGCGGATACAGAACATGTCGAAATTATCGAGTCGTCTGTTTGAGGCGGCAGAGGAATTGCTATTCCCACACATTTTTTCTCGGTCTACTAGATCTGTCAGTTCTATTGTTATAGATGGAATTAAATTATTATAACTATCAAATCAGTCTAACTTTGAGCCTTGACAGTCGTAGCATTTTTCTCATCAGTACTTTCTTCAGCACTGCTGGTTTCAGCCTCTAGAATCTGAGTATTTCTAAGAGATTTCTTTCCTTTGAGAATATCTCCAACCACTTCAATAATTGTTCCACGTCCTTGCCACAGCGGGAACAGAATCAAATAGATCGTTACAATAAGAAGATAAGCACACATGATAACGATCCACGATGTAAAGTATCCTTTGGAGAAAGTATATTTTGAACCGTCTATGGCAACAGGAACAATGATATAAGCACCGATATTTATAGCAGAAAAAATAGCCGCTATAATGGCAGCCTTTTTCAACTCCCTTTGCTGGTTCTCTGAAACTTCCATACCTTCGATCTCTTCGGCATCTGCATCGTCGCCAGCAGTGAATCCAGTTTTGAATACTTTGAAATCAAAATTCTCCGGTTTAATCAAGGAAATTATAACCATGTAAAGAAGTGGAGAAAACAGAGCACAGAAGTTTCCAATCACGGTGACCTGGGAAATACTCAAGGAGTTAATGTTCACTTCTCTAGTATAAGCATAGGCAGATCCAATCCAAGTAGCTACTCCTGTTAGTGTTCCAAGAGGCGCACCAATAATAATAGCCCGAGCACTGAGCTTCTTCCAAAATAATGACAAAGTCAATACAAATACCTCGGGTCCAAGAATAATACCGAAGAAACTGAGGAGCCAGCCTACTGTAACACCAGCATAATTGAATGCAATAGCCAGTCCACCCATGCAGAAGCTAAATGCAATAACCATAATATGAGTGAAGGCAACTAACTCTTTTCCGGAAGCCGTTGGTTTTATATATGTTCTATATATGTCATAGGTAGTAACAGACGAAAATGCGATTAACTCCGCCGACATTGAAGAAGTAACACTCATAAAGAGCATGACTATTGCAGCACCAGCACCACTTTTGCCGAGGATGGCACCCATACCATAAATCACTGGGAGTCCAGAATCAATTTGATCAGCACTTAAGGGGTCAGGATAAGTTAAAGATGCGGGATTGTTTGTCAATGCCAGGCATGCCAATCCCGCTGAAGTTCCAAGGGCCCATGGTACAATCAGCCAACAAAATCCTCCCCACACATAGCCCGCAAGCACAGATGTTGGATTGGCAGCAATTGCTTTTTGTCCATAACTTGGGTCTCCAAGTACGGTTGCCAATCCTCCCACTAATACTGACCATGTCAACATCATCATTTCTTTGTCCATGAAGGATAGATAATTAGCTCCAGTCGCAGGCGGGTTTGTTACACTAACCTCAACTAAGAGGTCATACATTTTCGACGGTGATCCAATCAGACTTGAGGATCCATAGACACAAAAAGTAATAGTACAAATTGTGATGAAAATTATAACAGTGTGTATCCAGTCGCTTAGGAATGTTGCCTTAAGACCACCAAAAAGAGTGTAGATGGCAACACCAACTGGAAGCAGGAGACTTGCTGCAACGGTGTTCATACCGGTGGTTGCTGCAATTCCCTGGGAACCACCTAATAATAAACAAGAAGATACAAGGATATTCGTCGCTAGAACGTAACAGATGTAAATAACATGTCCAGCTCCTCCAAACCTAACTTTGATAATTTCCGCAATTGTGTGAGTTCCCGGGCAAACACGCTTCATTTGAATTCCTAGAAGTGCAAACACAACGATTTGGATTGCACCGCTTACTCCATAAAGAAAGCTGCCCATTACCCCATGGGAGTAAGCCCACGCTCCCGAAGTCAACAAAGTTGCAGGCCAGGTCCAACTGGACACAACTGCGGAAGCAATCAGGCCAGATTTTATATTTCTAGCAGCAGTGGAAAATCGCTCGGAGGTCTGAACTTCACCACGATAA
Source organism: Sugiyamaella chiloensis (assembly GCA_030578775.1). Lineage (NCBI taxonomy): Eukaryota > Fungi > Ascomycota > Dipodascomycetes > Dipodascales > Trichomonascaceae > Sugiyamaella > Sugiyamaella chiloensis. The sequence goes on from JAKTZE010000003.1 coordinate 115,554, forward strand.
ACTGATAACACATATGATATTACAACCATAATAGCAGCAAAAGCCAGTCCCAATCCAACCACCAAGCCATATCCTAGGCCCTGACCGTAAATGAATTCGCCCATCTCTGCTACAGTGCTCACTGGGGCCTTTCCACTCTTATATAGCATATCGATAACCGGCCAAATTGATGCGCAACTCATTACCAAAAAATGATATGATCTTCTCTCTTATCTTCAGCGGTTATCCATTGCAACAGACCGAATGGCCTCGTCTCTGGCTGCCCAAGCGCTTTAATCTGCTTATCTGCGTGCATGCATGCGTGACAGGTCATCACTGCTGCATATCCGGTTATCATACCGAGAAAAGCCAATGTCAAACCATTCATTCCCACCTATTGATTAACGGATGTTGTGTTTTCAAACTTCTAATGTCCGATTTACGAGTTGGATAAGCCACTGGGTACTGATTTAAAAGCTTTCAGTCCAATTCAATGCTGCCAAGCATGCGAATTATAGATTCGACGGAGTACTTTATGCACTATGTATCGGGTAGCAGTATCCGATATCGCGTCCGCTACCTACTGTCAATCCGCGGCGTCATCTGCAGCACGGATATTACGAGATAGCAAAAACCTTAAAATGCATACGAATTATTACTATAGACAAGCATCAGCCTCAATCCTAAATGCTTTCAGCACTCATTGTTAATACATAATGTTTTTAATTGACTATTAATGGTCCTCTGAACTAGTGCCATTAGCAACACCGTTGGCAACACCATTGACTTTTCCATTGATATGACCAGTGGCATGAGAGTTCTCAGATCCATTTATGTAGTAAACCGGCTTATGAGGAGTCCTGTTTACATGAAGCTGGAATACATCAAATCTTTGATATCCACCCGCAAGATCATGGAATTGCTTTGGCTCGACGCACTTGTTTAGGTCGAATGTAGCATATGCAATACCTTCCTCGTCCTTTAGGAAATCACCTATTTGATGACCTGCAGGATCCAGGAACATAGTAGCACCTTGAGGCGCTTTCTCGTAAACGTCTTTGTTGGCAGGGTCATCAGCAATGCAATAGTCCTTGCTAGCTCGGTCAAAGAACCCACTGCAGATAATTCCAAAACATTTAGCCTCGAAACAGTGTGCACCAGTACGGATCATATTGGCAGTTACATTGTCAAAGTTGCCTCCCTCACCTGGGCGTCTGGTAGGCCAGATAGCAGGCCACATAGAAATATGAATATTTTCTCCCTCAGAGATCAGAGTGTATTTGGCCAATGAGTTTGTGTTTTCTCCACAAATGAGAGCTCCGACCTTTCCAATGTGAGTGTCGACTGCAGTGATACCAGATCCATCTCCATTGGACCAAGTCAACTTCTCATAAAATGTTGGGACTAGCTTTCTGTGATGGAAAAGAATGTTGCCGTCAGTACCAATAAGAACATTGGAATTCCACAAGCATCCCACACTGATTCGGGACTTCTCGTTGAATCCCATGCAAACTATAACAGACAACTCTTTGCATACTTTCTTCAATTTTTCAATTTCAGGTCCATCCACATAAATTGATTCTTCGCATAGCTTTTGGAACAAATGGTGGTTGTCAATGGGTGCCTTACATGCAGACCACACTGGGAATGCAGGAATGAATGTTTCAGGGAATACAACCATTTGTGCTCCATTAGAGTGCGCTTCGTTGATCCACTTAATTGCTTTCTCTAGAGTTGCATCCTTGTCGAGCCAGACCGGAGCAATATGGCATGCCGCTATTTTGGAAATTGGCAAAGCCATTATTATGATTGTTCGTTATAACAGATGTTCAAGAGGATCGTTATCAATTAAATATTAATAGTTTCTTGCTGGGCTTTATCGCGGGGTTTGGCATGTTCCAAAGTCCTACCGGCAAGCCGTTTCCGCGGGATAAGGTGGAATCGATGGAACCGCTTTGCTCAACCAATTATCTTGTTCATACCTGTGAAGCGGACATGTCTATCCACAGCTGAGTTATCTGCAGCCCCATTTCCAAATGGGTATTGAGCTTCCCCTGCAACACCGTTATGCACGACAAATGTGGATCGCTGGGGCAAGGAAGTGGAAAATGATATCCGACTATCGGAGAATTAGAGTTTGGTGTAGAACACAGTAAAATCTCATCTCAGCCTAGCTTATCTGTAATCTGGCGAGTCCAGATTTGCTAGAGGTATCTGGTGCAAGTCACTAGTAGCGGATGGTTTTATCCGCAATATCTTGAAGGTCTAGAGATAACAGCTTCGGGTGATGTGAAACTTCAATACTATAAGAAATTTACTAAATGTCTGTAATAAAGTTTCTAGTCAGGTCAAGTCAATGGAAAAACGACCAGAAACCATCGTGAGTTCGGAGCACTTAACTACCGAGAGTGGCGTACAGTCCGAATCTCTGGATGTAGATCAACTCTATCCCAATGTCGATAACAATAGGCTGTTGAGAAAGCTTGATCTATATATCATGCCAGGTGTCACTATTCTTTACCTTCTGTCGTTCATTGATCGAGGAAATATCGGAAATGCCAATATTGAAGGTCTATCTTCAGATATTGGACTTCATGGCATGCAGTTCAATCTTGCTCTGACAGTATTTTATTTGACATATTCTCCTTTCGAAATCCCCGCAAATTACTTAATGCTAAGACTAAAACCCCATATATGGCTTCCATCGATGATGGTTGCTTGGGGGATTGTAATTACGTTGACTGGCCTGGTTCAGAATTTTGGGGGAATAATTGCTGCTCGTTTATTTTTAGGTATTGCCGAGGCAGGATTGTTCCCTGGTGTAGCTTTCTATCTCACTAAATGGTACGCTAAGCGTGAGCTGCAGTATCGTCAAGCACTATTCTATGGTGCTGCTAGTACTGCTGGTGCATTCAGTGGGCTTTTAGCATTCGGCATTGAGAATATGGATGGACTAGGCGGATTAGCTGGTTGGAGATGGATTTTTATAATTGAAGGCATTGCTACTGTAATAATTGCTTCGTTGGCCTTCTTCTTTATTCATGACTATCCTGACACTGCCACATTTCTGACAGAAGAAGAGCGCTCTTATTTGCAACTCAAGCTTATTTTAGATAGTAATGGCGGCTCTAGCGACCAATTAGTGGACGAAAGTAGCAGCGATGGACTATTGGCGGCATTTAAGGACTGGCAATCGTATTGTCACATATTCGTGCACTGGTCAATCGTTACAACCTTATATGCTCTTTCGGTATTTCTCCCAACCATCATTAAAAATATGGGGTACACATCGGCCCACGCCCAGCTCATGTCTGTGCCACCCTATGTTGCAGCATCGGTATGTGCGATAATAACAGCCAAAATAGCCGACAGGTTCCAAATTCGCTCCCCGTTAGTCATGGCATGCCATTTAGTGATGATAACCGGCTATATTATTGCCATTAATATTGATATCGAGAAAAACCCTTATGGCGTCTACGCAGGTATTTTTATCGTGACCGTGGCAGGATTTTGCGCGTTTCCTGGTATGATTTCGTGGCTGGCAGTGAATGTAGAAGGACCCCGAAAGAGGAGTACTGCCATGGCCATCCAGATTGGAATTGGAAATTTGTCAGGAGCTATGTGTGTAAACTTTTTCAGACCTCAAGACAGTCCCCGCTACAAACTCGGGTACGGTCTGGAAATTCTTTTCTGTTCCATGGGACTAATAATGAGCTGTGTTATTAACATATGCTATTACCGTATCAATAAAAAGAAGAGGCGGGATCTTGCTTCCGGCAAGTACGACTCGTATTCTGAAGCCGAGTTAACTGCCAAGGGAGACAAAAGTCCATATTTTATGTATTCACATTAAATAGAAAAATAAAGTTAGTTATTTGGTTTTTGTTCAACTATTATAATTATTAACATGTTATTACAGGGTGGCATTTCGGCCTATCATATCCAAATCGAGAATCAACGGCTGGTTGCGCTCGCTGGCGAGGTTCTGAAGAATGGCTAAATTCCTAACACTCCACATATTGGTCTCCGACGTTATCTGCAGGGCTTTCACACATGTCTGTAAATTTTGAAACGCAGCATCTTTGATTTTTTGGTCCTCGCTTTGAGTTAAATAGAGATGAACGATAGCTGCCGAACAGAAGCACTCGGGTCCTGAAAAGTCCACGAATTTTAATCCATATGCCCGATGGAAGTCACGAATAATTTTTGCAATAGCATTAGCGCTCACACGACACATGTGTTGGTAAGTGTTTTCATTTTCGATACTCTGAGGGGTTTGCTCATCACGGAGAAAGATAGTTCGATGAATTAGGATTTGAAGATGATAGTAGCGAAGGTGGAAAATATAAATATGAGGTAATAGAGTTTCCTTCTTCCATCTCCCAACACGCATGAAATTCGGTAACCCCCTTTCAAATTCCATGAGCTCAAGATTAGCATTATCCACTATTCCCTCTATTTCCGACCTGGGCGAAGGATGGAAAGCCATATGTAGTTGGTCAAGTGTGTCGGCTGTTATCATATAAAGCTCTATGGTAAAGGTAACTGTTGAAAACAGCCTGGTATAAGTACCGTCCAATTGGTGCTCGTGGGTAGGACATTTCCAAGGCGCATATTCTAGCAATACATCCTCTGTTGGAACCATAGCAGTGATATTATATCGTTTTATAGCCACCGGCCGACCAAGGATATTACATACTATCTTTTCGAGAACGTAGCACCCCCACCAAATGACTCGGCGCACTTTGTCTTCGGTACTAGAAATCTCCCCACGCTGTATCCACTCCTCATATATGAGATTCAACCCTAGAGCAAAAGCTAGACGTGTCGCCATACCACTATAATCCCAAGCAATAACTTCCTTATCTATGAATACATGAAAAATAGACAATATCCCACATGTTTGCACGGTAAGTACCGTAGGACTTTCCCGCTCATACTGAATCATAATTTTTGCCAGCTCGGCATACTTCACACCAGCCGTTGCGGCATCTAACGGATCACTTCTGACTTCCAATCTGTCAGAGAATCTCGCTCCTACTGCCAACATTGCCGATATCAACGCAAGGTTATAGTACTCTCCAGACTTGTTTACGTGAAGGTCTTGAAGGAACTGGTCCTTACATACGAATGCAACTGAAGTATTCTGGAAAACCCAAAACAGGTTTAGTAGGTGGTCTCGTAGTTCATCCGTGATCTCATAAAAGCATCCAAGTTGTAATGCTGCATGTAAGCTCTTCTCATTAACATCGTTGGGAGAAATGACAGATTCAAGCCTTGATCTGATAAAAGATATTGATGATCGAGGACCATAACACCTCCTCTTGCCATCTTCACCAATGTTCATGGCATAATAACGGTCTATCCGTTCATCGTTTCCAGGGGTGTCTGGGGACAGAGTGCTGGTACTATGGACCTGCACCAGACTGTTGGTGAAAGAAAATGGATACAACTCTTCATATTGCAAAACCTTCGACTCCAAAAGCTTGATCTTCTTTTCCAATGAATCAACATATGCTTTACTTGGAGGTTTTCTTTTGTCGAGCTCATACGAGTAGTTGCACTGGGCTCCCGTCCTTTGGCAAAGGCCACAAGTAGGGCCTGCTCCATCACATTTCCGTCGCTTCTTTCGGCAGTTGTCGCATGCTAAATTCACTCGCTTCCTCACTGCGGTAGACATGGCTATAACTTAAATGCTCTTAATAGGATTTTGTTAAAATTCTTCTTTGGGCCCTAGGCTGTTGAGCCTGTAGGTTAGAAGGGAAAGTCAGCCACAGCCAGAATCACTTTGAAGCCACAATGGTATGCTGGGCCGATCAGCCACACAGATTGTCGGGTGTATGTATATATGAGGCCATAGATGCATATGTTTGCAATTGAGCGCCACAAGTGCCAGTTCCGGTCACATAATTTTACGAGCTAAACGAGCATGGCCATTTTTGTTAGTTTTTGTAGTATATTTGACAGTTTTCACAACTAGTGGTACAATGTGATGAGATATTCGGGCGTTGAGTCCACAACCGGAGCCGACTCGGGGTTGATTCCAAATGTGGGGAAAGACGGCTATGCATCTCGATGGGGGTATATACATCTTGTCATGGGACCGACGAATCAGGAAAAGTTTATCAAGAAACGTGTGAATGAAACATGTAATGCAAGTCCATTGATACTCTTTTTAACATTAGGAAGCTTTGGACTACACTGTGGCCGTGATATGTACGGCGTAAATAGCCACAGTGACTCGAGAGTCATGTCTGAGTGAGTCTACAGGTTCGGCTAAATTAAGCCTGCCTTACGGACAATAAGTGTACGGGGTAAAAATACGCCGAAATTTTGAAATTTTAAAGACGTATAACAGCTTATAAATTTTTCTAATATTCTTTACTGTCTGTCACGTTCTTAAATTATATCCAAAGTCCAATCTGCGCGGCATTGGAGGGCTTTCACTCTACAGAAAATAAACTCCGATTTCTGATGGGGCGCGTTATATCCGACCGTTAACTTCTCCGAATTCAGATTTTTATTTAGCTCGGCGATAACTTAGTAAGATGAAAGTAAACTCCGACTTCTCATGGGGCTCCTTAAGACCGTCAATCAAACAGAAAAATGGTTCGAGTTCCTTAACTCCTCGGACTTTCCAACTGCCCAATACCTCGATGATACCATTACAAACAAAAAAGTAAACTCCGATTTCAGACGAGGCGTTTAAATCCGCCAGATAGGCAGAAAATATTGTGTCAGCACCTTAATGCCATTGATTTTTAGTTCTCCATTAGTTCGGCGATAGGTGACACAGCGAAATCAAATGGGCTGCCCTGGATTGACTGAATATGATAAATCATTTGTCAAACATGGACGCGTAAAAATAATAATTTTGTCAAACATATATAAATCAATGGTATGTCTCTAATCAACAAGAACGAATTGTAAAAAAAATCAATCCCAAATGGCCACTGTACTCAACGACCAGACTACCGCCGAAGAAGTCTGCAATTTGTTTGCTGAAAATATCAAAGGTAGAACTTTTGTAATCACTGGCGCTAGTCCTGGAGGGATTGGCTCATATACCACTCTTGCGATAGCTCGCCATGACCCAAAGAAGATCTATATAACTGCAAGGTCCAAGTCGAAATTAGACCAAACAATTGCCGATGTCTTAGCAGAAGTCCCAACTGCAAATATTAAGGCCGTTGTATTAGATTTGGCATCCACAAAGCAAATCCGTGAATCAGCAAAGGAGATCATCGATTCTACGTCTTCTGTTGACGTTATAATCAACAATGCTGGTGTTATGGCCCTTCCATATGGAAAGACAGTTGATGGATTTGACACCCAGTTTGGAACAAACCACTTGGGCCATTTTCTATTTACTAATTTACTGATGGAGAAGCTTTTAGCTTCGAAGAGTCCAAGAGTGGTCAATGTGTCGAGCATGGGCCACTTGTTCGCACCCATATTTTTTGATGATCCCAACTTCTCCGACGAGAGTAAATTCAACACTTGGTGGGCGTATGGCCAGTCTAAAACTGCGAATATCTTGTTTTCAAGACAACTTGCGAAGAGATACAAAGACCAAAATCTTCATGCATTCTCAGTTCACCCTGGAGTTGTTGCTACGAATTTGTCGAATCATGTGGACGCAAATGAGTTCAACTCTGATATTCCAGCAACATTCTGGGGTGATGATTCTTTCTTGAAATCGTATGCCAGTGTGACAGGCTATAAATCTTTGAGCCAAGGAGCTGCCACTCAGCTTGTTGCAGCTTTGAATCCAGATCTGGAACCATTTTCAGGTGCTTACCTTTGGGACTGCCAAGTTGCCGAGGAAAAGTGTGGAGAAAATGCAAAGAACATGGACGACGCCGCCAAATTATGGGACCTGAGTGCTTCTTTGGTGAAGCTATCTTAAAGAAGGTCTTAATGACTACACAGATATCTGGATCACTTCTCCATCAAGATGCTACTACTATAAACTTATAAGATATAACAGAGATAACAATACGAATAGCAATAACATGAAATTGAAGATACTTATTTAGCATGATAAATCTTGGAAATCAAGCACTAGTAGTGGGGTCCCATCCAGTAATGAAATAATCGGTCTTGGAACCTAACTTTTCAAAATCTTCGTCGTTGATATCAAAATAAACATCAAGATTCTCCTTAAGACGGTGTTCACGAGTAGATTTGGGCAACGGGACAAAGCCCTTGAAAATGCTCCATCGAATCAGTATTTGAGCAACCGATTTGTTGTACTTCTTCGCTAATGCTTCAAGCTCAGGATCATCTAGACGCTTACCTCTCATCAATGGCGAGTAAGCTTCGACAACGATATCATTCTTCTTGCAGAATTCAACAAGCTCAGCACGCTGAAGCCATGGATTTAGTTCGATCTGGTTGACCGAGGGCTTTACTTTGAGTTCGGGCCAGTCCAAGATCTCTTGGATATGATGAATTCCGTAATTAGACACACCAATATCCTTGACCTTTCCAGCAAGAACTGCCTCTTGAAGCGCTTTGTAGCCAGAAACTCGATCAGCAGCACTTGCCAATGGTGCGTGAATGAGAATCAAATCAATATACTCAAGGCCCTCAGCTTCCTCCAAAGCATTCTCAACGGCCTTTTTGGTAGATTGATACCCTAGATCCAAATGTCGGATCTTTGTGGTATAGAAGATATCCTTTCGAGTCAAGTGGGGATTCGCTTTCAAAAAGGTAAGAATCCCTTGAGCAACCTCTTTCTCATTGTTATAGAATTTGGCACTGTCAACATGACGATAACCAAGATTAAGACCAGTTTCTACGATCTTCTTGGTTTCACCCTTGGGGGTCAAATAAACACCCAGTCCAACTTCAGGCAACAACTTGCCACTTCTCAATTTCACCGATTTGACTGACATTTCACGATGACAAATTAGGTGGGACACCCCGATATATATAGGCAACCTAATTACAAGACTATCTCCGCCTAAGTCCGATGGGCGCCTAAGAAGCGGGGGCGCGGGTAGGTCGGTTGTGTATGGCGTTATCGGACTTAGAGCTTAGTCAATTGGTAATCCAAACCCCCAACCGAAAACAAGACATACAAAACATAAGAAATAAAAGACAATCCCATTTGCTAATCCTTATATAGTCAATTTGGCAAGCAAAGTGATTCTGAGAACCAATTGAGATTATGTCACTTGAATTTATAGAGATACACTGTATAGATGTTTATACAAGGCTGCAAAAAGCGTGATTTCTCAAAATATAGTGTAGTTGTTATTAATCATCCATGCACCAATGCTAGTGGAATTTAACGAGGTCCGCAACCTTAACTGGAAGCCCTGTTTTGATGGCCTGATTAGCAGCAATTCCTGTCAATATGGACATTGCACCGTCTACATGAGAAGCTGCTCGGTTAAACCTATCTGGTTTCGGCACTCCGAAGATATCGTTGAGTAACACTGGATCTCCACCTCCGTGGCCACCTTCTTCCTGAACAATTGGCACATCGTATGGCTTGTCGAATGTCGGGCACACAGTTATCTGGATCTTTTCAATGGCTCCCTCTTTTGCCTGCGCTCCTCCTGAATTGACATACGACTTTTCAAGAATGTTGACTTCGATTCGGCCCTTGGTACCATTAAAACACACTCGAAATCCTTCCCAAGGTGCGTATGCATGTAAACTATAAGTAAGAATAGCACCATTCTCGTACTTGACAATGACACCCATAGTATCCTCGATACTGATACCGTCACCGAAAACACTCTGGTCTCGGTAGTATTCGTCTTCGTGTTCTGCGTCGAGATACATAGCCTTGAGCTGCTCATTTTCAGCCAATTGCAGAGCAAAATGATCACCTTTAGCATTCGAACTGCCATGAGCTCGCGAATAGTACTTCGTCACTCCTCTTTTCTCGGCATTCTCCTTTCCGTAGAAGTTGAGATCGCCTAACGCAAACACCGTCTTGGGCTTTGTCCCCAGCCAGAAATTGACTAGATCAAAGTGATGGGTTGACTTGTGAACTAAAAGACCACCAGAATTAGTCTTGTTTCGATGCCATCGTCTAAAGTAGTCAGCTCCATGCTCAGTGTTAAGAAGCCATTCGAAATGAACACCCGTTACTTGACCAATGGTTCCATCAGCTATCAATTCTCGCACTTTGGTGTTGTGTGGAGCATACCGATAATTGAAGGTGACTCTGAGACTTTTACCAGTTCGCTCTACAGCGTCCAAGATCTCCTGACATTTATTCTCATCCACAGTCATAGGCTTCTCGCTAATGACATTTACGCCCAGCTCCATAGCCCGTACAATATATCTGTGGTGGGTTCGATCAATTGTAGTGACAATAAGGTAGTCTGGCTTGTGCTTCGTGAGCATCTCATCGAACTGCTCGCTTTTATAGGTGGGGAGAGGACCTACACCAAACTCGGCAACTCTGCTGTTGGCGTAGTTCATTCTCGTTTGATTGGTATCACAAAATGCAACCAATTCTGAGGTGTCTTTAAAGTCTCTGACCAACGAAATATAGAAGAACATGGCTCTTCCACCAGTTCCAATCAGCGCATATGTAGTTTTTGCCATTTTGTCTGATGAGATTTAAAAGATGTGCAATTCGAAACCAAACCAAACGGTTCTTATATATTCTCGTTAGGGTGGGGTGTACCCTCATAACCCCCACGGCCCATCCTTGGTGCATTACTATACCGACCCCACAACCAGGCCCCATTGATATATTAGCCGGCACGTACCACATTAGTTATTCAACAATGCAATAAAAAATAATATAAATCACGACTTAAAATAACAAAATTAAACTATCAACTACTGACATAGCTCACTTTTGGTACTGGAAATGTATGTTTTGCTATTCATTGTAGTGAACTTATGACGCCAAAGCTCGTGATGTACTCGGGTAATGATACACCGATATGCGCCACCGGTAGCCTTCATCCATGAAAGGCAAGTGGGGCATACTTAAACTTCAACCTAAAAGTGGGGCATCAATGTTATTTTGAGCGGAAACTCGAGGCAATAATGATCCGAAATATTAATTTATTAACCGGACAGAATAGTTAAGTTATATTTTAAGTCGATCATCCAGCGAGCGTTACAAAGAAGAATATAAAATAAAGAAGTGACGAGAAGTCCACTGCGAACGTCTGTTACTTCCGTAGTCATAAGCATTAGAAGACATTAGTAGAGGGCGTAAGAGAAGAGTCCAACCATTCCAGGACATGAGAGATTCAATAGTGCTCAATCTTCTTATGAGTGTGGTTGGTAATGTTGTGGTGGTGGGGGAAGGTTACATTCCACCAGCTTGAGTTCCACCAGGTTCCATTAGGGAAAGTACCATTGAATGTACCGTTCCAAGGGAAGGTGCCATTACCAGGGAAAGTACCATTCCAAGGGAAGGTGCCATTACCAGGGAAAGTAGCATTCCAAGGGAAAGTCTCATTTCCACCAGTGTGGTTGAAATGTCTCTTATGGAATGAATGAAAGCCTGGGTGAGATGGCCCCTTATGGTGATCAGGGTGGGGGCCTCCAGGATGAGGGAACTTGGGGTGACGGTGAGGGTGCTCAGGGTGAGTCCAGTTGAAAGTTCCATTCCAGTGGGTTCCATTCCATGTACCAGTGGTGTTGAAAGGGAAGCTTCCATTGAAACCAGTAGGACATGGGAAACCAGACGGCCATGGGAATCCACCAGTGGGGAAAGGTGGGAATCCTCCGGTAGGGAAAGGTGGGAATCCACCAGTAGGGAACGGTGGGTGTGGACCAGCACCAGTAGGTACTGGGAACTTTGGCGAAGTCTCTAATGGCTTGTGAGCATAGACACCAAGGGACCACAGCAGGATCGCAGTAAGAAATGTGAGCTGGAACTTCATCTTCTATGATTCTCCGGGTATATTCTATAAATCTTCCGTTACGAATATGGGAGACGACATATTTATATCTGACTCGAGGGACCTTCGTTCTCAAGCTGCCTGTTAGTGAATTCTCTCGCCTTTGTCACTCAGCCATGTCGATCACCCGGCATAACCTGCTTATTGGAAGATCCTCACCTGAATGATCGAAGAAGGCGACCAGTTCCGACCCGGACTATTAACTGATTATGCTTTTTTGGTTTTTGGAGGTGTAACCATGCACTGCATATCACTCAGGCTAGCAACGTTTTAATTTGTGATCTACGAGCGTTGAGAGAGTTTATTGCTCCAACGGTCTAGGGATTTTCTCACTAGCAAGTGGGTCGGTCCTCTTGTTAAGCGTAATCCTACTAAATGTGCATTGCTGCAGGTACCGGCGAAACTTGCTTCCCAATCTGTACAGGCCTGCATTGGGACAGCACAACTGAAGCTACATGCAGGCACCTGCGGGTACCTGTTGGAGTTAAGATCTGCCCACGTAGTGAATCCGTCACAGTGAATCGAAATTAAACCATCGCGATTTAAGATATTATTTACTTCAAGCTTTGTGGAGAGATCGAATCTGAAGTGGCTGGTATAACCGATAGCATCGATTGTACCAGATCGCAGATGCTAAATAATAATCTCTACTCCATCGAAGTGGCTGGTGATTTCACCGATGTCCCGGTAGATCTCTAGATCAGCAACGGTTGAAATGGAATAACTGCTATCAAGCTGAAAAGTGGGTCCTCCAGCAGCAATCGCCGCCATGCTTCTAAGCGACAAGGTAACTTTTGTATGCAATTGCGAAATACAGTATGACATAAATGGAAGATCAGCAACTAAAACATTTAGCGCTTTTGTTGGTTGACTGGGTAACGGGTCATGGATGCTTATCATCTGTGGCACCGGCGTCAGATGTGGAAGTGTCGCGGCAATCACGATCTACAACTTCCTGCCTGACGCGGGTACATCTAGTTAACCGTAGCCTATCATGGTTCAAGTACCCTGCAGATTGTGTCTTAGCTAACAATCATCCGTTACCGCAGTGAGACGCCCGAACGTATTATGCAATAATCTGCAAGGGCAATTGCATCAGATGTACAGCACGGAAGACCCTTGATTGGTGTGTAGTTGCTTTATTAGATAGTTACGTATTAGACGATTGTTCCACCCGTGTCTCAGACTCGCTCCAAAACTGGCATGGTGCTCAACGGAGCATCAACCTTGATAGTTTGACCGCCGTTGAAGATCTTTCCTGTCTCAAAATCTTTCCAATTTGCTCCTCTCGGGAGATAGACAGTTCTATTCACTTTTCCCGGATAAAGAATTGGAGCACAAAGGTACTTGTCCCCGTAGAAATATTGGTCCTCGGTAGTCCAAGTAGTAGGATCCTCGGGGAATTCATAGAAACAAGGTCGAATAACTGGGGACCCCTTTTCATGAGCTTCCTTCATGAGCGACCGAGTGTAATCTCGCAACTTCTCCCTAATATCTAAATATTTCTTGCAGATCGCGTAGACTTCATCTCCGTAAGACCAAACCTCGTTGGGAGCACCTGATCGACAGTTTGCTCCTCCAGAGGATCCATGTTGGGGCTGTTTAGGCATTCGATCTCCGTGTAATCGCATTACTGGGCAGAACGCTCCCCATTGAAACCACCGCACCAAAAGCTCCTTGAAGTCTGGGTCGCTCGGATTTCCTCCGTGGAATCCGCCGATATCGGTAGTCCACCAAGGTATTCCGGCCATTCCCATATTCAATCCCGCTGCCAATTGGTCTCGAAAGCTACTCCAGGAAGAAGCGATATCACCACTCCATACAAGAGCACCATATTTCTGGCTTCCTGCCCAAGCACATCTCAGTAGATTGACAATATTAGTTTGCCCTTTACTAGACATGCCTTCATAAAATGTTCGAGCATAATCCCTAGGATAGATATTTCCAACTGCAATATTTGGACCTAAATGATACCGGTAGATATCGAAATCATAAACAGTGTATTCTGGTTCAGCTTCATCCAACCAAAATACTTTGATACCTTTAGAATAGTAATTCTCATCAGCTTTATCCCAGACATATTTCCGGGATTCCGGATTGGTGGCATCAAAGTGGACAGTGTTACCTTGATATTCCATACCAATTCTAACTCCTCTGTCAGCACGAATTAGCAGGCCCTTTTCGACCATCTCCTTATAATTGATAGACCGCTTATCAACGGTGGGCCATATAGAAACCATTAATTCAATTTTGAGTTCTTCCAACTCTTTGATCATGGCATCTGGATCTGGCCAAAATGTAGGATCAAACTTCCAGTCCCCTTGCAAGGGCCAATGGAAGTAATCAATAACAATTAAATCAATGGGCAATTTCCTCTTCCTATATTCCCTTGCAATTTCAAGTAGTTCGTCTTGCGTCTGATATCTCAGCTTACACTGCCAAAATCCAAGGCCATACTCTGGCATCATAGGAACTTTTCCAGTAACATTGGAATAGCCCTGGACAATTTCTGCTGGAGTATCTCCTGCAATAACCCAGTAATCCAGGCTTTTGGTAGACAGAGCTTCAAAGCTCATTATATTCTTGCCGAAAACTGCTCGTCCAATAGCAGGATTATTCCACAAGAATCCATAACCATTAGATGATACAGCAAATGGAACACTGGCTTGAGAGTTCCGCTGTGCCAATTCTAGATCCAATCCTTTGAGATCAAGGTAAGGCTGTTGATATTGGCCCATACCATATATTTTCTCTTCCCTATCAAGAGATTCGAACCGAGCGGTCAAATGATAATCACCACCAAGAATTGGCTTGAATTCACGAGCTTCCACCTCAATTGAGCTACATTTGGGGTCGGTTAGATCTCGACGATTTCGAGCAAACTCTTCCAACAGCAGTTTACCAGCGCTGTTGTACACTGTGATTTTACCACCTTCGGCAACAACAGCCTTTATTTTGCCATTCACAACTGTTCCTACTTTATCTACTGAAATATTGACCCCTTCTGGGACACTAACTGGGTCCAAAGCCCAATTGGCCTCCGGCATCGGGTCCTGCTTGGCAGCTCGTATACGCACAGCATTAGAGCCCCAGGGCTCAATCCATACGGTTTCAGCATCATATCGGAAAACCAGACGGTTAGCTTCTTTAGATAGCATTATTAATTATCTCGATGACTAGCGGTATGACAAGCGGAAGAGAGATTTCAGGACTCATTTTATAATCAGCTCTTTTAAAATCGGTCCATTACCGATCACTAATCGGCAGAAATGGATAATTGTGTGGAGCAGTTAATGTAGGGCTGTGGGGGTCGACAACGCGGGGTGCTTGCTTTTGCGGGGAACTGACGATCGTCTCGGCACGGCCATATATGGATAAATACCCCAGCCAATTCCGGAACTCCTTCCTTTACTGTAAAGGGTCAGTATCTAAGACTACATAGCCATTGCGGTTATTCCGGTTCTTATGGTTGATACTCGGAACGTGAATGTGGGGGCCTGCAAGACATTAGCTCGTTTATCTGGCATGCGAGGAAGAAATTTAGAGTTCCGGGACGAGTTCCTTTATAGTCAAACCAATTATCCGATAGATCCGGCGGAACTGAAAATGGAACTTGGAAATTTCCTTGTTTGGAGAACGGGATAGGCATGTAGAGTTTCTTGCCTGCGTTGGAATACTGCATAGTTGCCTTAGGGATTGATTGTTCAAGATACAAGAAATATATTAAATAAATTTCCTATTATTATCTTCAATTTTTTTGTACCGCTTAGAATAGTAATTCCGAGTGCTTTGTATTACTTTGTCACTGTTCTATGAATTTCATTTCAGCAAATAATTTGTATTCCTATAATTCCTATAAATTCAATCAATGTACTACTTAGCATTAGCATAAACTTCATCAACTTCATGAATAACGTCAATTTCTGTTGTGGAGAATTTCCAAGCCGGAATCTTCTTCTCAAATAAAACGTCTAACTCCTCGTAAGTACGCCCACGAGTCTCAGGTAGTCGGAAAATAGCCCAGATCAGAGTAAGCAATGATGTTGCAAACCACGGAAACGCAGTCTTGCCCTTGAGATTAGCCTTAGTAGGATTGATCAAGTATGGCTCCACAACATAAGATATAATGTTAGCAATGTTGTAGGAATTCCTGGACAGAGCAATGGTTTGAGCTCGAACCCGTGTAGCAGATATTTCAGAACAAATGGTGAACGCTAATGGGCCTATAGTTAATGAATAGGTTCCAAGCCAAATAAGCGTCAGAGCAGCTTGAGCCCACCGAGCATTGCCAGAGCTTTCCGCAGGGTTCGACAAACCTCCAATAATCAGTAACAGAGATGTCATAAATGCCATGCCCCCAATGTAAATAGTTCTTCTTCCAAAATAACTCATGAATATCCATGAACACAAAGTTCCAGTGAATGCAATAGCAGTTCCCCCTAAGTTCAGTTTATAGGTATCAGAGGAATTAAGGCCCGCCTGGCTGAAAAAGTAAGAAGGCGAATAAGCAAAAGTAGAGCCTGACAGCACTTGACCTGCTAAAGCCATACAACCTATTTCCGTCCTTCGTAGATTCACTGATCTGAAGCAATCTATATAACTAGAACCTGCATGTAACTTCTGTTCTAGATTATTGGTATGCACCATCATTGCTACAGTAACGTGAGCATCTTCAGCAGTTGATTTCGAAGACAGCCTTTTAACAGATTTCTCAGCATCAGACAAACGGCCCTGCCTCACTAGCCACCATGGCGAGTCTGGCGCGAAATAGGTGAGAATGAAAAGCGGGATGGGCCAGACCCATTGAATTGCAAACGGAATTCTGTAACCCCATTCAGTTGTGTTGTTCACAAGTCCTTGTAATACGCCTGCTGCGATAAATTGACCAATTGCCCAACACATATTCACGTAGGCTGTCAAATAACCTCGAAGTTGTAATGGGCATACCTCGGATGAATATGAGGGTCCCATTGTTGCAAAAATTCCCCAAGGAATACCACATAATATTTGACCAGCTTCGAGAACCTGGATTGATGGAGCAAAGAAGGTCAGAAATATAAAAGCGGTCATGAATACCAATGAAACCAAAATCACCTTTCTGTGACCAAACCGTTCAGTTAAGTAGCCGTTGGCAAGTACCCCAATAACTGTTCCAGTAGAAGATCCAGTGCTGAGACCGATCTGCCAAGGACCGGACACCTGATAACTTCCTAAGTCTGGATAGAATTGGCCGTATTTTTGCTTGAAGCTCGGATAAGCAAAAAAGGAACTAATCAAAATATTGTCATATCCTTCCATTACAATGGTTAGAGATAGTACCAATGCCCAAAATATAGCACTGGGATATAATTTCAATGCTTCACGAAAAGTCATCGAGTGCTCCCGATCGGTCGCAATTTGCGCTCGCTCTCGAATAGCACTCTCCTTATCCAAGCCACCCCTTTCGATATCTTCAATGAAATCGTTCTCGCCTTTAATATCTGCCATTTTAGTATGATGTCAGTACGTATCAGCATTGTCATACTCGCTGGTATAAATATACTAAAATGGATATGCATCATGCAGGCCATCGAACTGTGGGGTATGCAGCAACAAGCGAGCTCTAGCCGAGTAAGGTATTTTCTTTTTATTTCATCCGGGAATATTGAAATACGACTCCGCCCACTTCCTCAACACCATTACATAACTGGGAGGTTATTGGTTTTTATCAGAATTCAGCGGTGTGCTAGTCGGAAGGGTCAAACGCATTCAATCTCATGGATATCAGCAGTGGGGCATCTGCCCCCAACGCCATACAGTTGGCAATCATAATAATTATACGGGGTATCAAAATGTCAGTCTTAAAGATCAGAAAGAGGGGTACTGCGACGGAGGGGCAGAAGTTCCCGACACAGACTATTTCTCGGCATTAGTTCCCGGTCCGCTTGAATTGATGGGAAGAAAGGATGTACTAATTCTCTCGGACCGATATATGTTCGAGGTATATAATCATAGGTCGGTTATTTAGCGGTTAAAACAATCCAACACTTCTGTCTAAATCATATTTACCGGTAAATTTACTGATTGTCGCAGCATTACAAAACTGCCTTATCAGCCTAGAATATAAGGCTTTTATCCGTATCGATTATATCCCCTCATAATTTATACTAGCCGAGAAAAATATCATGTTCATTTAACCGGAAGTGGTAGTGTTTTTAGAGATCCTAAATACAGTTCCATGACTTGGTATCGCCAATGTCGCTCTTTGTTGAAATGTGGCTTGCGTCAGCTATCGCATGGAAGTATTGCATGGCACAAACCGGACCGGATATGCATTTATAGGTCTATAATACCCCACATCAAAAAACGGAAATATTCCGAAACCTAAGTTAACATTCCGTCATGCGAATTCCATACTTTGAAGAAAGTAAATTGGTCTCAAAGGAAGATAAGGCAGTTCTAAATGCTGTTAAGGAGCGGCGTGGTGAGCGAGGCCTTTTGGATCTTGACAGGGCACTGTTACTCAGCCCAACTATGGCTGGTGGGTGGAGCTCATTCTTAGGGTCAGTGCGGGGCCCATCCCACTTGAGTCAGGATATCAAGGAAGTTGCAATTAGCAGAGTAGTAGCAATAAATAAAGTCCTCGTAGAGTGGAATTCTCACTCGACACTAGCAAAACAGCAGGGTATTTCTGAAGCTGGTATCAATGCTCTGAAACTGGGAATTCCTGGCAACAGGATAGTACAAGATTCCCAAACAGTGGGACTTACAGTCAAACAGCAGGTTGCAGTCATATATGCAGAAGAGATGACTGAAAATGTCCACGTCAGCGATGAAACATTTGCATTAGTACGAGAGCATTTTGATGACAGAGAAATCACAGAATTGACTATCACTGTTTCCGCATATAATTGTGTCAGCAGGTTCCTTGTAGCCCTTGATGTAGGAGAGAAGAACGCTGCTTCTGAAGAATGGGCTTCGCAAACTGCTTAACTAAGTATTGTGTGATTTGCAGTTATACAAATGATACTTGACAATATGTTGAATGTTATTCAGCAAATTCAGGCTCTTCAAATGCCAGCAAGAACTCCATTAAATCACCCGCCATTATATCATTGAACTCTTCTGTACTTTCAATAGGAGTTCTTGAAAAGTCCCCAACTCTGCGCATTAACTCATCAGCAGAAGGACTTCTCTCCCACCAGGTAGGCAACAATTTAATAAAACTCATGAACTTATCATAGTGCATCGACTTAACCGTGGGAGTGAGCTCTTCCACCGGTGACAAAACATCCTCGACTATCAGATATAGTAAAGCTGACATTTCAAATATACACGGAAACCAAATATTTTGCTCCGATCTCCCTAGCTTGCATGCGCTATCGATCGCCTTGTATAAAACTTCATAACTATCAGATGTGATAATTTCTATATCCACACTAAGTGTCCTTATATGTAAGACCAACCTAACCAAAGAGACTAGAAAGTTTTCTGCAAGACTTATTGGATCATCATAAATGATTTGATTCTGCAAATAGATAACTTGTGCTTCAAATTTTTCCATCAAGTATTTCAGTCGGCTCGGGTTGCGTTCTAGAGTATCAAAGGCACTTCGCATAAATACCTCTTGGTAAATATGATGTGCGATTCTTGAAAGTTTACATGTCCGTAGAAACTGATCCGCGCACTGAGAAGTGAATTCTATGGTGCGTCTTTGTCTGGGCATCATAGCTGAAATGTCCTGGCGGGATGGCTCAGTAATAGAAATATCATCGAAAGATATAGGACAGATAGACGCATATCTTATTGAAGCAAATATCGACTGCCGAAGTAATGACCACGCAAGAATCCTTCTTTGGCTTGCAAAACGTGGTGAAGCTTCTTCAGATGGTTCCACAAATATCCGGAGCTCTTGTGCCATATATACAGAAGTTGAGATAATACCAAGGCACGTCCGGTTCGAAGTTGACTCGGTCAATATCATCAAAGACATGAGAGTTACTAGATTTGGCGTACTGTCATGCCATGGATACCGCTTACATAGCTCACTGCGAAACATTTCATGGACTTGTATTCGTCGATCCATATCCCATTCATTCTTATGAAGACACGAATGAGCCAGCATAGCCAGCAGGATCCGTGGTGGTGCTTTTCGAACAGAATATAGCTTCATAAACTCATCCGGCTGAAGAATTGGGTTCCAGGGGTGAATGATCTCAAAGTAGATATCAAGTAATTCATCACAAAGCCTTTGACTAACTGATGTCAAACCAGTATATCCGTCAATCGACGATATCGGCTGATCTGGAGAAATAACCCCGATATTGTTCTCCTCGTCGGTTCTGGCTATAAGCAGGAACTCGCCGTCTTTTTGACCATTGAGTTTACGGATGCGATCGAATGTTCGTTCAGATATCGGTGAAGATGGGTGATATAATACAAAATGTCGGCTACTTGGCAGATGATGTGTCTTTCGTTTTTTACGAGGGGCTACTTCGCATTCAATACCTCGCTCCTCGCAAAACCGACACTTTGCTCCCGTAGGATCCTCCAGAGACGAGCACTTTATCTTCCTTCTGAAGCACGATATGCACGCCTTACCTTGCTTTTCAGTGACAAATTTCATAATGATGTGACCCACCTCCCTGTATTTAACAAAGTTATCTAAGTTGAAGTTGTGCCTAATTAGAATTATCAGATCAGACGGATGTAAAGGGAAATCACCGAATCGCCGCTGCAGAGTCATGCATGATTCGCTGCAGTATGTAATGGATAAAGTAATAGTAAAGTAATGTTACATATACAACAGAAGCAAGCGTGGAATTAAAATGAGAATATAAAGAAAAACTAAACGTTGATATATTATAAATTTACAGGTTGATTTCTTTAATTTCTTCGGGACTCAAAGTGATATGCTCTTGGGTAGCATAAATGGTGTCTATGTACGAGGCCTTCATCTCATCATCTTCGAAGAATCCTTCAGTTGATCGCATGTATTCCCAAGTGGTTGGTGTGTCTAAATGGTTTGGTGGATAAACAGTCAGTGGCCAGATCAGTATCATAACATAATATGTGGCTGCCGAGGCGAAGAATGACAAAATAAATCCAAGCGTATAAAGGTGAACGGCAGATTCAGCAATTGATCCCGGATTTAATACTCCAGCCAATCCAGAAATAACGAGACCGAATCCAACAGCCCAGGCTGCATATGCTCTCAGATTAAATCCTTTAGTGTACCAATAAATGCTACTAGAGTTGCCTTTGTAAAGTGATGGAACATGAATGTTACCATTACGTCCTATCCAATAGTCAACCATCATAGTGGCAATAATTGGAGAAATAAAACACAAATAAGAGCCCAAAAATGTAATAAACTTTTCAGCCGTAGACACCACCTTCCATGGAGCTACAGCAACAGCAAGCAGAGCGCATGCGATCTGTCCTCTTCTGATGTTGAAGTACCGAGGGAAAAGTCCTGATAAATCACAACCAACAGGGATAGAATTTGAAGATACATTTGTAGCGACTGTTGCAAATGCTTGAGATGCGCATACAAGGAATACCAATGCTCGAGAAGTAGGGCTCCAATGATGATCTAGAACTGCTTGATAGAAATCCCATAAATTCCAGTACGCTTCTCCAAACATTTTTACTCCTGCAGCTGTGGTTAACATACCGGCCATTATAACGATAGGTTTGCTGATGAGAAGACCATATACTGCGGGCATGATATCTGAGGACTTTCGGGCATATCTTGAAACGTCGGGAATATTAACTAGAGGAGGCAAGATGGTAGACGCACAGGAATTGATGGCTTTGATGAAACCCCAAGCAAGAGCAGCACCAGAGGCATCAACAGTCTTCAGAGCATTGAGACTAGCTCCTTTGGCAGCAACCAATGCCCATATCATCGAAGCAATAAGTATTGCTGGAACAAAGTAGATTTTGTAACGAAATATCAGATGGGCAGTTTTTGGATGTACCCACATCAATGGTAACTGAAGAAACCAAAGAATGAAAAATGCCAACAGCCCTTTGGAGTCAATTCCAGCACTAGCAGGAAGATGATTCGGAATATCTTGCCATTTATGACCGAACATACATCTCATACATACATTCCAAAGCAGACCTGCATAATACGATTGTGTGGCCATATAGATCACTGCCACTACACATCTTATGAAGACAAAGAATAATGAACCATACATCCCAGCCGATATTCTAACAAACACTGGGAACCCGACATGGTAAACAGTGGCTCCTCGAGCATTACCCAGTAAAAAGAGAGAACAGAAAATTGTAGAAATAAATGATGCGAGAAATATATGCCACCAAGTTAGACCAATTGTGAATAGAGAGGCTCCTGTATTGTATGTGGTAGGAGAAAATGAAATGGAGGCTTGGAAGAAGAAAAATCCCCATGCAGACCATCCACGATGTTCAGGAGGTGATGGATCTAAATCACGATTCGTCCACAGTCTACCAGAAGACTCTTCTTGAAACTTTCCAGAGTCTACCTGTAATCTCTTTAAGAATCTCGACATAATTGACTGAGATTTTCGAAGAGATCTCAATTTACCTTTTGGAGCGATGGACTTCCTTTATATTATTTTGCTGCGCCGGATCTTATCGCACCCGGCAAAATTCCGAATGAAACTTTGTTCTGGATTGGCTTTCACAAGTAGATAACGCCCCATTTCGCGATGTAGCCTTACTCATACTCGCAACCGTTCGCAGGGCATACAGGTTAAACTGTCGAGTATTCCCGCACATCATTCCTGATTGGGATGACTTGACCAACGATCTGCGAGATGCAGCCTGCGGTTACGGCTACGGAAAAGAATATGCAAGACCTATCTGGATATCAGCTTGTTCCGTGCTTGAAATTCCGTAATTCCAAGCAGCATTTAACGACCCTTGCATATATGAAGCTTTGGTGCGCTTGAACTGTTTATCCGCAAGCGGAGATATGATCGAGACCGGCCGATGGCCTGTGATTACCAGGCGGTCACCTAGGCAACTATCGAGATTTCGGTTATCCATATGCAAACTCTATGACGTTGCCGGTTAAAGTTGCCAATCATTTTGTTCATCATCATTAACGGTTTTCTACGGTAGAATTCGTCGGTTACGGGAACGGATCCTGTAAATTATATATAAACCATAAATCAAGAAACTACCGTAACTTATATTTCCTGTAACATAATATGACAGTAAGAAAGACAGTGAAGTCACTCCGCGATCTCAAGAAGATGGGGTTTATTGTCCCGTCTTCCAATACGGCTCTGGAACCCATAACTGTTTCAATGCTGGATCGGCTCACTGACAAAGTTTCTGCACACTTTACTCGAGTTCCTGTCAAGAAAATATCACTTGATGAATCCAGTGTTGATCAGTTTGACGTGCCCAAGATGGTTGAGAGTGCCCGTCCACTGGCCGATTCGGATATTGACATTCTGCTCTGGAATGGAACCTCTGGAAGTTGGACGGGTAAAGGACTACAGGAAGATCAAACATTGAAGGCATCCCTGGAAAAGATGGCTGGAATTCCGTCATCGACTTCTACTTTGGCACAGATCGAGGTTCTACAACTGTATGGAATTAAAACTGCCTCTTTGGCACTGCCTTACATTGATGAGCCCACACAAAAGTTGAAAGAATTCTATGATGGGCTAGGCTACAAAATCGTAAAGTCAGCTCAACTTGATATTTCTGATAATATGACAATCGGAAATACTCCACTGGAAAAGATCAAACAGCTCATCCGGGATTCAGATTCTCCAGATGCAGAATGTATTATAATTGCATGCACCAATTTCCCAGCCACTCTTGTATTGGACGAGATGGAGGCAGAGCTTGGAAAGCCTATTTTTGATAGTATTGCTGTAACTCTGTGGAAAGCATTGAAAATGGTTGATATCAATGTTCCATTGTTTGGATGGGGCATGCTGTTACGAGATGATCCATGTCTGAAAGATCTGAATAATTCAATGGCAGATCTTCTCAAAGTGACCAATGGAAGCAGGACCACCCTTCGCTTGGATATACAAGATCATAATTGTGAAGTAGACACTGTCAGTGCTGAAGCAGTATCCAAAGGTATTCCACCTTTACTGTTGAATTCATCGCTGAATCAGCGAAGTCTTAAAACAGTTCAATGGCTTGAAGAAGAAAGAAAAACTCTGGTACAAGATGAATTTACCAAAGCTCCTTTCCCACCAAAGGCTCTGATGCAAGTCTATAGTGTCAAGTCACAAATGCTATGCCCTCTCTTCGATGGTGAGAATCTCCAAGGATGGATCTCTGTTCATTATGTACCACACACTCGAGTATGGTCTGAAGAGGATGTTGGTGCTATTGAGAAGTCAGCAAAGGAAGTGTGTGACATCCTCAAGAAACATAAGTGGGCAACTTTGTCAACGGCATGAATGGATTGAATTTATAGTTACTCAATTTGAAACAAAAATCTGATTATTCTGCATATTGATACAAATAATAATGCTATCTTGTTCAAACACTGCAAAATTTCATTTGGGACAATAAAATTTAAATGTGCAGAAAATTTTGATATTGCTAAGACATAGGACAATCTCAATGCTTTCACTAAAATGTATTTCTTAATTGTCCTACATAGTTACTTTTTTTTTGCCCTCAATGCATGCTGTCAAATTATACATGTGCATGTGCGCTCACGGTATGTGTGGGAGCCATGCGGGGATCGATGCGGGGAGCTGTGGGGAAGTTCAACATCTGCGGGGTAACACTACTTTATGACTTCTGTAAATGAATGCTCAAAAAAGATCTGGAAGGCGAATTAGTAGCCGGGTCAGAACTGGTGAGTATCGATAGAATGACTTATAAATATGACATCGTGTCTAACAAAGGATGGTGTGTATATTGCTTCACTCGTACCGTCTAATCTTAGCTTGACTTGCCGGAAAAGACATATGAAATGCGATGAAAAGAAGCCTTCTTGCCTTCATTGTGAAATTGCTAGGAGAGAATGTATTTATGAGAAAGTAGTTCGTCGAGGTATTAGAGATGAGTCCTATTTATTTGAGTTCCGAGACGTTCCTTGGACTGCTCCTCCTAAAGGTAAGCCGATAATATATTGCGTGATCTTGGTGATTTCTAATCCAGTCAAATTTGCGAACGAACCATCAGACCTTGAACTCCCTGATTCTGTACAATCAGTTGATGAAGTTGCATTGGTATTATCAAGTGCTTCGGGTCCAAATAGGGCTCCGAATCTTCCATTGGTACGGCAAACACGGGTTGATGAGCTTGATGAATCTAGGCACATATCTCAAGCAATTCAGAACCAACCAGACAACGACGAAGACCTCAACGCCATAAACACTAGTAATGGTTCTGGTCCTGTCGCGGAGGGCTCTGTCGAGCTAACAGCTAACAACGTTATTGCTGAGAATATTGCAACTGACGGCGTTTGTTCATCGAGAAAGGCAGTGACTTTAAGGGCATTTGGTTTCACTCCTCGACAGTTCACAGCTGTTCGTATGTCCGATAATGATGATATCTCGAGCGATTGTGCGATAGTTAGTCCAAGCCTGTCTCCTTATTCGGTTGCAGAAAGTAGTAGTACAGAAGAACTCGATGGCCGTCTTCAGACTGTTATTCAACGGAGACTGTCAGGGTCGACTTTGTATACTACTTTACCTGTTTCTCCACTCAAGGATGCCAAAACTGCAAAGCTTCTACAAAATTACATTGATAACCTAGCTGGCTGGTTAGATATCAACGACCCGCTTCGCCATTTCACAACTTTTATACCACACTTGGCACTAAGCTGCCCGTTGCTTCTAAATGCTATATTATCGTTTTCAGCTAGCCATATGTGTCGCATAGATCCCTGTTATGATGGCACAGATGCTATTTCTTATCATGATCAATGCGTGCAAGAATTGATTCCAGCACTGAAAGACCTGAATACCGCACTTGATAATGTACTACCGCTATCAGCCGTAATATTACGAATGCATGAGATGATGAAATATGAAACCGATTTTCAACATCATTTGAAAGGTTGTTCTTCTTTGTTTGCATTTAATAAATCTAACATTGATATGCGAGCTGCTAAGAGAACAGCATTCTGGGCCTATATTAGAGAGGAAATAATGGTTGCCTTGTCCAATGGAGTACGGACCAACATAGATACAGAGAGCTGGACTGATTCGATTCACTGGGAAGGAGATGCAGATTATGTTCGTACTAACCAAATTACTTGGATTACAACTCAGGTTATAAATTCTTGCTTTAGTGATAGCACAACTCCTACACAGTGGAGTAAGTTTGAATCGGAGATCAACAAATGGAGACAAACTCTTCCTGAAACATTTAACCCTTTATTCATTATACCTGATCACGATCCGTTTCCTCTGGTGTCGTATCTCTGCAGCTGGCATGGTAAGTCGTTTTCATTAATTTTCTTTTACTTTCTCTAATAACTTTAGTTGTTGGCATGCAGTTCTACCATTTGTCTAAAGTACTATTGGCTCTACACAGACCGCATGTCTCGAAGGGCATGAACTTTTTACGGTATGCTCGGGCTCTTGAAGCTGAAATAATTCACAATACGAGATATCTCTGTGGCATAACTCTCGCCCTGGGAGATAAACATCATGGTGTACTCGTGAATTCTGTGCAACCCCTCGCATTTTGTAAGTAGTTGAGGCAGTCAGTGAATAGTGCTAACTCCAGGTGGAAAGAGTCTAAAGAATAGAAAAGAAAGAAATGGATTAATCTCGTTATTGATAGATATTGAAAAACTAACGAGCTGGTCAACCTCGCAGTCTATTGACCAATTGCGACTCTCTTGGGCAGAAGACATTAATCAGTCGCTTGAGCCAAATGAAAGCATTTGATCGGTTGTCCGCCAAGGCCCTTGGCAATAATGACTTGGATATCTCCTGGAATCAAATCGATGCAGTTATCTGAAAACATGATGCGATCATTGCTAGTCTCCAAAACAACGCCTTTAACAGGTAACGGAGATGATAGTCTTATGATGTCACCGGTGATCTCAGCCTTAATATCTGGAGTCGTCAAGTCAAGGTGTCTTAGTGGCTGTGGCCACTCCACAAATCTGGATACCACTTCACCTCCTTTTACTAACTTGGCGCTAAATAAAATTGGTGTATCGAGTGCAGGAATTTGCAGCTTGCGAAGCTCTTTGCTTTGGTTCGCTGGGAGCACTATGTTCTCTATAGTTTTGGAAAGTGGCGAGCTGGATTCCAACTTATAGCTCTCCAATATCAAATCAAAGTTCTGTGGAGTGTTGGCATAACTTGATGCCCAGACTTCAATTGTGTTGACATTTCTTGCCAAACCGATAACATACTTACTGCTTGCTCTTTTGATGGTATAGTATGCCTGCTTAGGATGAAGATAGTAGTCAACTATCGACCAGCTTATTACTGGCCAGGCATCGTTGAATTGCCATGCAATTGCGCCTGCACATTCTTCGCTCCCAGGACCTTTCCACAGTCGTCTCCAGCCATAATATGCGTATGACATTGCTTCAGCTTGTATCAATTGAGATGCGTAGGTGTAGCTTTGCAAAGAATATCCATGTCTCACATTTTCAAACAGATATAGTGCAACCGTTCTGAAATCTCTTGCCCATTGAGATTTTGAAGATGCATTGTGATGTGCATCCATGAATTTGGATTGGACATTACGTTGAGTCGGGTCTGTAATAAATCGTTCGACTGATCTTGCCTCTGGATACGATTTCACACCAAATTCTGACACAAATCTGCCGGAAAGTTGAGGATAGTACTGGTATGGATATTGCTCAAGCGCTTTCATCCATACTTGCCATGAATGGATATCTCCAACTGTTGGATCGTTGCTTGGCCGCCCGCCCCAAGGACTTCCAGGATGGTAAGGAACATCTGAAACGTATTTGCTACAGAGATCCTTGAGAATCTTGTCGTAAATCACTCTCCCTGGCCAATTGGTTTTTGCCCAGTTCTCAGGGTCATTATCGTCGGCATCGTATTGATTGGTATATCTATCTGCGAACATGTGATCCTCGTTGTTACCGCACCAGAGTACAATAGAGGGATGATGTCGCAGTCTCTTCAGATTGTACGTAATTTCATGGGTGATATTTCTTAGGAATTCATGAGTCGCAGGGTAGCTGCCACAGGCGAACATGAAATCATGCCATATCATAACACCCTGTTCATCACATGCGTCATAAAATACTTCATCTTCATATATTCCTCCTCCCCACACCCGGATCATATTTTGATTCCCGTCAGCCGCCATCTTTACTAGAGTTCTGTATTTTTGCTCGGAGATGCTAGGCAGAAACATGTCGGCCGGTATCCAATTTGTACCTTTGCAAAATACGGGCAGATGATTGATCTGGAAGAAGAATGTTTTTCCAGGGGCAGTCTTCAATGGCCTTTGGATGAGTTCAACGAGCCGAATACCGAACCGTCTTTTGGATTTACACACAAGGCTGCTTGTTGGATTGAATACGTCCACCTCAATTGAGTATAACGGCTGGTGTCCACTTCCCCTCGGATACCATAGTCGAGGATTCTTCACTTCAAAATAATCTTCACAATAACCCTGTTTCGGGATTATTGTCTTTGTCTCTATCTCAAACCCATCAGGACCTAGGAATCTGACTATGGCCTTACTAGTAGGAGTTTTGCCTGTCAACTCAATTTGAGTCGTAATGCGAGCATTGTCCAGAGACTTGTTAAGATCCACCTGGATATGTACATCGCTTATTCGTAACTGATAAACATCAAGATATATTGGGCGCCATGGTCCACAGGTTAGAAGTGATGGGCCCCAATCCCATCCGTATGAATATGGAGCCTTGCGAACTTGCAATCGTGAAGAGTCCCCATTGTGACAGAAAATAGGGGGCACTTCAGCTTCTTTCTCAAGTCTTTTGCCTATCAGATAAGTGGGCTCAAATACTAGCAGGAGCTCGTTTTGATCTTTCAAATTCCCCGTGACATCTGCTCGATACTCGACATACATATTGTCGGTACTCAGGATCTTTTCAGAATTCAGAAACACACTGGAATAGGTGTCTAGGCCCTTGAAAACCAGTTCGAATTTTACTCCACTTGAACCAACGCCAACTGTGGGTTTGGCAAATGTGGTTTTATAGACCCAGGATGTCAATCCAACCCATTGGACTTTATTTTCATTGTCATCGTGAAACGGGTGGGGGATCTGACTATTGTTGATCAAATCCAGATGAATGGTTGTCGGGAATTGCGACACCGGAGAGAATTCATCCTTCCCATTTTC
The DNA here is from genome assembly GCA_030578775.1 of Sugiyamaella chiloensis. Classification (NCBI taxonomy): domain Eukaryota; kingdom Fungi; phylum Ascomycota; class Dipodascomycetes; order Dipodascales; family Trichomonascaceae; genus Sugiyamaella; species Sugiyamaella chiloensis. Next base: position 144,704 of record JAKTZE010000003.1, read on the forward strand.
TGAAAAGCTCCATCCCTTGTTTATTTCAATCCGTTCGAATTCAGTCATTGCTTTTGCACAAGCCGAATTCAGCTGAACATCAAAAGTATTTATACCCCACAATATCAAGCTCCCCTGAATTCCTTTACGCACCCCCACGAGACTCACGTGATCGGCTAATGATCCATATCGGGTTCTCCAAAATATGACCACATTCTGTGATTGCATGCTATGACGCGGTATGACAAGGAGATACATAACAGATACATTAATGCTGCAATGCTTTGCAGTAGATATGTCTGATGACATGGATCGTCATCTTACAGGGCCTTGGAGTACCGATGCATAACATTATGCATTACTCGTTATCGTGCATGTAGGCCCGCAGGAGCATACAAGGAACTACAGCGTCAAGAAAGCCATACCATTTGTACACTTCTACGAAACAGATCAAACATTCTTCTAAAAGAAGGCTATACGATTTATTATATGGTATAATTCTGATTCCTAAATAATGCTCCTATTCATCTTGAATAGTATCCTTCACAGTTCTGCGCTTCGACAAAGCTAAAGCTACCTAAACGGATGCTTTGTGGGATTCTGGATAGATGTGGCTTCGTTTAATTTTTTGACTCTTTTCTCGCGATATTTCTCACTCATCACTGATTGTAAATCATAGCACCGCCATCAATTACAACGTAAGAACCGGTGACATATGAGGAAAAGTCTGACGCCAACATCACTATGGGTCCCGCGATATCAGAAGGCTCAGCGAGGCGTCGGAGTGGTATTCTTTCCAACATTTTGTTTCTATATTCCGGATCTTCGACATATTTTCTATTTCCCTCGGTGTTGACTGTACCAGGAAGAACAGAATTACATCGTATGTTGTAAGATCCGAGGGCTACTGCAGCAGAATTCATCATCGAAATAACACCTGCTTTTGAAGCAGCGTATGGAAGTAACTCACCTGCCCCGAGGACACCAGTAATAGATGCTACAGATATTATAGAACCATTACCACCCTGCTTAATCAGCTGTTTGCTCACTGCCTGAGTAGCAAAAAAGACACCGTCCAAATTGATACTCATTGTTCGATGATAATCTTGTTCAGTTATATCAACAAACTTTCCTCTGGGGTAAATCCCAGCGTTGTTGACCAAAACATCAATTCTTCCGAAAACAGCTACGGCCTCATTCACTATGTTTTCAGATGTTTCTTTTTCAGCGATATTCCCAGCGACTGAGTGGAAAATGTCTTTTCTATGCTGTATATTTTCAACCTCTACTTTCAGTGTTGAAACAAGCTCTTTCTGGTCAGCTGTATCGGGGAAGTAGTTTATACACAGTTTAGCCCCCTGTTTGGCGAGTGCTAAGACAATGGCACGACCAATGCCCATAGACCCGCCCGTAACAATAATTACTTTATCGTTCAATAGACCTCCACTCATGATAGTTACTGAAGAGTTTTAGAAATCAATTTCGTTTATATATGTACTTCCTTCCCCACACTCGCTGTTATGCATCTGGTGCCATGCCATTATCCACCGGCTATCAAAATGAGGCTTGCATGAAGTGTGGGGTAGAACGAACCTATTCCATATAACCGGATGAAGCATATAACACTCCAGTTTCAGAGCAGCTTTGACGACAGAAATAACAGAAATGACCGAGAACAGGCTTGCAATAGCAACTGTATCTCTCGGATGGGATGATTCCTTTACGCTAGATCGTAAACTTCGTGCTGCTGCCGAAAATGGCTTTGAAGGCGTGGAAATGGTGTATGCAGACCTCGAGAAGTATGCTCAGGGAAAACCAAATTCTGTGAAAGAGGCAGCTATCGAAATTAAAAACCTTTGTCGTGATTTAAATATTGAAATAATTTGCCTAGCAGCTTTTGTTAATTTTGAGGGGATGCGTACACCTCTCATCGATAGACTCGGTAAAGCAAAGGAGTGGATTGATATAGCACATGCACTCGGGACTTCAATGATTCAAGTACCATCAACCTATTTACCTGATTCTACTAGCGATATAGCTATTATTGTAACAGAACTGAGAGCTTTATGTGATCTGGATAATTCTATGAGATTTGCATATGAAGCTCTTTCTTGGGGTCAGCATATCGCTTTATGGGAAGACTCATTAAAGGTGGTCCAACTTGTAAACCGTGAAAACTTTGGGCTATGCTTAGACACATATCATGTTATTGCAAGGATTTGGGCAGATCCCAGATCAAAATCAGGAAAGCTCCCAGGTGCATATTTCGCTCTTAAAGCATCCATTGACAGATTCATGAGTCAATGTCCAAAGGAGTTGATCTTTTATGTACAATTGAGTGATGCTGAGTTTCAGAAACCTCCAATTTTGCCGTCACATAACGCTTATAAAGAAGACCAGGACCCATCTGAAGGTTGGTGCTTCTATGGACGTCTGTTTCCATTTCAAACAGAATATGGGGCTTACTTCCCGCTGAAGGACATCCTCCAAGCTTGGCTTGTAAAGAAGAGCTGGAGAGGATGGTGCAGCATGGAGATTTTCCATCGAGAGATGCAAAAGAACTGGACTCCTGAATTTATTGCAAGAGAAGGGCAAAACTCGTGGGAAAAGGTCCGTGAATCCATCGGAGCATAGCTTTCCACCTATCGGTATTTGGATCTCGTAACGGCTATATGCACATAGATCAAGTGTGGGGGACGTAGGATCAATGATTGCCCGATATACAATACAGCCTTATATAACTATAACTGGATTGAATTGTTTTGCATTTCTTTCTAATCTCATAATAAAACTGAAAGCCTTCAAAGTGAGAGTTAATTCCGATGGATTCAAATTCAAAAGTAGTAGATGAAATCCGCAAGCTCATAATTGACTGCTGCATTCAAAATGGTGGTGGTCATGGTGGTTCTGCAATAGGTATGGCACCACTTGCGGTTGCTCTTTGGAAATACTGTATGATCTATAATCCTAAGGATCCCAATTGGTTGAATCGGGACAGATTAGTGCTTTCAAATGGACATGCTGCTATTCTTCTCTATGTGATGCTCCATTTGACTGGTTATGAAAACTTCACCATGGACGAGCTTAAGGGATATGGATCGCCTAAAACAAACGGTTTTACAACAATTTGTCATGGCCACCCGGAGATTGAAATCGATGGTATTGAAGTTACCACTGGTCCTCTGGGACAGGGAATTGCCAATAGCGTTGGGATGGCTATTGCTAGCAAGCAGTTGGGTGTTACTTTCAACAAACCTGATTATCCACTTATTGATAATACTATTTTCTGTATTACTGGTGATGGATGTCTGCAGGAGGGAGTTGCGATGGAATCACTGGCAATAGCGGGTCATATGGGACTTGATAACCTGATCCTTTTGTATGACAATAATCAGATCACATGCGATGGTCCTTTGGAGTGGATTGTGAGCGAAGATGTTAATTCCAAATTGAGATCAATGGGTTGGAACGTCATTGATGTCGAAAATGGAAATTATTCTGTGGACCTATTAGTGGATGCTATTAACTTAGCTAAGTCTTATACCGGGAAACCTACAATGATAAATATCAGGACAGTAATTGGCTTTGGAACTTCGAAGGCAGGAACTGCTGCCGCTCATCATGGTACTTATTCAAATGATGATGCTGAATCACTGTCCCGTAAACTTGGAAAGACAAAATCTCATGACGTCAGTCGAGATACATATGATTTCTTTAAGATCAAGGCTACCAGCGGTCTAGAATCCCAGAAGTCTTGGGAAAACCTTCTTGATCGCTACTACAAGGAGCATACAACCGACTGGAACGAGCTAAATCAAAGAATTTCTGGAAAATACGACTATTCCCGTATTTTGTCTAATATCAAAGTCCCAATCACATTGAAAGCAGCCCGTGAACAGAATGGATATGTGTTTAATGAGATATTCCGACAGTCTAATAACTTGATAATCGGTGGTGCCGATTTATGGGGTGCGAACAAGCTGGGACACGATGATCATAGAATAATTAACAAAGACGACTTTTCTGGACGCGTGATTCGTTACGGGATTCGAGAACACGCTATGACAAGCATTTCCAACGGAATTGCTGCCTTTCAGAAAGGATTGTTCCTGCCTCTAACTGCAACATTCTTTATGTTTTACATTTATGGCGCTCCAGGCGTAAGAATGGGTGCTTTATCTTCGTTGCAAACTATACACATTTCCACGCATGATTCATTTGCGGAGGGTCAAAACGGTCCAACTCATCAGCCGGTTGAGCTAGATTCGCTATTTCGTGCTATGCCTAACGTGAACTTTATCCGACCAGCCGATCCCGAGGAGATTATAGGTGCCTGGCAAATTGCCCTCCACGATACCACTGGGCCCTCTTTTATCAGCGTTGCTCGAGACCCTCCTGTTAGCAAAATTTATGGCACTGATAGAAATGGTGCTATGAATGGAGGGTACGTGGTCGTTGAAAAAAAGGATGCTGAAGTTACTTTAGTTACTTCAGGTTCGGAATTACAGTTTGCACTTGAAGCTGCAGAACTATTAAATTTGTCAAAGGTAATCACTCGAGTAGTATCAATGCCTTGTATCGAGAAATTTAAGAAACAGTCTAAATCATATCAAGATGATGTTCTTGGATCTAAGGGACGCCGAATAAGTGTGGAGCCATATGTACCCTTGGTATGGAGTCAGTTCTGCGATGCAAGCATTGGGATGGATAGCTGGGGATACTCTGCATCGGGAGAAAGTAACTACTATCGATTTGGACTCGACGGGAGAAGTATTGCCAATAAGGTCAGAAGCTACTTGAAATCTAACACTGACGAACGATGGTGTTTTCTACAATAAGGGCCCATATAGCCTTTGCATAAAGGCGTTGAATTTATGTGACGCTCTAAATCTATAAATATATATCAATAATTAAATTTAAGAGAGTTTTATATTCGTAAAGATGTTTAAAGTGCCTACACATGACGCATTACCCTCAGTTACTGGAATGCCCGAAGGGTGTGCCTGGGGTGTTTTCGACCAAGGTGGTGCGAAGGATACAGTTGGGACACTTAATTTTCTCACCCATCAAGTTGTGCAAAATGCGAAAAATGAAATCAAAGTTGGAGAACATGTACAGCTTGATTGGTCGTTGAATGCCACAGCTGCCGCTCCAATGTTCTCCAGACAAGCCTTCCACCGTCAGGTAATAGACAATACCAAACCTGGGGAAACTTCATGCGATGATGTTATTCATATCAACACACAAAGTAGTAGTCAGTGGGATGGACTCTGTCACGTTGGGCATCATGCCACTGAAACTTTCTATAATGGGGTATTGTTGAGAGATATTATGGCTGGAAATCCAAATCCCAAGACTGGAATTGATCAATGGGTACAGCGAGGAGGTATCGTTGGAAGAGGTGTATTGCTGGATTACAAAAAATATGCCGAGCGTCATGGAATTACGTACTCGCCCATCAAAAGACATGAGATAAGTACTGAGGAACTGGAGAAAATTGCAAAAGAACAAGAGGTTGAATTTCACTCCGGCGACATTTTATTGATTCATGTAGGCATGGTGGAGTGGTACGAGGGGGTCTCAAATCAAGACAAATCTCAAGTATTGGAAAATCAATTTGCAGGATTGCAGGCAGGAAAGTCCAACGCAGCGTGGTACTGGGATCATCAGTTCTCTGCCATTGCCAGTGATAGTCCTGCAGTGGAAGCATGGCCACCAAAAACTTTCGATGAATGTTCTCTTCATTTCTATTTACTTGCAATGTGTGGAATGCCTTTGGGAGAGCTTTGGGATTTACGAAAGCTTTCTGCGACATGTGAAAGGCTTGGAAGATATTCGTTTTTCTTGACTAGCGCTCCATTGAATATTCCAAACGGAATTGGCTCTCCACCAAATTGTATTGCGATATTTTAGATTTTAGCCGTTAGCCTTCAATATCCCTCAATAACATAAATTCATATTTAATTGTCATCAACATAATGCGGGGTATCGTTATTTTTTCTCTGACACAGCCTTTATGCATATCTTTCATGACATGACAGCTGTAAGCTGTCGTTACTAGGAAGAGGGGTTTATTACCAGGAGAGGGGGCTAACTACGAACAAGACAATAAATACTAAATATGATCCAGATATTGGAGGTATTATTTACAGATAAATAATGGTCAAACCTCTAGAGGGAGATCGACAATTGGCTGCCATCACCATTGCGTGTGGGGTAGCCTTCCTACTATTTGGTTATGATCAAGGGTTGTACGGGGGGCTATTGACTAATGCTGCTTTCGTTAAAACATTTAATAATCCAAATACGACAGTCCAGGGTCAGATAACTTCCACATACCCTCTGGGATCATTCATTGGATCGATTGCCACAATGTTTCTCGGACAAAGATATGGAAGAACAAAGGTTATCATCGCTGGTTGTACCATCATGATTGTGGGAGGTACAATTCAAGCAACGTCATTTTCTTTGGCACAAATGATAGTTGGAAGGCTTGTCGCTGGATTTGGTAATGGATTGAATACTACAACCGTGCCAATTTGGCAGTCGGAGACTTCAAGTGCTAAAAATAGAGGGAGGCTAATTGCTACGTCGCTGGTGATTGTTATATTTGGAATCGTGATTGTTAATTGGGTAAATTTCGGTTTCACATACATCCCCGAAAACCAAGCAGCTTGGAGGTTTCCAGTCGCATTACAATGCCTGTTTGCGATAATAACCATGGTATTGATAATAGCACTTGAACTAGTTGAATCGCCGAGATGGCTCATATTGCAAGAGCGATACGAAGATGCACACCTATCTGTCGGTAAGCTTCTTGGGATGGATCCGGGTAGTGAAGGTGTTAAAGCTAGCATCGCAGAGATCCAGCATTCTATAATGCTCGAATCTGCTGGTGGCCCCGTCAAATTTCGAGAAATATTTCAGGGAGGGCGTAATCAAAATCTCAGAAGAGTTCTTCTAGGTATTGGAGTTGCTTATATGCAGCAGATTGGAGGAACGAACGTGGTTGCGTCGTATCTACCTATTGTTTTGACAAGATCACTAGGATTGTCGGACAGATTATCGCTGATTTTGTCTGCCTGTGACAGTATGTTATTGATGATTTGGGGATCTATAGCCATGATTTTAATTGAAACTGTTGGGCGTAAAAAACTAATGACGGTAGCAGCATTTTTTGAAAGCATATGCTTTGCAATGGTTTCAGCGGGAATTGCGAAAGGAGGTCATTCCTGGTCTATTGCTGCGGTTTTCTTTATATTCCTATACTATGTGTTTTACGGTATGTCCTTTTTATCAATTGCATGGATGTACCCAGCAGAAATCAATTCCCAAAGGTTGCGAAATATCGGAGCATCAATTGCAACAGCAAGCAATTGGTTGTTCGTATATGTTATTGTACTCGCTACTCCTACTGCGATCGAAAATATAACATGGCGCTATTATCTGATTTTTGCAATAACCAATATGTCTTTCGTTCCTTTGACACATTTTTGGTATGTTGAGACTGCCGGGTTGTCTTTGGAACAAATGGATGAAGTATTCGCACTCGTTCATGAGTCGCCTTCGCCTATTACCTTTGCAGAATCTAGAAAGCAGATTCTTGAGCAATCCAACTATTCAAGTGTTATTGAGGATGTGAGCGAGAAATGAATGATAACCGAAGGTCAACAAGCAACGATATGAAAATCGCACATTCCATTCTTATCGAGCCACAGAATTGAACTTTTATGGCTTGCAAATATTGTTTGCTTTTAAGAGAAATTAACTACTGAAAGATATATGTTACATTTTTAAATTTTATTTTCCTTGCTAGACTTAAGATATTTCAAAGTCATGAATTACCGGTGTTCCGGTCTGGTGCTGACCGGAACACAGTCGCAACCCCTCCACAGTAGATCTTTACAAGATTATACAAGATTATACGACGATATTTCTACGGGTATATCCTGATCATTTTTTAAACACATTCTAGCAACTTTCGCCTAGTTCTAGTGTGTCTCAAAAAACAAAAGACAATATAGCCATTCGGCTATAATGCCCTGTTCATGCAAGCGATGACGCCTGTATGCACCTTGTATCATTGGTGCGGGGTACATGCATTTCAATCTGATCCACCGCAGAACTTAATAACAAGTGCAAACCCGTGCTCTAATAGTGAACAACATGGTGATGCCAGAAATTTGTACAATTGCATTTGATCTCAACAATGGTGCCAAAATTGGTGCGGTTGGATTGGGAACCTGGCAAGGCCAGCAAGGTTCTAAAGAGATGGAACAAATGAAAAAGTCAATAAAAGCAGCCCTTGATATTGGCTATCGTCACATTGACACTGCTCAGATGTATAAAGTAGAGGATGTTGTCGGCGCTGCGATTCGTGAAAGTAAAGTTCCTCGACATGAAATTTGTTTGACGACCAAGTTTTGGGGCGACAAATATTCTGATCCTGCAGCAGCACTCGATGAATCTCTAAAAGAACTCGGCCTCGGTTATGTGGATCTTTTCTTGATGCACTGGCCAATCAGCCTTGGGCCAAATAGAGAGAATATCGGACCCCAGAATGATGAGAATGGTGACCCACTTTTCGTTGGAACTTGGCGCAAGATGGAAAAGCTCTTAGGGCCTAAATGCAGGGGAATCGGAGTTAGTAATTTCTCACAGAAAACTCTAGATATTCTGCTTGCAAAGACATCGGTGGTTCCTGCTGTAAACCAGATAGAATTGCATGCTATGAATCCGAGTCTGAAGTTAGTCCCATACTGCTTAGACAAAGGGATCAGAATTATTGGTTACAGTACTCTAGGTGGAACTATCGAAGGTGATGTTAATCCAATTCTTCAAAATCCATATTTCGAAAAAGTTGCCACTAAATACGGAATTGGTGCTGGAGTGTTGGCTCTATCTTGGGCAGTTCAAAGGGGTGTATGTGTGATTCCTAAAAGCAGTAATATGAGACGTTTAGAAGACAACATTAGGTTGGTTAATCTCTCCAAAGAAGATATGTCCATCATGAATAATGCTCATATAGCACTGGGATATGAGCGTCATGTTGATAATGCTCCTCCTATGATCAGCTATCGAGAAGACGGCAAGAAGACTCTTCTGGGTTGGACAGCTGAAGAGTTGGGATGGGAGGACAACAAAGGTACAATTTTAACCTAGAATTCTTTCAGTCGTCAATATTAATTTGAAGTAGCCAATAATTTGAGTTATTTCTGTTTGCTTAGTTCCGACCTTTGCTTTTCTTTGTCTGCTTAATCGTGTTAGTGCCATACTCTTAGATTCTTTTCGATAATGTCTGGTTGAACCGCAACTAACTATAGTGGTTAAGTTACTTGTATACGACCTGCTTAATGCAAATCGATATTATTGTACGTACTTTCAACTCAACTCTGAATTGTATTATGTCTAAATATACAAATATAATGGCAAATAAATCAAAATTTAAATTTCAGATGTCGTAATGCGTGCATTTTCGACAATAGATCCGGTCATTTGAATTTCCTCTTTGGGGCTGCACCCCACTCTTTTGTGATAAGCAATAACCCCGCACCGGCTACTGCGGGGCAAATAAATGTGGGGTTCCAACAGCGGAGAGATATACACTACGGGAGTCTGAGACTTGGCCTCCTTCAATACCCAACAAACTATGGCACGAGCACCAAAAGCTTGTCAAAGATGCCATCAAAGACGAGTTCGATGCGATGCATCGGTAGGAGGGACTCCTTGCTCGAGATGCAAACAAGACGGGATATCCCACTGTCAATTTATAGTGTCTCGGAGGGGGACCTATGACCGAAAGAAGGCTCTAGAGTCTCGGGCAGCTCGATCAACGGTCATTTCTGTCGAAGATGGTAGCACCATTCGGGATGAGTTAAGGCAATACTCAGGGACAATGGACGCGATTGACTCAATATCTGAATCTAATAGTGAGCAGCAACCTTATTTTGAACAAGATGAGCCTGATCTAAGTCCTAGTACTAGAAATGGTCATCATGAAAGACTTCCGCAGAATATCATGATGCCATCCTCTGACACATCGATAAGCTCTCCCGATGATACTGAGAGCGAGGGAGCCACATGGTCGTCGGCATTTAATCAGCTTCTGTCGGAACTAAGAGGTCGAGACTATGGCTTAAATACCTCCTCCATCACTTATGTTGGAGAATCATTCTTACTTTCTGTGATTTTAGAAGAAGAGTCGAAGAAACAGGGCCATATGTGCGTACACCACATGGGACCTGAGCCTGGGCGACGATCCCCTAGCGATGCCGGAGAAGATACAAGACATCATCCAGATCATATGCAATCGGATGAGCTGGATCTTCTAAGGTCTAGAGGAGCATTTACTCGTTGCAAGCCAGAAGCAGAAAATGAGTTAATTTCATATTTTTTTGAGAGGGTATATCCTATTTATCCCGTGGTAAACAAATCAGAGTTCGAGAAACAATACAGTGCGAATGAAGTTCCTTGGATACTGCTCCATGCTATTTGCTTCATAAGCTCTATCTTTTGTCCTTTGCAGACAGTATATTCTGCGGGATTTAAAGAGAGGGGTCAAGCTCGAATGGTGTTCTACAATCGTGCCAAAGTGCTATTCAACTTTAATTATGAGAGAGAGAAGTTGGTGATTATCCAGAGCAGTATCCTTCTAAGTTTTTATGTTGGAAAGCCCAATGATATATGGTACACTCATTTCTGGATAGGTCTTGCCGTTAGCGTGGCCGAGACACTGGGGCTACATAGATCTGTTAGCGGTGCGAACCTACCATCGTCGGCTAAGGGCTTGCTAAAAAGACTTTGGTGGGTCCTAGTGATAAGAGATACATTTATAGGGTCGCTATTTGGACGACCACTGCGAATTAACGCAGAGCAATGCGACGTGGAAATGCTTACTCTAAATGATTTTGAAGCTGACATTCCTGACACGCGGGTTGCTTGGTTATATCAAATAGAAGCTGCAAAATTATCCGAAATATTGCGAGATATTGTGAAATATAGACTTCATTCTGAAATTCTTGACAACGACCATGTATCACGTTGTATGATGAGTTTTGATGAGCGATTAGAACTTTGGAAAGCGGATGTGCCTAAAGAGTTGATATGGACGAATTCAGTGAAAGAAACGGATAATTTCTATTCTGCATCGCTTTCTATGATCTATAGCCATCACACCATATACATCCATTTGCGTGGAACATCTTATTTTAGGTCGACAAAGGATAGGGAGGACTCTTATCGAAAAGTGGAGCAGGCGACGAATAGAATAACATCTCAGGCTAGTTTCCTCTCACGTTCCGGAATACTGAAAATAATGCCTCATGAGATCTTTAGTTCTATATTCGCTGCCGAGGTATTTTTGTACTCACTAGTACGCCATCATGATAAAATACTTTCGGAGCTTGCTCTAAGTAAAATTGAGATATGCCAACTTGTTCTTACAGAAGTGGCTGACTTTTGGGATTCTGCGAGTTGGATAACCCATTTATTCAACGGTCTGATCTCAAAAGCAGAATTGGAATCTGTTCCAGACAGATTGCTCACTATGGGAAATTCGTCTAATAGTACGAATTTACCAACTCCCGATGACACTTCTTCTTACTTAATTTCTGATTCAATGGCAGACATGGCGTCATTTTTAAACATTTTACAACGACGAGAGAATCCTACAGATGGCCAAAGTGAGCTGGACGACTTGCTGAAAACTTTTGGAGGTCCACTTCATTCTTAGTTTTATATTTGAGATTGTATTGCTTGGTTTATTTTATATCGACTAGTTGAAAACACGTTCAAGGAACAAGATAATTAAAAACTTGAATTCTAAGGACGAACAAGAATTTTAATATGATTAGCCTTATTCTGCATCAGTTCCAAGAAACCTCCACTCACCACATTTTCCAATTCTACTACTGAAGTTATCATCCCCTCAGGTTTTAGAGCACCTGATCCAAGAGCTTCGATAACTGATTTGAAATCTTCATTGGTATAGCAGATACCACCCGTAAACAGTTTCTCTCCAAAGAGAAGGTCATTTGGATTCAATAGCAGAGCCTTCTCATGAAGTGCAATATTGAAAATAGTTCCACCAGGTCTTGCACATGCAATTGCAGTATCAAGTGTGGACTGAAGGCCGGTAGCATCGTAAGCAATATCTATGCCCGTCTTACACAATCGTTTGCAAGTATCGACAACAATGCTGGACTCTGATCCTTTAGATAGTGGGTTCACCACTTCTGTAGCACCAAATATAAGAGCCTGTTTCTGTCTACTTTCGAAAACCTCTGTTACCACAATAGTATTGGCGCCCATTACTCGCAAGACCTGAATCATTGCAAGCCCTATTGGGCCGGCTCCGAGGATCAACACATTGTCACCTTTGCGAACTTTTGAAACTCTAGCACAGTGCCAAGCCACTGTCAATGGCTCTACAAGGGCCGCTACTTCAAGGCTCACATTATCAGGAAGTTTGAAAACATTTTGAGCTTGAATTACAATTTCATCGGAAAAGCCACCACATGGTGCAGAATATCCCATGTAAGCAATGTTGGTGCAAAGATTGGTACTGCCACTAGAACAGCTAGCGCACAAATCGAGATCAAGGCTTGCACAAGTAAGAGAAGGTCTCATAGTGACTCTATCTCCAACAGAGAGATCGGAGACTTTCGAACCGATTTCAGTCACGGTCCCGGACATCTCATGACCTAGAACAACCGGAATTTCCGATCCAGTGTGAATGTGCTTTGTACCTACCTTTGGAGCCATTACTGGTCCACCAATGTACTCATGTAAGTCAGACCCGCAGATCCCACAAAATCCGATTTTGATTCGAACTTCACGGTCTCTACATGGAGGAGAGATTATTTGATCCAGGCGGATGTCTTCACGGCCGTGAAAACGAAGTGCAGTGATATTGCGATCAGCAATTGAAGGTGACATGGTTCTGATAAACTATTTTTGAAAGTTCACTAGTAACAGTTTAGATGATCTGTATAGGTTTTAAGGATTCGGATTCGGCAATTTGTAGTACAGGACTTCCCCACTTTCGGCAATATAGCTAGATATGTGGGGTACCTGCAGGCCATTGCAGAGGCTTGCATATAGCCGTAGGTTATATGAAGCATTCTCCGCACAAGCCATTATGTAACTGCCGTAGGCGGTCTCTGTACTGTCGAGAACTATATTCATAAATGATTGCTCTACAATATTGATTCTACTTACATCTTATTGTGCTACAAATGTAAATAGCCATTAGGAAAAGCACACACTCAAAACGCTTCATTTGTCATAAACCTAAATATAAAACGGATTCTCAATTATAACAGATAATCAGTTGTCCTTAAACATTTTCTTCAATTGATTCAACATGCTCTTCATGAGCCTTCTCAATGTTACTAGTTTCCCTGATAACTGGTGGTACATATTCCTGTCCTTTCTTCTCATAATACATTCTCGCAAACAATTCGTCCACCTGTTCCAACGAGAGCCGAGCAGTCTCCACAAAGAAATATAGCAAAATTGGTACAAATGCCAGATTGAAAGACGCAAAAATTATGTAGAAACGCCAGTTAATATTACTGAACGCAATCGGAGTGATGAGGACGACCATGTAGTTGAAAATCCAATCAGCACCCGTAGCCAAGGAAGCACCAATATTTCTGAACTGTTGTGAATTGACTTCAGCAGGATAAACCCAAGGAGTGGCATTGAAAAATAACGCAAAAAATGTATTGTATAGGAACATGAAACCGACAGCCATTAGTTGAGTGTTCCTTTCTCCGACACCAAGCCCGATGGCTATCATCATAAAGCTGAACGACATACCGATAGCTCCATAGACCATGGACATCTTTCTTCCTACATGATCGATCGTGAACCATGCAAAAAATGTCCAAGCAGTTAGGTTCATGGCATTGCAGGCATTCAGAATTAACACAACTGAGCTACTCAAGCCAGCAGTGTTTTGAAGAATATAAGGCATGTAATATAGCGCGACATTGATTCCAGATAGCTGTTGCATAGCTTGACTACCTGCACCGAGACATATTCTCTTTAAGTTCTGTAACTCATTGCCTCTGAACAAGTCCCTCCACGTGGTGCTTGCTCTTAACTCTTCCTCGTGCTCCACATGGATCATGATGTCTAACTTTAGAGCTTTAACTTCCTCAGAGTCTTCAGGTAAATTTGTGATCTGTGCTATTACTCGTTGGGCCTTATCCAATCGCTTTTGGGTGACAAGCCATCTCGGGGATTCAGGCAACCAGGTCAACATCAGCATACATACAGCAGCCCATAAAATCTGCAGAGCAACTGGGAATCTCCAAGCCAGCGATGAGTCCACATTACGAATACCAAAGTTGATCCAATCCACTATAACAATTCCAAAATCAACGATGGCTAATTGAATAACAAGAAGTTTTCCCCTGAGTTCGGCTCCACATGTTTCAGATTGCCAAATTGGTATTGTTGATGTTACACCTCCAACACCAATACCAGCAACTGCTCGTCCCACTATGAGCTGGACAACATTACGAGATGTTGCCTGGAGAATAGCACCGATTACATTCACGAAGCAGCCGATGAATATCATCCTCCTGCGGCCCAGCTTTTCGCCGATAAACATGGTGAAGATGGAACCAAAGAAGCACCCAAGGTCATAAGTAGCTGAAATATGACCTATCAAGGTACTTCCAGGATGGTGAAATACGTCAAGGAAATGGGGGTTCACTAACACCCCACTATACAACCCCTGGTCGTAGCCAAAAAGAGTGAAGCCGAAGGCACAACACAAAGTAATTTGAGCAACAGTTGAAAGTCTAAAAACCATGTTGTTAATACTAGTAGACTTGAGAAAGCTACTGATAAGACATATATAAATGAACTTCGATGAATGTCCCCCGGGGGCAGATTACGAAACTAATCGAGCGAAGCCACATTTCGCTACCCCGCATTTCTGCAATAGGAAATGAGCGCTATGTGGGGAAAGCATGAAGCCTATACCGATTTTAAAAGCCTAGGCGGGAACAGCACAGCGCTATGGCGGCTATAGAGGGAGTATTTAGGAAGGGTTTCAGCTAATTCTTTTGTTTCGTTTTATAGACACTTGTAATGAACTCTTACGATAATTCGGGAGCCGATTTGGCACAAGACATCGGCGTGAAGCTCAGAGTAGGTGCTGCGGGAGCAGGACGGATGGGAAAATGCCATATTGAAAATCTAATGAATATTAGGCTGGTAGAAATTGTAGCTATTTGCACTCCTGATCCTATTGAGCAGCAATGGGTGAAGAAACTGCTCCCCAGTGCCGTCATCTATGATGATTATCAAACCTTCATAGAACATAAAGTTTTGGACGCTGTGTTTATTAGTACCCCAACTCCATTGCACAAAGACCAAATATTTTCAGCCATTCATAAAGGTATTCATACTTTTTGTGAGAAACCACTTGCAGGTAATGAACAGGAAGCGTGGGATATATTTCACGAATCCCTTAAGTATCCAGATGTGAAGGTGGCCTGTGCATTCCCAAGGCGTTATGCTAGTCCGTATATTGACGCTAAACGTCGTATTGAGAATGGAGAAATAGGCGAAGTGCTCACATTACGATCACAAACAACTGATATGTACGAGAACACGGCAGCTTTCACGTCTTATATTGAAAAGAGTGGAGGGATATTTGTGGACTCTGCAGTTCATGATATTGATGTATGTCTCTTTCTACTGGGAGCTGACTATCAGCCTACTAGAGCCTATGCGTCAGGAACTGCAAATATGTATCCACAATTTGCCCAGTTTGGGGATGTTGATACTGGAATCGGTATTGTGGACTTGGATGGCGGAAAACTGATGAATATTTTCGCATCTCGTGACAATAGACATGGTCATCACTCCATGACAGAAATCATCGGAACGAAAGGAAAGATTACGGTTAACCGTGAGCCCAGAATATTGCAGGTAGATGTAACAGATCAGTATGGAACTCGCATGATCGCGCCTTTAAATCATTTTGACATTTTTATGGAGGCGTTCAGAGGAGAAGCATTGGCGTTCCGAAATTGGATTCTTTTTGATAGTTCAGTTAACTTTAATTTGAGAGATGCTGCTAAAGCAGTAACCATTGGATCTGCTCTTCAGCGCAGTCTTCGGAAGAGCAGTGCAATTCAGATTTCGGCAGCTTTCACTGAGGTTGATAATTCACAGATTTGAATATAGCTCAGACAAGTACAATTATAACTAAATGAATAGATATTGATATGTATAACAACTAAAAGAAAATTGACATGGATACTTTCTTCAAAAGCTTTTCAAGAGGAGTTCTGTGAAGCAGTCCCGTTAAATGCCCGAATGACCACGAGCCATACATATTCTATTGTCACCCCATCGAATATAAACGTCTGTCTTCAAGAATTCGCCTTTAAACTTAAATCTCAATGGCAATATACAACGGCTTGAAGTGTGATACGAGTATTTCTTTTTCTTTTTCTCTTTCTGTGCGTACATGTGTACATACACCCGTGAACCGCGGTTATATAGATTATGTGGGGACGTGACGTATCGTGTGTAATGAACTCTGTATAAATGATATAGACATCGTCAGTTCTCGATCAGATTATAAGACGATGACGGGCAGTTACGTGAAAGAACCTCGTCTCACAATCATTGGTGGCGGTGTTGGAGCAATTGCTTTAGCCGTAAAGCTCAAAAAAGAGTATTCGTTTAGCAACTTCACCATCTATGAACGAGAGAGTGAGTTCGGTGGAACATGGTACTTGAATACATATCCTGGAGTTGGATGTGATGTACCGTCTCACTTCTATTCATTTTCATTCAATATGAATCCTGACTGGAGCCGGGTTTTCGCTGATCAACAGGAAATCTTAGAATATGTTCGGGATACAGCTAGAAGATTTGATGTTTTGTCCCACATTCAGACCTCTGTAGAGGTAATAGGTGCCAGATGGATGAATGAAGGATTTTGGAGGATTCAATTCAAGAACGTGCAAACTGGAGTTTTGTTCGAGCGTGACTCTGAGATTCTTGTTTCAGCTGTTGGCGTGTTTAACACACCAAAGGATTGTGATATTCTAGGTATTGAAAATTACAAGGGAAAAATAATCCATACTGGAAGATGGGACCATACCTACGATCTCACCGGAAAATCAGTTGCAGTTGTTGGGAATGGATGTAGCGCTGCGCAGTTAGTTCCTTCTATTGTTGGCAAAACCAAGAGCATCGTGCAATTTCAGCGAACTCCTCAATGGATATTTGAACGACCCAATAGGCTGTATACTGCATTCGAAAAGGCAGTTTTCAAATATGTTCCTTTGATCGATCGTCTGTACCGGCTTTCCCTATTCTATGAATCAGATTCACTTCATACCCTTTACTTGTCCGCGACAAAAAAGTCTAGAGATGCCAGACAGAGAGCTCAAAACGCTTGTGTGAAATACATGCTTGAAAACTCACCTAAGAAATATCATGATATTTTGATCCCCGAATTTGACTTGGGATGTAAAAGGCGTATCTTCGATCCTGGCTACTTACATGCTCTACATAATCCAAAGATAACATTAACAACAGAGAAAATATCCAATTTCACGGAAGATGGTTTAACTACACCCTCGGGAAACTATCAATTTGATGCTGTTGTTTTAGCAACTGGGTATAAAGTTCAAGAATTCCTCCAGCCCTTGGAAATTGTTGGAAAAACTGGAATAAGTCTTAATCAATATTGGACCGAAATGGGAGGGGCACAGGCCTACAAAGGATCCTTCATCTCAAACTTTCCAAATTTTGGAATCATATTCGGACCCAATTCATTCCCTGCACACAACAGTGTCATTTATACTAATGAAGTATCTGCTGAATATATAATCAAGACCATGATTTCTCCTATTGTCAGAAACCATTTTGATGTTATAGAAGTCAAGCATGCATCGGAAGTGTATGACTCCTCAAATACTCAGGAGAAATTGAAGGATATGGTGTGGAAATCATCTTGTCACAGCTGGAATGTGAATGCAAATGGCAGAAACACTACTAGTTACTATGACTATGCCTATAAATTTTGGATCAATTTATATTGGCCAAAGTGGAAAGACTTCCAGACTTATGGTGGAAGGGGTACGAAACCATATCATCCAGCCATCAGATTGACTTCAGGCTTTGCCATTGCAATGTTAGGACTAGCCCTTGTCTACTACATCCTTGGTTCAAAACTCTGATCCAAGTAGTTTAGAAATGAAAATAAAAACATATACTTAACAAATAAATTCAACAAAAAAGGAATTAATTCTGTAGATGTTATGAGAGTTGTTATTAAACTGATTGTGACATACTCTGAGTTATCTATATATCATAATAAAGACTTCAATATCAGGCCAGCTCAACCAGTCCTCCTCCCTTACACAGACTTTCAATAACAGCCAGATCATTGAGGGCTTCTTCGGGGCTAGCTTCGATATCTGCATGGCCTGCCTCGCATGCTTTCAAAAATGCATTGATCTCTCTCGACACCCCGTGACTATTTATGGTAGTATCGATAGGGTCACCTTCCAAAGGCTCAAAACGAAGTTTAGAGCCTGCAGGAGAATCACTGATATGAAGAGATCCCTTGGTTCCAATTAGGTACACCGAAGTCATATGCTTGGCGCTGGCAAATGACATTGAAATGGTGCCGGTAGCACCTCCGCTGGTCTTGATAGCTGCATTTACCGTATCAAGTGGTGGTAAATGCTCAGCGTTCTGAGCAAAGAATCCCTTTGTTTCGACAATATTCTCGCCCGAAACATACCGGATCAGGGCTATGTGATGTACTCCTCCGTCGAGCACAAATCCCCCCTGATATTGAGGGGTCTTCCTCCAATCGGTATTGTAGTATTTACCCCCAGTTCCAATATTTCTCCAGATTTGAGCATGTACTTGAGTCAATTGTCCCAAATACTTATCCTGCAACACCCACTTTCGACCAAGATCCCATGCTTCCATATACCTGAACTGTTCTGCCACACTGAATACTAAGTTTTTAGAGGCGTATTTAGCTCGATAATCTGAAATCAAAGAAATCCCAGATTCAACATCTTTAGCAATTGGCTTTTCGGAAAGAACATGTTTCCCCTTTGCAAGGCATTTTCGAATAATATCTGGCTGCAACGGAATGGGAAGCACCACAATTACTGCTTCGATATCAGTACGTTCAAGTAGAGCATCAAGGCCTTTCGTCTTGTGATCCCAGTAGACATCTACAGAGGACAGATATCCTAGCTTTTTAGCTTCTTCAACAAATGCTGTAGCAGCATCCTTTGATCGGGAATATACTGCTTTCAAGTCAACTTGGTTTTGCACAAGTGCAGGAAGATGCTCTTCCTTGGCAAAAATGCCAGCTCCAAGAACCGCAATTCCAACCATCACGACAATTCACAATTCAATATAAGGCAAAATTTGACCAAATGTCCTATTTATACATCTTTCCTGATGAGAGATATTTCCGCAATATTGAATCCCGGGGCGGAAAAGTCATGTGGGGTGCATACTATTAGTACATTACCCCACACAAAGCATGCAGCTAGTGCTGCAACTTAGGTCTGCGACCGTTCAGAATATTACCGATCACATGATCGGGGACCCAAATAGCCAGCTTTCTGACTAGATTGGCATGCACAGCCTGTACGGTAATCTTAGATAAAGTATAGAATAATAATGACAGCAATTTACTTCATTTGCACAATTGCATAATGGCTGGAAGAAGTCTTTGCTCAATGTGAGATAAATCAACAATTAGTATCAAATTGATGCTTCTGAACCATCTGTCAGGCCAAATGAAAACATAATCAATATCTTTTTAACATTTCTGATTTATATATGAACCATAATTGACGTGATTATATAGAAACGAGACCAGAATCTGGCTGGTATTCTATAGAATTACCAAGGCACACTCTGGACTTCGACGTCTTCCAGATTATAGAACCCAAATTTGTATTTCTCCCTGTCCGCTTTGATAAGCTCAACTATTACTCTTGCGCCATCTCGTGCATCTTTGGTACCCGCAAAATTATTGAGACCAGTACTGCAATAACCGGGGCAAGTTATCTGGAACAGAATATTCTTATACTTTTTTGCCAGTTCAACTGTTAGCAGATTTAAGGCAGCCTTGCTGGAACTGTAATACACTGCATTGGGGACTGTGCGCGGTTCATTAGCAAATTGTAAAGATCCTAGGGAGGACGACACTTGGATAACACGAGGATCTGATGATTTAGACAAAATTGGGACAAATAATTCCGTTACAACTGCCACAGATACAGTATTTGTATCCAATACTTTGGCAAATACCGACCTCAAATCTGAGTTATCGGGTTGTTCTGGATAGAGAGCGATAGCAGCATTATTAACAAGGATGTCCAGGCCCCCATTGTCTTCAATTGTTTTGACTGCACTTTTGACTGATTCATCATTTGTGATGTCTATCTGAAGTACCTTAACAACACTTGCTTCAGGAATTGAATTGCCCTTTCGTAGCTCGTTGATTGCTTTCTGGCCACTGAAAGGATCTCGACAACCTAGCCATATATTTGCGCCAGCAACGCTATTTGCCACCTTTTCGACAATAGCTAGACCAATTCCCCTATTTGCACCTGTGATTAGAATTGATACCATGATGTCTCTTCTGAAGTACAGTATGTCTCAATACTCGTAATTTATAGATGCCTGTAAGATAGACTGCTTCAGAAACTGATCCTGCGGCAAATAGCTTCGATTATTAGTCAAAGGCCGATGACCGGGCATTATAATACCTTATTACCGCCGTTAAATCCGACATATGCAACAATGCCTCATCGCTGAGTCAGTATGCAGATAAGTTGATCTCCGCAATCACAATCCAACAGAACCCTCCATCAAACATGTAAATGTTATATATCAATCCAATCATAATTTGAGGTATCCAGATATTGACATTTGGCTTGAGCTTTGAAAATATAACGTTCATTGGAATCGGAAATACGATGCCCTTCATTTTAATTCTATCAGATGTTTTCTTTTTCCAAAGTAAGGTTCGGGGATGGCTTTGCCTAATTTGGTCATCTGATTAGAAATGAAAGCTTGTGGATATTGTAACGGTCAAGCGTAGATTTAAATAATTTTCGAATTTGAATTCCTCGTCATGACATTGGCATTGCATGATGCACATGTCTAGCTGTACCTGCGTTGTGCATATTTAGATTCAGGACAGTTAGGGAAAAGCGAGTAACAAGACCCTATTGAAACAATAATGCCTCCTTTGGTAATCATATACAGCCTTTCGCAGAACTTCTTGGCTTCCATTAGAGATACCAACCGAGAGGGATCAGACCTCGCAATACCATATGAAATGTGCGAGAGGGAGATATACTGTATGTCATTCCTGAACGATATGGATCAGAAAAGCGAAGAACTTATACGAACGATTGGGTTGTAAGTGTAGTCTGATACAGTGAGCTTCATAAAAATATTACTTATTCCTCATATGACGACACATTATTATTATTGCTTGGTTTCGTTGAGCTAACCGATCACGTGATCGCTAGCTATTGTAATTTTCGTAATGCGCGGGGTACCCCGCATTTTCGCGATGACCCAGACATTATTGATCTCGTTACTATGTACGGGAATAGATTGCTGGTAGTGGCCTTGTCTATCTGAATATAAATTCTCAGCGTGCTGCCGTAGTGAATATAAATACTTTAAGTCTGTTTATATCCAAGATGGCGGAAAAGGCCATCGAAGTTCAACATTATGAAGATGTTAATGAGAAAGCTCTTGATAAGATCAATTACAAAGCTGTGAATGTCCGAAGTCTGGCCCTCGCTCAGGCATTGGCCGAGGAGAATCCACGTCCGTTCAGAAAAAGCTTTATCAGGTTATACTCATGCCTTGTCGTTGCATATATGTGTTCCACTACTAACGGTTTCGATGCTAATACGTTTGGAGGTCTATCAGCTGAACCTGAATTTGCCCATTATTTCAACTTGACACCCAGTAATAATGGTGCTGTTGTGGCATTGTATGTTGTTGGCCAGATAGCTGGATGTTTATTTGCAGGGCCATTTGCGGACCATTTTGGAAGGAAAGTCGGCATGGCCTCGGGATCTTTAATTTGTATAGTTGGAGCTATTGTCCAAGCATCATCTCGTACAAGGCCCGATTTAATGGCTGGAAGGTTCATCCTTGGTCTAGGTGCTGTGATTGCTAATTCTTCCGGTCCTGCATATGTGGTTGAAATGGCATATCCAAAGTATCGAGGGTTCCTCACTGGCCTGTATCAGGCTTTCTTTTTCTGTGGAACTATCGGTACGACCTGGCTGGAATTTGGTCTAAGTTACTTACCAGGGAACTCTGTGGTAGCGTGGAGACTTCCTCTTGCTGTCCAGGTTGTTCCATCGCTTATATTGCTTTCGTCTATTTACTTTATCCCGGAAAGCCCTCGATGGTGGTATGCGCAAGGTAATAGTCAAAAAGCCGAAGAAATTCTAATCAAATACCACGGAGATGGTAATCGTAATTCTGCTATTGTGAGACTCGAAATGGACGAAATGGCACAGGTTGTATCCACAACAGGTTCTGATAAGAGGTTCTGGGATTTCCGAGACCTTTTCAGCACTAAGGGCAATCGATATCGTGTATTTCTCGTCGTATGTGTGGCATTCTTCTCAGAAATTGAGCTCCCTCCTACCAGTTATTATCTTCCTTTAATGGGTGAGTACTTCTTTTCCATTTTTCTTAATTTCCTATTTTCTAACCAGTCAAAACTGTTGGAATCACAAGCGTTCATACGCAACTACTCTTGAATGCTCTGCAGACGCCCATCATGATGATATCCTCATTGTGCGGGCTCTGTTTGATTGATCGTTTCGGACGGCGAAAGTTTCTCATCACTGGAAGTATTCTAATGAGTATCTGTTTGTCGATTATTACTGCATGTACTGCCCGCCATGAAAATAATTCTGCTGCTAGTGCCACAGGAATTGTTTTCCTTTACTTGTTCCTTGTCTCTTTTGCGTTCTGCTGGGTGCCAAATCAAGCCCTCTATCCATCTGAAGTTCTGGCATTCAATTCACGAGGAAAAGGTTTGGCTTTTTACAATTTGATACGAAATATCGTTCTGGTCATCAATACATATGTTCCACCAGTTGCAATCGCGGCTGTATCTTGGCGCTTTTACATTTTCTACATTGTGTTTGACGCATTTGGAGCAATTGTGGTTTATTTTTTCTTCCTAGAAACTCGTGGCTGGAATTTGGAGGAAATTGAACATATTGTAAATTCTCCAAATCCTAAAAAAGAGAGTTTACGAAATGAAAAGCTAGTTTTTCAAGAGGCATGAACGATTATTGGGTCAAGCCTCGTTATTTAGTCGGTTTATTTAGTTATTTAGTGATTTAGTAATTTTAGGTTATCGAATTATTCAACTGATTTTCTGTTCTATTGTCATCACTTGGCCGATTGCCCCATAATCCCAAATCACATGTTCGGTTAACTTTCATAACTGTCATTCCTAAGTGTCAACCGTATTTATACCGATGCATATGCGGGCCAGTCAGGCGATGCACCCCACATTTTCGCGTAAATCGACATTTGGGTTATAATAACCTAAGGTGACGTTTATTTTGCCGTGTAGATGACCTCCCCACAATATTCCCCCCGATGCAACTGCATAAATAGAGTCTGATATCCCGATATTAACATCCTTTATACAAAGTAAAATGATATCCGAACAAGCAGCTCGAGAGGGGAAAGATACTTCAGTGGAACACATTGAAGACACCACAACCGTCAATATCTTTCAGGGCCTGAGGGCTGTCAATGTACGGAGTCTAGCATTGTCTCAGGCTTTGGCCGAAGAAAAGCCAAAGCCATTTAGAAAGAGTTTCCTTCAATTATACATGTGTATTTTTGTGGCATATATGTGCTCAGCTACTAATGGTTTTGATGCCAATACATTTGGTGGTCTTTCCGCAGAGCCTGATTTTGCAACTTATTTTGATTTGACCCCCAGCAATAACGGAGCTGTTGTCGCACTCTTTGTTGTTGGTCAGATCACTGGGTGTATTTTTGCTGGCCAATTTGCCGACATGTTCGGTCGCAAGGTTGGCATGGCAAGTGGATCATTGATCTGTGTTGTTGGTGCAATTGTTCAAGCATCCTCCAAATCCAGGCAAGATTTGATGGCTGGGCGGTTCGTTCTTGGAGTTGGTGCTGCTATTGCCAACTCTGCTGGTCCAGCCTATGTGGTTGAAATGGCATATCCGAAATACAGAGGTTTTTTGACAGGTTTGTATCAAGCTTTCTTCTTTTGCGGGACGATAAGCACCACATGGGTCGAATTTGGGTTGAGTTATCTATCTAGCTCCTCAACTATTGCGTGGAGACTCCCGTTGGCCATTCAAGTTATACCATCTTGTATTCTTCTTGCAACAGTGTACTTTATTCCTGAGACCCCAAGATGGTGGGTGGGTCAGGATAACCGGGAGAAGGCGAAAGAAATACTCATCAAATATCACGGGGATGGGAATTCAAATTCTGCTATTGTGAATCTTGAAATGGATGAAATGCTCGAGGTCGTTTCAATAACCGGCTCTGATAAGCGATGGTGGGACTATAGGGATCTGTTCAATACCAAGGGAGCAAGGTATAGAACACTGCTTATTATTTGTATGGCATTCTTTTCTCAGCTCGAACTTCCTCCAACAAGCTATTATCTTCCACTTATGGGTAAGCATTTCAATTGCTTAGTAGTTGAAGTTCGAATATCTAACTTTAGTTGCGACTGTAGGCGTGACAAGCGAGCACACACAACTTTTTTTGAATGCGCTCCAAACACCCATTATGATGATCTCGTCATTGTGCGGACTCTGTGTAATCGATAGATTCGGACGTCGTAAATTCCTCATAACTGGCAGTATTCTTATGGCTTGCTGTTTATCTGTTATAACTGCGTGTACTGCCCGACACGCGGGAAATGTATCTGCTAGTATAGCCGGCATTGCATTCCTATATTTGTTTCTGATCACGTTTGCATTTTGCTGGGTTCCTAATATTGCACTTTATCCTTCAGAGATTCTTGCTTTTAATAACAGAGGAAAAGGGCTTGCATTTTTCAACCTGTGGGTCAATATCGTTTTGGTAATCAACACCTATGTCCCTCCTGTTGCGATAGCTGCAGTTTCATGGAGGTTTTACATCTTTTATATACTGTTTGACGCTCTTGGGGCCATTGTTGTTTACTTTCTATTTGTGGAGACCCGTGGATGGAATTTGGAAGAGATTGAAGGGATTTTCAGTTCCGATAACCCAGTCCAAGAAAGTTTGAGATCGGAGCTCACAGTATTCGATGATGTTGAAGCAAAGGTTTAGTAGACTTTAGTGGCGAGACATAATCATAGCGCTTTCATTATTGTTCTTTTACCTCCATTTGAGAACTCCAACCTGCAGGTAACGGTGTAGGCCTATTGAAGTTCAATTGCTCAATCTTTAGATTTTGAACTCCCTTTGAATACAGTCCCGGTAGTCCACTCTCATAGGGATAGACGCCAAAGGGCCGTCCCGTACTATCAATCCAGTAGGCATTATCAAGTCCTTTTGTGTCTTGACTCGATGGATTACAGGGAGGACGAATGTCATAGAGGCCCTGAAGAGGAGATTCTGATGACACTTGATTAAGCATGACATTCGAAATGCTTACATGGCGGATCGCACCCGAGGGGATCGCGTATAAGTTAATGGCTCCTTCGCACTCCCCGACAATATTTGTAAATTGGACATACTCGACCTTTCCTGGCTGTATTTTGCCATCTCTGGATATAGCTGATATACATATGGGATCTGCTTTTCCCCAATGGCACTCAGCCGTAATGTGACAGTCAAGGGTGATATTGTTGAACAAAACTCGACATATGTTCCCACCATCCCTAGAACTTATACCGATACCTCGATTGCTTTCAAATATTGTACAATTCGACACTACAATATCCTGTATATCCGCATATGTCTCTGTGCCTATTTTAAAAGCACAGCTTTTGGATCTTAGAGTACAATTTGACACTGTGATTTGGCTTGCCTTGCTTTGGATATTTTTGGTGGTTTTTATACAAATACTGTCATCTGCACCACTGATATGACAATCTGATATCCGAACCAATTGACACGAGTCAATGTCTAACCCGTCGTTATTTGATGTTGAGAGATCGTTTTCAATTGTTATACCCGACACTACGACGTTTTTGCAATTTACCAGGTGCACAGTCCACATGGGCGATTGCTCAATTGTAAAGTCATTGAGAGAGACAAATTGGCAATTCTCAAATACAATCACTCGAGGTCGCTTCTCTTTTGGCTGGATATAGCCTATTTCATTTGGCTGCCCTAAGAAGTACTGCCTACCATTGGCGTTAATTAGTCCCCGCCCCGCTATGGAGACGTTCTTCTGATCCAGTGAGTAGAATAAGGCAGTTTTGGAGTTCTCGGCCTCTGATATCGTTTCAATTGATGAAAAATCGTCGTAATTGGAACTAAGTTCAATAATTGCTCCTTGATTAATATTGATTGTCACATTGGACTTCACGAACAATGTTCCCAAAACATAAGTCCCGCTGCCAACAGTCAATTCTCCACCCCCGGCATTGCTTATGTCATCAATGGCGTTTTGAAATATACGAGTAGTTACTTTGACATCCGTTGAACTTTCTATTTTCTGAGAATTCAGACGGGTCCTTATATCAATCAGCATATCTGACTGTAAGTCTTCCAGGATGTCACGTCGGACTGGTGCATCAGCCCTCTTGCATTACTTTATATTGGCTCGGCCTCTCAACCCCACATATACAGATTGTACCAATTAGGCCATGGTGGGGGCTAACTGCCAAATGTATCGGCAATGCACACCGACTTTGCCAAATAAGGAATGTTCACCGAGATTGCAACAGCGAACTATTACGTGCATAATTAGAAGGTTAAGTACAGTATATCACCGTGAAAGCTTAATATTCTGACTGTGTGCGGTTACAAAATAAGAAAAAGATAGCGAGCACCTCACAGTGTTACCGAATTTCTATAAGCGAAAGAAAGATAAAAAGAAATGGCCCGTAGTCTCTTCTAGCAGAAATACTATTCAAAGTTACTAATTTTGAAAGTCCCATTACTGGACTAAATGAGCGTCCAGGACTGAGATCACTGTTAATAGCAAAAGCTTTGAATCTCTGTTGACTGTGAAGCAGTTATTACCTTCCAATTCCTTATTCTGCCAAAGTCTTTAAATTTTACCTACTTTTTAAATAACAATCAATCTCTTAAAGTCGCTTGACACAGTTTACATGTTTATTGTCGTCCGATAATCTGCAACACACGTTCAACACACTCATCAGGTGTCTTGCCCTCGGTATAGATGATATGCTTGGCAAGTCTCTTGTTGCTAGGATGCTCCAGGAAATGCTTGTTAAGACCCAACTCATGACCCCTCCGAGACTCGGTGATCCTCAAAGCCTCTTCTGAATCTCTACATGGCGTTATCAGAATGACATTGTGATATGGCTTGATCAATTCCTCGATTGTTGCTAGTTGCTTCGATTCCTCATATACTGAATGTCCCGCTCCAAAATCGAGAATCTTGCCATGGAATTCATCACCTTCTCTGCTCGCATTTTGTAAGATGTGACAGACAGCCTGATATTCAAAGGTCTTCCAGTGTTTGTAAAAGGCCCAGAGCCCTTGGTCCTCATATATCTTATCTGCCAGTGCTTTGTCGTAGTTATAAGGAGCATACAGTTCGTCTCGGTGTCTATCAAGACTGTAAAGCTCCTTTGAGAGAGCTTTTGAGAGCTGCCTACCCATTGTGGATTTGCCAGACCCCTCTGGGCCTATAAGAATTATTGTTGTGTCTCGTATCGAAGACACTTCCATTGGGTTAGAAATGGATGTTTGAAGCATGATATTGTCGAGGTAGGCTTGAAAACACAGCTATTTGAATTTGCGCTGGTGTGAGTCACTGTTACGGTCATTGATAGGAAATATTTACGCGCAAGTATTTATAATGGGTGCTAGATAACATTCATTATTGAAGTTTAGAGTGGTCTTCTGTTTTAAGGTGATCGTGAAATAAGTAGAGTTAAGCTTGTAGTAATAGGAGTTATCACTAGATTGTGAAACTTAAGCTCGTATTTAAGAGTCCTAATTATGAACATGATGCACATGATAAACATGGAACACATGAACGTGCATATCCCAATGAGGTAATATGTCTCAGGGGTAGTCCAGCTACTAGATGAGATAATACTGCACTGCCACCCGGCACTTGAGCCATTTATGCCGGTAAACTGAAAATGGACCAACCGTTCGCCGAAAATACCACCTTAAAGCAGAGCTAGGCATTGGCCACATACGGCCCGGTGGTCTTGAAGCTAATTCCCTCGATCCGCTTAAGAGGTTGCTTCTTGGCAAAGGTGCATAAATAACGCATTGAATGCGGCCTCAGAACGAGGAGACGACAGGAGTGAGGGATTTTGGCATATTCCTACAGGTTTGCGGTGCGGTAAAATCCAGCCAAAGTTACAAGGATGCAAAGTTACTGTCACAGCCATCATAATTGAATAGCTTCGATTATGCCAAGCCAAAAAGTTAAATTTTTGTTTCTCCATCAAAGTCATCTGTGGGGTTTCGCTTGACTTGTTAGGAGTAGTCATTTTATAGTTTTACATATTTTCTAATAGAGCGTTTATTGTAGAAGTATTCTAATCATTAAACAAATTTTCTACCAGGAGAGCTTAGCAATAATACCTTTAGGAAAATTCCTTGCCAGTAGTTTTCGAATTTCGTCCATTCCCAGGATTCCAAATGATAATGCAACGGGAATCAGCCAGAATTCGATGGGTACAGGAAGTGTTCCGAAAAGATTGTTAAGACCTGGCTCCTCTGTCACGAAAATAGCCGTCACTAATCCCATAAGTATCCCTAGTGGTATCCAGGGATTTCGTCGGGTCTTTCTGATTGGGTCCGCCTGTAATATACTCATCTTTCTGTTTCGAACTGATAACAAATTTCCCCACTGTAGAATCACGAGCGTAACGAAAAAGACACATTGACCAGTATTGTTGAATTTGATCAACTCCGCTTCGGAATATCCGTAGAATCCATCAGAGTACTTTTCAAAGGCGAAGAAAAGCTTGTTGACAGGAATCTTGGCATATTTCCACATGTAGAAGAAAAACATTGCATGAGCAGTGATGGTTTCCATAATACCGACAAAGAAATAGCTCTGACCGTATATCTTCAAATTGATCAAATGATCTTTCTTGTGATTCCTAGGAGGAAGTGATAACAAATCAAATTCCTCTTTCTCCATTACCAATGTAAGGCATTGGAAAAGGTCAGTGAAAACACAGATTATAATCATCAGAAATGAGCTTAAAGGCAACGGGACTCCAAAGAAAACGTTGACTAGAACCGGCCAAACTTCAGAAAAACTTCCCGCTGGTAGGAGATAACAAATCACCTTCTGGAGGTTTTGAAATACTAGACGTCCTAATACAATGCCATCAATAATCGAAGAAAAGCTTCCGAGTAGAATAAGATCTGCTGCTTCGATAGCAACATCACTTCCAGAAACAACAGCAACTCCAACGTCGGCTGCCTTAAGGGCAGGTGCATCATTAACGCCATCTCCTGTAACCGCTACGACCTCATCTCTCTTTTGATAGGACTCAACAATGCTGAGTTTCTGTTCCGGTGTAGTCCTAGAGAATACAACCTCTTCATAGCAACAGATAACATCCCAATGATCCTCCGTAGCTGCCTCAATATCTTTGCCCTCTAGCAATAAACTCATGCTTAAGAATTGATCTTTAGACCATGGCTTGACTGGAGGTATCCGAATCTTATTTTCAATATCAGAGAAGGTATCTGGAGATCTACTGGTGGTAAATATCCCAACCTGGCGAGCAATAGCGGCAGCTGTGAGCTTGAAATCACCTGTGACCATAAAAAATCTGCAACCAGCTCTTCGGCATTCGGAAACAGTATTTGAAATTTCAACTCGTGGTGGATCAATTAATCCTAATAGTCCGATAATTGTAAGTCCCTGAAAGCAGTTCTGAGTAGCCTCTTCTCCAAAGGAAGGGTTATTGCAATCACTGAATGGAGTGTACTCTCTTGTACATAAAGCTATGACTCGCTGCCCATTGGATGCCCACTTCTCTTGAAGTCTGGAAATATCTTGCAGTTTTGATTCTGTTATCTTCTCACGCTGCTTTGTTTCACTGGAGTAAT
Organism: Sugiyamaella chiloensis; assembly: GCA_030578775.1. NCBI lineage: Eukaryota > Fungi > Ascomycota > Dipodascomycetes > Dipodascales > Trichomonascaceae > Sugiyamaella > Sugiyamaella chiloensis. The sequence continues at coordinate 174,974 of JAKTZE010000003.1, forward strand.
AATACTCACAGGCTTTCAATACAACATCAGGGGCACCCTTGCAAAACACTGTAAGACTAGTCTGATCTTTTTTAGCATACAAAGTCATCATCCATTTGTTAGAAGAGTTGAATGGGATTGAGAATACCTTTGTAAGATCAGGGTGATTCTTAGATGACATCAGGGATGCAAATCTTAGAACCGCAGCATCGGTGGCATTTCCAATAATAGAACGCTCTGGAATTGGATTTGAGATTGTTTGATTATCAAACTTTGCATCATTACACAGAATGGAAGCTTGGTGCATTAAGTTCATGGAAACATCATTATCGCAATCAGACGCTATAGCCTCGTCTGCAGACATTTCCCTGTCTGTGAACCCGGCAGATTGCACAAACATTTTATTCTGTGTCAAGGTACCAGTTTTGTCAGAGCAAAGAACACTAATACACCCTAGAGTCTCCACTGTCGACAGAGATTTAGGTAAGATATTCTTTTCTTTCATCCTTCTAGCGATGAGGGACAAAGTCAGAGTAACAGCAATGGGAACACCTTCTGGAGTAAATGCAACTACCAATCCCATACAATTATCCAGAAGGGAAACAACATTGATAAATGCAAAATGGTCTTTCCTCAGCCATGCTGCCCATACTATGGCTACAAGTGCAATCAATGATACAGTCATAGTCACGATAATATAAATGAATCTGGTTATCTCTCTTTGAATCAAAGTAGGCTCTTGCTTCCTTGAGCTGGTGAGGTGTGAAATTCGTCCTATAACAGATCTCTGGCCCGTTAAAAGGACCATTGCTTTAGCTTTACCATTGGTAACGTGGGTACCCATGAGTGCAATGTTTTTAGCTTCCAAGAAAGAATCTTCAACAATGTCAGAAGTTCCAGACACTTCTTCTGATTCTCCAGTGAGCATAGCCCTGTCAAATCTAAGATCGCTTGATGCTTCTAGTATTCGCATATCTGCTGGCACCTTTTCACCGGATGACAATAGAACTATGTCACCTACAACTAGGTCTGAGGCAGGGAGCCTAGTGGTACTTCCATCACGTATTATAACAGATTCGGCAGGAAGTAAGTTCATGATAGAGTCCATGACACGACCAGTTGACCAGTCTTCCATTGCGGAAAATAAAGCTTGAAGAAATATCACGATAAGTAAAAGAACAGCCAAAGAAAGGTTAGTATTGGAGGGTGGATTGCTTAAAGGCGGACGCCAACAAATGAAGAAAACAACAACACCAACCCAAAGAATAGAACAAAATCCACCAAATATATATCTCAGCATCTTCCAGATATACTTCGGACGCTTTTGAATTAGCTTATTTGGACCATCCCTTTGCAAACGTTGATTTGCCTGAGAAGATTCTAATCCAGTAAACTCATCGACGTTGAATGCCTTGCAAAGAGCATTTGAATCATTAAGCTGGAAATCTAGTTTACTGAAATAGTCTTCGTTCCCAGTGGCTGACTTGTCGTTATGACCTGAACGATAAGTTTCTGACACTTGGAAAGATAGAGTTCTATAAGCAATGACAAGACCGGGATTGGTTACAGAAGTTTCAGCCAAATCATTATCAGTTGATAAGTATTGCGTATGCGTATTTGGTGTGGACTCTGTGGACTCAAATACAACGCTTCGCTTGTATTGTTCATCGGCTGGTAACTCTGTAGTTTCCATCGTTAAGTACCGAATAGTTTATGGTGGTCCTGGTAGTACTTATAGTGGCGTCGGTACGCGACCCTTGTCACGGATGTCATACTCCGATATATCAGCATACTTTCGAATAATCGTTGCTTTTTCAGATATATTTGAGACTCGCTTTTTTGCGGTAATTGTAAGCATCTTCAAGTATGCGCAGAAGAAAAGCTAGTATAATTGTAGATTATGTAAAATCGGTTTAATTTACAGTACTTATCTTAGAAAAAAATTGAAATATATAGTGTATCTATTTGCTCGAACATGTTTTCCGTTACTGCTGCGAGATTTGCTGGTGAATTCTCTGATCTTCTCTAAGGATTCATAGCTTCAGCTTTTCTTAAATCATATCTGTTTAGAGCACAAACTGAGGCATTTCCAATAGTTGGTACGCAAAGAAAATGTAATGCTTGATCTTCAATAGAATGTTTCTACGAGGGATTTTGGCATTGTTTGGGGCTTAGACCCGTGCATCATCAGATCGGGCATTGAGGCATTTTTGAAGTTATGCACCCAAAAGTAGTTTATGCATGAGGAGAGACCCAGAAAATAGTCTATGCGACACTATAATTTCCTATATCCACGTATATTTATGCGCTATTTCTTTTTGCTTCCACAGTGAGTCCGCAGGGGATAGCTTGATGTGGATTTACGGTAAAAGTAGGCTAGATCGTCATTATGCATGAGGTGTCTGTCCAGCACCAAAATGTTAAATATGGGCTATGGGGCCACCGAGGCCAAAAAGCCATCATTTTTCGGGGTCAAACACTTTTGCTATCTTATACATACTATATCGTATATCAGTTCATCTAATAGAGAGTTGCAATATATACCACATCAAACTAAAGCAACAAAGCATTTATGTCATTTCAACGTGTCGAAAGTGTCGAAAGTGTCGAAAGTGTCGAAAGTGTCGAAAGTGTCGAAAGTGTCGAAAGTGTCGAAAGTATGAAGCATGTATTTCAACAGCTAATCATTTCAAGCCGATATTATCAAAATCAACCGCCAACCGAGAATAATCGGCAACATTGGCAATAACAGATTTCTATTGGCCATTCAATACTAGCCATAATATCAGAGTTTCGGGACATACTCTTCAGTCGAATATTCTGGTGTGGAAAATACACATTGATGCTTTAAAGATAATATCGCGGCATTCTGGAGTGCATCCATGTCCCATAGGGCCAAAGATGGAATCCTCTAAATGAAGCTACAAGAACCAGTTCTCAAAAATACCACAATTACTCTTTGATGCCTAGATGTGCAGATATCAGAGAACCCACAACAACTTTGCCAGTGACAGGACTAAAGTCGATGGTATTATTCTCACCATGGTGGTCATAATAAATTTATGCAGGATATTATCAAAGAAATGGAGTTTTATGTTCAGACTTTTCTCACATTTGCAGTAGGGAGCCCGCCTTCAGCTTGCACCCTTTAGAAAAGATCCTTCGCTATCTGATCTGTGATTTAACAACGGAGTTTGGTGCGGACGGAGGGAAGAATGTGGAGGCTGTGAGAATTGGTAGTAACTAGACATTGTCCGGTGATTACGAAGCATGGTAGAGAGAAACATATACGCCAATCCTTGAGAACGTGGTCTGTTATACAGTAGATTATCTGATTGGCTATTTCTCCCTCGATCACTACCGATTGTCGATCCCAAGTGCTTCGGTGATAACCGATATAACCAATGGTGGGCATGATATGCAAAGTTGCTTATTCCGGGCATTACAGGATGCCCTCCCCTGATCAGGATGATTAGTTGCAGCAGCTGGAAGAAGTATCTGGTGATTAACCGGGGGATAACTCGTGGGTGGCATCTTTAGGTAGTCCGATGCAATTCCTGCAGGCGTCAACCACAAATGGTAACATGTCACACCTTAAATACTATATTAACGATAGTCATGCCATTGGCTGTCCAAATTATCATCGGCTATTTGCAGGGAAAAAATAAAACAGATGTAAGTCTGTTCAAGAGAGGATCAAATCAAAGATCAGTATACCGACCCACAAGAGTTGATTTTGCCGGCAGCTGAGCTAGTCCGATTGTAATTGCGTTAATGCAGCCATATTATATTGTGCATCTCATGCCAAGACTTGTGGTGCTGGGTAGTTACTAACTACATGTAGGTCAAGTGACATTTGCACTAATGGACTTGGCTTATCTTGACATTTGACGTCCAAAACGGGCAGAACCTTAGAATGGGGCTTAAATCAATAGGTTGAAGTGAAACACCATTTATTTCCACAATTGCATTAAAAAAATGGATCCATAGGGGCCTACTATCTCGTCACCATTCAAACTAAGTTGCTGATAAGATTTGTGTGGTAAAACTTCAATATGTCGATCTATACGTGTTCCACTTGGTGCATACATGATCGACATTTCTAGTTACCTAGCTTGTCGAGATACCCCGTTCTGACTGGCTCTATTTTTCATACGGCACCAACTTTTGTGTGGACTAAAGTTCCGAAACCCGACCTGATGCCCTGTTATCTCTTGGCAGCCACGAAGCCTGCAACCCCGATAACAGCTATTTCCCAAACAGGAAGTCGTTGCACGGTGATAGATGATGTTGTACAATTCAACTAGACAAATCACAATGAGAAGAAAATTATGAGCGACGATCAACGACGAGGCCCACCTCAGTAATTGCCGTGGTATATATGCTGAGGGCCAGCTCTTTTTTCAAAAGTATTCATTGACCAGTATGAGTAAGTTGCAATGAATATGTTCTCCTTTTTTCCTTCCACCTTTTTTTGAAGTATTTGTGTTGTAAATCACAAATAAAAAATAAGTGCAATAAGAAATTTAAAAAAAATCCTTGTTCTGCTGTGGGAAGCTAACCGCTAGGCGGACCAGGTGAATTAATTGAAGCAAAGGATGCTGTCATGGTTGAATCCACTCCAGTGGAGAATTCCGATGACGAATTCCCAGCACCGACAAAGGAAGAATTAAATACTCTTCGCAAGGTTGCTGACCGAGTTCCTCCTATTGCTTACACTTTATGTATCGTGGAATTTGCTGAACGAGCTTCTTACTATGGTTGCTCAAATGTGTTTGGTAATTTCATTCAATTTCCTTTGCCAAAGGATGGAAATGGTGCTGGAGCACCACCAAGAGGAACTGAAGAAACTGCCGGTGCACTGGGACAAGGCCTCCAGGTATCTTCAGCTTTAACGCTACTCTTCACCTTCCTAGCTTTTACCGTCCCTATCCTTGGTGGTTACATCGCTGACACTAAATTGGGACGTTATAAGACCATTTGTATTGGAACTGGTGTTTGTGGTCTAGCCCATATTCTTATGGTCTGTGGTGCTGCTCCTAGCGTTTTGAAGGCTGGCCACGGTATGGCACCATTTGTTATTAGCCTTATCATTCTCGCATTTGGCGCTGGATTATTCAAGTCTAATATTGCACCAACTATCATTGATCAATACCCTCACACAAAACCATTTGTTAGGACCTTAGCCTCTGGAGAACGAGTGATCGTTGATCCAGAATCTACCGTTCAGAAGATGATGCTGACTTTCTACGCTCTCATTAACGTTGGAGCATTCTTCGGAGTGGCCACCACCTATTCAGAGAAGGATGTAGGCTATTGGCTTGCTTTCCTTCTTCCAGGAGTTTTATGTAAGTAACGGTGACCAATTTTTTTCTTGTCGCCTATTTCATCACTAACATCAGATTTTTTGATGCCAATTGTTTTGGTATTCGCATATAAGCGAACAGTCCGACGTGCTCCTCAGGGAAGTGAGCTTGGAAAGGTTGTCAAAATTATTGTTCTCGCCATCAAGAAAGGAGGATGGAGAAAATTCGGAAAGGCTGGCTTCTTCGATTCTGCCAAGCCAACACATCTCATTTCTGATGGAACAACCACATTCCGAGGAAAGGAGATTGATTGGACCGATTCATTCGTTGACGATGTTAAAAGAACATTCGAGGCTTGCCAGATTTTCTTGTTCTTCATTATTTACAACTTGAACGATGGTGGTATTGGAAATATCACCGGATCTCAGGGAGCCTCTATGACTACCAAAGGAGCGCCTAACGATCTTTTGAGTAATTTCAACCCTCTCACCATTATCGTGCTTATTCCCATTCTCAACTACGTTGTTTACCCAACTTTGAGAAAGTATAAGATCAATTTTGGCCGTGTCACTCGAATCACCTTTGGATTTATTCTTGCCGCCATTAGTTCCGCCATTGGTGCTATAATCCAATGGAGAGTATACAAGACTTCACCATGTGGATATTATGCTACAGAGTGTGAAATTGGCACTGGTGTGAGTCCCATGTCTATTTGGTGGCAGGTTTGGATATTCGGCCTTGGAGCTGCTTCAGAATGCTTCTGTAATGTCACTGCCTATGAATTGGCTTATGCCAGATCCCCTGCTAACATGAAGGGTCTCGTTATGTCTCTCTTCTTGTTCACCACTGCACTTTCCACCGCCATCGCCGAGGCATGCACTCCATCCCTCACGGATCCAAACTTGATCTGGCCGTTTGTAGCAACATCGGTTGTTGGATTCGTCATTGCTCTGATCTTCTATTACTACTACAGGCATCTTGACAATGATGAGTTCTACAACCCTTCTAGTCAGGAAGATGTCCCTCTTCTTGCTCCCACCGAGTCTGACAGTGATGAAAAGCCTGTGCCAGAGAAAGTTTAGATGCTAAAGTCCCGACTGTACTTCTATGAATAAACAATTTGCTTCTGTAATCAACGTTCTCAATTTCTAACATTTACTGATTATCTAAGTTTTATTATCACTATCAATGTGACAATCAATTATGTTACACGGGATCCACCCGCAGCAAGTTGGGCTATCTATAACTATAAGGTTTGCCGGAAGGTTCTCTATCGTGCATAATCAGGCATGACATATCACGAAGTAACGGAAAAAGCCTCCGGATGTCGGAACGACAACCGTAATAATGGTGAAGCATCTAAAATCGTCTCTCCTACAGCCGCGATTGTATTGCAATGTTACATCCGTTCTGAGGGGAAACTGTAGGCACATGCGAGGATCGTCGTGCCAATTCATAGTTGACGATAAATCGGACACATGCACTAATGCATAAAAGGTCCGACAAAACTTCTAGATTGACCATTAGAGGAACGTAAAGATTACAAGGACAGCTGAACAAGATGATCAAGTCATCATTGATTCTAGGGATCACCAGTTTAGCAATTGCGCTGGCAGACTCTGATTTCGGCCATCCCAAGCCATCTCCATCACCAAATTGCTTTCCATTTGGCAATGCTGTACTCAACAAAGATATGATCCCGCCAAGAATGTCACGAGAGGAGTGGTGGTGCCCACAATCTATGATGTACGGATTTCTTGGGTTTTCTTATCCAATGGAATACGAATGTGATGCTCAGGGGTATGACAAAATCAATAGTGATTTTCAAGCTATGAAGAGGGACTTTGGAGCAACAATGATACGAGTGTACTTACCACAATGTTACACGACTGAAATTTGGGAGAATCTTCTACAGGCTGGAGTTGAGAATAATATGGCAGTTATATTGCAGGTCGCATGGCCCCTGAACGGAGACGCATTGAATAACTGGGAATTAATTAGAGATTCGATTTACGAAGTTCTCGAGAACAGCCCTCATAAGGTTATGGCTCCTTATGTCTTTCACAGTGCTGAGTTTGGTACTGAACCAATCGGTGATTCAGATGACTCTCTGGATAATGGAAATGATCACACCCCATTCCTGAATGAACTGGCTGCATTCAGATCAAAGCTCAAGACTTATGGGATTCCAGTTGGTATCAGCGAGGACTGGGATCGTCCAGGGATCATGAGTGGATCGAATGGAACCGGATTGGGTCCGGTAGGGGAGCAAGTCTTGGCTAACAGCGATTTTGTTCATGCTCATATTATGCCATACTATCACAACAATTACTTCGAGAATCAGTCATGGGCTTACATCAGTAGCCAAGTGGAGTGGTATAAGCAAAACACCCCTGTTCCACTAATAATTTCAGAGGTGAGTCATTGATTTATGGTGCCAAATTTTAGGCTTTTTTATCTACGGTTTATATTAGAACTGAATACTAACTAGACTCAATGGGCGTGGGACTTTAATATTCTTCATCAAGGAGGTCATGGACTTGGATGGACGCTTTGCGATTGTGGACCAGAGCAATACAACAACTTTTGGAAAACCTACGATGACAATTGTCCTTTTTTCAAGGAGAATAACGTAGGATGGTTCATTCATTCTTGGCAACAGGAAGGTACTTTTAACATGCTTATGCCAAATGGATCGTACGCTATTCCCAATTGGCGCCCAAACAAATGGTGCTGAAAGAAGCCAATGGCTGATATATAGATATTACAGATCTTGAACGATATCGAGCAATTTCTTCTTCGATTTATTAAATTAAAGTAGACTATAAATTAAGCTACATTCCCAATGACAAATCTGTTAGGCAAATTAGTTGGGCACCGTTTCTGAAATCACGTGGCCGGTATCGGATCACGGGCCGACGTGTCTGACTATATAAGCAGACACTAGCAACTTAACAATTGATTAGATCTAGTATCCAATGGCAAATATTATTCATATTGTCCATCTAAGCTTTCTTCCTGTTGCTACAGCATCTGACAAGGACGAAGTTTGTAAGCACTTTTTGTCTCTTAAAGACCTATGTGTTAGTACCTCCACAAATAAGCCGTACATTTTGTCGGCTAAGGGAGGTTTAGATATGAGTCCTGAAGGGCTACAAGTATGTAATATTCACAGAAAGAAGTATAGACTGACTATAGAAAGGCTTTACTCACGCATTTGTGCTGGAGTTTGCCAATAAGGCAGATCGTGACTATTATATTAGCACCGATCCCGCTCATATGGCATTGGGCAAAACAATGTCTGGCAGAATTGACCAAGTTATGGTAATGGACATTGTTCCTGGCCAGTTTTAGTGTATAATCCAGTAGTTTAGTAATATTTTCGTTCACTTTTTATTGTAACGTTGTATTCTTCTCTGCATATCTTCGGTTCGGGCCCGAATGCAAGATAATGCAACCACTGACATTGACAGGTACGAAGCGGAGTTCTGAACCTATGTTGAGTAGTGTAAATCTGATTCCCCAGCTGGAAGCGTAGATAAATTGTATATTCACAATTCGTTTAAAATAGATTTCAGTACTATCGAAAGGAGAAAATTGGAATTTTATACATAATTACGACAACATTGGCACAATAGAAACTAAATCTAAACTTCAACTTGGATTTCAGATTCTTCGGGAAATTTGTAGCTTTTAAACTGACGGATTGGAACCTTGGCGTGAAACATCCTATCAAGCTCGTCGAATGTTCTGCCTTTTGTTTCAGGTAAACGAAAGTAACACCAAATAGCCGCCATTGCGCTGAGGCCAGAAAAAAAGAAACCGCATTTTCCTCTCCAGTTAGCCACCGCTGCATTCATCATGTAAGGAAATGCAACAGTCATCACAATCTGGAATATAGAACCAGTAGATGCCGCCAATGCGACTGTCTGTGACCTCAGACGAGTAGATCCAATCTCTGCAAAAATAACAAAGTTAACAGGCCCTACACTTCCCTGAAATACAAACGTCAAGATATCAAGCAGGCTGGCCTGGGCCCATGCCAAAGATTTCCTGGTTGTGTAGTTAGGAACACAGTCGAGAATACCAATCAAAAGTAATGTAATTGCCATTACTCCTACCCCGCCCATGAATATTGTCCGTCGACCAAAAAATGACATCAGAAACCATGATGAACAGGTAGCCACAAACCCAATAGCAGTGTTGCCAACTCCCATATCAAATGAAGCTTCAACTGGGAGACCTGCCAATTCAAAGAAATAAACCGCATAACCGATTAGAGAGATTCCAGTAATAACCTGCCAGACTTGAACCATAAGTGCAACTTCAGTTCTGAGCCTATTTGTGCCTCTGAAGCACTCAAGGTAGCTGGTATCTCTTTCGACAGAGGCTTCATGCAATGTGGTAGTCTGTATCATTGCCAAAGTGTCTTCAATATCAATTTTTGGATGATTATTGGAGAGTGATCGCAATGCTTTTCTAGCGTCATCCACTCGGCCTTGGCGTACTAACCACCATGGTGACTCTGGTGCAAAAAATAACCCAAGGATAAGAATTGGAGTCCAAATCCATTGAATGGCAAAAGGAATTCTGTACGCCCATTGATCTGTTCGAGTAGAGACACCTTGACCGACCCCAGAAGCTATGAACTGTCCAATGACGTAAGCTAGATTCATTCCAGCATTAAGAATACCACGAAGAGCGATTGGGCATACCTCTGAAGCATATGTTGGAGCGAGCACGACATATGTTCCATACATGATTCCTCCCAAGAACTCACCCGCTGCCAATACATTAATATTTGTAGCAAACATTTGAAGAAAGATGAAAGCCGTGGTCAGTGATAATGATACCGCGAATACTTTCTTTCTCCCATACCGTTCCATGGGATATGATGCAAAAATCGCGCCAAGAAATTGACCCACTGGAGTTCCCATGCCTAAAACATTCTGCCACTTAGCCGTGACTTCGTAGCCAATATCCGGACCATAATACTGTCCATATTTCTTGGTGAATGCAGGTAAAGCGTACATGGAATAAATAATTCCAGAATCATATCCCACCATCACCAATGACCAAGCAAACACTGTAGCATATAGAATTGCAACAGGATACAATTTAATAGCCTCGATTGTGCCCATTGAGTGCTCATGATCTGCAGCATTCTTTGCTCTCAGTTCAACTAAAATTTCTTCCTTCTCGTCCACATCAGCAGGGACTTCAGCCGTCATTTTCACTTCAGACATTGTGGAGTAATATCAACTTTTTAGAAACGATACTTATATAAATGATCCACACACGAGCTTTACGAAGCCGAGAACCCCGGATGCTGTCAAAACAATGTTACGATCCGAGACCTCGCATTATGTGCATATGCCTACTTTTGCTTTCTGGATTATTAGCGGCTATTTGGAAATCGGTTCCTTTGGATTGGTTGCCAGGACGGGGAATGTCTGCAACGTTACATCTTATCTTCCCGCTTTCACGACACTGACAGCCGATCGTAACCTGATATGGATAATCAGAGGATCATCAATTTCCTTATATTGACACATGCAGGCGGAGATGTTATCCGATAAGAACCAAGCACATCCGGAAAGTTGTGAGTACAGGCAACTAACCCGTAAACTAATTTTGTTAATATTTTAGAACGATACCCACTACAGATGTAATAGGAATATTTGCAATCTAGAACTTTCAATTAATTTTTATAGATATAAGTTAACTTTAAGTTATAACTAAGATAAGCATGTTGTTAATGCTGCTCCACGAACTGAAGGCCAGCTGAAGTAGAGCCCAGATTGACTTCTGATTTAACAATCTCATGACTTTCTGGCGGACCAAAGTAACTTTCTCGAACTCCGCCAAAGTCAATAACAATCTTTTCGAAGATGACTCCAGGCTGTAATGCCCAGAGCTTGAGTGTCCTCTTGCCTGGTTTGATAGCATGCGTAGACTTAGATCGCCAAGCATTGTTTGTAACGGCCTCGTCCCATCCATCCGGCATATGTACACCAGAAAAGTCATCCAATCCAGAGCCCTTGTTGGGCACAAGTCGAATCTCTTGAGGTTCAGCATCATCAATGGCAATTGCGTATTTCAATGGATCATCTTCTCCAGCAAAATTAAGAGACGGTGCCAAATAAATGGTGATATTAGCGTCAGAAAGGTCAGAAAACGTAAACAAATCATACTCTAGAAGAGGGGACTCAGAGGAAGATCTGCTGGGGGTCAGAACAGGCCATAATGTAACTCCGGAAAGCGTATGCCCAAAGTCAGGTAAAATGACATACTTCGAGTCTTCAACATTGGTTACATGACTGTAATGCTCTGCTTCAATACTGATATGACCATCCGACTCGACAAATCTGCCATCCACCCCGTCTGGTACATATCTCTTATTGACAGGAACATGAATCATTGAAAGTCGGGGTCGACTTGTCCCGACCCAGTTCTTTGGTTCCTTTCCATGGCCAAGGAAAGTACAGTTAACGGTAGCAAAGGAATACCCTTCAGGGGCTTTATCCCAGTCAACTGATATGTAAACACGTTCGTCCTTACCTCGTGTGCCTCCAGTTACTCCTCTTGATTTGCTCACTTTAATATATGGATCCAGAGGTTCAAGAATCCACTCGGTCTCATCATTTCCTCTGGAAAAGATATCAATATATCTTGTCTCCGGTCCATAAGGATCCATAGGAGGAACCTGAACAGCCATACCATATTTGTAAAAATGGAATCTATCATCCCCAGGAATCGAAGAATAGTTTCCTTCCGCTGAGATACCAACGCTTCCAGGAAGGGCAGTTTGCTTTTTCTGGATCCATGCTAAACCATAAATGGCATTTCTCATCGGTTGCTGGAAATATTGGTATCCCAAATGAGTCTGATCCATAATATGATCCCATCTTCCGTCTAAAATACTATGATAGGCATCAGTCAAATAGGCATCATCATCGAAATATTCCAGAGCCGTGAACGCAGCTTCATTGGTCTTTGTACGCTTTTGCTCTAAGTACAAATTATTGAATCCGGTATATATGTGGACAGCATTGACAATGAACCCAGCCTTGATAGGGTACAAGATCATTTCAAAAAAACCGGCCTTGTCAGCTTCCATAAGCTCATCAAAAACTGCCTCAGCTCGAGCCGTCAAGTTGGCCCACTTCTCTAGTACAATCTCTGCTTCGTTATAGTTCAGAGTACTGTAGGTTGTGGAGTTGATCATTTCGAATTTCCTCCATCCAGTGTACCTGGAGAAGGTGTTGATAATGTCGCCGATCTCTTTTGCAAACCGGTCGCCAAAGTCACGAGCAGCCCATAGTTCCATCCATTCATTTACATTTCCATAGGTCCATCGTTCCATATCATATGCACTTTGTTAGATGGTGTAATTATAGTCTCTGTAACTCACATGTCGAAGAAATAATTAAGCGGTACCTCTAACGGTTTAATATCACCAACATTAACTACCCAGAGTTGGTCAGCTTTTCGAGAATACGCCAAATTCAATTGCTCCCATGCTCTTTGATAATTAACTGTGTTTTGCCACTTATAGGCTCGAGGCTGTCCAAGGTATTCACTAGTTAGTACAATTGACACCAAAGTTTTATAACTCACAAATGGTAGTAAATACCGGCTCCTCCAGGTCGATCCATCTCCTCACCAATGGGGAGCCGTCTGATATTTCCCCAGTTATCATCACTCCAAAGAAGAATAACATCGTCAGGAACTGACATACCACTCTCGAAGTAGCCCTGCACTTCTTTGTACAAGCACCACATCTGAGGAATATCTGATATGTTTTTGTCAGGAATATAGGTTTGTAGGAGTTCTCTTTGAGTTCGAACGACATCGTGCAAGGAATCGATAGCCTCTTCGGGACTAAGACTCATCTCGTTGTCATCAAAACCTCTCATAGCAAGGTTATATACACCTTCATAGTTTCGAGCTCGTTTGATACCATATTCCATAAATGGCTTCACAGTGACATTATTAACATCCCACTGCCATGTTCCTTCACCATAGTGGACCCATTCCTCCTTGGCTCTAAGCAACGGTTCGGTATGACTGGCACCCATTACCACGCCATAAGCATCTGCAAGTGGTTGACTAACGGGATCATCTACAAAGAACATACTGGCCCACATAGCAGGCCACATATAATTTCCCTTCATACGTAAAATAAGCTCATAAACATGAGCATAGAAAAATTGGTTAAAGCCCACACCCCATTCAGCTCGTCCAAAGTTTTTCTCTGCCCAATTGGCAAGCCCAGGAGCTTCATCATTGATAAAAAGTCCTCGGTATTTGATGGAGGGTGACTTGTGTACTTTTGGAGTATCAACGGCAAATATTTCAAGGTGATTTTTAGGAGTCACATCACCCCAGAAATATAGTGGAGAAACACCAATTTGCTCTGAGATATCATACAGACCATATATCGTGCCCCGCCTATCGCTTCCAGCGATTACCACAGCACGAGACACTCCTTCAATCGGAGAGTCTACAACTTGAGAGCTGAAAGATTCCCATTGACCTTTAATCTCAGATACATCAATTTTACCAGACTCGATAATATCGTCGATGAGCCTCGACTGGCCAATTGTTCCTGCAATAATGACGGTTTGGGAAGAAGTGCTCGATTCAACAAAAGACGGACCCTGGATATAATAAGGACCTTCAGGTTTATATTCATGAATATTGGACGAAATATAATATTCGTATTTTCCAGTCTCATCGGTAGCATTGGTGATTGCCAAATTCAGACTATGCCAGCTTGTGACTTTTTCAAAGTCATCGACCAAATCTCCTGCTGCTCGCAAAACACCCCAGTCTTCTTCACCATCAAGTAGGATTTCACCTGCCGGGCCAGATTCCCCTGCCAATTGAAGGTCAGATCCTCGGTACCTCTGGAAAGCGATTGTCGGTTTTTGACCGAGTGCCGCTACCCCTCCAAGAGTAAATAGGGGCAACACCACGTTGGTGATATATTTCATTTTTAGGTTAACTAGAATTATTGACAACTACTAGCCCCCGAAACCATGAAACAACTTAATAGCGATTTGTTGTAAAGGTAGTGACACAATAATAATTGCTTTGTTGGTGTTTTATTATTACTATCAAGACCATAAGTGGAGACGACCCCCACTTGAACAGTCGAACGTGCCCCACCTTCCCCTCCCGTCCAGTTGACCCCGCTTTAAGAGGGGGGGATTTGGTGAGTTCGCAGCTGAGGGACACTGCGGGGACACCGGTCATTTTCCGCAGGGGTTTCAGCATTTTTCTGACGTTTACCCCGCATTCAAAAGGCCAATATGCAGGCAAAGCATAACCCCCAAAATAGCCAATTTGGGACACAACCACAGTTAACATGGGGGTGCATTTACGGATGCCCCGCACTATGGAGGGGCACTTAATTAATTCTCCCGAGCTAATTCTCCGTTCTCACCACTACTCCACTTGAATTGATTTGATTCAGTTTGATCAGTTTGATTCAGATAGCTTCAAACATAGTGCTCACAGATATCATCGATCCGAGTCGATAAATGGAGTTTGGGTGCCCTGAAATTTATAATAGTTAGAGGTTTTTAAACTTTTTGTACCCAATTGTTCCGAAAATATGGCTAAAAAGAAGCTCACCCTAAAAGAGCAACTCGTGGGGTTCCCATGGACCCAGCTCATTGTGGTGGCAGTGGTCCGGTTCTCAGAACCGGTTGCATTCGCTTCATCATTCCCATATATCTACTTTATGGTAAAGAGTTTCCATATTGGAAAAGAAAATGAAGTTGCAAGGTATTCTGGTTATCTATCCAGCGCTTTCTCGTTATCTCAATGTTTTACGGGAATTTTGTGGGGCAGAGTATCAGATAAAATCGGAAGGAAGAAGGTGATAATGATTGGTATTTTGGGTACAGCATTCAGTTTGATCATGTTTGGATTTTCTCGGAATTTCTATATGGCAATTGCTGCACGAATATCTGCTGGTCTGTTGAATGGAAATGTGGGGGTCATTAGGACTATGTTAGGCGAAATCGCAAAAGAGAAGAAGCATCAAGCATTGGCGTTCTCTATTATGCCTCTGTTGTATCAGGTCGGTTCAGTAATTGGGCCAATGATTGGTGGCTTACTGGCTAATCCAGTTGTTTCCCATCCTGATTGGTTTGAAGACGGTTCAGATGCATCTGAGCTTTTCACAAAATATCCATTTGTATTGCCTAACATGGTCGTTAGCTCAATCCTAGTTTTAACAGCTTTGTTCTGTTTCCTGTTTTTGGAAGAAACACAAGAAGACAACAGAAGCAAGTTTGACTACGGAATATTTCTGGGAAACAAGCTGAAAGATTTAATTGGCGTTAAGAATGTTATTGCTGAAGGTGAACGAACACCACTGCTGGGAAATGATGATTCCACCGATGTAATCACAGCTGCCAAAAATGATGATCCCTCTGATGAGGTGGAATATTCTTTACGCAAAATCTTGGTCCCTTCTGTTTTGAAGATGTTGTGTGCTAATGCTGCGATTGCTCTTCATTCTGTCGTCTATGATGAATTTCTTCCAATCTTCCTCTCATCTCCATCAATTGTAGACCCTCCCGTTGGCCCATCTAAGTTTCCTTTCCACCTGGTAGGAGGTCTTGGGCTTAACTCGAAGCAGGTAGGCACCTTGCTGTCATGTAATGGGTTCGTTGGAATTTTCGTTATGATCTTTATATTTCCATGGGTGGAGAGGAGGTTGGGAGTCTTATTCTCATTTCATTTCTCGTTAGGAGGTTTCCCGATAGTCTACTTCCTTATTCCGTTCAGTTTACTATTCGTCCAGGCACCCAAAGCAGTACTATATACTCTATTGATAGTCAATATGCTGGGAAGGACCGTGGTAAATTCTCTTGGTCCACCTTCTATTCTGGTACTCGTCAATCGATGTGTGGCCCACCCTAGGCATCGTGGAGTAGTGAATGGTACTGTACAAATGGCTTCTGCACTCGCAAGAGCATCGGGTCCTATTATCTGGGGTTTTTTTATGGCCAAGGGACAAAAGTGGGGCATGTCTCAATTGCCTTGGTGGATGCTGGCATTATTTGCATTAGCAGCTTATATCCAGTCGTTGACAGTCAGCGAGACGGACGAAGACGAAGAAGAAGGATCCCAACAGGCAGTAATAGGTCAACCTGGACGCCAAGAAAATGTGTAGACTGCATAATGATTGTAATTAGAATAATAATCATCTATAACTCTTACAAATTATTAGTAGTTTCACTTCTGATGCTGGATATAGTACCGACATGATATTTACTGTTTTTCCAAAATTATTAGAGCTACCCCTTGACGAGGTAATTCCAGGTTTAAAGCAGCAAATTGATCATCAATATCTAAGATACTAGGTCCATCAACTATTGCCAAATTCCCAGATTCCTTCAGAACGAGTGTCTGTTCATCTGAAGGGCTTTGAGGCGATCCCATTTGTTTCCATTTTGCAAACGAATTTGAATGGTTGTCATCGATGCGGAATTGTGTTAATTTCGTTTCTCCTCTCCATGTAAATCCGCTAATATCGAGCTTTACTACCGCAGATTTGCCTGAAATGTCGACATCATGGTAATGCCATACTAGTACACAAATTCTGGACCCGTCATTGTCACATGTAGCCATGGCTCCAACGTCAGGCTCTTTACGGACATCCTCGGATAGTAAATTATCCATAGAGATCTGACTGGTGCTATGCGAGTAGACCCGATCACCACTCATATGTGCAAACATTCTGAAGATGTTTAATACCGGCAGATCAACACCATTGGTAGACAACACTCTGTACCCTGCAAAATAGGGCTGGTCTTCAAATTCAAAAGACCAAGTCAATGCTCCCTCTAAGTTGACTCTGTGCTTATCTGCAAGTAAATGTTTGCGACTAAAGCTTGCCGCTGTATATGATGAATATACTGTACTGTTACGGTACATCAATTCAGGGCCTTGGGCTGCTGCACACCCATCGGGATCTGATTCTCCAATTATTATTGGAACATCCTTTAGGTCAGGGAACGATGCCACTGTAGCAAATGCTTTGTCAATGTCAGATAGCTGGATAGACATATTCATGCGGACATGATTGTTAAGATATTCTGGCGCTCCCTTTGCATGGAAAGAGATGAAATCTAGAGGAGTACCAATTTTTCCGGTTGCAAAATTTTTACCCCACAAGGAATGATTAATAAACTTTTCTAGAAGAGGGCTTATACCCCCCGCTATTTCAGGTCCACCACATTTTGCGTTTGGAAGCGCCCCTCTTACAGCGTCCATAGTGAAGTCGTTAAGCTTTAGGAACTCTTCCTCGGTGCCTTTCCAATAACCGTAATTCGGTTCATTCCATGTTTCCCAATACCACTGTTCTATCTCATGCTCTCCATATCGCTCTTTGCAGTGCTTCACCCACTGAAATACAAGTTCACGCCATTTCGAGTAATCCGTTGGTGGGTAAGCCCATCCTGTGAACAACTCTGACAGTTCATCTGTGAATGTCCATTTATGCTGATAAGGATTAGCACAGGTCGAGAGTACTTTAGGCATAAATCCTACTTGAACATAAGGCTTTACTCCATGCTCCAAATAAACGTCGAAGATACGATCAACTATTGTCCAGTCATACACAGCATTTCCTTGCTCATCTTCTGTATATGCATTGGTACTGCCCCACTTAAGTGCTGGAGTCCCATCTCCAGTTGTCAGGAGATTGTGAGTTCGAAAATATACCTGGCTTTTCTTAGGACCCAAATTTCCAAGCTTGCAAATCAGGTCTTCGCCGTCTTTCATATATGCAAAGTTGGGTTCATCTGCTCCAAAGAACCTATAGATCGGCTTTAGTGGCCTAAGAACTCTTTTTGAATCTACCTGAATAGCCACTTCGAATGACATAGTTTTAACCATATAGCTATGGTGTTTAATAACGAGTCATAACACAGTGTAGCATATATATATTAACCGTCCAGAGAATCTCAATTCCGGTTGCAGCTTGGTGCCATGCAATTGCGATCGGCAAGGCATGCATGAGAAATAGGCAAGAGAGGTGGGGGTGTGCAGAACCAAATTTAGCAGTTAACTCTTTTGAGTCCTTACGAAAGTAATGGGTTCATCAAGAAACACAATTCAGCTATATAACATATGGACTGAAAAGATCAGACTGCAAAAATCAACTGAGCCCCGGAGTTTATCCCTCGAAGGGCAGCCGGTGAAGCTTGTCTGATTTGGCAACCTGGTTGCGACAGTGGTATGTACAAGGTACGATATGTCTCCGTGTGACGAATACCTTGTACCACATCTGCAAATGGAGTTTTTAGTTTTAAGAGACATATTAGACGGAGTTCTACAAAATCAGACGATCGGCATCCTTTCCCAAGTTTTTGAGGGCTGTCACAACGGGTAATAGGCCAGGTATAGTCATAAATGTACACAAAACCTCCTAGGTTCTATACATGAATTACACGTCGATATCCGATATGTCCGATATATTTAGCCGATGCTAGGCAAGATATCGAATGTAACGATAGCTGTTTGAATATGCCCCAGCTTCCCCGCATCCCCACTATCCCTCCCTTCTTCGAGGATACAAAAGGACGTCGAAAACCACATGAACCTTAATTAAGATAAATAAACAGAAAATGTTTGGATTGGCGGCTCCAGAGAATAGGGCTCCTTCTGAGCTTCAAACAGTCATTTGCGGTCGGGAATTTCCCCAAATTACTTGGTACAAAGATACTGGATTAATCAAGTTATACTCATTGAGTATTATTTTAATTGTGTCTCAAGCTACAAATGGATTCGATGGCTCGATGATGAATGGTCTACAGTCATTGAGTTACTGGCAGAATTATTTTCACCACCCTGATGGACCACATCTTGGGCTTCTTAATGCAATCCAGAGTGTTGGTGCAGTGGTTACAATCCCTACCGTGCCATATTTCTCTGATGGTGTTGGACGTAAAAACACCATTCTGTTGGATATATTTATTTTGTTCATTGGAATTGCTTTACAGAGTGCTGCAGTCAATATTTCCATGTTTATTGTCGCCAGATTCCTTATTGGAGTTGGCATATCTTACAACACACAGGCAGCACCGTTACTGGTGGCTGAAATAGCACATCCACAACACAGAATTATTATAACCAGTATCTATGGAACTACCTACTACGGGGGTTTCATTATTGCTGCGTGGACAACTTATGGAACCCTTCAGGTTCCCTCGAACTGGGCGTGGCGGTTAGTGTCGGTCCTTCAAGCAGGACCGTCAGTGCTTCAACTTTGCTTTTTATGGTTTGTTCCTGAATCGCCTCGATACTTGATTTCTAAAGGAAAAGAAATTAAGGCAAAGCAAATCCTTAGTTACTACCATGGATCTGCATCTGGTGAATAATTGGTAGATGCTGAATTCAGTGAGATCACGGAGACAATCGAGCTTGAGAAACAATTTGCTAAGAGGGGATGGATGGAACTTGTGGCTACCAAGGGAAATCGATACAGATCCCTCATCTGTGTACTCCTTGGTTTCTTTTCTCAAAGTTCGGGAAATGCACTTGTGGGGTAATACATCTCGAAGGTATTGAACACTATTGGCATAACTGACCAAAAGCACCAACTTGAAATTAATGGAGGCTTGACGATTTGGAACTGGATCATATCTGTCACTGTATGCTTTTATGTGGATAAGTTCGGGAGAAAACCTTTATTCTTGACTTCTATTGGTGGCATGCTGTTATCGTATATCGCTTGGACAATATGCTCTGCGTTATATGCGTTACACGGAGATAATCATGCTGCAACCGCAGTAGTTGTTATGATTTTCGTCTATCAATTTTTCTACTGTCTGAGTATGAATGGACTCCTTGCAGGTTACATTGTTGAGATCCTTCCATATAATATCAGAGCGAAGGGATTTGCATTGAATGCTGTGTGTATCAATGCTACGCTTTTTTTCAATAACTACGTTAATCCCGTGGCTCTTGACAATATTGGTTGGAAATACTATATTGTGTTTTGTTGTGTACTTGCAATTGAGTTTGTCATTGTATACTTTGTATGGATAGAAACCAAGAATATCACTCTGGAAGAGATTGCAGTTTACTTTGATGGCGATGAAGCTCGTGTCAGCGGAGGTATGGTTGCTCTCCAAGCAAAGTTGGAGCAAGTTGAAGAAGGTTACAATGAGAAGACTACTGTAGTACACCATGAGAGTGTCCAGTGATTATAAATTCACGTACCAACAATAATATTATACTGTGTTATCTGGTTTTGACTACTCCGCTCATCTTTAAAAAATAGCTAAATTAGTACTCAAATATATGTTCTTAGTTATGGGCATTATCCGATACGATGGAATTTGGTACGACACAGTCCGGTGATAACGATTGAAAGGTCAGTTCTACTAATTAAACTGCTGTTCCTTGAGATAGATGTATTTCCCTCCATTTTTGCTGATGACTCAAGTCAGAGAGGACTATCTCGGAATGCGAGGATCAACTCGAAGTATGCATGAAGCATTGTATTACCCCACGTTTTGCCCACTTCCCCACGTTCGCCCTTGCCCGCGTCTAGGATATATTGGATGATGTCTGTTTCCGTCGATATTTCCGGTACGTAGAGAGGCTAAAAGTCCGTAGCTCACTTACCTTTATAGAGACTAGTTACAACCCTATATTAACCGTTAAGGGGACGACGAGATTCAAACCTCAAAGAATGTCTTCTTCTGCCCAGACACTCGCTAAGAGTTCTGATGAATCTTCCGGTGTTATCAAGGTCGATACAGACAGATTGATAGGTCCAATTGCTAATGAGATTTATTCTGGATTCACTGAACATATGGGACGATGTATTTATGGTGGGATAGTCGACTTTGCTGCCAAAGATACAAAGTTGGTGAACGAAAATGGTTATAGGTTGGATGTAGCAAAGGCTTTGAAGAGGCTGGATATGCCAGTGGTTCGATATCCGGGAGGCAACTTTGTTTCATCATATCATTGGATAGATGGGGTGGGTCCTAAAGAGTCAAGACCCAGAAGGCCTGAACTTGCATGGCGAAATGAAGAGAGCAATCAATTTGGGACCGACGAGTTCATTGATTGGTGCAAATTCATGTCCGTAGAGCCTTATTTGTGTTTAAATATGGGTACTGGCACTTTGGATGAAGCTTTAGCATGGCTGGAGTACTGTAACTCTGATACTAATACATATTATGCCAATTTACGATGAAAAAATGGTCACCAAAAGCCGTACAACGTGAAATATTGGTCTCTTGGTAATGAGGTGTATGGGAGATGGCAGGTTGGCCAAATGAGTGCAGAGGATTACAGTACCAGAGCATTTGAATGGGCAAAGGCATTGAAGATGCTTGATCCTTCGATAAAATTGGTTGCTTGCGGGTGTAATGGATTTGACAAGTGGGATCTCACTGTAACCCAGAGGTTGATCACAAAGATCGACTATTATTCACTTCATCTTTATACTTCTGATAAAGACTATTATAAGAATGTCATGTCACCAGCTGCTGCTGAGATAGGCATTCAGCTGGCTTCTAGAATGCTTGAAGTTGCACGGATAACTGAAAAAGCCTATGACAAGGATGTGAAAATATGCTTTGATGAATGGAATGTCTGGGATCCGAAGAGCGCTGATGGAGAGCTTGGAGCAGAGCAGACGTATACCCTAGGAGATTCTCTAGCTGTAGCAGCATGGTTGAATGTGTTTATCCGACAATCTAGTGATGTAGGCATGGCAAATATCGCCCAGTGTGTCAATGTGATTTCTCCTATTTTGACATCTGAAAATGGTATAGTTCTGCAAACTACGTACCATGTATTTGAGCTCTTCTCAAAATTCATGCGAGGAGGAGCTGTCCATTTACATGTTGAGTCTCCATTCTACTATGGTGAGACTGGAAGTCGATATTGGAACACAGACTGGCTCGCCTGCTTGGAAAAGGGTCTTCCGATCATAGACAGCTGTGCTGCCGTGGATGACAAAGGTCTGTCTATTTCTCTTGTGAACAGGTCAACAAATACCAATATCAATATTAGGATTGTTTTGGAGCAAAGGTTCCAAGACTTGGTCGAAGTTCATACTTTGTACCATGAAGACATATCGGCTGTTAACTCCTTCAGTCACGCAGAAAATATTTTGCCCGTCACATCCAATAGTTCAATTGCTGAACTTGAAAATGGTTTTGAGCTGAAAAAGCATAGTTTTACAATTCTAAGACTTGTGTACTAATTACAAGACTTGATTGAAGTGAAGTATGCTTCAAAACCGTAAACTAAATATCGATTCTGTCTATCTACTTAAAACTTTGGTATATCATCATCTATTCATTTTGCTGAGCGGGGATGACCTGTACCCAACTAACACCGCACAATATGGGCCGTAAATCAGAGCGGGGCTTTATACCTGAGCAAAGCCACTCAATTCTATGCCGACGCTAGTGCACCAAACAGGTAAACTGTAGTACGATCGAGCTTACTGCCATGAGTAAATTAATTTGCCTCTATTCAATGTAATTCAGAACCTCAGATCATCCACGTGGGGGCCGGGCCATATTACGCATATGGGGGCACTGATATGCGTGATCAGTGGGGTTGTCAAAGGTTTTTGGCCAGGGGTGTTACCCCCGTGCCAAGCAAGAACCCCGCATTTGTCGTATTTTCTTTTTCAAGATTAGCCACACCGACGGGCACTCTTCTCCTGACTGCCCCTCCCCCGCTTTTGAGATCGCAAAAGCGCCGGTTGTGCCTTATATAAATGAGCAGGCATCCACAATGATTTCAGTATTAGCTGTCTTCTGATTGTGAAATGACGAGTGAGCCAGTTACCGCCAGTGCTACAGGAATTGACGTTAAGAGATCAGAGGCTTGGGTCGAGCACTCTGACCTCGAGGGAAACAACCTTAACTTCCAAGAATATCGAAGTAATGAGAAAGCATGGCTACAGCTTTCTGAAGATTCGCGAGATGCCACAGAGTCTGAGCACAATCTCACCTCATGGGAGGCCATTAAAGTTTACCGATGGGCCGTATTCTGGTCAGTGATTGTATCTATGGGTATTATCATGGACGGATATGATCGATCCACTGCCACCAATCTTTACTCTCTCCCTGCTTTCCAGAAGAGATTTGGAATTCAAGCTGCTAATGGAACATACCAGATTCCAGCCGTGTGGCAACTCCGAATTGGAATTGCTGGTGCTCTTGGTAACATCGTGGGTATTTTCTTGAATGCCATATTCACTGAAAGATATGGTCACAAGAAGGTTCTTTTGGTGAGTTATGCATCTATGATTGGTTTTGTTTTCATTTTGTTTTTCGCCAACAGCATTTCAATGCTGTTTGCTGGACAGATTCTTGCTGGTTTACCAATTGGTGTATTCTCCGTCATGGCCGTCGGTTATGCTTCTGAGATCTGTCCTGTGGTTCTCAGAGGATATTTGGAGGTTTTTGTCCTTCTGTGCTGGGGAACAGGTCAGTTATTATCTTCTGGTGTCACCCGAGGTTTTTCCACTGGTACTACAGAGTGGGCATACCGAATTCCATTTGCCATTCAATGGTTCTGGCCTGTGATTTTCTTCGTGATTATGCTGTTCGGCCCTGACTCCCCTTGGTGGCTCGTTCGACAGGATCGAATCGCAGACGCCGAGAAAACTATGAGCAGACTTATTTCTGACACTGATCGAGTTGAACCCAAGAAGCTGGTTGCAATGATGATCCGAACCACTCATCTTGAGAGCGAGATCTCTGCTGGTGCGTCTTACTTGGACTGCTTTAAGAAGCATGATCTTCGACGAACAGAGATTGTGTGCGGTACCTGGGTTATCCAAGTATCTATTGGTTATGTAGTTACCAGTTACTTCACTTATTTCTATGAGCAAGCTGGTCTTCACCCTACTCAGGCATTTGATATGTCAGTCAGTCAGGGATGTATTAGTTGGTTATGTGCATGCTTTGCTTTTTGGCTCAATGGTAAGCTTCAGCGAAGAACTATTCTTATGGCGGGACTTTGCGTATTGACCTCTTTTATGTGGATGATTGGATTCATCTCTCTCGCACATCAGAACACCAAAACAGGATGGGCAGAGTCTGTGTTGTGTCTTATCTGGTGGGCAACTTTCCAGTTGTCTGTAGCTCCGGTAACATATATCATTATCGGTGAAACTTCATCTACTCGATTGCGACACAAGACCATTGGGCTGGGACGAATCCTTTATAACATTATAAACATGATTGCCAGCGTTATCACACCATATATGTTGAATCCAACTGCATGGAACTTGAGAGGTCGAGCAGCTTTCTTACCAGCTGTTCTCTCCGTCATCTGCACTGTTTGGGCGTACTTCAGAATTCCCGATTGCAAGGGTAGAACTTATGAAGAGGTTGACCGTCTTTTCTTGTTGGGAGTCCCTGCAAGAAAGTTCAGGAACTACGAGATCAATGCTTACAGTGATATCGAAATCACTGGAGATGTCGAGGTTCGACCGGAACATCAATAATCTAGTGGTTTTGCGATCATCAGGAGCGAATAGTTAATTATAGTTTATCCAAATAAAAGTTTATATGTCACGAATGTCTGTACGATAAAGTTGAATCAAAAACATGACTACTTAACTGCAAACTAATTTTTATACTTAACTGCAAACTAATTTTTATTTCATGTCAGTTTGATATTTTCTGGAAGGTGCATCATGGAGCCTATATGTAACATGTGCAACTCTGAAAACACTTTCGCTATTTGAATTCCAGATGGGTTATAAACAAATCCTAATACTAACAGTATAATAGTAGAGTCTATGATATTACTATTGCGGTGTTGTACTTCACTGGTAGCTTTCCACAGTTGGGTTTTGGACTGTTGAGCACGTTAAAAACTCAACCAGAGTCTAGATATTACTGTGATGCACAGAAAAACTTCCTAACAATAGCATTAGTTTAATACCATTACAACTATACTGAAAAGCTAGAAGCACTGACAAAGATAAAGGTACCCAAGGAATTAGACAATGGGGACGGTTTCTAAGTTTTGGGGCAGGAAGGTTTCATGAGCATTGATATGACTGCTGTAAGAATGATCAGAACCGGTTGCTTTAAATGCTGTCTAAATATGGAGCATAATTTTCTTATAGGATGACCTCCTGGGAAATAAATATTTATTTCGGTATTGGTATTCCAGGAGACTTTGACAATGTTCATAATACGCATTGTTATAACCTTTGCTGGGAACAAATGATGTCTCATGTTGATGGGTATATCGCAGTTCGTTTGCATTGTGTTTTCTTCATATCATAGTTTAGGTCAAGTTCATATTTGTATAAGAACCTATAATATAAACCTTCTCAGCTGGATATAAAATCTAAATAATTCAGCTAAGACTCAGCAAAACTCAGGTGGATCGATACCATATTATTATTTGAAGTAAGTTTTCTCAAGTGTTCATAAAGGCGAGTTCACTAGTATACAAGCCAAAACCCTAAGGCAGAACGTACGAATTTGCTGCAAATCACCCTTTGTCTGAGAATGCACCCGTGTCTGGTAGAAAGCAATATCAATGTTTTGGTGTTTTTCTTGACAGCTCTAGCCATACCAAATCTCACATGACGAAATATCTCCAGATACAACTAAGATAGCCCAATTGAAAAGCTAATGAGAAGAAAATTCTTCTGTAATGTAAAGTGATGATTTTTCTCTTGGTATCTCTCTGTATTGTGTGGTGCTTGAGCGTACACATCGGATATTTGAAATAATTTATGACAGCATTTTGTCACCAGCGTTTCAGACTCAACACCGTAATCAACTAAATTATTTTTCAGGCTCTATTATTTATCTTGCGGAAGTGCTGACTACCAAAATGGCATTTCAGTTGCCGTGCATGCCAAGACATGCGCTTGCGAAACCTTACGGTGACAGATGTCAGAGAGGGGCTTGTGTGGGGTCGAGGCGGAATTGCCTGAACAATTCCAGCCCCACTTCGGTTCATCACCGTAAATAATTAAATATGTCACTGAATTGGGGGCAGGGGATATTTTAGCCGATGTGGGGGCGATTTAGCCGTAGCTTTTAACCACAGTGTGGGGAAGCTTATTCACATAATATCTTTACTATCTAGCAGTCAAAAAATCACTAAAGCTTTACAAACAGATAAACAACTGCAATTGCGCTGGATAAACAATGGTAGGAATTCTCAGGGCCAAGGGAACTAAGATTGTCGACCAAAATGGGAAATCTGTGATCCTCAAAGGAGCAGCTACAGGAGGCCATCTGAATATGGAGAATTTCATAACTGGATATCCAGGACGAGAATCTGAGCATAAGGAGGCACTACTCAAAGTACTGGGGCAAGAGAAGTTTGACTTCTTTTTTGACAAGTTTTACGAATATTTTTGGACCGAAGCAGACGCTAAGTTCTTTGCAGATCTCGGCCTCAATTGTCTCCGACTTCCATTTAATTATCATCATTTTCTAGATGATGATGATCTGTTCACCATCAAGCCTCAGGGGTTTAAACTGCTGGATGCAATTGTCAATTCATGTGCAAAGCACGGCGTTTATGTGATCTTGGATCTTCACACTGCACCAGGAGGCCAGAACCAGGGATGGCATTCTGATAGTGGAATCCACAAGGCTCTTTTCTGGCAATTCAAGAATCTTCAAGAGCCCATAATCAAGCTATGGCAGGAGATCGCCAGATATTACAAGGGAAACGAATGGATTGCTGGTTATAATCCATTGAACGAGCCTGCAGATTCAAAGCAGCATCGATTAGTGGACTTTTATATCCGGGCTGAAAAAGCGATCAGAGAAGTTGACCCCGACCACATTCTATTTCTAGACGGGAATACCTATTCGGTGGATTTCTCTCACTTTCCTGAAAAGCCGTTTCCTAACAGCGTTTACTCTATTCACGACTATTCTCTATACGGGTTTCCCAAGAAATCAGAGCCATATACAAGCAGTCAAACTCAGCGTGAAAAGATCAAAAACCAGTATGATGGTAAGATTGAGGTTATGAAGAAGCTGAATGTTCCAGTATGGAATGGAGAGTTTGGACCAGTCTACTCATCGGAGATTCGAGGTGACTCTAATATCGAAGAGACCAATAACTCCCGGTACGCTTTATTACGAGACCAGCTAGCTGTATATCGAACTGGAGATCCTTCTGGAGATAATACTCCTATTTCATGGTCTATTTGGCTCTATAAGGATATTGGATACCAGGGACTGACATATGTGTCTCCTAAATCGAAGTGGTTCCAAGTGCTTGGGCCATGGCTTGAGAAGAAAAAGAGGCTTGGGTTGGACAAATGGGGAAAAGATGCTGATGAAGAGGTGGAACAAGTGTATGAACCTATCAGAAAGCATTTCAAGGAGGTTATTCCTGAAAAGTTCCACAATGCTCTATATCCTCATAGATACTCTACTGATACTTATATTGACTTGGTGATCCGTGACATGCTTTTGTCGCAATACTTTACTTTTGAGTTTGCTGAGTATTTCCGCGATTTGAGTTTTGAAGACTTGGATGCGATGGCAGCATCATTCAAGTTTGAGAACATTGAAAAGCGAGATTTGCTCAACAAATATCTTGCTGAATACTAATGTCTGATATCCAGTAGTAATCCACTAGCAATTCAATAGTAATTCACTAGCAATTCAGTAGTAATTCAGAAGAGTATAACTTGTGTGTTAACAGTTACAGTGTAAAATCACATCAATTTGACTGTGAAACTCTCTATTCTAATGAATCTCATGAAATTACGGTTTTAAGCTGCTCTCAAGTTGAATAAAGCTCTTACGTCAGTGATTAGTCAATCGATAATATAATACCAATACCATGTCCCACAACCAGTAGTAACTAAAATTACTGAAGTACAGGAACCGATAACTTTACAATGGCATCAAGTTCCTCAATGGACGGCGCTTCAGGCACCTTCAACCACTCGGAATCCACCAACTTCACATCTGGATTTGCCAATACTGCGCACGCATATATGGTTGTCGAGTCAGCTTCAAGAGTTCCCTTAAGCTGAGGAACATATGTCTTGGCATAAAGGCAGTTGGTATTTGGCTCTGGCAGGTTAACATTGGCACTTCGTAACTTGGTCAGATCGACTATTCCACTGAAATCCTCGGAGTTGATAACATAAGAGCTGTGATCTGCAGTTCCCTGTTTGATGGTCTTGGAGTACTCAACTCCAGATATAGCGAAACCACCTTCGACCGAAATCAGAGGTCGGCCAGTCTTGATTCGGTGCACACGGATATGCCAAGCTCCTTTCGGAATCAACCACGATTCAACCTGGACATTGGCCCATGGTGCCCATTCAGAGTACAAAGTAGTATTGTGCATTCGAGATTTCTGAGATGTCCTGAACCTAAAGCCCTTTCCGTCTTCAGAGAACCCAATCATATTATCCATGGTGATATCGTTTGCGTCTCTGTTGTTGACTTCGACACTGAATCCGTATCGAGTGCTGTATGCAAATTTACAGTATTTTTCACCTTGGAATCGTACGTAGGATCCATTCTGATATGGCCCTGACACCAATGCTATAGTATTTCGCGGGTAGTGCGACATAACCATACCAGGAATGGAAAGAGGAATTGCAGTTTCATACGAAGGGAATGGCAGTTCTTTGGCAGTCCAGAAAGGATGAGTTTCAGGCAATGCCAAAGGTAAGAAGATCTTAGTGCCCCAGTAAGGTGATCCAGTACAATTGTACCTCTCACACATGATTTGATTGGGATATGCATATCCCATTGTCATGATTCCAGAGTCAGACCTTCCAAATGGCTGCTGAGCCCACCATCTCATATGTCTCATATACAGACCCTTGATGACCCCCCACGGAAGATATTCCTGGTCTGAGAATGCCAATGCTCCCCAAAATGATCCAGTACAGAATTTATATGTCAAGCTTCGACCATATGGTAATGCTGCACCGTCATCGCCAAACCAATGCATGAATTGCTTGGTGAAAAGCTCAGCTCGCTGCTTATAGATATCTCCTCTCTTCTTATCCTGGGGACACAACTTGAGATATAACACTCCATACATATGGAATGCCCATGGGTTATAGTAGTCAATGGCATGCTTCTGCGGCCCATCTCCATACCAGCCATCGTCCAAATAGTACATTTCCATATCGCTGAGATTCTTCTCAGTAATTGAATGGTCATACTCAGCACCGATGTTTTGTAAACCCACTGTCAAAAATACATGAAACCATTTCCAGTTGGTCTTGGGGTACTCTCGAGTGCTGGCCTGCACCAGATAGTCCACAATATGTTTCTTCTCCTTCTCGGGAATAGGATCAAAGAACTGTTCGGGAACCACTGCCAGAGCAAATCCAATTGCTGCAAATTCCACTAGCCGCTGCTCCAAGTCCTCTGTATCTCCCCAATACTCTGGATGATCTGGATTAGTACCATTGATGAGCCCAGTGTGATAAACGTCCCAGTGCTTGAATTGCCCTCCACCAGCAACATATGGCACTAGACCCCATAGTGGACGAGAAAATCCCTCTAAATCGGCAGCATCCACGTCACAGTAAGAAGCCGAATGATCCAGTCTAACTCGAGCTCGTCCCTCGGAGAATGTCGGCACTAAAGCGTCAAACAGCTTCTCAAAAGCCACTTGGACATCACCACGCGAATTGAATGGGTTATTAAGAAATGGCGAAAATTTATCAATCATTGCCAATGGTCAGGATATCCAAAATAGTATGAAATCAGGGAAAGTGTGGGGTCATTAAGGCTGGTGCTGTTTTGGGTTTTATTAGTGTCCGGCATTTCAAGGCTATGAGAGGGGCATATGAGGGGTATGGTGGGGTGCATATGCCGGGAGAATAGATGTCAATTTACCCAACTTGCGGGGTGCTCCCCCCACTGCGACCCCCATCTCTAAAATAATTGGTAATCGGTGTGGGGGCTTCTTTTACAAGCGGGTTGCACCATTGAGCGAGTGGGGGATTCGATTGAAACTGCTTTAGGTTAGATGCATCCGAAAAGCGCCTATGCTTTCATGGAAATCATTGATTGTAAGGCTGAGCATGTAGCACACGTTACTCTGTGATGTTGGGTTGATCCGTGTATTTCGAGCTACTAAGTCTGTGGCTATATTTGCAAACATTCTGATATCTTTCTGCATAGGGAATGCTGACATAAATTTCAAGTTGAGTTCATTCAAAGATCTGATTTTTATCGATGAGAATGTGCAGAACCTCAGATCGCTTCTTCTTGGCATTTTGCATCCCCAAAAACAATAATGATGGTGAATTTCAGATGCAATCCATGCAATATTCACTTGAAAAGTAGCTTCTTCTCGAGTTTATTCTTATCCGCGACATTACTTCCAGTGACATTTAAGATTGCAGATCTTACCCGTATTTGGCGTTATAGTTGCATACAGGTGGGGGTCTGAGATACCATCTTAAAGGGATTTATAGATCTATGTAGTTTGAATTTTACTTAATCTAATTGAAACCCTTGCCATATGTCAGAGATAATTATTGGATGGTAGGGCTACTGGAGGCGTATTTTGTATTGCTAAACTCAATAATGTGAATTCCGAAAATCTTCCGAACATATAACAAGATCGATCACCTTTCGACATTTTAAATGTTTAGTTTAAGGATATAGCTTTAGCCGTAAGGCCGGGAATGAGTCTTCGTGTAGGAATTATTGTCCCATCTGAGAGACGATCCGTAACTACCCGGCACACAGTCGCCCGCAATTTTGAGGAGAATCGGGTGATTTCGGCCAATTAAAAGTAAATTATTAGTGGTAAGTCTCTTGGGCCCGAGGCCCATGCAACTTTTGGCTGTGAATCAGGCCACATCTGCAACCGTTAAAGATCGGCACAACTCATCTCATCACAATATGCAACTTTGCTTATTACAATGTTTAAGCTTATCTTGGTATCCAATGATATAGAGCTTATGATTATCATATCAGTGCAGTGATAGATGTCAGATAGTTTTGTTTTTTCTTCCAATTTGTCTGGAGTGTCGAAAACCGGCCACTTTTACCGGCAATGACGGACCACAGGGAAAAACAAAAACAATGCCCCATTAGACTCGGAGTCATGCCTAATTGAGACTCCGTCGGCACTGAGTTTCTTGAAATAGTAAGTGACAGGAGACTTTTCTCTCTTGGTGCCCATAGTTCCGGTACCTATGAAGTCATTTCTATTATGCTTACATTCAGGTTTTGCAATTGAACTTTTGGGTCATGCAGATGGATCCGGTTTAACACGGTCCTCTACATGATATAAATATAAGTCATAATGCTTTAGTTGTGGAGCAGAATATTCCTACGCAAATACCAATGACTGGACTTACTGACAAAACTATTCAAACAATCAAAGCCATAACTCCTGTGATTGAACAGCATGGGTTGGCGATCACAACTTTGATGTATGAAAAGCTCATGAAGAACCCCACAGTTCGACCTCTTTTCAACCAGACACATGTCATAGCTGGTGGGAGTCAGACTATTGCTCTTGCAAATGCTCTTGTGGCCTACGCAAGAAATATTGATAACCTATCAGCACTTTCTGGAGCAGTTGAAAGAATTGCTGAAAGGCATGTTGGTTCGCTTATTTTGCCCGAGCATTACGATGTGGTAGGGGAATGTCTTGTGGCTGCCATGAAAGACCTTCTCGGAGATGCACTAACTCCGGATATTGTTGAGGCATGGACCGAAGCCTACACATTTTTGGCAAATATTTTCATTAATAGAGAGAAGCAAATTTATCAGGAACAAAAATCTTCTCCTGGAGGTTGGAATGGCGTCAGAGAATTTGAGGTTACCAATAAGGTTGTGGAGGCAGTAGATATTGTTTCATTCTATCTCAAGCCTGTAGATGGCAATAGCGTCTTGGTTCATAAACCAGGTCAGTACCTTACTTTCCAGCTGCCTATAAGTGGAGAGATTTTGAAACGAAATTATAGCATTTCCTCTGCACCCAGTTCAAAGGGCTATAGGATTACAGTTAAGAAAGTTGGGGAAGCTTCAACATGGCTTCACGAAAGTGTCCAAATTGGTACCGTACTCAATGTGATACCTCCTAGTGGAGAGTTTGTTGTTCCAGAAGACCAAAAGAATCCGGTAGTCCTACTTAGCGCTGGCGTTGGTTTGACTCCAGTGCTAAGTATGTTACAAGAGCTTGCTGCCTCTGATTCTGTCAGTGTACAGTATCTTTACACTGCCCGAAACAGTCAGCTTCACCCTCTGAAATATGAGGTCGCTGAAGTGATTTCCAAGTCAAAGCGTGCCAAGTCCACCTCATTCTATTCAGCTCCTTTACCAGGAGATATCAAGGGAAAATCATTCGATGTAGAGGGCCGGGTAGATATTTCATGGCTCGAAGCAAATACGCCATTGAAGAGTGCTGACTACTTCTTGTGTGGTCCTCCTGAATTTATGATCAACTTCTCCGATCATCTCAAGAATGCTGGAGTCGATGCAGGACGAGTTCACTACGAGTTTTTCAGTCCCACCACTGATTAACCCGACAAATAATACTCTACAAGGTTAACATAGATAAGTGTACTACAATTTAATTTATCAGAAGAACAAGTACCAAAAATGCATTTCTCTTTACTTCAAATAACTTAGGTATCGGTGGTAGCACCTTCTGTCTCCATAATTCCTTCCTTTTTCACGATGTAAAAAGTAGCCAAAATACTGGCAGTTGCGCCCGACAAAAGACCAATGGAAGCTCCATAACTTGTATGATAGTTTGGACCGTATTTTGTTTGATAAATCTGGGGACCAACAAGACCCATAGACTGCGCCATACAATTGGTCCAACCAATTGCCAGGCCAGCTGAACTCGTACCTTTGATGACCCGCATTCGCTCTGGCCATAGGATAGGATATAAACTTCCACTGCACCCCGTGGCAATGATTAACATGACATACTTTGCAACACTGTTCTTGGTTGATATCAGAACAATATAGCAGATTATCTGAGCAATCTCTAGCCCTAGTGCGGTATAGTAATAGTTAAATATCCGCTTGTGAGTTAAAACACCGAGAATGTTCAGTATAATAAAAGTGAATGCAGCAGGAGGTATGGTCATAAGCTGAGAACCAGCAGTACCTGTAAATCCCAATTCCAAAATAATAGTTGGCAGGATAAAGGAGATTCCCCATCCACCGATTCCGTGGCACAGCCAAGTCAAAGTATAAGTATAGAATGTAGGAGTCTTCAACAGCTCCTTAACTTCGGGCCATGAGAAAGAACTGGCCTTCTCATTTGGACTAGTAGAGGGCAATCGCTCGCTGAGAAGAATCTTTTCCTTTTCGTTGAGGAACTTAGCATCTCCGATGTAGTTTGGCAAAAAGAACAAAGTATAAATGCCTAGCAGAATAGGGGGTATACCCTCAAAAATAAAGATCCATCTCCATCCCGCCAAGCCCCGAGTACCATCCATAAAACCGATTCCGTAAGCCAGTAGACCAGAAATTGCGCCAGAAACTTGACCAAAAGAATAAAAGAATGCAATTCTTCGGGGCAATTCTCGAGGCGCATACCAGAATCCCAAATGATAGAGGACACTGGGATAAAACCCAGCTTCGCAGAATCCTAGGAAGAATCTGGTAGCAATTAAACCAGAATAACTTTTAACAGCACCTTCACACATAGAAACAATTCCCCATGAAATCATAAGTCGTGCCTGCCATGTTCGAGGACTAAATCTCTTGAGCAGCAGAGTATTTCCAGGCTCAAAAAATAAATAAGGATAGTAAAAGGATGACAACACCCACGCCCATTGCTGGGACGTTAAATTTCCCAACTGCTGTTTGATACCATGACCATTTTCGAGGTTCACAATAGCAACATTGGATATATTTCTTTTGTCAAGGTCAACCGACATATAAACCAGTGAGTAAAACAACACCAGCCTGAGGTCGACCTTACGAAGAGCCCGTCGGTAAGTTTCAGTGTCAGTGACATCGAATACACCTCGCTCTCTCGAGCCATCGGATGCCGAGTGGCTCGACACCTGTTCGGCGACCGCAGTCTCCTTTGAATTCCCAAAATCCATCTTCTTCAGTACGCAATCGTGACAGAATATGTTACAATTATGTACGATCGGGCTTTTGCTTCTTTCGGACTAGCTGTAACAAAGTTTAAGCTTATCTTATGACAGCTGTACGTCTAAAACTACTATTACGAAGAAGATCGAAATCCACTTTCCTTTTCCTCCTGTTAATTTGCCAAGCGTTGGCAAATCGACCTTTAAAACATGCGAGAAACACAATATTTATAGAGATTATAAAGCGCGCACCAACTAGTAGGCCCTACATACGGGACTGTGCGCCACCACTAAGAATCGGCGGAAATGCCGTTCTTTTTCCACCGCTAGGCCACAAATTTTTTACTTTGGCGCACAGACTCCGGGTGCTGTCAAGCACGTCATTTTTATATGCACTGATCCTCAGCATGATTAACCATATTAGGCAATCGACGGTGAAGTAAGATGGTGTTGCGATTGCGCAATTTGAGCCCCACACTCCAACATATGTGGGGACTACTGCTACAAATCGAGCTCGTAGACCTAATTATTGCTATCAATTTGCTTGGAAAATCATATATAAGCCCCGGGTCAGCCGCCACTAGCTTATACGAGCGGAACCGGTTGCGGTTTGCTTGCATTAGTTTTCTCGGCAAATGCATTTTTTTTGGATGCTCCCGTAGTCCGATCCCGACGTAAGCTAACTGATTATCAATCTCCTGCCGCGGGAAGACTTCATTGGTATAATTATCTCATGTGATAGATATAATGCCCCCAAAAAGTTGCCTCTTACGTGTCTCAGATCCCTTTCATATCCGGGCTCCTGTATTACCCATCAATTAGTCATACCAAAGTATACTTTTTCTTCTATACTTCTCCACTCCGCAAAATTCACAAAATTTTCTGCAATCATGTTGAAACCCGGTGGCTTTCATAATTCAAGAGCAGTCAATTTATTATTTAATTTCTGTTCGCTTTGGCATCTATTGGTATATGGTAAATAGAGTTTTGATAGAAATCAGCAGGTTCAAGTTATTGTTCGAGATGTCCTATGCGGATGAAATCCGAAATGGTACCTAGAGCATTATGTTATGTTTTTTTTTTTAATTTATTTGACTTTATAACTGGTGTCTATTATCCATCTACACAAAGAGTTTTGAGCTCTCTATCAGGAATTTTCGACAAATTGACGAAGTTTGTTAATGGACTGAAGAATTTGTTAAATTATATTTATGGCGATCATATTATTGATTGTTGACTATTATTCCGATTGACCTCGGATCCCAATTTGTTTGACGCTGTTATAATTACTATGAGTATCACAAGTATTCGATCGGCATACTTGTAAGTAAGTCTTAAATGAGAGACAACCCCGTTATGAAAAGTGTTCCTATCAACACTGAAAGTTGAATGAGTGGAGAAACCTCGGTAATGGATGCACCTCTGCTGTTCTGTGAAGTAGCGCTAGCGCTAGGAGTAGAGGATTGCAAACTTGAAATAGCAGTGGATGGAGAGCTGCCTACGGTGGTAGTGCCTGATTCCGACGACGCAGCTTGGGAAGCTACTGCAGAACTTGCATTTGCTCCTTCTGTCGATACAGATTGGGACCCTTCAGATGTAACCTCGCTCGATGTATCAGTGGCAGGTGAGGTAGATAACGGAGAAGCTACACTGGACTCTGCTGACAAGGCAATTGATGAAAGAGTCAATCCACTAGTATTGATAGCATTACCTGCTCCGGCTCCTGTCAGCGAACCTTCCGAGGGCAACTCTGAGGCATTAGCTGTGAGATCTGTTAATGTAGGGAAGGAAACATCAGTGGGTAGCGATAAAGCTGAGAGTTCTGAAAAAAAGTCGCTCGGTAAAAACGTGAATTGGGACAAATAGGGAAGCCATGCAGACCAAAATGTCGCTTCCCAACTTTCCAGCTCACTTAGATAAGCTGGATCATTTGGATTGCCAGTGGGAATATCTGTGGGCCAAGTAAAAGCGGTGATTAGTGAAAGGAATTCAGGAGGAAAAAGCTCAGTTGGAGAAGCCATCTGGATAAACGTGAAGGATATAGTTCAAAGAGAAATGCCAGTACTTGAACCGTTAATATATATTCATGTCTTACAGTATGGCAACTATTTATATTCGGATTGGTTGTGACGGGGGCCGTGGTCTTAGCGTCTTGGCGAGTACCAAATAGTGGGCACTTAGGCCCAAGATGCTTAGTCTCTTCGCTGGTCGCACCGCTATTGCGAAGAATTTGCCTATCTTCATTGTTGCGAACAAAAATGATAGGAGTAATGGTTGAAACGTCTTTGTCGACAAGCACAAGTGATTTAATTTACTAGATCAAGTTGTACATAACGGGCTTCAACTAACTGGGAATTTTTGTCTTGACTACTGTGCTACGCGAGGCTGTTCCCCATTGTATGCAATCAAACAATGAGATCCCCGCTGCGACGCATGTATATGCAGAAATAAGGTCATCCCGCACTGAGTAAGGAAATAACTCCATAAATGCCACGAATGAGGTTAGTTGCAAAACTGATCGGTGTGCTCTGATTGGCTATTTTTTGGTGGGCGCCGAGCGCTTGTAGTTTTGTGCTGCGCGCGAGTCCTTCGTAAGGCTAGATTAAGCTTGCCAATGCTTGGCACCTGGGTGCCTCTTCAACTATCCCGAGCGATCTTCGATACTCTAGTTAGCCGCATAACGGGGACATGCTAAATACCAGAACATAAAGCACCTAATCTCGATTCGAAATATCTGAGATTTCATAGCATGCTAGTAATACCATAATGCTCATATAGATAGATCTATTAATTCAATTTGCGAACTAGAAGACCAGTTATGCCGGACAATGAATGTCATAAATATAAAACAAAAATCTAGACAAGCATTTCTATTTGTTCTGTTTCTGATACTTACCAGACGGGTGGGCATGAGTTTTCTAGTCTCCAATAGTCATTTGCCCCGCAAACAACAAGTTGTTAGGAGCGGATATACAGCTCTTACTTCTTTTATCAATCTCTATCGAAAGCTTCGTGTATGCTCCCACAGTCAAAGTACGCTGGAAACTCTTGACACTAAAATAGCACTAATTGATTGCGAGCATCGGTTTCGTGCTAGCTTGTCTAGAAATAGGAAAGTCAGACAGGAAAAGGCATCTAGGGAGGAAAATCAAGAAGGATTCAACACAGAAAAGGTGCACATATCTACTGGGAGTCAATCGAGTATTTTACATAATATTGGGAAGCCTAAATTCAAAGGAAAGCAAAGATCCTCTAGCTTAAGGGATACACAAATAATCCGGAAACGTTACAGAGCAAGAGTTGACCAAAGCCCCCAAATTTCCAAAAAGCAGAAGGTGTTGCTTCCTCATCCTCATTGCTCAAAGCCACTCAGGTTGATTATTGAAGATGATTCGATATATTCCGAAGACTTTTACACCTACAATGAAACTCGCTATCAAATAGCTGAACAAACTAAGGAAAAGACCTAAATCCTGAATGGCATGGGATGCCTTGACTTTGCCTCTATAACGTTTGAACCTTAGCGTTCTTTTAGATATGAAATAATCTGGGTTGCGAAACCAGATTACTACGTGTAACTACATGTAACAACATGTAACAACGTTGACTACAACCATTGGTTTACCCTACTAGTCGTATTCAATTATAAATGATCTACGGCGCAAATGCCAAAAGCGGT
The DNA here is from genome assembly GCA_030578775.1 of Sugiyamaella chiloensis. Classification (NCBI taxonomy): domain Eukaryota; kingdom Fungi; phylum Ascomycota; class Dipodascomycetes; order Dipodascales; family Trichomonascaceae; genus Sugiyamaella; species Sugiyamaella chiloensis. The sequence goes on from JAKTZE010000003.1 coordinate 213,006, forward strand.
TAGCCGCTTCCTATAAAAGCGATGCCCTGAGTCATGTTATGATTCACAGTCATAGCCATGGTTGCAGGCGCGGGGTTATGGAAAACGTTAAAAGCATTTCAAGTATATGGAGCTAATACAAATGTAGGGAAAACAGTTATCAGCACCATATTGCTCAGATCACTGGAATTCTCTTCCAAGAAGACCCTGTACTTGAAACCTGTATCTACCGGAGCATTGGACGAAGCAGATACAAAGTGAGTTAACTGCTGTTTTATCTTAAATCATCTAAAGCACAATTGTAACATAAGTCACTTAAAGCAATTTTCCCCCAATACTATAACAAAGTGTCTAGTCCAGTACGATTCTCCAGTGAGTCCACATATTGCTGCGAAGAGCTCGCCGGCAAGTGATGGAGAAATACTACGAGATTTGTCCTCACAGCTGGCTGAAAATTCCAAGTCAGTTGACTGGACATTAGTTGAAACTGCTGGTGGTGTGCTTTCTCCAGCTCCTTCTGGAACTCTTCAAGCTGATGTGTATAGACCTCTGCGTCTTCCAGTTATATTGGTTGGCGACCACAAACTAGGCGGTATCTCTTCAACAATATCTTCTTACGAGGCGCTGAAATTGCGTGGTTACGATGTTGAAGCTTTGGTTACATTCAGTGATGATGTTTACAAGAATCACCAGTTTTTTGAGAGCTATTTCAAAGACAAAATTCCTAACATGTTGTCAGTTCCGAGCCCGCCAGAAATCGTCTCTAATAAATCTGCCGATATCGAAAACCTTGAAAACTATTACGAACATATGAGTGCAACAACTTCAATGAAGTCACTTTTGACTATATTAGAGTCTAATCACGATAATCGTATTCAACGTCTGGAGGGTATGGCTGAACTGACGAATCGAACAATATGGTTTCCTTTCACACAGCACCAGCATGTGCCAGCTGAAAATATTACTACAATTGACTCCGCAAATGGCGACTTCTTTCAAACGGTGAAGAAGACTGGTACTTCTTCTAACTCAATTCTGATGCCAACCTTTGACGGGTCAGCGTCATGGTGGACTCAAGGAATAAACCGTTCAAATCCAGAGCTCACTTTGGCTGCCGCTTATGCTGCTGGACGATATGGCCATGTAATGCTTGCGGGAACTACCAGCGAGCCAGCTTTAGGACTTGCAACTGATTTGCTGCGAGCTGTGCAAAATTCTCGACTCTCCAGAGTTTTTTACTCTGATAATGGCAGCACCGGAATAGAAGTTGCTATTAAGATGGCACTGAAATCTGCAGCAGATAGATATGATATGCCAGTATCAGGAAAGAATCTGGGTATCATTGGATTGAAGAGAAGTTATCATGGAGATACTATTGGAGCTCTTGATTCAAGTGAACCATCTGTCTATAATAAAAATGTACCTTGGTATGATAGTCGTGGGTTCTGGTTTGAATATCCTCAAGTTGCCTTAAAAAATGGAGTTTGGCGAATTGAAATTCCGAATGAACTGCAAAATGACTTAGGCATGTCAACTGAGTATTCTTCCCTTTCTGATATTTATGATGTTAACCGCCGAGACAGTGCTGTCTACAAATCACATATTCGAAGAACACTACTGGAGTTGGTACAATCAGGCAAACAATTTGGAGCTGTTCTCATGGAACCCGTTCTACTTGGTGCCGGTGGAATGGTAGCACCGTAAGTTGAGATTATATTTCTTTCGAAATCTTTTACCATAATGTTATTTACTAACTTCAGGGATCCTCTTTTTCAGAAAGCATTGGTTGAGACAGTGAGAGAAACTTCAGATCTTTTCGGAAAGTCGCATACAGTAGTTGGCTCGGACGACTGGTCTGGGTTACCAGTGATATTTGACGAGGTATTTACTGGACTCTACAGACTAGGAAGGTCATCTGCGGGTTCATTTGTCGGGGTGGAACCCGATATTTCTGTTCACGCTAAGCTGCTCACCGGAGGATTGCTTCCTTTAGGGGTGACGCTGGCAAGTGAATCGATATTCCAAACCTTTTTAAGTAACAAGAAAGAGGATGCTCTATTGCATGGTCATAGTTATACAGCACACCCCATGGGTTGTCATGTTGGTCGGAAAGCTCTAGAGATGCTTGGAAACCTTGACACTTCTGGTTCTTGGGACAATAACAAAAGAGATTGGGCTTCGGATAAGCTATGGAGTATGTGGTCTAAAACCTTTGTTGAGGATATTAGTAGGAATCCGAAAGTTGATAGCGTTTTTACCCTAGGATCTGTTTTTGCTGTCAAGCTCAAAGCCGATGACGGTAATGGTAAGTTCAAAAGATACGTTGGTAACGTAAAAATACTAATAAACAGGCTATATATCTACCTCATCTGCTGGACTACAACAATATCTATCTGATTTTGGAGATTGGAATGTTCACAGTAGGAATCTTGGAAATGTGCTATATTTAATGACCAGCATGACCACTCCGCCTGAAGTAATATGTGGATTGGAGAAGCGGTTGATAGATTTCTTTGGTTAACATATTGTGAAATAATATCTTACCCCAAAAATGATGAGACGGGCGCTTGTTGGCTCCGAGTATAACAAGCTCTTGTACTGTTTAATAAACCGAAAATGTATTTTATATGCTATATACGAGCGATTGCTTTACCGCCTATTGCCCACTTTTTCACTATATGTAAGAGCGAGTCAACCTCCTCATATGTATTGTCCGAATGCAAACATATTCTTACTCTTTCTTGTCCTTTGGGCACCGTAGGGTATACAATAGGCCGGACCATAAATCCATGTTGCTGACAAAATTTTGCTAAACTTCGTGGATCTTCACACTGTAAAAAGCATATGTGGGACTTGAATGTAGCCTCTAGCCTCTTGAATGTACCCATGGATTTCAATATAGACGACCTTTGAGCGAAATACTGTGTGATATCTTTCAATCTTTGGCGTCGCTAAGTTAGGACTCTTCTAAAGGGTTGAATAAACTTACATCATGAACTTCATGGTCTTCAATCAGAAATTTATAAGATGTCATAATAGCGGATAGTGAATGAAATCCCTGGGAGGTCGAATAGATCAGCGGTCGAGCATAGTTGATAAGATAACTACGCACGTTACCTGAACATAAGACAATAGCTATGTTAGTATCGGCTGACAAAATAATATTCAGCTCAATTTGTTCTTACCTCCTCCACTGGAAAGAGCTTTACCAAATGTATGAACCCGGGCAAATACATCATTCTCTACACACAGCTCAGAAACTAGACCACGACCTTTAGGTCCATATATCCCTGTAGCATGGGCTTCATCTACTACGAGATATCCATTTCCTTTAGGAAGTAATTCTTTCAACGCCGTAATGACTTCTCTAAGGGGACAGATATCACCATCCATGCTATAGACAGATTCAACGGCAACAAAGCAATTTTCAGTTCCATCAGCAAGAGATGGTCTCTGTGATATTTCAAGGCTAAGTTTCACACTGAAATCTGACACAGAGTTATGTTTAAACATAATAGATTTTCTTGCTCGAGAAAGTTTCATTCCATCATGAACACTAGCATGAATATACTCGTCATACAGGATAATATCACCAGACTGAGGCAGGCAAGAGAAGAAACCTACATTTGCATCGAACCCAGAATTAAACAAGAGTCCTTTATCAGATCCATGAAATTCACTAACCAAAGTTTCAACTTCCTCAGCATATTTTGAATTTCCATCCAGAAGTCTGGATCCACCACTCCCAACAATAGAACTTTGAAGATCTAGCTCCTTTAAGAACATGGAACGAAATTGTTCAGAACGCTTCAAACTCAAATAATCATTGCTGGAAAAATCTATTTGGTTCTTTTCCGTAGTTGTCAAACTTCTAAATGCTGAATTGCTCTTTCTTTTATTCAAGATAGCGGTGATCTGATCTTCAATCATCGTTATGACTATGAGTCAGATTACGACTCAACAAATGACTCATTCCTGTAATGGCATATGCTTATAGAGGTTTGTCACAACAGCACTTAGTCGGGTTGTCATGCTAACAACGAAATGTTTAAGAAAAACAAAAAAAACTAAATCTTGGTCAAATTCTACTTGTAAAATTCTATTATTTCCCACGTAAAATCCACTCAATTTCGCAACTAACTTAGTCTGCTTTGTGCGCTTTTCAGCGGGATCTCGAATTCAGATCATACGCGGCTCAAATAGCATGCACAAGTCTAAACTGAGCTTTGTGATGTGAATTGAAGTGAGATTTATTAAGGTATCCTAAAATAGAATAGCAAATCTAATGATTTACAAGATCTATAATTATAAAGTTGGAACGATCGATGTATCATAAGAAGCTAGATCTCGCTTCCATCGATCATGAATCGAGAAACTCACATTTGTGGCTGGTTGTTCACTCAAGGTGGGGAGCTCAGAGACCTGATTTTAATATACAACATTAGTAAACATACGATAATTGGAGCGGGGTTTTGATCGAAAACAAAGGATAAGCGGAGGCAGGCTAGAGATTTTCAGTCTTCAGCTAATCAGAAGCTTTGATGCAGTGATAAGGCCAAAGACACTGGAGAACAGATCATGACCAAAATAGCCGACGATCGACCTCATGGTGAGTTCATAGGGCCTAAAATACTCGACAAAAAATGCACCCATTAACCCCCACTATCGAAGTTTGCTTCCTCCTTGTAAGCACATGCTGCAGTTGCATTAGTTTCTTGTCTTGAGCCATCAGCCAGCGGAAGATAGATGCTAGTGTTTCCATGGAATAAATTCTAGAGATCTTGAAATACTGCTTGAGGCAATCCATTGTCAGTCTTAGTTCAATCTGTCCCGTGAACACAAGCTGCTCAGACCAATATGCAGACACGTATGCACTGGTAATCGAGAGTTCCCGATCAGTTTCCATCTCCAGTGTTCCGTGGTCCTCATTTGAGAGTAGATCTTAGGTTCGTTGTTTGTTTACCCGCCTCCGGGGCAAGAGAACTGTGTAGCTAACAATGACTTGACAGTTGTAGTGCAGACACGATCGTCCAGTAATCGAGCCGATCTCGAAGGAAAATGGAAGGGGCGTACTACCACTGCAAACATGTGTCAAAAACGTGGATTATTCTTGCATGCTTGAGTTTTGGTTTCTGGCATAAATAAAATTCATTGCTATTCCTCTAGTATAGGTTATCTCGAGACTAAGGTTCGATCCCGAAAGCACTAAAGTTGGCATAACTTTCCCCACAGACCCGTTGACAACTCGGCAGATTCTGCCGAGAGACCCACATTGGCAGTAGTAGATCTGTTGGTATGCATCAGATGTAGCTAGCTTGACTATTAGAGTGGTGTACCAACCCGATATAGAACCGGCCCCCTTCATTTCACATACGCTAAGGTAGAGCTTGCTCCCAAAAGCCTTTCCCATGAGGAATGGATCGTCACACATGCTCGATCGATCGCATGTCAGGGCCCAATTACATGCAGTACCTGGCATGTCACTGCAGCATCTGTGCCTTGTGCCTGTGCGAGCCATAGGCTAATGCAGCTTTAAAGGGAACAGCAGCGGCTGGTTTCTGACCAGAATAGGTAGAAGAACGCAGAAATTTCATTCCCGTATCCCAGTTGGGTATTACATATGCAGATCTCCATACTCGTACCTGGATCGTAGCATTACAGTCCTTTGTATCTTGAATTTATTTGCGTTTGGTCTGGACATTGCCGTGGTTAATACGGAGATGGGCCGGGCAGATGATGGTAAAACAGTTGGTGTACGATGACTATAAAGCTGGATCGATTCCCTAAGAATTAGTCTATAGCTCACTTCATTTCGTGATATCAAAAGAATAATAATAATAATGCAGTTCCTTTCTACTGTCGCTGCTGCTCTCATTGCTGTTGGTGTTAACGCTGCCCCAGCTCCTCAGCTCCCTGTATCTCTGCCAGTTTCAGTTCCCGCTGGACTCCCCACTGGATTGCCAGTTTCTCTTCCTGCTGGACTTCCCACTGGACTGCCAGTTTCTCTCCCTGTTGGACTCCCCACTGGACTGCCAGTTTCTCTCCCTGTTGGTCTGCCAACTGGCCTGCCTTCTCTCCCAATTCCTTCCGGAGTTGTCGCTAATGGTACCCTCTACTGTACACCCGAGACTCACTTGTGTGCTATTACCTGTGGTGACGGTCTCCAGTCTCTCTGTACTGCTGTTGCTGTCTTCGATGACGTTTTCTACGGTATCGAGACCCTTGCTGGTGCACAGGTCGTCTGCACTGACACTGGCTGCACTGTAACCTGTGCCAGTACCGATCCTACCTGCGTCCTCTCTGAGGGTGTTGCTGCTTTCGACAGTGTCTTCGCTGTTGGTGAGGTCATCGTTATCCAGCTTGCTGAGAACTTGGTTTCTGACTTGACTGGTAGCGGATCAAGCGTTCTCCCAAGTGGTCTTCCAGCTCTGCCAGGTCTTCCCTCTGGTGCCTCTTCTCTCCCAACTGGTGCCACTAGTGGCCTCTCCAGCATTTCTGGCCTCACCAGCGGTGCTGGTGGTCTTGAGGGTCTGGTCAGCGGTCTTGCCAGTGCCCTTGGTCTCGGTGCTGATGGTTCGTCCTCTGGTGGAGCTCTTGGTGGAGTCCTGAACAATGTTCTTGGTGAGCTCCATCTTTAAACGCCTTCTGACTGGTTTATGAGGTTTCTTTGTTTTGTGTATGACTTACTTTTAATATCTTAATGGATTGAATGATACTTTAATTTTTATGTGAATGGCTAGTAAAAGTCGTAGCTTTGTCGGCAATTGAATAATCGTTCGGCTCTTAGTAAAGTTGAAATTAATTTTGACTTGCAGATTCGAGAGATCAAACTTAGTTGAAACTTCAAATACTCTAACCTAATTCATAGGAGCCAAAGCACGTCGCATCTGGTTAAGTGCTAGATCCTTCAAACCTGAATACCTCCTCCAATTCCTGCCACCACCCTCTTTTGTCTGTACTTCCAGTCGAACCGTTAACAAGCGACTCTTGCATGGCATCAGTGATTGCCCACCATTCGTGGTTATCAGGATCAATTCGCATTAGTTCACTATCGCGCTCCCAGTTGTCACCAAAGTACTTGAGATTGGCAATTAGTAGCGATTGTTGAGGGAAGTAGTTAATTGAATAGTCTCCAATGTGATATTTATCTAGATTCTTGAGGACTGGCGGATTTACATTTTGGTGAACTTTTATATACTCGTCCAACTTCTCTGGTTTTACTTTGATTACCTGACAGAATCTCTTTGGACTAGCCATTATGGGGATGTCAAAAGGTCAACCCCCCCACCCATGCACACACGCGATGAATGTGCTGCATCAGTACTATGTTGGATAGAACTGATCAAGTTACATGTCTATGTGATCCAATTTTTATTATATTCTTTACAATGTGTCTCTTTCTCATAGTAATAGTGATTCATATGTATGGAAATCAATCAACGAAATGGGTAACATGATTTTTAAAAGTCGGCTCCCTCACAGCATTGCATCACAGCAGAGTGAGAGTTATTGTCACCTAACAGAGCCAAAAAAGTACACCTGGTAGTCTTCCACATATATACTAGCTAAATTATTGTAGGATTCATCAGATTATTCAAAAATCCTTCGAATTGACTCATCTTATTCTTTCCCAAGTGACTCAACTAAAGACGCCGTAAATGGTAATTTACCCTTACATCAATCTTATCTGTCATTGTACGGCATCATTCAAGATGCCTATATAAGGGCAGGCTATGACATGTAATCGCCAGATAATGTCTAGTAAAATAATAATCCCACATGGTCTCCAGCATGGAGACACAATTGGGTTCTTTTCTCCATCTGCTCCAGCCACTTTTTTTGCCCCTTCTCGTTTTGAAAGAGCAAAAACATATCTTCAATCTAAAGGATTCAAGCTGAAGGCAGGCTCATTGACAGGCAAAAGCGACACATATAGGTCTGGTACTATAAAAGACCGAGCTCAAGAACTCAACGATTTAATAAGGGATCCGTCCGTTAAATGTATTATGTCTACAATTGGTGGGTATAATAGTAACTCTTTGCTTCCTTATATTGACTATGAATCGCTGAAAGCAAACCCCAAAATTATTGTAGGCTACTCTGATGTAACTGCGCTCCTACTGGGAATATTTGCACAAACGGGAATTGTCGTTTTCTACGGACCTGCGCTTGTAGCCTCATTCGGGGAATTTGCGCCTTTGGTCAATCAGACATATGAGTATTTCCAAAGTGTTGCAATGTCCCCATTAAAGCTTCCTTACATATTGCCTACTCCTGAATCTTGGACTCAAGAGTTTGTCGATTGGGAGAGCCAAACTGGCCCCAAGACCCTGGTAAAGAATGAGCTTAAATGGCTTGGAAAAGGACGAATAGAAGGTCGAGTTATGGGCGGTAACCTGGACACAATGTATGGCATTTGGGGAAGCAAATACATGCCAGAGATATTAGAAGGTGATATCCTCTTGATAGAAGATTGTTCGAAAGATCCAAGTGGTATGGAGAGATCATTTGCTTGGATGAAAGTAAACGGTACATTCGATAAAGTAGCAGCGATTATCTTAGGGAAGCACGAGGATTATAACGACAAGGCGTCGGGAAGGCACCAACTAACAATTTTGCAGGAGGTACTCAATGACCGGCAGATTCCAATTGTTGCTGAATTTGATTGTGCTCACTCTCTACCAATGTTGACGATACCTATTGGAACCATACTAGCGGTTGATTTTGATAATAAGCAGGTTGAAATGATCAGCCAATCTATAGTTGCCTAGTAATATTTGGTTTTTTTATTGAAATACCCGCTCTTTTGATACTAAGATAACATTAGGTATGTTATCAAATATCCCGCAAAGCAACGGCAAATGTGTTCACATTGACAGACAACAGCGAATATGTCTGACCTGGACAGACTATGAATTTTCATTAACCTCGGTCGTCACATAACATTCATATTTAACATTTTGATGCTTACGTTCTTTTCATGTAACCAGCAGGGCGACCACATGCACTATGATGATCCCCCTTAGAGGGGAAATGCCACACAAGCCTAATGTTAAGTCCATTTTCGGAATAAAGTTCGGCAACAAGCCGTCCACTTGTGGAAATACAGGTTCAAAGCATAGAGAAATTTGTCCACTAATATACGTCAGGAAAAAAAAATAATTACGGCGTTACCTATTCCAGATACCGTCTGTGAAAGTTTATACGGAATTACTTGCAATAGACTATTTTTTAGGGCCTCGCCTCATGCATAAGCTACTTTCGGTTGCATAGCTTCAAAAATGCCTCATAGTACGGCGGTTTCCGGTGATGCCCACCCACACGACAGGTCTAAGCCCCAAAACAGTATACAAAATCCCTCGTAGAAAAAGGAGTAATGAGATAAAGCATCGCTTTTGGTTGGTGGATGAAAGATATCGAAAATCCCTCAGCTTGGGCCATAAACAGGCATGCCAGGCGATGTAACAATATATGTAATGAAATGTTAGAGCCTTAAATTCTCGCAGGAGGTCAGGAAATTTTAGTGCCGATATCACAACAACAACAAAAACAACAAGCTTATTTGCGAGATATAGATGTCGTATAATTCAAATAACAGTTTAATTTTTTCGCAATTAATTTCCAAACGTTATCTAATTTTATAATATCTACTCATATTTGTATTTTTGTTTTTCTGGCATGTTATAGTGTGATCAACAACTTCGAAATGTCCCGCAAGAAAGTGACAGTCACGAGCATATCTGAAAAAGCAACGATCATTGACAAGCACACTCATAAATCGGAGCATGACATCCGTGAAATCTCAGCTACTGGCGGCGGCACTATAAGTACGACCAGTATCACCGTAAACTATTAGTTACTTATCAATGGAAAGTTCAGAGGCACCAGACGGTGAGGAATACAAGCCAAGTGTTGTATTTAATACTACAGATAGGCGACCTCAATTATCAGCTACTGATAATGATTTGGCCGACCGTTCAGCACCTAATCCGGGCCTTGTTATTGCTTATAGGACCCTCTCTTTCCAGGTGTCAGAAACTTATCGTTCAGATAGATCGGTTCATAATGATAAGTCAGCATCGCCATCTGATGAGAATGAAGCCTATTTCAGTAAACTTGATTTCCAGCTTAAAGATTCAAATGATCTTTGCAAAGCATTTAATGTTGATGAAGTTAATGGTTTAGATTCTTCTCAGGCAAGCCAACGTTTGCAGAGGGATGGCCCCAACAAGTTGACTCAAAAACATCCGAAGTATATCTGGAAATTATTAAGATATATTTTTGGTGGATTTTGTTCTATTCTTTGGATTGGTGTTATCGTTTTCTTCATTTGCTGGCGACCACCATTGAGCAATCCTCCTTCCACTACTAATCTTGCTTTAGCGATCCTCGTGATTATTGTTATCCTTCTTCAAGCTGCGTTCTCTGCAATGGAGGATTGGTCAACTGGCCGTGTTATGAACTCCATCATGAACTTACTCCCTGCTGAGTGTGTTATAGTACGAGACGGAAATACCACCAAGCGCCCTGCTTCAGAACTAGTGGTAGGCGACATAGTTTTATTGACATCAGGTGAAAAGGTGCCGGCAGACATGAGAATATTAGAAGCATCAAGTGATCTTAGATTCGACAGGGCACTACTCACCGGAGAGTCGGAAGAGGTATCTGGAACTTCTGACATTGTTGAGGATACGTTTTTGGAAGCAAAAAACATTGCACTAATGGGAACTCACGTTACAAACGGTAAGGCCCGAGCAATGGTACTTCTAACGGGCCAGAGATCTGTCATTGGACGAATTTCACATCTTACCAGCTCAAAGAAGGAAGAGCCTACTTTGATTCAAAGGGAGATAAGCAGATTTATTCGTATTATCGTCATCATGACTGTCCTCTTGATTACACTTATAATAATAGTATGGGCAGCATGGTTGAGGAAAGACCATTTTAAATTTATCAACGTTGCTGCCCTCCTGGATAACTGTATGGGATGTGTTGTTGCATTTATTCCAGAAGGTATGCCCGTGGCTGTTACTTTGACTTTATCTCTCGTTGCTCGAAGAATGAAAGGTAAAGACATTTTGCCTAAGTCTCTATCAACAGTGGAGACATTAGGCTGCATTACTGTTCTTTGCTCCGATAAGACTGGTACATTGACACAGAACAAAATGTTCGTGCAATCTGCCGGATTCACAGATAAGGAAATGTCTGCAGACGAGGCTATAGCTTCTAACTGTGAAAATGATGTTTCCATGAAGTTAATGCACCAAGCTTCTATTCTGTGCAATGATGCAAAGTTTGATACTGACACAATCTCAAATCCAATTGCAGAGCGTTCCATTATTGGAAATGCCACCGATGCCGCAGTTTTAAGATTTGCATCCCTGATGTCATCGAACGAACACCCCGATCTTACCAAAGTATTCTCAATCCCATTCAACTCTTCTAACAAATGGATGATGACTTTGTATTCGAAAAAAGAACAAACAGGTCTTACAGTGTTCTGCAAAGGAGCACCTGATGTTGTGCTAAAAGCCTGTGAGTATTATTACTCCAGTGAAACAAAGCAGCGTGAGAAGATGACTGAATCAAAATTACAGGATATCTCCAAGCTTCAAGAGAAGTGGGCATCCAATGGACAGCGAGTCATAGCTTTATGTACAAGAGAGTACACTCCGTTCAGTGACACGAATAGCCCTTCCTTCGGTGAAGAAGCTACTCAAAACTGCTTTCAGGGACTCACAATTATTGGACTGTTAGGAATAATCGACCCACCGCGAGATGAAATAGCACACACTGTTTCTGAATGCCGAAGAGCTGGCTGTAGGTTTTTCATGGTTACTGGAGATTTTAAGCTTACTGCTGCCGCCATTGGCCGCCAGGTGGGAATATTCACTACCAGTAGATCCCCAGATACCTTCAGTGATGTTGAAAATAAGATACAGACACCACCATCAGAACCATGGTCTAAAGATCAGTTCTTAAGCATGAGTTTGCTACTCGAGGGTAAAGACATTGAGGTAGCTACTGAGGATCACTGGGATGTTATCTGCTGTTATGAAGAAGTTGTTTTTTCAAGAACCACACCCGAACAGAAGCTTCGTATTGTCGAATCATATCAAAAGAGAGACGAGGTCGTTGCAGTTACTGGTGACGGAGTTAATGATGCACCTGCTCTAAAGGCCGCTGATGTTGGTGTGGCAGTTGTTTCCGGAAGTGATGTTGCTATCGAAGCAGCAGATCTTATTCTTCTTGGAGATTTTTCCTCCATTATTGATGGAATCAGATTAGGACGACTAGTGTTTCAAAATCTCCAGAAGGTCATTAGTTATCTTCTGCCAGCGGGAAGTTTTTCTGAGATTTGGCCAGTTCTTCTTAATGTTTTCTTCGGTGTTCCTCTACCTCTAAGCTCGTTCCTGATGATTATAATCTGTGTTTTCACTGACCTTTTCCAATGCCTGACATTGGTAATGGAGCAGGAAGAATTTGACTTGTTATCACTGCCTCCTAGGAATCACAAGACAGATCACTTGATCAATCTCAAAATATACGGACAGAGTTATCTCTTCATCGGTGTTATGGAAACGATTACTGCTCATGCTATGTTCTTCTTCTACATGTGGAAATATGCCAAGATTCCTATCAACAAGCTTTTCTTTGCATTTGAAAAGTACAGCGATGGCTTCTACGGATATTCTCAGGAGGAATTGGTCAAATTTAACAACACCGGTCAGTGCGTTTACTTCGTTACACTAGTGATTCTGCAGTGGGGAAATCTGCTGTCTGTTAGAAACAGAAAGATGAGTATAGTACAGGCTGATCCAATTAGGAAGGCTCGAAGGAATCCTTGGATACCACTAGGAGCAGTTATGGGACTAGTGACAGCTATTTTCGTAACTGAAGAGCCAGGTCTGAACAATCTTTTCGGAACACTTCCTGTGCCCATTGAGTTCTGGTTAATTCCCGTTGCACTATCATTTGGAATCCTGGGGATGGACGAAATTCGAAAACTACTATCAAGGAATTTTCCCAAAAGTATTATTGCTAAAATCTCTTGGTAGTCATATTTATCTATTGCTTAGAATAATACCTCAGTTCTAAAATAAACGCAATAAAAAATTAAAAATCTAGTAGAATTTTACAATAACCTAAAATAATTCATTCACTACCAATAAACTAAGTGCAATATGCCAGAAGGAGGCTGTGCAAAGAGATACAAATATTATAGATCCAGTACCCTCTACACTGATTTGATGGTCTTGGGATGGCGGGCCGTGATTTCGGCGCTCTTATGCGGGATTTTAACCTTGTTGTGGATAAGCAGTCCCAATTAACTCTTCGGCCGTCCTAATTAGGATGGAACCTGCGTGATGATTACATCCGGCGAATGCATCCCATCAGAAACAGCAACACCGCAAGCGTGTGGCATGGTGCTCCAAAAATCCCTCACTATTGCAGTCCTATCATCTTCTCGTTCTGAGGCGCACTTACTATGCGTTATTTATGTAGGTTTGCCAAGAAACCCCTTACGAGCATTTGGAGGAGGGAATTTAGCCTCATGACCCCCCGGCCGTTTTGTCAGTATATGCCAGCCCTAAAGGCGGGTGTATTAAGCGAGGGATTTGTAGCCATGTTATCGGCATAATGGTTTGAGTGCCCGATGGCTGTGGCAGAATCGATGATAGCCGCTGTATAGTATATAAACCGGTCCATTTGTAGTTTCTGATGTCAACAGATATTTACATCCAGATTATCAACGGAGTTTTCTAATTCGTACTTTTAAAGTAGACAACCATTGTGACCGCCAGGCAAATCCACATATTATGGTGACATACAATTTGGGCTACACTGTTGAAGAACAGAAGCAGCAAAACAAAAGTCTCGTTATTGCTGGCAGGACAGTATCCTTCAAAATCTCCGAGTCGTTTCTTTCTGATATGAATCAAGATGATGCAAAGAAAAAGTGGAATTCAGAGGCATGCCAGTATTTCATCAATATTTTTAGAAGTTTGATGGTCCCAAAGAGGAGGATTCTGAAATCTTCCAACTTTTTGATTTAAAAATGCTTCAGTTATGGCTCAGTTCATGCGCATCGATTCGATGAGCATCTAAAACACCCCACTGAGGAAAGAGATCATGCTAATTGAAACTTTGAAGTGTCATACTAGAGATATGTGTTCAATATTAGGCACGGGTATGATGTCTTTAGGTTTCCTTTGGTGCGTCCGTAAGCTTTGTTTTCTGTGATAGCTAGTATCCTAGTACTCGACGCAAGGATGCCTGATCCGATATAGCAGGTAGGCATCCAAGATGCGAAATCAGTTAAACACTTCATATCCACCGAATGTTTTATACTTTCGTGCTGATTGCATCTGTTCGAGATCGACATATACCAACAACAGTCTAGAGGTAGATTGCTCTTGCTAGCCATAGCGTTTGGTGGAACACTAGAGCTTGTATTTCACAGATTTGTGCTTATACTCTAATGTACTCTTGCCGTAGATATTTGTCGAGTACTGCTCAGCCACATTTTGACTGGAAACAGGGCAGCCGCTCAATCAATTCAAGGGAACGGAGGAGTATTTGAAAAGGAGGCACCAGGCATATGGATTAAAGATTGCATACAGACAACATAGACGGAACCTGACAGAATAGGAAAAGGAAATGAATTCCTTCACAGCACATCCCTCCATTATAAGATGAGCGAATTAGCAAGAAATGAAGGGATATGAAATGATCTTCCAATCTTTGCTTCCTAAACAGTTTAACAATATTGTTAGACACAAACACTGCGCTAACATTCAGAGTATCGCATGATGGGTGCATGCGTGAGACCAGACCTATATTTCATTTAATACAAATCTGAAGGACATAAATGATCTTTAATCCAAAATAGCAGTAGAGGCCCTATGCACTCTTCCACCGGAAACTGATTTTCTACTTCAATTAAACGAAGCAAGCAGAGTGTCAGAATAACAAGCAGTAACATGTCCTCTAGAGATATATCCCTTATTTCGTGAAAGGCAAATCAGATAGTGACAAGTTTGTCAAAGAGTCTAAGGTGTCTGTAAAAATCCAGCAAAACGGAACATTATGATATCCTTAGATGACTACAGACCTCGGTTATCAAGGAGCACTACGAATGCACATTATCATATTCACCAGAAGGTTGATCACGCTTATTCTCATATGCAATGATGATCTATTTAGAGGGTTCTTACTCCCATCATTTCCTGCACGGTCTTTCATTTCGTTTAATAAGACCAACGAGATCTAGTGATAATCAAAGATCAGTTGAACAGGAGAGTTGATATACCCAGTGATAGTGATGTAGCGGACTACATACTGGCACTTTCATAAAATTCAAGCATCAGCCGCCGATCTTATCCTATTCGTACAAGAGACACACATCTTGAAGTTATGCAATCGTTAGTAATAATGATCTTCTCAAACAAGGTTCCAGTCTGCTTTTCATCACTTTAGGGATGGAATCTGTCACTACTGAAGTCTTGCCAGTCCTAATCTACCAACCCATACGATTCTCGAGATGGATCGAGATAAGTGTATCCTAGCGTAATCTTATACGAGGTATAAAGCTACCCAATGATGCCATCGGTTGATTTCCATTCTCTCATGCTCGATAGACAGTACCCAATGCCACTAGATCCGATCGGCACGTTTTTATATGATCTCTAATACGAGATTACGAAGCTTGGCAGGCTGTAAAGTTCCTTGATGCACTTCAATCAGATAATCAAGGACGCTAAATCTGATTATTCCTAGTTGGACAGTTGCCATCCTCCAATAGGCAATATGCAATGGGCATCATGCAGGTCGGTTTAACCACCACGTTGGAGTGCCACTTTTACTGGCGTAAAACTGGGTACCTTGCTGCAGCCGGTTAAGAAACTCCGCAACAGCGGGGAGAATATACTCCGAAATTGTTGAAAATCTACAGACAGCTACTCATGATACAATCGTAATCGTTCTTATAGATGCAACTTGGTAAATGATTTCCTTTCACGCTTATCAACCATTTTTATGTCAGAAAAGATACTAAATCTTTTTAGGGAAGCTGCAGATTGTTGGAAGAAACAAAGTACGGCACTATGGCAATAGAGTTCTATAGAGCTCCGGTGCTTAAGTCGAACTCCGACAAGTCGAATTCCGACATGTGCCGCCGGCTCTCATTCAGGGAAACCGAAAATATCGCTGCCGTATTGTGTGATACTTCTCCGGCCAGTGTGACTGCACTTGGATGCTCCCTCGGTCTGGCCTGCAGCAACGTTAAATTACGGTGGTTTCAATCGCTGGGGTCGCTTGATCCAGTGAAGCATGTATGTTTACATATACAGGTTCATAGTCAATGTGATAGGAAGCCAATTTTAATCCAATGGAATAGGTGCCAATCTATTGATGCCAACTTTAATAATCAGTGTGACTAACATTGGTGACGACGAACGGGTGGGATCGGTGATGTGACCTACCACTCTCGTGTGATGCACTTCCGGAAACGGCATTTTTTTCTGATTATCTGATCTATTGATCAATCAGATAGCGTCACCCCTTGTATGTACAATACCGGGCGGGTTCGGAAATGTGGTGTTCCTTATGCAGCAAATAAGCATTTCACTAACAACTCACTGAGTACCAATCCCTATCTTCTAAACGTGCCATTCAGTCTTCTTTATAGTTGATGCAGCATTGCACCTCTATCGTTCTCTCTGTTGTTTCTTGGCACCCTAACACCCAAATTGTCGTTTAAACTCATTGGTTAAAGGGGGCCAGAGCTGCAAGAAAAAAAAGAAATGTGAAAAATTCGACGCCTCACGCCAAAAATACGAAATCATTATCAGATGGTGCTGCATGTAAGCAAGTGCCCACAATACTGTGTGCAGTAACGTCTACATATTCTTTAAACTTAGTATAGGCAGCACACACGGAAAATTTTTCATCTGATAATCGAGGATCTTTCTTTCCTAAAACGGTGAGGGAAGGGTGTGCCGGTGCATGTCCGCATGTTAACAAATTATGAAATTCTGAGGAATTTCAATCACATATTTGACAAATGCTAGTCATAATCCATATCTTAGAGGCTAAGTTTAGTCAAAGTCTCATTAAGAAGTACGAATATAATGTCAGACATACAGGTCTTTAAGTTTTGCTATTAATTGGTACAGAAACATATGGTTTGAGCATTGTGGGCCTTTGTGTCACGCAACGCATAAGCGTGTGTGATTTATCAGATTGATCAGATCGGCACATGTAGAATGCGGTGCCAACTACAGCAGAAAAAGCAAGAATTTCGCAGTCCCCCAGTCTCAGAACACAATCTATATAACGGTCATGATCCGCATTCTTGTGATCGCCGTCTTGGCTGATTCACCAAAGAAAGATCCTAGATATTACCAGCTATGCTAGCCAAATCATTGGTCACGATCGTGACAGCAGCTTTGGCTGTAACACCTGTGTTTGCCAAGGTCAAAGATGTGTATGGAACTGCATGTGCAAATGAAGTCTCGTTGTACGATTTTGGATGTGCAATTCCAGGACCTGACAAATTGGCCAAGGATGCCCCCGAGTGCCTCTGCCAGAACAATGCTTATTTAGAGAGTGTTGTTGGATGCATTAATCATGTTATAGCATCGAAAAGTCTTCTCAAGGCGGCATACGCCTATGTTGATACTCTTTGTCCTAACTCTACCATTGATTATACTACACTCGCCAAAGAGAGCACTGACCTCCCTCAATATACAACTGCTGCTCAGCTTGATGGTGTGCACCAGACTGCATTCCTAATTCCGAACTCAGATATCAAGCATGGAGCGGATATTGTTACACAGACCGCCAGGTACGAACAGAAATCTGCCCACTTTGCTACTTGGGTCAGTGGCTATTGGGCCCTTGTACTTATCATTCAAGGGGTCTTTAACTTGGTCCATGTGGCTGTGCCGGCCATCCTGAAATACTTTGATGGTCCAGTCAGCAGAAGCTTACGTGTGAATGTCTTTTTACCTCCTACAGGTAAATTCCACCATGCGACTACCAAGTTCTTAGGTACGCTCAATCTTAACATCCCACTCAGAGCTGAAGCTCTGATTATTGGTGGCTTTATTATTGTGAACTTAATCCTTGCTTTTGTCGACCATGACTTATATAACCCCAACTTTCTTGGTAACTCACAAGGTGTCCAATTAGGAAATGAGATTGGTCGACGATTCGGATATATATCGATGGCCACACTTATGTATTCATTTTTATTTGCAGGCAGAAACAATTTGCTGTTATGGATGACAGGTTGGCCTCTTCCAACCTTTAACGTTTTCCACAAGTGGCTTGCTAGAATTGCAGTGGTCAACATGATTGGACATGGAATATGCATGTGCATCGAGTTTGTTCTTAATCATGGATATGCCCAGGTGTGGGAACGAGGTTATTTGATCTGGGCACAGATCATTTTGATCTTGGTATGCTTAATGCTCCCACTGTCGATGCATTATGTTCGATCATTGAGCTATGAAGTCTTCCTAGTCATTCATGTTATTATTTCGGTTATTTTCTTGGCAGGTCTCTTCCTTCACCTTAAACATCCAGGTAGAGGTTTCAACTACTGGTACGCGATGGTAGCATTCTGGGCATTTGATAGACTTATTCGAATTGTAAGAATTGTTATATCTGGTCTTAATGCCAAGGCTGTGGTAACCTTAGTTGATGATAACACTCTGGAGTTCAAGATGCAATATTCAAAGGTATGGAAGTACTACCCAGGAAGTTACGCATTTATTTATATCATGCGTCCTAATTGCTTCTGGCAGTCACATCCATTCAGTCTCGTTACATCCCCTAAAGTGGATGATAAAGGCAAGCTTGTTTTCTACGTGCGAGTAAAGGATGGTGTTACCAAGAAAACCAAGGAATATCTCCTCAAACAACAAAACAATCAAGCAACTATTCGAATTTTGTTGGAGGGTCCTTACGGTACTCCTCATCCTGTGAAACACCACGACACCGTTATTTTATTTGCTGGTGGAATCGGTATTACTGGTATTTATCCTTATGCTGAACAGATTCGACGGGCAAAAGACTCGCGACAGAAGATCATCTTGGTATGGGCTATTCCAAACGAGTCACCATTACAGTGGTTCAAAGATCAGTTAGATGATCTTGCCACTGATAGTCGTGTTGAGATGGAAATCCATGTCTGGGTTCCAGGAGCCACCGCACCGACACTGGCCAACAACAATGCAGCCGATTCCTCAGACGAGTCCCATCCGAACTCAATGAAGGGAGAAGAGAAGTCTACTGTTGGGACTGCATCATCTGAAAGGTTGAACATTAAATATGTCAAGCCCGATTTCGATGAGATTGTCACCCGACATGTCACTAATGCTGGGGGTCCCGTTGCAATTGTTTCTTGTGGCCCAGGACCAATGAATGATGACGCTCGACGAGTTGCACTTCAAACCATTCCTTACTCCGGAGTACGTGTTGATTACTTTGAGGAATCTTTTGCTTGGTAATTTGTTTTAATAATAATAGATTTGATTTAATAGAAATCGTGTGCATTCGTTAGAAAAAAATACGTAATATATATAATGGTACATGTCAGTTTTGTAGCCACATTCCATCGCATAAAAACGACTTCATTGTTTCTTATCAGATGCTCCTTCCGTTTGAGGAAAGAAGCGTTAAGTCCTTGCATATTCCCGCATTTGTACGTTCGCTGAGCTGCACTGGGGCAGGGAAACCCACTTTGATCCCCACACATCTTCCGGGCATAACGCCGGACATATTAACTTAGTTTCCTAGCATCTGTCAAAGTGAGAGAGCGTTTTAGACGCCATGGAAACGCCTGAAGATCGTAGCAGAGCCAGTCAAAAGGCTGTGATTAAACGAACAGAACGAGCATGCGATCAATGCCGTGTCGCGAGGACAAAATGTGACGGCAAACAGCCTTGTACCAGATGTGCCAGTAAGTAAAAGTAAAATGAATCATTTAATGAAGCGACACATCAGCTCATAACCACCCCTTAAGATGATCTGTATATAGTGTGTTTGAAGAGATAGCAATACTAATTCTAGCCCATACAATTGGCTGTGCTTATATCACTATTCGTAAGAAAAGAGGAAAAGGTAGCCAACTGTATCCAGGCAAGAACAAACACATCAATGGCAACAGTGAGAGTGCGAGCAGAATCGAGTTACCGATATCTCAAATGATGAATTCGTTCAACCCGTCTGATTTAGGGGCATCTCCGAGCTCGATAAATCAATCAAGAGACTTTGAATTTACAGATCTTGAGCAGATCAAAACTTCGCCTACTGGTAGTGAATTCGACACGCCAAATCAAATCAATAATCATAATGGCAATAGAAATGGCAATAGCAATGGTGATGACAATAGCACTAGGAATGGCGGTGATAATAATGGCAATAGCAATGTATTGAACAGTTCAATGGGCGAGACCGATTATTCGATGAAGGATAGCGGCATGAGATTGTTGGACTTTGGGGACGATGAATCAAACTCAAATCAAGACGAAAATCAAGCGATGCGGTTGTTAGTTGATAACTCTACAGGGTATTCTCCACGGTGGGTCAATATGAATACACAATTTCCTGGAGAATTATTTGCACCAAGCCATCATCGACAACTCTCAGCAAGCGTGAGATACCCTGTACTGGATTCCATCGTTGATTCGCTGCCATTTCTAGAGCCAGAGTTAATAACAGACCTCATGGATGTGTATTTCTCAAACACCGTATATGGAGTGGCACCAATCATTCGAAAATGCACACTATTGTCATTACATAATCCGAGAGTGTGCTCTCCTGGTCTTTTATATTCAATTCTTTTGGTGTCAGCACATGCTTCAGACCATGCTCTTATGAACTCGACCCCTTCCAAGCGCGAGATGATAATAGCATGCTTGACTGACCTTGTTATCTCAAATGTTCAGCCGTTACGGAATGGAGGGACACTCGATGATGTTATAACATATATAAATGTTGGCATTGTGTCATCAGCGTCAGAGTTTAAAGGAGTGTCTATGAGGTGGTGGAATACTGCCTGGGGTTTAGCAAGGGTACTCAAACTCAATTTTGAGAACCCATTATTGAATGAGGAAAGGAGAGAAGAACAGCGAAGGACATGGTGGTTACTGTTTTTAACTGACAGGCATCTTTCACTTTGTTATAATCGACCATTGTACACAATGGACTCTGAATCTGAAGATTTGTACGTACCAGTGGCCGAATCCAAGTGGACCAGCGATGAACCGCTTCAACCTGCCGAAACAGATTCTGGTCGTACGAAAGGACTAGTGTATCAAATTTTCGATTCTGGTCTGTTTGGAATGTACCTGCCTCTGATGACCCTGTTGGGAGGGATTATGGATCTTCACTTCATCTCTATCAATTCCACCCTTGGCTGGAGTAAAAAAGTCATGGAGGCGGTTCGGCACGAATACTGTAAACGTCTTGATCATTTCCAGGCATCTATTGAACTATATAAAACCGAGACAGAGAATGCATACATCCAAGCCTGGAAAGAATATTGCCGGTGCCTAGTACATGTGTTTCATATTTTACTGCAAGGGTATATGGATCCAATTGACCTTGTGAATAATATTGATCAACTCATCCAGGACCCTGCATTTGACAGCAGCATCAACCATTCGATTTCGGCAGCCCAATGTATAAAACGGATTTTGGAAATCGATCCAGACTTGCGGTTGATTCCATTCTTCTTTGGTATTCAGCTGTTGCAAGCTGGTTTTATCCTGCTATGTCTAGTAGACAAATTTGAGCTCGACACGAACAAGGAAATCCGCAGTGCATGCGAGATTATCGTCCATGCCCATGAGGTATGTATAGTGACGCTAAATACTGAGTATCAGCGGAACTTTAGGCAGATATTGCGTGGTACTATTAGGCCACCACGGATGTTAGCAAGAGATGGTGACAATACTGCAAAAGAGGCCAGACGACGGCGAAGAGAAGTCCTCAATCTGTATCGATGGAGTACGGGAGGCACCGGTCTGGCCATTTAATTTAAACAGCTTAGAATTAACGAATTACGATTTTGCATTTGGTTTTTGTTTCTTTTTTAGCTTGGTGCGTATCTCCAATGGATGATAATCTATTGGTTTCATTTATTACCACCCAACATAGGTCAGTCGGTCCAGTACTGGTCCACGGTGTCGGATTAATTAGCTAGCTTTACGTACATACAACAGCGCCGATCCATACCTAAATAATATTACACAGCTGTACGCCAAGGCAAGGCGGCATTGATGAGCACCCACTAGTCAGAGGCTATGTGGAAGCATCAATCAAATAGCCTAGAAGCAACCAAAATCGACAATATAGTTTAGTATCCATAAATTTGCATGAACAATTAATAACCAACTGGTATTTTGTTTGTTATCGGCCCTCACTGTAATCTTGTTTCAGCTCTCGGTGGTTAGGTCCATCAAGAGGATTGCGAATAGTAACGGGGCAAGCCAGATTCTAAAGGGCAAGCCAGATTCTAAAGGGCAAGCCAGATTGTCAATTTTTAATAAGCAGCCGTCGGTTCTTGGTAATATTTAACTTTCGACCTTAGCGAATTGTTTCCTTATTCTTCTAACGGAATTGTCATATCAGTTCGTTGTATTCTTCCCCTCATCACATCCCATCTTCCATCCCCTTATGTAAGTTTCTTATCAGTTGCATGCAGGTAACCCTCACCCTTAGCAGTACAGCCATACTTGGGGGCGAATTGTTGAGATATTGAACTCAACTCTGGATTATTTAGTTTGCGAGTGCCAAGGATACAACTCAGTGACGCTTTTCGATCATTGATATCTGTAGATATATCGGCTGGGCACATTTTCAAGTGAAACCATATTGTCAGTCAAGCAGTTTTTCTAGTGCATTTCAGTGCGTTGTCGAGCCCACGTGCTAAGTAAACAGGCACCAGTGCCAAGAGAAGACGTTGATCATATATATATATACACATAACGGAGTGAAATATTTTATCTGTTGAACACATTCTTGTGCAGTGAGAGAGTCTTTTTTTTGTTTCCTCCCATGATATCACAATATGTTAAACCAGTGGAGGTGTTGATGAAGTATAGCTTCGAAGATGGCATGGGTGGATTTGCTCCCGAAGTTTCCATGGCAGGCGCAGATTTGGCAGACATCTTCAACTCAACTCTGACTAATGTTACAGGGGGAAATTCCACCCTTGGAGCGAGTGGATATGGAAAAAATGGCAGTGGAGACGATGGCATGATATCCTATACTGATTTGTCTTTTTTGACTCTACAGGCAGTGGCACAGACAGTGATAATATGTCTGTTTGGATATTTCGCAGCTCGAGCCAAATGGTTGACTCCTGCGGTTCAGAAGCAGATGTCGATGCTTAATGTACAAATTTTTACCCCATGTTTGATTTTCTCCAAACTTGCATCTTCTTTGTCTTTATCTGCTCTGATTGACATTGCCATCATCCCCGTTTTGTTTCTTATAACCACAGGAATCTCGATGCTGTGTGCTCAAATCACATCGCGGATTTTCAAATTCAACAAGCGAGAAACGAACTTTGTCACAGCGATGGCCGTGTTTGGTAACTCGAATTCGCTGCCAGTGTCGCTTACTGTCAGTTTGGCGTACACTCTGCCAATGCTCAAATGGCCCGATATCGTTGATGATAATCCTGACGATGTAGCATCTCGAGGCATTCTATATTTGTTGATTTTCCAGCAACTGGGCCAGATTGTTCGATGGTCGTGGGGTTATAACACTCTGTTGGCCCGACCATTGGATGGAGACGACGATCAAGATGCTGTAGGCAATCTACACCAGGCCATCAGCGAGTCTGGTGATAACCGTACCATCATCAACGAGTCTAGTGGATCTGGAGAAGATGATGAATCTCGAATTGGCTTGGTTAAAGCAAAGAAACATGGAAAATCCAAGCGTAGAAAGCGGGCGTCTGGTTCGGAATGGAATGCAGAGTCGGACGGTTCAGTGGGCTCTTCTTCATCGTCTCTATTGCATGAGGGTCAAACCCCGACTACACTTGTATCTGAGCAGGATCTCGATGATGATTATCAAGTTGACCCTCCTCGAACCTTGCTGTCAACTATTGGTTATTATGCGTGCGTCGTGTACAAGGATTTCATGTCGGTCATGAATCCTCCTCTTTGGTCAATGCTGATAGCCATTATCGTCGCATCTATTCCAGCTGCTAAGCATGAGCTGTTTGAAACAAAAGGATTTGTTAACCATTCAGTGACTGGTGCCATTCAGCAGCTCGGAGGAGTGGCCATTCCACTTATCTTGGTTGTTCTGGGCAGCAATCTGGCTCCCAACGAGACCGCTGCCCCTGCATCAAAACACCACAACAGAATTGTATTTGCGTCCCTTGCCAGCAGAATGATCTTGCCTTCAGTAATTCTGTTGCCAATTATTGCTTTATCTGTCAAGTATGTCAAGCTGTCAATTCTTGACGACCCAATCTTTTTGTTAGTGGCGTTCATTCTTACTGTTTCTCCACCAGCCATCCAGTTGTCACAAATCTGCCAGCTTAATGAAATTTTCGAAAAGGAAATGGCCAGTGTTCTGTTCTGGGGATATGCTATACTTACTCTGCCATCTACAATTGCTATAGTTGTCGCGAGCCTGGAGGTTCTCGATTGGGCAGGTACAACCAGATCGTAACCATCCATCTATGATATAACTGCGGTATTAATGAGAAGAAAAATAAGATATTATTAATTGTGAATGCTTTGTATGTGTGTTGTGAATATTCTGTAAATGGGTTCGTATTCGAAGTTTAGCTCCTCGGATGGTAGATACATCTTGATTATTTTGTAAATACATCGTAATCGTCAGTACTTGTAGGTACATCTTCATACGTC
Organism: Sugiyamaella chiloensis; assembly: GCA_030578775.1. Taxonomy (NCBI): domain Eukaryota; kingdom Fungi; phylum Ascomycota; class Dipodascomycetes; order Dipodascales; family Trichomonascaceae; genus Sugiyamaella; species Sugiyamaella chiloensis. Next base: position 237,890 of record JAKTZE010000003.1, read on the forward strand.
TTTAGGTATATCTTCATACATCTTAAATATATCGTCAATCGTTCATCGTAGTGCATCAATTTCATGAGGGTGACCTCGTTCATAATAAAGAAAGGACATCAGTGCCTGCCACAATTCCATCATGATAAGAAATGAGTTGCCGATACGAATTCCTAAGAACTTCGTTAATAGTCTTCGTGGTTTCAACAATTGGAATTTTGTGAAACGGTTTATTTAAAAACGGTTGTCTCGTTCGACAGTCCATATACTTATACCGTGAATTTCCTACCGGTATCAATTCGACCCTATAGGCCATGCCACTCAAATCAAACACAACGCCCTGTCGTTTCAACTTGTTAAATGATTCAGCTGTAGATGCCGAGATCAACATAGTGTATGCATCAACAGGATACCGCATGATGTCATTATAATTCATTAACTTGTCGTCTAATATCACTGGTAATGATTCGGCGTTAAAAGGTCTAGGCTGGCTATTTTGTACAGCAAAACAATTTAGAGGCATTGAGAACGATCCCAGCTTGGTTATTGAGTAATTCAGACAATTGGGATCCGGACATAGATGATTCCATTCGTCATTATCCAATTCACCGTCTTCATCCCTATAACTGTGGTCTTCTTCGTCATATTCGTATTCGTATTCGTCCTCGTCCGATTCTTCGTTCCCCGGACTTTCACGTCGCAATCTACGCCTATGCTCTAGCTGTTTCTCTCTTAATTCATCCAATGCATTTTTAGGTACCTCCACCAGTTTCTGCTCCTCTTTTTTCTTCTTGAGAGCTTTCTGAACGGCCCTTTGTTTAGTATTTTTCCTTCTTGGTTTTACCATAGCCTAAACGCATGAAGCTAAATAATTAAGGCCTGCAGAGGAAGTACTAATTAGGGCACAATCTAATTGATCTGCAAAAAAACGAACCAACGAGTATATATTCATGGAATTGGCGGATACACTAGAACTCATTCGACCTGATTGTGTATAGAAAGCCAAAAAACAAACTTATTTGATTGTTCTTGACCAGTATCCAACAAAAAACTTGCCTCCTGCCGGAATCGAACCGGCGATCGCCTCATTACGAGTGAGGTGCCTTACCACTTGGCCAAAGAGGCTAAGGATTCCAAGAATGGTCTTGAATCAAGTCACAAAAGATATAGACGCAAAAAGTCTCGCTAAGAGAATAATTGTTCATATATTTTTATAACGAGTTGCTTTTATGAAAGAGTGGTTATCTACCTGGAAAGAGTGAAACAGCATGTCTTTGAACCCTGGTAACTAAAATTCTGAATTAGAAACTCAAATCTTTCTTGGTTAGATATGTTTCTGATGTTCTAGGCGCTGTAGCTGCAATGGAGCGCTTGCGGATAGATAGATAGACGCTCTTTTATTGTCACAGAGAAGTTTTTACACCATACAGACATTATTTATCCTTTATATTTCGATTCTTATTTTGCATTCCATTCTTATTCATAACCTTTCCTGCACATCCCCGTATTCGCGGTTTCGAGAATGGGAAATCGCTTGCGGATATGGAGGGAGTCATGGTGCGTGTCGGACGCATTGCCTACCTTGCCCAAAACTTGCCAAATGTTGACCATCTGATAAGATTCCATCTGATAAGATGGGAAAATTGATTTTGGCATTGAAACAACTATATACTAAATAAGCTCCTAATAAAAGTATTTTAGCAATCACTCGTTTATATAAAGATCAAATCAATTGAAGTTAGGTGTAGGGACTGTAAGACTCTTGGCATGTCTCCGATCGGACCTAAATGGTGGTTGATCACCATTGTACCCAATTGGAAATGATTTCCCACCTGTGAGCATTTTATACTTAATTGGATCAGCGCATTCGTATATTTACAGTATAAAAGGCACCGCCCTGACTCAACTTAGCCCAGTGAATTATCAATGACAGCCGCCAAGCGAGATGTTGATGAAAATCAACCCAATGGTGGTCAAGAAGTTTTGACTGATTTGAAAGATGAAGTAACAGTAAACCCTGAATTCCAGTATGGAGTACAGACTGCACAGGCAGTGACACAGGTATGGACGACACGACAAATGATATTGGCCTATGTACTGTAAGTAGGAATGAGGTGGTAATATAACTAATTATTTAGCATCTGGATCATCGAATTTGTCCTTGCATTTTCGTCTGGAATTGTTTCTACTTTGACTCCATATGTGACAAGTTCCTTTGAAGAACATTCTTTGACTGCCACAACATCAATTATATCCAGTCTTATCGGCGGACTCATTCGACTGCCTTACGCAAAGGTTATTGACATCTGGGGTCGCCCACAGGGTTTTGCAGTCATGGTTGCATCAATGACTTTGGGTCTTATAATGATGGCAGGTTGTAATAATGTCCAGACTTACTGTGCCGCTCAAGTATTCTATTATGTCGGGTACAACGGAATAGACATGACTATGACAATTTTTATTGCCGATACTTCGCAATTAAAGGATCGAGCCTTTATGATTGCGTTCGCTGCGTCTCCATATCTTGCTACTACATGGGCTTATGGGCCAGCAGCCCAAAGCATTTTGGACACCATAGGATTCCGCTGGGGATTTGGAATATGGACTATTATTATTCCTGTTGTTGCTTCCCCTCTATTCGCTCTTTTCTATTATAACCAGAAAAAGGCACAAAAGTTTGGTCTCATACCAGTAAGAGAAAGCAACCGCACTTTTGCTCAATCCTTTGTATACTATGCCAAAGAATTTGATATCGTGGGTTTGCTTATTCTTAGTGCAGGCTTGGCATTGTTTCTGTTGTCATTCAGTCTGTACTCTTATCAGAAAAATGAGTGGAAGTCACCACTGATTATCTGCTTCCTGATCATTGGTGGAACACTAATCATCATATTCCCATTTTATGAAAAATATGTGGCACCAGTGACATTCATTCCTTGGAAATTGTTAATGGACAGGACCGTCATAACTACTTATACAATGGCTGCGAGTATCTATCTTGCTTGGTATCTTTGGGACAGTTACTTTTACTCTTTCCTTATTGTCGTGTTCAACGAGAGTATAACCCATACGACTTACATCACTAATATTTATACAATTGGTTCCACTTTCTGGTCTTTGGTAATGGGAGTCATCATAAGATTTAATGGACGTCTGAAATGGCAAGCCCTCTATTTTGGCGTCCCGATCACAATCTTAGGGGTAGGATTGATGATAAAATTCCGATCTCCCGATGCAAATATTGGTTATATTGTTATGTGTCAAATATTCATTGCATTTGGCGGTGGTACGCTTGTAATTTGTGAGCAAATGACCGTTATGGCAGTGTCATCCCAACAGCATATCCCAGCTGTGTTAGCTATGGAGGCCATGGTTGCCAATATCGGAAGCTCAATCGGTAGCACTATCGCTGCTGCTATGTGGACAGGAATTTTCCCTAAAAAATTGGCAAAATATCTCCCAGCAGATGCTCAATCACAGCTCGCTGATATCTACGGAAGTCTCACTGTACAAGCTTCATATCCCGTAGGAAGCCCTACTCGAGATGCTATCAATCGGTCGTATGGAGAGACACAGCGTCTCATGCTGATAGCTGCGACTAGCCTTTACGCGATTACAATCATTTCAGTAATGTGCTGGCGTGAGATAAACGTCAAAGATATTCACCAGGTCAAAGGAAGAGTTATGTAATTGTAGTCATAGCAGTAGAATATCATATACTATCTTATGAGATATTTCTTTTTACTAGTTTCTTTTTCCTTTACTATTATCATCTGTATTTTGAACGTCATTTTTCTTTAAAATAACAATCCGTGGACTCTGAGTCACAAGGATCTTCCTCTGATATGCCGGATCGTTTATCTTGCATGCTTCTGCACCTCGAGGAAAGAATCCGGATTAATCCGTGTTGCATGATCATCTCCGACCGGCTATTGACGGATATCGGTAAGGCGCACACGATAATTTTGTATGCCATGAAAAAGAAAAAAAAAAGATAAAAAAGGTGAAATGTGTGACTGATACTTATATCTATTTAAGGTAAAAGGGGACGCGTCTTGCAAACTTTGTTGTGAACTTATTTTTTTTTCTCTGAGTTACAAAATGACTGTTGGATATCAGGAGCTATCAGCTGCAAAGCTGATTATCGAGGAGAACAAGACCCCACTTAAATTCGAGGATGTCTCGTCTCTACCACCAAACCATCCTACCGATCATATGATGGAAGTAGACTGGAATGTCTCTGAAGGGTGGGGGACTCCAGTGATTCACGCGTATAAACCACTTCAGTTGGATCCTGCTGCGTCTGTTCTTCACTATGCCACCACTTGCTTCGAAGGAATGAAGGCTTACAAGTCTCAGGATGGATCCAAGGTTCTTCTTTTCCGACCTCGAGCAAATTTCGAGCGATTGAATAACTCAACGAAAAGAGCATCTTTGCCTGCTTTTGACTCTGATGAAGCAGTCAAGATTCTCGAAAAGTTTGTCCAGCTTGATGCTCGATTCATTGCACCAGGCCATTTCATCTATTTGAGACCTCTTGTAATTGGTACCGAGGCTTCTCTTGGATTGAAGCACTCTAACAGTGCTAAACTCCTTTTCATGGCTTCACTACTTCCTCAACTTAATAAGGATCCTCTTCGACTCTACTGCTCTACCCCAGAATATATTAGAGCCTGGAAAGGAGGTTTTGGATACGCCAAGCTCGGGGCCAATTACGGACCCAGTCTTGTGGCTAACCAGCAGGCAGTGTCCAAGGGCTTCACTCAGGTCTTGTGGTTGGGTGAAGATGGACTCGTCACCGAGGCTGGTGGTGCTAACTTTTTCGTTGCAATCAAAAATAACGAAGGACGAACTCAGATCCTAACCTGCCCTCTTGACACTGGTGTGATTTTGCCAGGTATCACTCGACGATCTGTATTGCAACTGTTGTCGGAGAAGTACTCTTCTGAAGCCGATGTTTTGGAGAAAGAATTCACCATTGACGACATTGTTGCTGCATCTGAGGAAGGTAGACTATTGGAGGCTTTTGCTGTTGGAACTGCTTATTTTATTTCTCCTGTCAGTACCATCCGAGCTCCAAGTGGAAAAGATATTTCTGTGCCATTGTCCGAGAATACCACTGGCAAATATGCCAAGTACGCCAAAGAGACATTGTCAGCGATTATGTGGGGAGAGACTGAGCATCAATGGGCCCATATTGTTTAATGAATTCATGAAATTTTAGATCAAGTAGATATATATTGATCGTTAAATAGATATATATTAGTTGATAACGTATATTTATTAGTTATAACGCTATCATTTTGGGAGCAGAGTAGTTTGGTCATTTTTCTTGCAAATTTTCTTAATTTCTTGAAAAGAAATGACTTCAGGAGTTAGAGATTTAATACTAAATCCGCATTACGAAAGAGATTAGCTGATCTGATATAAGCGATCAGAAACTGGCGTTATTAACCTCTATGCATCACCTAATCCTGCGTCTTACATGGTGCAATATCGGACTTAAGAATGCGATCTGATTTCTATTGAATTCATTTTTATCTTTCGTCTTTATGTCTTTGGATAACCCCAAATATATTAATAATCATCATAAATGGCGGATCACATCCGATAACTTAGTAATGGTTGAAATCCACTCCGATAACGCTGACGTTAATCGGCTACCCCGCCATTATTAATGCGGGACATTGCTCCGTCATCACCGCAAGCCGGATAGATACCCCCACTATATAAGGACGCAGAGCCCCAACCTGAAATATGCTTGGTGCAACAAGAAGACTACACACTATTCGTAGGCAATTGATTACACAATTGAGTCCAGAACTATCTCAAACAACTCACATCTCGCAATTGACAGCAAGGCTTACATATTCTACAATGGCTATTCCATCCACACAAAAGGTGATCCAGATCCACCAAACTGGAGGCCCTGAGGTCGTCAAGTATGAGAACGCACCCGTGCCTGCTATCTCTGACACTCAGATTCTTATCAAGAATCTTTACGCAGGAGTCAATTTCATCGACACATACTTTCGAAACGGTCTTTATAAGGCAGAGTACCCTTATGTGCTTGGTAAAGAGTCGAGTGGTGAGGTGGTCAAGGTGGGGTCAAAGGTCACCAAGTTTGCTGTAGGCGATCAGGTTGCATACTCTGGAGCTGCTACATATGCCGAATACTCTGCTGCTGAAGAGAGTTCGTTAGTAGCCAAGCTCCCTAAGGGTGTGGACCCTAAGGTTGCTGCTGGCGCCATTTTACAGGCTTGCACTGCATACATGCTGACTACCGAGGCCTATGAAATTAAGAAAGGAGATACAGTTCTCGTGCATGCAGCAGCTGGTGGAACTGGTGCATTGGTGACCCAGCTTGGAAAGTATTTAGGTGCTACTGTTATTGGAACAACCTCCAGCGAAGAGAAGGTAGCTGTAGCTAAAGCTGCAGGTGCCGACTATGTGATCAACTACAAGAAGGAAGACATTGTCACCCGAGTCAACGAGATCACTGGGGGAAAAGGTGTACAGGGAGTTTATGATGGTGTTGGAAAGTCCACTTGGGACGTTTCGTTGGCTGCTGTGGCCCGTAAGGGAACAATTGCTAGCTTTGGTAATGCGTCTGGTGCTGTTCCACCACTTTCTCTGTTGACACTTGTTCCTAAGGCTGTTAAAGTATGCAGACCTGCTCTCAACACCTTTCTCCAGGGGCCTGGTGAATGGGAGAAATACTCTTCTACTGTCTTTAACCTCATTGCAAGCGGTGATCTCAAGATTTCCATAAGCAAAGAATATCCACTTGCTAACACCAACGATGCTCTTATTGATCTTGAGAGCGGTAAGACCACCGGCAAGCTGATTATCTCAATTCCATAATAATGATGTTGGAGTTTCAGTTTCAGTTGCAGTTGCAGTTGCAGTTGCGGTTGCATTTTAAAGGCATGCAGTAGTTGAACATAAACTTTAAACAAGTCAATCAAGGTCTATATAATATCATAATGTCGTTCGTCTGGTTCCATTATTTCCTTTTATGTTTTATTTTTAATGTTCTTAACTTTTGCTTTCTTCCATTTCAATGTCCGTCCGTGCCCACGCATATTTAAGTGATTATCGTCGATAGCGGTTAGGCATGAACCACATACTTCTTCGGAGGCAATATGGTTTTGTAGGCCGACCAGAATATCGTAACAGCATTAGTTCTGGGCTCTATGAGTCTCTCCAATTAGACACGAAACGCGAGTTTCCAGTGGTACATGTTGGTGCTGTAAACTCGCTTTCGATTGATAATGTTTTTCACAAGTTTATGCTTTCTGGTGGAGCGGACTCTAGTGTCCGCATTTGGGATCTTGATCTGACGGCCGAAGTGCCTGAACATGAGAAAGATCTTCTATTGACACCTCAAGTTTCCTGTGTAGGAACTATTGCTCGAAAGACGGGTCATAAGTTTGGAGTGTCGGCTATTTTGTGGTGGCCATTTGATAACGGACTGTTTGCGACATCCTCGTTTGATGGTCATGTGAAAATATGGGACTCTAATAGTCTTGACGAAGCTTATGACTTTGATATTGGCACCCGAGTATATTGCATAGATTTCTCACTGGCTGGTGAGCATTCGCTTATTGCAACTGGGTCGGATCATCCGTTTGTCAGGCTGCTTGATCTGCGGACTACGTCCTCTACCCACAGCTTGACAGGCCATAATGGACGGGTATTGTCGGTGAAATGGTCACCGACAAATCCATATATATTAGCATCTGGCGGGTCCGATGGTACGGTACGAATGTGGGATATCCGTCGTAGTAATGCGTGCGTTTGTAGCCTTGATATGAATCATGTTACAGATGAACCGAACAGAACTGCTCCACAATTTCGCCGAGCCCATAGAAGTGCTGTTAATGGACTGGCTTGGTTTCCGTCTGGTGACAACTTATTGACGAGCGGCAACGATGAAAAGATTCGCGTATGGTCTCTGGGTCCTCCTGATGGAAAGAATCTTTTAATCAACTTTGGCCCATTAGTTCGCAACAGACATATCCAAACGCTGAATCCATGTCTAACTCCAGAAGATGAAATGACGTTCCCTTATGTTCTCTTTCCGTCTGATTCTGGAGAAATACTAATGTTGAGGTCTCATGATGGTAAGACTGTGAAGCGCCTGTACAGAGGAACTCATGCGACTATGGCGAGAACTGCAAGTATTGTGAGTCGGAGTCCAGGGTCTGTAGAGTACTACTCTGGCGCATTTGATGGAACTATTTCAAAATGGTCAGCAAATCTATCGGAGCCGATTGACTGGCAGCAATATGTTTAGGATGCGACCTTTAAATACGAATGTTATGATTATCCTTTGGCTAGCTGCCAGAGGCATTATTTATTGATGAGACAATGTGCTACAACCATTTCCAGTTCAACCATGGACAAAAAATGAAATAATATTTTACTTGTTATGAACACACTATGACAACCTACCACTATGAAGACTTAAGTGAATGCCGACTCAAACAGACTGTCTTTTAAATGATAAATTGGTCGAAATTACTATAGGCTTGTCACTGGGTGCCTAAAGAGACGCAATTGGGGATGCTTAATGATACATCTACTGTATTCCATATTTAAAACGATAATCTATGTCAATTCCAGTGCTTAATATTATTCCAACATTAATTATATCGAACAAACATCTTCACTAATATTAAATTACCCAACTGGATACTCTAATCCAAATTCCACTAGTCGTAGACAGACAGCCACTTCAGCCACAGCCACTGTCAAAGTTAGCCGTGCATACAGTGACTATCTTCACGTGATGGTCTAAATTTTTTAAAGTTCGCGCCAGAACTGTAGTTATCGTGCGATTGTTCTCCTATGATCAAGCTTCAAGTAGTGCTATTAACGCATTCACAAGCACAGTCTTGGAATCGTGGTGATTCTGGAGTCCAATCTCAGGTTCCCAGTGGATCCACCCCGAAACAGGGCCTCATTAGCAGCCCATCCAGGAACGGGGGACTGGAGGAGGACTACTATAAGTTCCTTCATTTAGCGACTGAGGATGAAACTTTGGTGGAAACATTGGAAAAAATAGTCGACCGGTTTACTCGATTATATCCAGATGAGGGTCCTTTGAATATTGAACGATTACAAGATGGGAATCAATGTGACTTGGATCCTGAGTATCGAGTTCGAGACATTTTTAATAACTACGACACCTTACTAGTGGTTTTACAGAACCCAGTTTTGCACCGAGACATCTTGGATGGTGGATTCTCTTCCAAACGACGAGCTAGTCAAACAGATCAATCTTTTTCGTTTTCACAAGCTTCGGATTCTTCTACACTACGTCCTCTCAAAGTCCGTAGAAAGCGAAAGAGTTCCATTTGGATGTCATCGAGCTTTTCTCAGCCTGACAACAATTACAACAACTTTGACAATAATGCCAGTTACTACGATAGTCAGGATCCTGGACGGCATTTGGACCAAACACAAGAGTTGGAGAATGATAGGCCTGCACTCATGGCCCCTCCTCCACCTGCACTTCTTCCTCCTTCAAGTTCTCCATCTATCAGAAGACAGAGCCCACCTTTGGTAAGGAGCCCTGAGTTAGATACATCTTCCCAGACTCCAAAGGTCAATGGAACCGCAGCTCCTCTTAGACTCGATGAGACACCTATTCCTCGGCTAGATCCATCGAACTCATCTCCCAGAACTGTAAAGAGAAGATCATCTATTGACTTGGTTTCTGATGATATTGAAGGCGAAATTGTAGACGAGATTGCGGACTCCGGTGATGAGTACACCAGAGCTTTTTCTAAGAAAGTTCAAACGCCAGAAACTCCAAAGTCACCCAGGAAACGTGCTCCTCCGTCCAAAGTCAACAATTCATCTACTATCAAGAAGACTAAGCAAGTCGGACCTTCTTCGACTCCTAAAGTTCAAGATAGCCCGATAAAGAATATGTCCAACGATGCTAAGTCTTCTGGACGATCGATGGTAGCTGGGAAAAGACCTCCATCTCAACCTATTGATCATGCACCAAATATTAATCATACAGAACCACAGTTGGCTCCTGTATCAGGTAGTATTACAAAGCCTGGGCCTTCTAAAAAGTCTGGACCACTAAAGAGTGCTAAATCTTCTCTTCCCAATGGAAAGCCTGTTGAGGGAGTGGTTTCTAAGCCTGAATTGGTTCACCCAACACTAGAAAATCCAAAAAAGGTAGCTTCAACTACAAAAGCAACTCCCAGCGGTCATTCTCCAGCTGGTGCTGCCAAACCTAGTGTAGCTGCAAAGAGTCCTAATAATGCACCCTCGACTCAGTGGGTTATTCCAAGTTTGAACGATGTTGCACCTCCTAGCTTGGATGCACCACAGACCCCTGCTGCTGCTGCTACGGGACCCCATAAGCAAGAAAAGCCAACACCAGGAACTGAATTCCCGTTAGGACCTAAAGGTAAGCCTATGACTGCAAAACAATTTGAGGCATACCAGAAAAAGCTGGCTCGGGAGGCTGCTCGAGAAGCCAAGAAGGTAGCTAATGAAACAGCAAAACGGGCGAAATCAAAGGATACTGCAAGCTCGGGTTCCGCTCCCACCGAGAGCAGCCAGTCAGATATTTCTAGTCAGAATGATATTTTGGAGCTAAATGATCTACGCAAGGCAACTGCCGAGAAGGTGGAATCAAAATCAAATGAATCAAGAGCTTCTCCTCCTAAAAGAGCTACCGGTCCTCCAAATTTCAAACCCAGTCCTTCTAACTCTCAATCTGAGGCTAGTGAAGGAAGTGAAGCTCCAACAGGAGCTTCTGTTGGAACTCCTCTAACTAAGCGTCAAGCCACTTCAGGTGCCATTTATGGAAAGAAACTTAAAAGTGCTACTCATGAACAAGTTGCTAAAAATTCCAGTAATGTTGATTCAACTGATGATGATAGAGAATCCAATGCAACTAGCTCAGCTCATGATGACAGCAAACCTCAAAATTCTGAAGAGGGCAAGCAGCTATCTCCAGCAAAGCGTCCCAGGGGAAGACCCCCCAAATCTGCAATAACTGCTTCTGCAACTGTTTCTTCAACCCCAGAAGGACCGAGTATAGGAAATAATGCTGGTCCCATTTCTGCTGAGAGACCAACTCCTAAGACAGGACGTCCTCGTAAGCAGACTGCTACAGAGCCAGTAGCTGAAATTACAAAACCTGAACTTCACTCTGATGTTGTGTCTTCGCCTATTTCACAACCACTTGAAAAGCCTATTGTGGAACCTGTATCTAGGGCCAAGGTTGCAGTAGTTAAACAGCAGCCATTGTCTCCTTTGAAATCTGTGTCAAAGGTCCCTACAACCATTGAAGAGTCAGAGTCTGACTCAAGTGACTACTCTGATGCCGAATCAGAGTTCGATGAGGAAGAGCCAGTCAAAAAGCCCCAAATCGTAAAGGCTCCAATTTCTATGGTGAAAGGACAGGCTGGTGCCCGAACCACACCTACAAAGCCTTCTCCGATAAAGCTAAATTCGCTGAAGTCTGCTCCTAGTCCAGCTTCCGCAATAAATTCTGGCACTGTGGAGTCACCATTACCTGCGAATACCAGTGTTGGTAGATTAGGTGGTGGCCTGAAACTTCTGAGCTCATTAGCTGCGGGAACCATCATGGATGTACGTGAGCGTGCTATCAACGCCGTCAGCCGACCTCAGAGGCCCAATGCTGGCCCCATCAAGGAAGACAATAAAGGTGATGAAGATTCAGACGACTCTTCGGATTCAGATTTGGATTCGGATTCGGATTCTGATAGTGCTAGTGACAGTGACAGAGAAAAGTCAGATCAGGACTCTGGTATTCCTCTTTCAAAGAGAGCACAACCCAAGAAAAAGAAAGCCAATAGTGGCTTCCAACTTTTAATGAGGGACGCTAAAAAGAAGCGTTAAAAGTGTTTCAAAGCTATGTGAAAACGCTATGTAATTTATCTATGACTGCATTTATGATATGACTTTCAATCAAATTATCCCATAGCTTGTGCTCGTTCCGAACCGGATCTGACTTGCATGCTACCCCACATATCTTCACCTTATCGCCAAGCTCATCCCTGCATTATCGTTACACTGGCAACACGGAGATTCGGGTCCGAGATAAGCCCAGGATTATATATGAACTGAGTGAAGATCCCAACATTACAACCTGTAAATAAGCGACCATTATTGAGCGTTTTTAATAACTTTTCAGTCTGTTTCAATCGCCCTTAATTAATTTGCCTTGTTAATCGTATAATGACTACTGACTTCGAACCGGTTCATGTCAGGCCTTCAGTTGACGAAGGCAAAAAGCGTCGTTGGAGCCCAGTAAATCTTAGACGAATTGTGGATGCAATCAGTACAGACGGCTTTGTCGTTCTTGAAGATGTGATTGATCCAATTCACCTGGATAAAATCAATGAAAATATGTTGTCTGACATTGACCGTGTCAAAGGTACAGCAAAGCTGAATTTTGGAACACCAAATGTGCAACAAGGTCCTCCACTTCAGGTCCCTAGTCTTGTTTATGAAGATGTTTTCTTCAACAAGTTATTATTTGAAGCAGTCGCTTCAATTCTTGGTCCGGAAGCTGTATTCGACTTTATTAGCGGTAATACTGCACTTCCTAATTCGCATGAGAGGCAGCCTGTTCATAGCGACCAACGAGCCGGTCATATCAGCAGCGCGCATTTTTATCTAGTAGCTAATATCCCTCTCATTGACTCGATTCCAGAAACTGGTGCAACTGAAATTTGGCCTGGCACCCATGCTTTGAGATCACCGATCCATGTTACTATGGATAAAGAAGCTAGCGCAACAGTTCTACCTGGAGCATTAGAAAGCCAAAGAGCATCAAGACCACCTATCCAGCCAACAGTTCGAAAGGGATCAATTGTGCTTCGGGATATGACTCTGTGGCATGCTGGAATGCCTAATCCAAGCGATAAGATCAGGTGTATGTTGGGTCTTGGATTCTCTGCCAAGTGGTACCAATGCAACACATATTTCAAAGTCCCTAGCCAACAGGTTGGAGAATTGTTTGCTCAACATGCAGAAGCGAGTTATCTAAAAGCTAGGTTTCGAATTTACCCCGACAATTTCAATGCTGAGAAGGACCTTCATGATTTCGATCATGCCGAGGCTATGACGGTATAAAAATACACCGCAATTACAAATCAAGCTGTATGTCCGGCCTGATCATCGACTCTGTCCGTCATTACTGAAAGTTAAGAATAAATATTCTTTGATTCTTTATCTCAAGCTGCTCGTTAACAGATTTGAATAGTTCCGCCATAAGACGTAAGTTCCGAAATCAAGTTCCGACGTGCTCTCTGTTAGGTTCCGACGTGGTTTTCCGCTGTCAGACGGTGTTCGAGTGGGAAAAACAATCCGCAGCCGACCAATCAATATGAATTATTCGGAAAACTGATATGAAGGAGACTACAGCAAACGTCGGAGCTTCTTAGGCCTATAAAATGCAGTAAAAGTCTGTTGTGAAATGTAGTAACCGAATAAAAAACAAATGTCTCAACAAATGCCCATGCCAACAAAGACTTTCCATAATGAGCCTTATCCAGCTATCCGTGCTACAAATACTGAATTGTCTCTTACTGGAAAGTCGGCCTTCATTACTGGAGGAGGTAAAGGCATTGGTAAAGCAATTGCAATCGCGTTCGCAGAGGCAGATGTGAAATCTATCGTGCTTATCGGTCGAACAACATCTACCTTGGAAGCTACCAAGAAAGAGATTGAGAAGTCTCACAAGGCTTGTGTCTTCACTTATGCTGTCGATATTTCTGACTCAGCTAATGTCATAAAAGTGTTCGCTCAAGCCCAAGCAGACATTGGTTCCTTAGATATTTTAGTCAACAATGCAGGCTATCTTCCAATCCCCTCTTCTCTAGTTGATACAGATATCGATGAATTCTGGACTGGATTTACTGTGAATGTAAAGGGTCCTTTAATGGTCAGTCAGGAATTTTTGAAACATGCTAAGCCTGGCTCTACGATTATTAACGTGAGTACTGGAGGTGTTCACATCCCGTTTGTACCAGGATTGGGGGCATATGCTGCCTCTAAGAGTGTATTTGCTCGTGTGATTGAGTACCTGTCCCACGAAGCTCCCCAAGTACGGATCTTCAATACCCACCCTGGAGCTATCAAAACAGATATGAGCAGCAAAACTCCCATTCCCACTCCTGATAACGTGGAGTTACCAGCCAACTTTTCTGTATGGCTATGCAGTTCTCAGGCAGATTTCCTTCAGAAGAAGTTTATTTGGGCAAACTGGGATGTCACTGAACTTAAGGCCCAAGAGCAACAAATTAAAGATACTCCAAAATTCACTTAAGGGCTATACGGCTGGGAATAATCAAACATCAAACATCAACATACTTGTGATCTTCACCTAGCCAGTCCTTAGTTATATCCATACCTTTCAATAAACTGAATATCATAATTCCGAGGTCGTCAAGTTCTGATGCTGGTGTGCTCAGTGAATTATTTTCCCAGTCCTTTATAAAAATCTTCCAACTTTCACGCTTGGACAACGCCTTACTCCAATCATATCTTGACAAAGAGTTCCACAACGCCATTTGTCCTGTGAAGGTCATATCTGTTAGGTCATCACAATAGAAATCGCTACCGGTCTTTAAATAGGTATATACTCCTGTCAATAGTAGTGCTACCAGAGCAGTTCGACGTACACTCTCCGAGAAATTCCAACTGTACCATTCTCCATCAGTGGTATTAGTGTCAGCTCCTGTGCTGATGTGCTGGAAAACTGTGATGTCGCTTAAAGAAAGTGCTCTAGATTTCAAATAGTGTGCCCACTCAACTAGAGTGGCTTCATTGCTCTCAGCCTGGGAACGCATTCCGATATCTCCATCAAAAAGTCTAATTATTTGATACAGTACAAGAGCCTGCATCGAAGCAAGCTGATCGAGTGGAGACACTGTTCCTGGCAACATATATGTTATTTCTGAACATTTCATAGCGATAGCTCTTTTAACGTGCTGGGAATTACTGTCGTTTGAATTTTTATACATGAACATAGACTCATGGCATCCAATAAAATAGATGAATGACCATCTATCTGTAAATGATCATGTATAAATATACAACGGCCTGTATAGGCAAATTCGGTTGGCACTCTTGTAAACAATTTCATAACAAATAATATCATAGCATGGAAAACCTCCCCTTGGATCAGTTTCCGCCCCGGATGAGTATTTTCAAAACTGAACATTCCCGGTACAGACGATAAATCACTGCTTGCAGTGACAAGTTCATTCCACATTGGTTCATTTACCCACTGAGCAGGCTCCTCGTCTGGCAAGGTCTCTGCAGAGCCAGATGAACTATTGGTATTGATAGTAGCAGTTGTTGCACCACCGTAGTCACAATCAATACACTTTTGGAAGCACCTAGAACATCTAGGCAACTCCAAAGAGCACTTCTTCTTTGCCTTGACACATCTCAAACAAGATCTTCCCTTCGGGTTTGCCATATTTTTATTTGAATGTTGAATGTACAGACAGACATCTTCCATTCCCCATACTGTGAGTTATTCAAGAAGAAATTTTTGTTTTTGATTTCTTTTCCTGTGACTATTAAAATACGTTTAAAATTATTTATATTTATTTATATTTTACTTCTTTTACCTGTTAGTAATGGATAGTCGGTTGTCCTGTACGACCAAATTTGTGCTCGTTGATATGGTGCCTATGTCAACTCCGCACCACGAACTGTCGTCTGATTATTTCAATGCAGAAAATCTTTTGACTTTCTGTCACTTGACTTTAGCGAAGATAAGAAAACAAACCTAAAGTTATTTTTTTAAGCAAATCAAGCTAACTACACAAAAGTACTAGTGGATGGTTCAATGCATTAACCCCGCCATGCCCATGGATTCCCCACATCCTTAACCCCGCCCGCCGTACAGGTTAAATCCTACTCTGTTGTCTCACATTCAGTGTAGATTCTGGTACTTTGTAGCCGACGAAATCCACTTTCTAGAAATCTGACTTATACATATGATAAATTGATAAGCAAAGTGGTCATTCAGGGAATAGCAGCTTTGATTTGGCATCATAAATCATAACAGAAATGGGTTCTGGTTCTTCTGTTAGACACGCATCTACTGTGGATCTTGAATCCATCTTGAACCCATTATCTTCAGGTAGAAACTCTACTCCTACACGACATCTCAATTCACGACACAGAGATATCAACACTGCCAGTAATGGTGAGCGCTCTGATGTGTCCCGTGGTTCTTCTCAACAGCTGATTGAAAGCTCTGACTCAGACGCTATTGATTTGCTAAAAACCATGACCGAGACTGAACAAGAACAAATTGGTACAAGCAGATCGCAATATCTTGTAAGAAGATTGTCAAAACCTCGAGTAACACAAAAATTACACAAGTCTTGTGATTACTGTAGACATCGCAAAGTCAAATGTGTACGACATGGCGGAGCTGCGAGCTGCGATCATTGTAAGATGTGCGAGGTAGATTGTCATTACAGTCTAAAGCCACCAAGCAAAAGCAGAAAGCTTCGGTCAGCCAAAATAGCTGCGAGCCTTCGTGAAAATGATGGCGAAGGGCAGCTGGACAGTGATCTAGGATATTACTACGAGGCTGCTGCTTCTGGTCGTTCTGCAACTGCCCGAAACGAACATAACAGTGCTGAGCTACCTACTGAAATGCCCAGAGAACCTCACACTAGCATCTCAACAGGACAACAATTGGTATCAAACCTATCTACTGTTTATCCAAATGAGCCACTGCGATTGTTAACGCAAACTGAAACCGTTTCCAATGGCCAACAGGCAGAAATTGAGACTAATGGCAAGAACAATCTGGGTAATTCCCGATCTGCAGATCATACGATAGAGCCAATTTCTTCATATAGTGGGTCAAATATAGCCACCAAGAGGTCAAGTGTTTTGTCAATGAAAGATGTGTATGGCACGTATATTGAACCGTTTACACCGTTTTTTTATTATGATGCGTTTGGCGAGACAGACGCTATATCTAATTTTGCTCATGTTTGCATCAGTTTAGCATCATCATCTGCTCCCGACAGTCTTGTACCAGTGGAATCATTTGAAAGATTATTTGAAATAGTTGACCAGCTTTTGACTACAGAAAATGACTGGGATCGATTCAGCGTTGCAGCGGCCTTCTGCGTTCTTGTTCGTCTCAGAGCTTCGTTACAAAGGGTATCACCAATAATGATTGCCTTCAACAATAATATGGAGATGGTAAAGACACCGTCTATTGCATTGGGTGCTCTTGCTAGCTTTTCATGGAATGCACTCTTTTTTGGAACAAACCAAACGGAATCCCTTCCAACTCCAAATGTTGATGTTGAGTTTCTCTATAACTTTATCACAAGAGATATTCCAGATAATAGGTTTGCTTATCATTATCTGTTTGCATCTACGCTTTTGTTCCGATATCTAACCGAATTGTCGTCTGTGGACGCTATGAACCCCACCACTTTACAAAATGAAACTTGGCTGGCTAAAAGAAGAAATTTAGCGCGATTAGAATCAGATCTGTTGCTATGGCCAGTCAAGCTTCCAAAGAATCTAACAGTTGTCAAAGATGAACTTATTGCTACCGAGGGAGCCATAGTGTTACACGTACTACACAATACGATGCTGATTGAATACTATTGCAGGGCCATTACTCACAAGGAATTTTTGGGCAAGATGTTGTCTATTTATCCAGTTCCAGGCTTACTACAGTTTCTGTGCGGTATGGCAACCAGTTCATTCAAGTGTCGCCTTGAAATAATAGCAAAATGGCCGATTTTGAGAGATTGTATACTGTTGACAGCACGACGAATAGTAGCGTTATATGACATTACAGATTATGAAAACTGTAAGGTTTCGCTTGCATTTTTCCGAGACTCAGAGTCAGATCAACAGCTTTGGCTTGACATTCAACACATATTGGGAGACATCGATTGGGCTGCTAACGATGAAGATGGTGCACAATTGTACTGGATCTTTCGAGATATACGAAGTATGTCATTGCAGCATCTGTTTTAAGATATAGATATATATATTTATTGTATAATTATGAATTGGAATCATTCAAAATAGTTCAAAAAAGCTCTCAGAGATATCAGTGGTATCAGTGATATCATAACAGTTACCCCACTGTCATACTTCCGGATCCGGCAATAATGTCCGACGGAATTCCGCGGTTTTTGCCGTTCTGACATTGATGGGCAACTGTTCAACTTAATATGACACCAAGAGGGCCGTTAGATGAAGGCGAACCTTTGTTGAATCATGATGTTTCGCTTATCCGCTCATGGTATAGGAATCCCTCGGTATGGCCACTTGTAGAGTGCTTCTAACGACAGGTGTTCAGCCTGGTGCCTTTATACTGCCTGATTTCGATGTCAACCAACATGTAAGATGATTTATACGAGATTTTCTAATACAGGATGGTACCTATTAAGATCAATTGGGCTATATCAGTTGTTTGTGAAGATAATTATGGCCAAAAAATTGATTACTCAGATGCCAGATGCCAGATCCCTACTATACAGGCAACTTTATCACAGTACACTGCTATTTGTAGCTTGGTTGGCGGTGTGATTGGCCTCTATAGTCTACCATATCTGTCAAAATGGTCCGATAGGATTGGGCGCCGGCCAATTCTGGCAGTTTATGTGCTCGCTGAGTTCATTTCTCTCGGCTTCATGGCTTTGTCACTTCAGCCATGGGCCCACTTCCCTTATAAGTGGATAATATTGCCATATATTGTTGCGGGTATTTTTGGAACCACAGTATTGGCAACTGTTATGGTATCTGCGTATGTGTCTGATTGCGTGTTACCTCAGAATCGAGCAACTGCAATGGGATATATGATGGCATGTACTCTGGTGGGGAAAGCTGCTGGGCCTTTTATGTCCAGTCGGATCCTGACTATGTCGGGGAGTTTGACTTCTGTTCTTGAATGTGGAATAGTTATTAATTGCTTGTCATTTGTAACGTTATTTGTCATGCCAGAATCAAGGAAATGGCAAAGTGATGAGCAGCAAGACGAGGATGAAGAAGCTACACAGCGTGTCAGTTGGCTTCAGAGGGTCAACTTGTTGAGTCCTCTAATGTCTATCTGGACTATTGCCAATGCTCAAAATCCCGTTAACCGTAAAAATATTCTCATTTTGGTCATTATAGACTTTTTGTACGAGATGGTGATCAGCGCTCGAGCCAATATTGCAGTTCTGTATCCCGAGATGAAATTCTCTTGGACAGCAGTGGAGGTAGGATACCTACAGTCATCAACAGCTATATGGCGTATTGGCTTACTTCTAGTTATTGTGCCAATTGGTGTAAAACTGTTGCAGAGAGTGTATCATGAAACAACTTTGGAAGAGCCAAATGGTAGATCAACTAAGAGTGTACATGGCATCCTCAAGTCTCAAATTTCGGTTATTGCATTTGGAAATACTATGGAAGTACTGGGATATACTGGTTATGGACTGGCGGTGAATGGAGTTCAGTATGCTACCTCATATTTCGTGGCTACTACTGGGGTGATGGCCAAGCCAACATGTCAATCTGCGTTGATTAATCTCGTACCACAGGATTCTATAGGACTATTTCTAGGCTCCAAAGGAGTTCTCGATGCTATTACTTCTATTGTGTTTTCATCAATAGGAATGTCTTTTTATTCGTACACAGTTGCATGGAAGCCAGAGCTTATCTTCTATGTTGCCGCTGCAGGCTACGCAATTGTTGTATTATTGACTTGGTTTCTTAGAAGCAGCCATCTAGAGAGTTAATAACCGAGTTTCAAGCCAAATTATAACTTGTAACTTGTATACATTTTAGTTATGAATGGGTCAACTATGACTGCTATTGGGTCCGTTATCGTACTATGATTTATACGCGAAGCATTGTTAGAGCAGTTATTCGCATTTCTCGTCCATTCTCAACCCTAAACCAAACCTACCCCTTACTGTTCCTACCGCCCCTGAAGACCTATGGTCCTAACATGGAGTTCATCCCATGGAAACCGCCAGCGTATGTTACTAACAAGTCTATATTATGACTAACAAGTCGTAGATATGTGCGCATGAATGGTGGAATAGTAATCCCTATTCGTGTTTTCATGCCCTTGGATAAGACTGGGCCAAATCTTGATACTATGATCAAAGGATCAAGTTCCATGTTCCATGAAATATCTAAAAACATCTTTGAAAGAAAGGGAAATCTTGGTAAAACAAACGAATTCTTTGTTGAAGTGGATTCATCAAACGATCGGTTCGAACACGAGTGGAATGGATGGAAAATAGTGGCATTTGTAGACTTCTCGGACGTGTCGAGAATGACCGATCCGTTACGAGAGCAAATTCTAGAAATGGAACTCCAGATTGGGATTCCCTTCGAGTCTGAATCTGATCAAGAGGCTGATTCTAAGAAGAACTTGACACCAAAATATAACCGTGTGCCAACATTGGGCAATTGCAGTTTGTATGTTACAAAGATACAACCCACCTATTAATGACTTATGAACCACCAACCTTGAAAGATACCCTTGACATAGTTGCCATACTGTCAACCAATGCCAATGTGAAGAAGCTAATCAATAGAAACTATTATAAGCTATATATATATATATATATTATCATTACGAGTTATTACGAACTGTCAACCTGATTCCCTTGAGATGGTCAACTCAACTTATCGACCAGAACCCTCTCTTTTGTTTGCCTTTTTTGTCATTATGGAAATTAACATTTGCCATGATCCGCTCATAATCTTCAACTAACTTTTCGTAAGTTTCATGAATCCTGTCAATCTTGTTTGCTTGATCCAGGTCATTCAATGCCTCTTTATTCCGAGAATAGATTCGTCGCTTGACCAGTAGACGGTATGCCTTCGTAGGAGCGCCAGATCCATGTTTCTTGAGAAGCGACATCTCCAAGCACCGATCATATTGTCTGGGCGCCATTTTGTTCTTTGCTCGAGACTCGGCTACCCATTGAGAGTCCAACGGTAGCTTGAGCTCATTCCATAATCCCGCCTTGTACAACCTTTGTAAATCGCACCTATCTCTAAGATCATCGAAAGCTTCACTAGGGTCTTCTACAGTGATCTCTCGTACCAGAGGATCAGCCAAAAACCCATCCACCAGAGTCGAATACAAGTGAGCTCCAAGACGTTGTCCCTGGAATGGAGGCAGAATGACAAACTGAGAAATCCGCTTTCTCACCACTGTGGGGGCCTTTTCACCATCGTGCTGAGCACCAGACTCGTACCAGAAATACGGATACACAGTACAGAAGCCTACAAACTCGTCATTCTTGTACAGCAAAAACAGCTCCCACCTGTCGTCGTCAATATCAATATACGAGCCTGCTTCGATGAATAAAAGCACAAATAGTTGGATCCGTAAGTGCAGATCACGGCCCTCTGTTAAATTGGTTTTGAATACTCGATATTTGTCAGATTGCCCCGAAATCTCGAATTCCTTGACACATGTGCCGGGGATCTCAAATGGTTCCTTTCTTGCCTCGATCCACTTAGACTCATCTCTATACGTATCCAGTTCGTTCATGAACTCCAATAATTTAGCCACCGGAGAATCTGCTTCGACGTCGTCTCGCTTGGAGCTGAAAGAGCTCTGAACAAGCGGGATCAAGCTCTTGCTATCGAACTTGACAGTTAATTCCAAGTCTTTAAACCCATATATGAGCTCATTATCGCCGAAAATCGGATATGTGAATGCGGGATTAAACGAATGGGTCTGAGACTCATTTACAAGACTCAATTCCAGAGCTTCGTTACTGCTCACAGTCCACTCGTCTTCTTGATCCATCTGATTGCTCTCACTGAAACTTCAATCAAAGCCACGTCCAATTCGAACCCTATTTAAAAAGATTGATTGCACACCAATTCCACACGACTAGGCAGCAAAATAGGACCTCTTAGACGCGAATATATAATCGTAAAAGTCACAAAAACACTGTATACAGGCTGGTTAAAAGTATCCAAGTCGAGTTTCTCAAGCTAACTATGGGCAACGCATATTACATTTAGGTGATGAGATCACATGATCCAATATATAGAGAGACAGGTGCGGATAGCTCACGTGATGGTTTTTTTAGCATATATCGAAATGCCGTTTCCCTAAACTGTCCACCAGCTTTTCTCAAGTTAAAGTTAGCCTGGAGATGGTTTTCCATTCAAAGAAATTTGTTAGTGCCAAGCAGCAGGCTGAATATGAAAAGACTTTTTTAGGATGGTATAGCAAAACTGTCAAGAAGCACTCTTTTATCCTGTTTGGCTTGCCTTTTATGACTATGATGTTCGGCGCTTCATATATGCTTTCATACTTTACACAGTTAAGGTTCGATCGTCATGATGCCCGAACTACCAGTGTAAGCGAAGAAGAATCCATGAAGTTGGCCAAAGGTCGACGTACTATTGATTTACGAGAAGAATATTATGTAAGTTGCCTTTTCATTCACGTTGTTAGCATTGTTGGTGATTGCTATAGGACTAATTCTAACTATAATAGCGGCTGCAGCAGATGGATATTGAAAATTGGGAACAGAAAAGAGTCAAGCGACTACCGGGAGAGAGTGACAACAAATGGTGATCAAAAATGCAAAATCACAATGTATATAATATTTATTAGTAACTTAATTCATTACTCTAGCATTACTTGCTGAGCACTTTTTTGTTCATGTATTAGATTAGTCTATCGTGAGTGGGTCGGTTCGTTCGTTACATTATTTTTTGTTTTCGTTTTGTTTTCGTTTTGTTTTCGTTTTGTTTTCGTTCTGGCCTCAGTTTGGTCTCGGTTTTTGCTTCCTTTATTTGTCACCATTGCAATCTTCCGAGGTGACTCCAAAAATCCCAATGGTTTTCAATTTCTTGGTTACCCAGCCCGATAATATCTTTCCACGCTGCTTTTCCTGTAGCCTGGACCTTGGGAAGTCTCCGCGGCCTACAAACGCTACAATATTCACCACAAATTGATGGTCCTCCAAAATAGCATTGACAATAACTGGCACTAATGCTGCAAGGCTACCTCCTTTTATAGGCTGTATCACTTCAACAACTAGAATGGCCATACCTCCAGCCTGGAAGATCGCACTCCCTCCAGGTACAATGCTCTTGTGAGACTTTTCCACCGTCTGCTCAATGTCGATAGGAAAATGGTTGAGACCAAGCATCTCAAAAGTCTCACCAATCGAACCGAGAACAAACAACGTTTGCATTTCAATCACTTGCCCTGTTCCAGATGGTCCGACATTCTTCGTAACAGTATGTAGGAATCCTAAATCACCCGTTCGAACGTAATCGACTTCTGAATTTCCATCTACAATGTTCCCTCTCATTCGATCCATGTTAAATTTGTCCTTAGTTTTGAAGAACCCACATACATTTCCCTCGGAATATATCCAAATTTCACCATATTCTCCAACTCTACACAATCTCCGAGTCTCTGGATTCACGATGGCAACTTGAGTGCTAACAGGAACCATTCCAGAGTCATGAAGGTGGAGTGCATTAACATAGTTCTCGGGGTTGACCACCGAAATATATCCTTGACGAAGGGCAATGGGGTCCAGCCACAGATCAATAGGCTCCACCGACATATATGATCGAGTAGTAACTAACGGATTCAGCACATGAGAATAGCCCAAATTGACTGAAGTGGCTTCGAGACCAGTACTTGAAAAGACTAGTCTCATGTTTTTAACAATATCCGTTCGTAGCCTATTATCCATGGTTACCATTATATTTTTAGCCTCTGCCAGACTGAATCCCTTTGGACTCATGCTCGAACAGGCATGGTCGAGCATCTGAGGAGTAGCATAAGTATCCTTAACTTTATATCTTGATAATGCCAAGAAAAACGTCACTGGGTTGTTTGCAAAATCCACTGGAGATAATAGCAACGTTGAAGCGCCTAAATAAACACCCATAAAGCAAGTGTGGATAAAACCAATTCCGTTATTACTTCGAACACATCCAATTACTGGCTTGGTGCCAGACATCTGACATGTCTCCTTCTGGATCTTACACATACCCATAATATTTTGATGATTCAGCTGAACACAAGTGAACCTATGATCAGGGGTAAAATACACCCACACAAGGGCAGCAAAATCCTTTTCCAACCACGCTGGTTGAACTTTGAACTCCTTAGTAGAGCCAGTTGGCGAGACCTTTATTCCCTTGGATGTATTGTGGACAGCTGGAACTGTCATGCGTGATGTGGCTGCTGTCTGACGAAGTTGTTGTGCTACTATTTTGCTTTTAAGAATAGCTTCCGTCTCTGAATGTAAAAGAATCGACCGGACATTATAGAGTTTGACGACTCCCAGCAGTGCTGGAATATCTTCAGACAGCCGGTTGGTATCAATCGGAAGCAGGGGTATAGCAGTTATTCCTAGTATGAAACATGCATAGATAGCCACGACATAGTCCTCAGAATGTGTGTACATAAGAATCAAGTGATCTCCGGCTACCATTCTCAGCTTGTGCTTTAAAAATGCCGCCACGGAAGCTACTCGTTGATCGAACTTTTTCCATGACAGTCCCTTTCCTTCCTTTACACGATTGTCAATGGTGCTGAATGCCAGCTCATCAGTCTGATGTGAAACTCGCCATTGAAGCAAATGCATAATAGAGTCAAAATCAGAAAGCGGAACAGCTGTACGATCATCGATAACAACTTCACGGAAATCTACTCCAGAGTATTGTTTATCAGCACCTGCCAAGCTGTCGGCTCTCATACGGGAAAGTGCAGGGGACCAGATACCACCAGTAATGTCCTGACCTGCCGGTACGTTGTTTATCGACTTGGAAGTACTGAACTTGACAAACACTGCAGGTAGAGCCCCCAAATCGAATCGACGTTTGCACAACATATTGCCAATCTCCGGTCGGCCACCCCGAACAATACGAGGCAGAGTATTAGAAGGTGCAACCAACACGCAAAACACATGCAGGTTATGAACATCGCTCAACAGCTCAATACATCTATCACACATCTCGTTTATGGCATCCATATTAAGACCATTTGGATTATTAGCCAAGTTGGAAGCAGACACCAAAATAGGTCTTATAGCCAAATTACTCTCCAGAATAATAACTGGAAGATGTTCGCCGTTTATAAAGATGTCAAATGCAGAACAGTCAAAGACTTGCTGGCGCATACCCCTTAAAACTGAGCTGACAATATGTGTGGTATAGTGGTATCTATATCCATCGACAAATTTAATATCAGGTCGTTGTAGTTCTTGAGATGAGCTCACCTCTTCGGGCTCTTCAGATTGAGGCGGGTGATCTTCAGCAATATATCGCTGGCGCAGACGATCTTCATAGAGTCCCAACACATACACCTTTCCACTGTACACAAATCCAAGAAGACCAGACCTTAAAAATTCCATATCAACTACCCCCTGTTCATCATAACATGTTGCATGAAAAATAGCATCCGTTTCACGAGCCAAGCCCCAGAATCCTCCACTTAGCGATGGACTATCAATCCAAATCTCTCCCATGACCAGCTCGGGAGACAGAATGCACGTCTCTGGATTGACAATAGCGAGTGTAGCATCAGGCAACGGATATCCAAAAGCACCAGCACGTATATATTTCCTCGTATCTTGGGTTATTCCATTCCTGGCAGGGGTAGAAGAAACGATTTTGACAATATTAGATGCAAGAGATTCAGCATCAAGCAGCACTTCTGACAGATCAAAAGGTCCCAACGTAGAGTCATCATCCATACCAGATTGAACTATAGAACAGCCGAGTTTTTCTTGACCTTCTAGCCAGTCTCTCATGGCCACAACCATGCCTCCATGCTCCATAAGCGTGAGCATAGGAGTTACTACCTCACGGGCATTGTTATTGCCCAAAGGCTTGAGCCACCTGTCAGCCACCAATTCATGAAATTCGGGATCTATATTAAGAGTATCAATTAGGCACCATTCGATTGACGAGAAGTCGACATTCTGCTTTTTTGAATAATTTCGCGTCATATGGGGAAATACTTGATAGTTGTAACTAACAAGCTTTAGGGACGAATAATCTGTTAGCAAGATATTTGCTCGGAACCGGCTAATGACATTTGCATATAATCCTGCCACATCCAGAGAGTTCCTAGGCAGCCACACCGTGGTGTTTCCAGAGTAAACTGTCAGTAGCACACCCATTATTAGGCCGATGGACTGTCGTAAATCAAGATTACACAACACCGTTTTAGCACCACCTCTCGCTTTCTTGCCCTTGTGGCTCTCCCTACTTTGTAACATTGCAACTAGGCATGTCATTTGATGCAAAATGGTTCTGTGGGACATGACAACTCCACGAAGTTCGCCAAGAGGTGATCTGACAAACTCAATATACGCCAGATCGGGGACCTGTAGGGCCGGAAGTTCGGCTTTTTTAGGTGGGTGGTATGAGCCAAACTCATTTGTCTTCCACCATTCCACACTGCGGGGCCACTGAAGCTTTTGAATTTGTATAGTCCGTTGCAAGATTTTGGTGCTAGCGTCAGTTGTCAGTGCCAGGTGTGACTGGGTACTACTGATGACGTATTCGATATCTCTGAATCGAGCAGTAGCACTAACCGGCACAGCAACTACACCGGCAACAAAGCAGCCTAATAGAGCAATAGCAAAGTCGATTACTTCTGATTCCTGGTATACAAGTGTAACTCTGTCGCCTCGATATAGGCCAGATTTATCGCGGATCATTTGGGCGATTTTTTCAGCCCGAGAAGCCAGCTTATCCCATGCTATAGATGCCACTTCTTTACCCTTGTGATCTAAGACAACAAACGCATTTGAGTAAGAGGTCGTTTTGCCTCTATGGCGCAAAATAGAAGGCAGATTGTCGAACTTTGATAGCTGGATCGATCGGTTGTGGGGGTCGGCACCACCAGCGCGTCCCTCAGGGATCTCCCGAGGCTCCAAAGGTCGCTGAAGTGCGACTCCCTGTAGGTAGTCGTTGATTACACCTGGCTGTTGCGCGTGAATTGCTGTGCTTCTGTATACAGTGGTTCCCACTACCGGCTCCATCTCAGTTATATGGTTGGATGTCGAATCATCGTCATACAAAGACGCTCCTCGTTGAGACCATTCGTCAGCAGCAGAACTGTTGATGGTAACTGAACTATCCTGGTAGTCTGGTGAGCCCTATTGGGTTAGAGTTGTTCGTTCCCGTGAACCCGTGCTCAAATAATACGGAGCCTATGTGGATCGGACCCTGTAACGAAAGGCAAAACAAATTAATTACTTACCTGGTTGTATATAGGGGAAGCCACTGCCATTGTCGAGGCCGAAGTAGAAGATATAGCAGGACTATCGTTGCCAATCGATGCCAATAGCAGTGCCCTATGTTTGTTGTATCCTTTTTCGGTTATATCACCATCCTGACAGTTAGTATTCTTGTCATAAATCACACAGCCTTAAACCCCAGAAAACAGATAGCTAGACCTGGCGCAACAACCGAAACCCACCTCATATTCGTCCTTCAGTTGTAGCAGCTTGGCTACCACATCTTCCGGCGAGTTGTCCGGGATTGAAAAGTCCATGACTGCACTTTTGGTCCAAAAACAACTGCCGTTGATCCAACTTGGTAAGAGAAAGCTAACGTCCTTAGATCCTCAAAAAGGGGTCTAAACTAGCATCTGCCGCACATGTATCCGAAACGGTTTCGAGGAAATGTATTGTCAGGGGTGCATGATCGGCGATCTGTCAAGGGACCGCCGATGAAACAAAAGAAAATATAAACGCTACGAAACACAAAAATTAAAACGCTAAACCGTCAAAAATAAAATATAAAGGTAAACGGAAAAGATTAAAAACTGATTTTATGCTAGTGATACATATGCAATAATTTAACGACGAGGTGGCACACGACGAGCTCGCATTGGCGCGAGCCTGCGAGCACCTTGTGGTCCTGCTGGCGAAGCGGAACCGGAAGATGGAGCACTTGCCGATACACCCAACGAGAATAAGGGAGCAGTTTGCTGTTGTTGTTGTTGTTGTTGTTGTCCAGCCTGGCCATTGATCGAGTTGAACCCGCCAAACTGAAACGATTGAGGCTGGGCCTGAGGTTGAGGAGTCGAAGCGCCAGCGCCGAACTTGAACGGTAGAGCACCAGCAGCTGTAGATGGGGCGCCGAAGCTGAATCCACTATCGGCTCCTCCAGTCAGACCTGCAAGTGCATTTGGCGTCGCAGAGGTCTTTGTGCTTGACGATAATCCAAATGGAGGAGGGGTAGCAGCAGACGATGCCTGAAACCCAAACGCCGATGGTGCCCCAGTACCAGACCCAAACGAGATCCCAGCTGCAGGAGGAGGTGCAGTAGTGCTACTAGCAGCCGATCCAAGGTTACTTATAGGTGCAGATGAGAAGGCAAACGCAGGGGTAGTAGTCGATGCAACTGTGGTTGTCGGTTTGGCTGTGGAATCACCTCCCAGATTAAGAGAAGGTATGGTGGCAGAGGTCGCTGAGCCACCAAAGGTGAATAGACCCGGCTTAGCAGCACCTGTAGTGGCTGCAAATAAAGGAGCTGGTGTACTGGAAGACGCAGTTGAAGTCGTCTTTCCATTCACACCGCTTGTCAACCCTCCAAACAGAGGAGTACTTGCTGTACTAGGTTTGGTTGTAGAAGGATCAGCAGTAGTTCCGAATGTAAATGGATTGGAGCCTGTCAACTTATCGGGGCTGGATAAAGACGAAGGTTTTGCAACTTCAGTTTTGGCACCAATTCCACCAAACACGAATGGTCCATTGGAGCTATTCTTTTCTCCTTCTGTTTTGGTTTTCTCATCTTTCTTTTCCTCACTCTCGTCTTTAGTGCCGAATGAGAATGCTGGTGTGGCAGACCCGAATAATGATGATGTTGGCTTGTCTATAGGCTCGGCACTAGCTTCTTTTGCTTGGCCAAAACTGAATGAAGGCGTTGTTTCCTTGCTGCTATCAGAAGACTTTTCACCGCCGCCAAATGAAAACAGACCGTTCACAGCACCATTTGAGGTTCCGTTCATAACTGGCGCTGGCGCTGATAAATCATCCTTGCCATTCAATCCAAACAGCGATGGTTTCGCACTATTAGCCAGTGTTGGCTCACTAGCTTTTATTGGAGACACACTACCTGCCTTACTTGAAGCAGCTTCTCCGAACTTAAAAGACGGAACAGAACTCTCTGTTGGTTTGGCTGGGGCAGCGCCAAACGTGAAAGGGGTTGCAACTGGAACTACAGGCTCAGTAGCCAGCCCCTGGCTAAGTTTAAAAGGCTCTTCAGAGCTTCCACCAAACTTTGACTTTTTCGTAGTTTCGAATGTTGATGCTGACGAGGAGGTATCCAAATTGAACAGACCATTGGTATGGCTAGATGGCTTACCTAAACTAAAACTAGGAATGCTATCAGGAGTAGAACCCAGTTTGGGGGATTCATCTACCAATCCTCCGAACAGTGGCCTTTTGGATTCACCGGAATCGTTCCCTAAATTAAATATCGCCACTTTAGGCTTCGCAGCTTCAACAACTGGTTGGAATTGAAGATTCGGTTCTGGCTTTTGTACTGCCTCTGTTTCTTTTCTCTGTTCAGTCTCTCTTTCGGCCTCGTTCGCTCTTTCGGTTGATTTTTGTAGCTTGGCAGCTGCTTTGGCACGACTTGCAGTCACAAGAGGGTCTTCGAATAATGGCTTTCTAATTGTACCATTTCCAAATAGATCTGTTTTCTTGTTTGTAGGTATCGTGCCTGTTTGGGTGCTTTCAGCAGTGGTAGCATCCTCGTCATCGTCACTATATTCAAAATCAGCACTGAAATAACCAGGCTGATCTAGTCGATCAATAGGAAGATCCTTAATATCAAGAATTGGCTTGACTCGTAATTCGATCTTGGGGATTTCTGTCCTCTTCCTTGATGCTAGGAATCGTTCACCAGCATCCATTTCACCTAGATGTCTATCCAAGTTGGGGTTAACTGGAGCTGGTTGACTTGGTGGCTCGCCCTGTGCACGTCCTTTTTCATGTTCCTCTTCACTTTCAAGATACACTCGACGCCTTTTTTGGGCACTGGCACTAGTAGCAGTTGGAGGAGGAGAATGCAGTCTTTTTGCAGCTTCAAAATCTCTATCACTCTGCTGAACAACTTCATCTTTCTTGGTTTCATTATTTTCCTTGGTATCCATTGCTTGGATGCGCGGAGATGGCTCGACAGACACACTTCTTGATCTTAAAGGTTCTTCAAGATTCTTTGTAAAATTGTCCGTCTGTCTTGCCAGCATTTGACGGTACGTGGCTATAATGGTACGGGGATCAGACGTGTTATAATGAGGAAGCGGTATAGCCAGCCTTCTTGTGCCACTGACAGTTTCGCTACTCAGAGTAGATTTACTAGGGGTCGATAGTCGAGAGGGAGTTGATCCTAAATCGAATGATGGCGGCGGTCCATTTCTCCACTGTACAGGTCGCATTCTGAGTTAGTATTTTCTTCAACCAATTCATTGGCCACATTTAATATTGATAAGTATCTTATTGGATCAGATCAAGCTTTCCGTGCGAACCATGCACATAGATATTACTGGTTTATGGCTGCAGATGTTTGGATGAACCACGATGGCGGTCTCGCTCGCCTCGTTCCTAACCAGATCATAAGATCAACTTTTCATAGACAGCCATTGCTGAATTTAACTTACGATGATTCACCAACAAAATGCGGTGATGCCATTTCGACAGACGGCTGTATTGCAACGCCATCGTTCATACTGTTTGTCTCGTTGTCGTCTACAGTTTGCTGAGACTCGGATCTAGTCACAAACAAGCCACCAATAGCACGTACTACAGAGCCTGTGAAAGAAGATAATAAACCATTATTAGCTTGTTGCTGTTTTCGCTGAGCTCGAGCATTGGCTGCTCCCTTGTATGGTTGTCTTCTCAGATACGGATGGACTGCCTGTTGCGCAGTAGCAAGCCCAGATTCCTGTCGAGCTAAAGCTGGGCCTCTGATTCCGCGTCGTACATTAACATGACCAGCAGTTCGAACTGGACCAGACCGAGGCCTAGATACATTATGATTATTTCCCTCCATTGCTGTAGGCAGTAGAACGCGAGCTCTACGCAAATCAAACGGAAACCTGTTTGTCAAGACGTAGGTATTTGGCAGAGCGTGAGATGGGATTTTAAAAAACAAAGCGCCTAACCCTGATCTCTGGTAGTGGAGTCAAGAACGGCTGAAATTTATTTCTGAAATAATTTATCAGTGAAATTTATTGTTAAACATCTATCCATCCAGTCTCATTCGGGGTTTTATCATTTTGATTAATCTTGTTTGACACAAATATAATGGTCAGCTTTTCTTGTGAAGTGTGTAACGATACACTAGTTAAGAAGAAGCTTGTGGGACATTTCCAACGATGTCCTAACGCATACTTTACTTGCATTGACTGCTCTACTACATTCCACGGTAATGAGTTCCAGTCTCATACCTCGTGTATTACCGAAGCAGAGAAATACCAAAAGGCTCTGTACAAGGGAAAGAAGAGTCAGTCTAAAGAAAACACTGTTATTAAACCCACAGTCACCGCCGAGCCAATCACTGCCAAAAGCGCGAAAGGTGCCGAAACACAAACTGAAACCTCAATCGAGACTAAGGCAGAAATCAAGACCACCACAAAATCCACTAGCACTGATAGCAAAGTCAAAAAAGAAAAGGCAACCAAATCTCTTAAGGATGTTATTGGTACAAAGTCAGTCAAACTTGCAAAGGCATTGAAAAAACTCGAAAAGGAGTATAGCAAAAACAAGGAAGAGATTCTCAAGAGCCTAGTGTTAGAGCAGAACAGTGCCGGTGAAGTGGTCGTAAAGTTCAAATAAATATAGGTTGGACTCATCTCTTGTTGAGAGCTTGGGTGATTTTCCAAAAAAACTGAGGGGCCTATAAAAGTTAGCATAGTCCATACATGAATAAGTCTGTAACTTATTGTATACATACCGCATTGCGAGAAAACGACAATGGTTCAGTAAAGTAATCTGGTAATGACTCTACCACGTCGGTTTCAAGCTTCTCCACATCTAATGGTACAAATTTGATATCTCGAGGTTCAACGGGATTCGGCGATCCAGATTGTTCTTCGGGTAATATTAGCTCATATTTGAATACTCCGTTTCGTCCAGTCTGCAGACAATTGAACACCTTTCCATCTTCGCCATCCCTGATCTGGGTTATAACAAGGCCACAAAGATCGCTTGCCAGTGACAACGATAACTTGGAGTTATCTGACTGTGTACTTTTTTCCAGAGACTCTATTTTAGCTTTGAGAATGGAGATTTCTTCAAGTGCACCACTAAGCTCACTCTGAAGGCGTCCATTAGTTTCACGGGCCTGTTCTAACTCAGCCTTATGCGAATCATTGTCCTCATCTTCTGGATTCATACCACGTAATACCCTGATGAGGTTTTCAGATGCCATTAATCGGAATTCCGTGGCATCTCGAAATTCTCGAAGCCTTTCTTCTGCTTCGGTCTCACGAAGATCTCTCAGCTTCTCGTATTTGGACTGTAACTCCATTATTTCATGCTTGGTTGCAGACTTTACTGCTCTGTCTGCTCCTGCACTTGCATTAGCGAGACGGACGAGACCAAGAGGTCTTGACGGAAGAACATGTCGATCGGGAGACCGCAGAGGTGACCTGTTGGGTGATCTAACAGGAAGCCTGGAAATTGGCGCAGCTGCAGGAGCTGATGGCACGGTGTTGATGTTTGGACCAACATTATACGGTCCGAGGGAGGGCACAACCGTCTGTGCAGAAACAGAACCTGCCAAGAGAGGTGATGCGATTACAGAGGCCGGCACAGGTGCTGCCAAAGGAACTGCCAAAGGAACTGGCATAGGGGCTGACACAGGGGCTGCTACAGGGGCTGCTACAGTGCCCAGTACAGGCACAACAGCAGCACTACTAGCAGGTCCAACAGTTGTAATTGGCGCAATTGGCGCCTGAGGAGGTTCGCTAGGCAAAGCAGCTACGGGCACCGGCACAGGAGCAGGACGTGAACCCTGGGCTACCGCTTGTTTCTTCTGAGGGACCAACGGACTATCCGACTCTTCTAACGCTCGCTTTCGTGACCTGCCTCGTTTGATTGAAGAATTTGGAGTTTCTGGAGAAGCCTCAGAGCCTGAGACTCTCCAAGGCTTTTGTTTGGTTGATTGATGCTGATGTTCTCCACTGGATCTAGAACCATCTCCCGCTCTTACCAACGGAGAACTAATAAACCTCAGCATTGTGACACCAGGAGTTTTAGACCTACGGACACTCTCCTTCTTTATCCCACTCGAATTGCCACCCTTACTATCTCTATTATCATCGTTTTCCGTGGCTTGAACTTTTTTAGGACGACCTCTCTTTCGTGGAGCCTGCTCACTAGCAGGGGTTTCAACTATAACGGAAATATCCTCCTGCACGGGAGTACCCAAATCTGGCACTGGAGTCTTCCTAGGACGGCCCATTCCTTTTCAATTCCACAAAAGTAATGTCAAGAATCTGAGTTCGGTCACACACTGTCTTGAAATATACACAATGGGGGCACAACGCGTTTTAGGAAGGTGCACGGCTATGCGGACCAGATTGCCGAATCAGGAAATATCCCTAAAATGCGAATCCATGCATTTCATACTTCATATTTCAAATTCCACATCGTTTATTCATGAGTAGACCACAAGTTTTGGCAGGTTATCGGGCCCTGTGGAGGTCTACTAAGATTGCGTTTGCTGGAGATGCTCAGGCTTTATATGCTGCTCGGATTCAAGCCCGATCTTCAGTCGAATCGGATCGAAATACTAACCTTAACCCCGAAGAAGTTGAAGAGCGGATCAAGTATTTGAACGATATAGCAGTGATTCTCCGTACAAATGTAGTCCAGGCAAAGAAGGATAATGAAACGGAAGATAGGTTTGGTAAGTGCCTT
This sequence comes from Sugiyamaella chiloensis, assembly GCA_030578775.1. Taxonomy (NCBI): domain Eukaryota; kingdom Fungi; phylum Ascomycota; class Dipodascomycetes; order Dipodascales; family Trichomonascaceae; genus Sugiyamaella; species Sugiyamaella chiloensis. Next base: position 271,822 of record JAKTZE010000003.1, read on the forward strand.
TCAGTTGAATGTCTTTCTGTGTACTAACAAAGTGGTCAATATTCACCCAGAAACAGAGCTTGGTGATAACCACACTATAAAGAAACGAACAAAGTATAATACTTTGACGGGCGAGGGGAAATGTAGTTGATTTTTTTGCTAGCTTGAGACTGTAAATAATATTTATCATTAACCATTGTGTCACCGTATTGATCTGTTGTATTTTGATGAGGATGTAGATCATTTGGGTGTGATATTATCATGGCATCATGACATAATGAGTTAAGGTGTGAAAAAGAACCGTTCCCAAGCTGGAAACACAGACATAAAGTTTGCTAGTAAGCATTATACGAAAAATATCAGAGAGAAAACGGCAAAACAAACTGAAACTGAAACTGAAACTGAAATTGAAACAACATACTGGGTGATCATGCTAATGTTACAATGCTACTGGCTTGCTTTTTTCTTCTTGTCCTTCTTGGGCTGGTCCATGTACTTATCTTTGTATACCCAGCTATTGCCCACCATGTTGGCCCCCAAATCCCCAGCCTGTCGATACAGACTAGCAGCCTTCATCAAGTCCTTCTTCCGTCCCTTGGGTCCATTATGCATATATAGTGTTGCAGCTTCACACAGAGCATCTACGTCGCCAAACTGGCCTGCAAGTTCAAATGACTTTAATGCCATTGCCTCATCTTTATCAGTACCCCACGAATGTAAGTATGACATGCCCAATTCATATAATGCCAATCCAATATGCGCTCGTTTGACTGCACCAACATCCTGACTAGTGTTTATAGTCATGACACTCTTTCGACTTGCTTCTCCATTGGCCCCATGGGCTTCGGTCGGTAATGCCTGTCCAAGAGTCTGTTCCATAGCCTTTCGTAGCCATTCAACTGCTTGGCTTGGATTCTTGCGCATTCCCCAGCCATGCCTCAACGCCAGGCCATACAAGAGCATGGCTGTACTATCACCATTCATGGCAGCATGCTGCCAATGATGAGCAGCTTCTCTCAAATTTCCTGCCTCGTGAAATGCAATGCCAGTACTCACATGATCTTCTAATGACATCTCGGCAAAAAGCTTTGTAGCTGGCGCTAAATCATGGTGATGACCACTTGATGTCGACGCACTTCGAGTAAGAGTAGCAGGTGCCAACAAACCAGGATTTGGTGACTGGACTTTAGCACCTGTCGGTAAATCGTAGGCATTTGCTACTGGGCTCCTTGCATTGCTGTTCGGTGAGTGTTGAAACACATCTGGGAAAAAGTACTGGGAATGTCTATTTGGCGATGTCGCCTTCGGAGACTGAAAATCTCCAGACTGTCTTGAAACACGTGAAGATGTAGTATAATAAGACGATGCAGAAGCAGCACTTCCATTCCTCGCATGATGAGCCAAATCCACTGACCGTCTACTCAGAACTGAGTCAAGATTGGACTGCTTGGGAGGTGATCGACCTCCAGGAGACCTGGTAGGTGATCTTGATTTGGAAATTGGCGATCTAGGGGGTGAATTGCCAGTTTTTCGAGACGTGCTTAGTGAATGTGAAGGAGTATTCGAAGACGTTTTCTGTGACTTGTCTGAGTCTAAAGACGGGCGAGGAAACAACTTTGTAAATGGCGACACAATAGATGCTTTGGTTGTATGGTATTGTTGTTGCGGTTGTTTCTGCTGCTGATGCGTATAGTTCCCATTTGACGATGCTGGAACGCGTAAAGATGCTGCACCTGAAGAAACGGTACGTATTGTCTGGTGACGCAGACCCCCTCCAGGTGGTGGTGCTGATGAAGCTGGGATATCACGTATCGTTTCTCCGCTAAGTCTTCCCATATTCTGATCCTGGGCCTGCCTATCATCAATACCATTATTTGCTAAGCCAAGCCCATTCAAATTCTCACCATCACGACCATTTGAAGTTAACTGGCCAGCACGCCTCTGATCCTCCAGAAAACTAGTGGGAAGATTGGAAAGCCGGAAGCTATCTAAAATGCCACCTCCATAGCTGCTTTTGCTGCTGATACTCGATATGGATCCTCGTCTGGGAAGCCATTCCTCGCTCTCAGGAGCATCATATGCAATTTTGGTAGGCCCAGTAGGCTCTGGCACCACAGCGTTTCCCGAAACTGTAGAGTTTGGACCTGTAGAAGAGCCTGTTTTACTGGCTTGAGGTTGTTGTGATCCGTCCAGATCATGTGCTAGCTGCCGGCTTTTTTTCTCCAATAAATCCAAGGGCGATAACCCCTGGGGAAACCCTGGCTGTTGCGCCATTGACACAATAACACAAAGGCAGATTGGGACTGCAAAGTCCTGATAAATGCCAATACCGTGTCTTCCCCTGGCACAGAACCTGACAATGTTAGAAGATATGTCGAGGTAGGGGCTTATTACTGAAACTGGTGACAGCTGAAACGAATGCGGGGAAGCTGAGACGCCCAGTTTCCGGAGGAATGTCGACAAACAAGAATCAACAACAACCAATAACATCCACCGCATTGCCTGCACTCGTGTTTGCATTAGAAAGCTCAGTATTGCTGCTGATATCTATGACTGCACTTTGTAATCAATATGACACAGACTGTACGTCATAGCGCGTCCAAAAATAGAGTGGGGCCTGATGCATGGCAGCTGTATTAGGCATGATCTGCAAAGCTTCCACGAAATGTTAGACGAATTCAAGCTGATTGTGAAGTGAATAAAAATACAAGAATACAGAATTGTTAAACATTACTCACTACGACTGATATATTTGAATTATTTGTAACTGGTTTTATTGAGGAGTATGACATTTATAGGGCATCTTCAATTTGATCATCGTGAGCTTTGCTTTCATTGGTAGCGTCAACATCAATCTGAGACTCAGCAACTTCGTCACCAAACAATGCGTTTATTTCTTCCAAACTTAAACCGTTTGTTTCCGGGAGGTAGAAGAAAAACACAACCAAGAAACAAAGGGTTACACAAATAAAGAGAAGGTAAAATCTCCATTTGATATTTTCAAACGCTGTCGGGGCAGCTTCAAGGTAAACCAGTAAAGATAAAAAGTATCCAGATACCGAAATAGCCATTCCTTGAGACCGAATATTGGTGGGAAAGATTTCTGAAATATAAACATATGAAGTTGCATCCACATTAAAAGAGAAAGAAAAAATGTGTAAAAACAAAAATGTCACAGACGCAACGGCAGCTGATCTGTTAGTTGGATCCTTTTGATAAGTAGAAAGAGCAGCGCATTCGCCAATAAGGGCTAAAAGACACCCAGTTAATCCAATCTGAAGAGCTCTTACTCTGCCAATTTTGTCAAGTGTAAACGCATTAAATGTATTGCCACATAGGGCCAAAGTGATCCATCCAGCAGTGAAGAACAGTTGGTCGACAGTTCCAAACCCGAGTCCTCCATATAAAGATGGGCCATAGTTGTTGATAACGGTCGTTCCAGTACTCTGTGGAGCAAACATGACACAAAATCCAATCAAGATTCGTTTTCTATACGATGGTTTGGTGATGAGATCTTTGAGAGTAACGGTGCTTTCCATATCAATTTCGTACTGACGGACGATCTGGCCATATTCGTGGACTGCGAAGGTATTAGACGGGTCTTTGGGGTCTGAATGTAGCCTTTTAACTACATCAAAGGCTTGATCCATATGACCCTGAGAAATTAACCATCGTGGAGATTCGGGTAGAAACAAGATACCACAACATAACAGCAAAGGAGGGATGGCTTGAATGGCCAGAGGGATCCTCCATTGGGCGCCGTCCGCGTTGACAAAGTAAAACCCAAGGCCAGTCCATGCTGAACTACAATATCCCACTGTAATTGTCAGTCCATGAATACCAACCATTAAGCCTCGAGAATGTGGAGGCGATATTTCACTCTGGTACAAAGGAATTAACATCAACGTTGAGCCAACTCCTAAACCAGTGATAAATCTCATAATGATGAGCATTGTTAAATTCACCGAACCTGACTGCAACGCGCCACCGATAACTGATATCAAAGCAGCTAAAAATATAGCCTTCTTCCTACCTAATTTATCAGTTACTGGAGAAGCCGAAAGTGCTCCAAAGAATCCACCAACGGTGTATAGTCCATTTAAAGCACCTTCAATAGCCGCCGTATTAGACCTTGTATCAAGCTCAAAGTATTTTATAAAAGACGGTTGTGCCAGAGTGGTGGAAATAATTGAAGCAGCGTAGCCAAACGACAGACTTCCCAGAGCCACAAATACCACAATAGCAATGTTCAAAAAGCTCTTCCTCTCAGCCATATTGATACCTTGTGTTTCCCAATACCTCGTGTGGAGTTATAAATATAATGCTTCCTATAGTGGAGACGACCTTTCTTTATATAGAGCTGAATCATACAATTAGGAATACCCCCCGTGTCTGATGATCAAAAGCTCGGATCATTTAACGCGGGGTAGATGGCCATGGCCCCAAAATCCGACCCAATTAGGAAATTGTTTTCCTTGGAAATCCATTTCTAGAAGGTGGGGTCGCCTGTCATCCGTGCTGAGTGGGGGTTTCCGAACCGACCTAACTGTATCAATAGGCTTAAATATAGAAGGTTCTCGGATCGGTTTAACTATCATTCGACGGTTTGTTAATCAGAAGTTCCAAGAATGAAGGGCGGACTGTTTGTACTTGTCATGGTACTGGCGGTGGCATGGAACTGGGAATCCGTCCTTAGTCGGTATGGTGGCAGGGTCACTATCAAGAATCCTATAGAGCTATATGCCAATAATACTGGACTTAATAATGGTAGATGTGTGGTCAATCATGACGTCAATGCATGTGAAGATGTCAAGATCCATTTCGATTCCGGAATGGCCTTTATGGCGTGTGGAGATCCCAAGCAGCGCAGCTTCTACTACCCTCCATCTTGTGCGAGAGATGTTCAGGGTAGAACAGATGATTTCCGTGAAGGATTCTTCGTGTACGATATTGAATTAAAGACTACCAGAAAATTGAATATTATTGGTTATGAAGGAGATGTCATTAATCATGGAATTGATATTTACCAGACGTCCGATCCGTCAAAAGTGCTACTATTTGCTGTGAACCATGGACGACAAGGCGATAGCATCCTTGTATTTTCACATATTCTTGGATCTCAAGATTTGGAGTTTGTATCGAATGTCAGGCATCCAAATATAAGAACTGCCAATGGAGTGGCAGCATTTTCTGAAAAGTGAGTGTGGCTAAACAATTAAGAACTGAAAAATTAGAAACAATACTAACTGACAGTGAATTTTACATAACTAATGACCACTATTTTGTCAAGGGTGCTCTAAGAAAACTCGAAGAAGTGTTTGGGCCGTGGTCATGGGCTTCAGAGGTTCAATTCTGCCAATTTGGTGATACCGTCAAGTGTCGCCAGATCGCAGGACCCTATCCAGCTGCTAATGGAATACTGCTTTCTCAGGATAAATCCGAGCTTTACGTTTCGGACTCTAAAGATGCAGTTGCACATATTTTTAATGTCAATTCTGACAATAGCGTTGGTTTTCAAAAGACTCTCCTTCTAGGTGCATGTCCTGACAATATCAATGTTATTCCAACCACCGGAGATTTGATCTATGCTGTGTTCCCTACCAAGGAACATGTTCATGATTATATTGCTAATAGCCACAGACTAGGCAGGGATTATTTTGTTCCATCAGCAGCAGTTACTCTTCGCAAGAATAATGGCTACGAGCCTGAACTTTTTTTCTGGGACGACGGATCCACTATAAGTTATATGACAGCTATGGCGGTTGATCCATATAGAAAAGTGGCCATTGGTGGAGCTGTGCTACAGTATGGAGGTTTAACTATATGTGAATTGGACTAGTATAGAATCAATGCATCCAATATCTGTCATTTGAAATTTCAATTTCACTTTTCAATTTTCAAAACCTCTCGTTTTGAAAATATATATATTTGTATATGTACTTTTATGTGCTTTTTCGTTATTTCTTATCGTACTTCATCGGTTATGTCATGCACAGGGCTTGTCAGTTGCCTATTTAAGCCATGACAATGGAAATTGCTAAACTTGCAGACTGGACTCCCTCATGGGCCTACCACAAGTTCACTTGCCAACACAACATCACCATGGATAGCCTGGTAACAGAAACTTCAGAAGCTCAGAGCAAGGTGGAGATGATTTGCCGGCCGCTACTTCAAGGCGCACTTCGACCTCTTGACAAATCAAAGCATATCAAGTTCTTGAGATCCACTCTGGTGGAGGTTCTCCCGGCTCCTTTTGTCACATTGGATGCTATGAAAACATGGATTGTCTATTGGTGCCTCAATGGACTTGTACTGATGGGAGATGATATATCTGATCTTAAACAAAGAGCGGCCGAAACAATCTTGTCATGGCAACATTCTTCAGGGGGATTTGGTGGAGGTCTCGGACACCAGGCCCATTTGGCTACCACCTATGGAGCCATCAATTCGCTTGCGATAATTGGCGAATCTCAATATTGGGATAGAATTAATAGACAACAATGTTACCAATGGCTTATCAAGCTCAAGCAAAGGGATTGTTCATTTGTGATGTGCGAAGGAGGAGAAAGTGATCCTAGAGCAACCTATTGTGCCTTTGCGGTCGCTTCAATGCTAGGGAAGTTTACGGATGAATTGAAAAATGGAGTTGGCGAAGCTCTAGCGCGGTGTCAGACATATGAGGGTGGTTTTGCCAATGTGAATGGTGGTGAAGCCCATGGTGGTTACACATTCTGTGCTGTTGGAGCATTCTGCTTCTTAGGGCCTCCTAAACAAGTGTTTGAAAAGTATATCAGTGTCACCAATTTGGTGAAATGGTTGAGCCGACGACAGCTTGGAGTCGAAAAGGGTTTCTCTGGACGAACCAACAAGTTGGTGGATGGATGTTATAGCTTGTGGGTAGGAGGGTGCTGGGATCTTGTTGAAGCAGTGTTTGGGTATGATTCGTCTCTGTGGGATAGAAAGGGTCTAGAGAGCTATGTGCTCAATTGCTGTCAGAATCCCTCAGGTGGTCTTCGAGACAAGCCAGGGAAGTCTCCGGATGCATATCATACCAATTATTGTCTATGTGGATTATCGGCTGCTTATCATAAAAACGGAGTGGTGGAGAAAAATGCATTGAAATCTCCGTATTGCTGGGAAACTATAGAGACTTTTGATTCCACGGTAGGACCGTTACATCCAGTGTTTGTATTGCCTATGGGAGTTGCTGAAAAGATGCATGAGTATTTCTCACGGTGATGACTCTGACAAGTGACTGACTGTCTGATTGGGTCACTGATATCACTAGAAGGCATGTCACTACACTATTTGTTGGTTTGTACTATCCAATGTTGGGATTTCATTTGCTCCTGAGTGACTCAGTGACCCTCAAGGCTGACGCAGGGTGGCTCACTGTCGCACTACTACCACTCTCTTCCTATACAATACTATAATCATTATCAGTCACAGTATCAGCAATTGAAAATATAATATAGTATAATATAATAGCTGATATCTCAAAATGAACACTAAACACTTCTGAATTTCGATTTTATATAATTTAGACCATCACCTAGCTCAACCTGCTGAAGCGTCTGGCGTGCAGCTGTCATCCCAAAAAGGCAAATTGCACCCTACGGGCAATCTGACCTCATTAAGTCTCCTAGTTTCCTAGTCTCCTAGTCTCCTAGCTGCCGGTGGCATGATTCAGGCAAATGGACGAATCCAGTACCGCATTCTATGAGCCAGGAGCTGGTATTACTCAAACTATTAGAGGTCGTCTTAACTTCATTGACGATAACAAGTGGAAGAAGTTCTCGGCTAGACGGCTAGAGCTCATTGATGATCTAGGCCTTAGCTCGAAGAAGGCGTCTGAGCAAGATGATAAAATCGAATTTGTAGCCAAGAGTCTGTGCACAGAGTATGGATTCCCCGAGGATGTGCTTCCCGACTTTGACAAGCTGGTACGAGCGGGAATTCAATCTGTTCGTCGTAATCGTAAGAGAACAAAGCTGAAAGGAGTAGGTAAACCGAAACAAAAGACCGAGTTTGCCTTCCAAGCACCAGATTTCGGACGGTCTGATTCTTTTCCTGCCAATCCATATAATAGCACTACTCCTGAACCATCTTTAAAGGATCGTACGAAATCAGCAGAGCCTGAGACTTGGGAGAGAATCTCCATCAATTCTCTAGTAAGTCCTCTACAACCCAATGATAATAATATTGCAAACAACACCCGCAACAGCATCAGCAACAGTGTCAGCAACAGTGTGAACAACAGTATCAACACTAGCATCAACAGCACTAGCATCAACACTAACATCAATACCAGCATCAGCACTAGTCATACCCCATCATTGCCTCCGATGTCAGCATTGTCGCTGTCTACTATAAATACCGACCATTTGTCACTGGCGTTAGACCGTCTGCGATCATTTGTGTCTAGAACATCTTCTACTACGATGACGGCAAGTGCCAATTGTGAGTATATGGGATCTTCAGTTTTGAATGTAGCAGCAGCTAATGCTGTGGAACGACGACTTCCTCGACATCCAAGTGCAGACCCAGTGCGAGAATATGTTACATCATTTTCTATCACATCTGCCCTGGTGAAATCTCTTGGCTTGGGGTCTTTGAATTCGTTGCATTGGGCACTAGCGTGTTCATGTCGAGAGTTTGGATTTGATGCAGTCATCACTTCACTGAGCAATGTGTATCATGAAATGCTTACAATGGATCCATCTATGGATTTGACTCTTGCTAGCTCATATAATCTCATGGCAGCATCCTTGCCGGTTCCAAGGAAATCACTGGGTCTGACGTCCTCTTATCCCACTCCACAAACAGATCCACACATGGGTCCATCAGCACCATCTTCGATCAGTTCGATGACCATTGGTACCTCGGGTAGAACCGTACGTCCTGTGACTGTGCGGTTTGAAGACCAGCGTCTGGAGTTTACTTATAATGCTCGCGAGTCATCACCACCAACGGTGGCAGAGATGATAGATAATGGACGGAATGCATTTAGAATCAATCCGGAAAAGATTATTCAAATCCACAATGCCAATAGACGAGGATCCATACTGGCATCTGATTCAGAGGTTGCTGAAGCTTTCACAGAGCCTCGAATAGATATAGAATTGACTGCGTTGAGTCCTGATCGATCTCGAGCACCTATAGGTTCTGAAAAGCCTCGATTCCAGGCCCTGGTTTAGAAAGCTCTAGCTTGAAAGGCTCTAGCCAAAGACACCTGGCTTAGAAGGCACTGGCTCTGGCTTGGAATTCGCTAGAGTGTATTTCATCCGTTTTGATATATAAGGGCTAATGTGTAATGATTAATGATTTATTGAACTAAACTGAGATGTATTTGTATGAAATAAAAAGCAAGGCTTAATATAGCTTAATTCTGTACGCATATGCATGCAACTCTAATTTCGAACACCAGATGTACACTAAGGCACAATATTGCTATGAACTCATAATTACAAGGAAAACAATGGTGGTCAACAGTAGAGAAACAGGATTCTAATTCCACTTTCTTTGAATTTGATTCATATTTTGTTTCTTTTTGTTTACTTTATGTTTTCTGCTCGTCTCCGTCGTTTTCCTTCTTCCGTACTCTAATAAGGCGTATATCACGTGATCGCTACTTACATGTTTCGTCGCGTAAACATTGATAACTTTACACATAATAATGGACAGTTTCAGTAGGTACAAACATACAATAGATATCTAACCAGGCTCCGATAATTGGGACGATGATTTTGCTGGCGATGTCGAGATCCCATCGACCGTGATCAGCAGTACTTTGGAGGATCATCTAAAGCAAATCAAAACATTTTCGACATCGAGCCAGCAGCTCGAGACTCTGTTATTATCGATTCCAGACATCCAAATCAACTCGCAATTACTCGATATCCCTGAAATATCTGAATCATTAGACCTGGTGGCACTCGCCCACGACGACCAGAGTGCGAGCTTTTTTCAATCAAAAATAGGATCCGAGTATCTCAAGCGAACCAAAGGAGTCTCTCAGATACTAGATGTCGATGAAAGCATGCTACATCAGTTGTCTGAGAAGTCACAATTACTACTTCCACAATTAAAGAGTAGTGTTCAGCAACTTGTTGAGTCGACTTAATCATAATAGCAGTCGCGGGTCCAAGCTGATGTCACTAGCGGTTTCGACCGATGTTTCGACCGATGTTTCGACCGATGTATTGACCAATGGATGGATTAACTCCCGGCTGGATAGATGAATCACGATGGATGGGCGGTGCAGGAATTAATTGCATAGAATTACAAGTGCATTATGTCTAAAAAGTCAAACTGACTTCTCCGTTGGTATTTCCATCTTCGTCGCCCTCTTCGTCCTCATCTTCGTCTTCATCATCTTCATCATCATCATCGTCATCGTCATCGTCGTCATCATCGTCATCGCTATCATCATCACTGTCGTTTGGATCATCGTCGTGATCATCATGCTCATCTTGGTCCCTGCCAACCACATAATCGGCATCTTCTTCATCGTCGTCATCATCATCAACAGCAGTAAGTGCAGCAAGTCCAGCTTGAGCACTGTCCTCAAGGCCCCCAGGAACTTCTGTTATAGCCTTTGCTAATTCATTTGGAAATTCGGGCTTGGCAGTGATTTTAGCTCTTCTTGCTTCACTCATACTCTGGTTATCCAGCGAGTTAGAAGTCACGTAATCATTGATGGCTTCATAATCACCATGGTCAATCATAGAGAACTCATAGTCAGCAGTACCGCCAACCTCTGACGAAAGCTTCACATCAAGATTGAATGTGAGACGTGTAATTGACGAGTAAGATATAGACTGGATCACTGATACTGGCAGCAATACCACAGGCTTTTTGAACCCGAAAAAAATCCACCCGTCCAAAAAATATAGTAGCCCCTCTTTGGACCCTCGATGGGCCGACACACAAATAGCAGACCCGTCTTCATCATCCGATTCAACTACTCGGCTGAATGCAGCGAGATTCTCGAGCATCACTCGTTTGACACTTTGATGGGCATGTTTTGGTTCGGGATTCGCCAGGAACTTATCTGACATGGCATCTGTAATAGAGAATTGAATAATTGGTTCCGCAGTTGTATTGTCGGTTGCATTCGAGCACAGAATCAAGTTCCATTGGGGCTTGGCTTTTTCTGGTACATGTAAGCACAGGCACGTAGAGATTTGTGATTTGGCCACGGTAATAACTGGTACCGACTGGTCAAGATTATGAGACACCATCACCGAGGTTTTTGTTAATATAATATGGGTTCGTTTCCGTTCTGGAGCCGTCAAGGAAATATCCTTGAAAATTATCGATTTGTCCAGCTCCATGACCGAACCATCATCCTGTTCCAATTTCCTTTTTTTAGAATCTGGCTCTGAACTATAAAATTGCTTGAATTGTTCAAATACTTGTCGAGCTTCTGGGACTCGTTCTACTGTTAGACTTGCTGGATCACTAACAATTTGACAAGCCAGCCATAAAGTTTCAGTGATGTCAATTGACTACAGACTCCGTTCTGGAACATCCAACTTCAACTAGTGTTTCGTTTCTTCATTTGTACACAAATGAGTTACAATTTCGAAATGTTTTTGATTCATTGTCGTGGATGCTTACTAACGAAACTTTCTCCAAATAACCACTGTTGCACCGAATATGGCACTAAACTGTCACTTACCTATAATGGCTTGCACCTGTTGGTGCAAATCTACTGGCAGTTCTGAGAAATCCATTCTTTCAGATATGAAATCAAAGCCAACCCAATCAGAATCTAATATATAAAACTTCTGAGTAGCCAAACCCCCCTGGCGCGTGATGTGGCTGGTTTAACTACGTCGGTAACGTTGCTGGTGAGTGTCAGTCCTAATGTCGTTAAGCCCCATGAACTCATCAACTAAGGTTTGTACTGTGAACATATCCACTCGTCATTGACCAAAGTCAAAGCAAAAATTAAATAAAAAAAGGATAACGGAATCCTCCCGCTTACGGTGATAGATTGATGGGATGGAATCTATAAGATTGCCAAGCATAGACAGCTCCAAGCTGGTACCAGTTTCAAAAGGATCTAGGTTCCATGCACCAATAGTTTGTGCCAACCACTACTATATCGCCTACCCAACATCCAAGCATGGTGTGATCCGGGCGATTTGTCAAGATGATGCTAGCCATGTAACATTAGATGGCTCGAGTGCTGGTAGTGTTGTCCAGGCCATGGATATCACCAATGTCGAGTCTCAGACGCTGCTTGCTGTAGCATACGAACAGGTTCTGATCTGGTCATTGCCTAACGAAGACCTAGATCCTGACAATATCAGTGCTCCTGTTGTGTTAGAGATTGCTAGCCACTACAAAGTGACATGTTTGAAGTTTTTACCTGGTGGTCGTGGTATTGTTGTAGGACTTCAACCGACATCTGCAGATCACAGCCCACCGCAATTTGCATTGTTCAACAGCCTAACTGGCAAGAACATTTGTACTGTTGACGTTGATTTTGCTCCTCAGGATATTTGTGGAGCTGCACTTGGAGAAATTGACATTATTTTTGCTGATTCGAGTGCTGTGCGATTTAATTTGCCCACCAAAGCCCTTCTCGCATTAGGCTTAGTTGGAAATGGTCGTTCTCTTCACCATATCGGTACGCCTGACAAGGTTGTAACTACTGACTCGTCACTTATCAGCTTATATGATGGTCAAGGAGCAGGTCATTCCAGCGTCAGTTTAAAAGATATTGAGATCGGTTCTCGATGTAGCTTTTCGGATGTATTGATTTTGTCGGACACCAAAGGCCGGCTAGTGTTTGTAAAGATAGGCAAGGATGGCATTTCTAAAATTGCTGGTATTAATACTGGACTTGGTATTTGGAGTATCAGTGTCAGTGATAATCTCGAGCAACTGGACGAAATGGCATTTGATGTGTACATTCTTCATTCGCAGGGCATTTCTATTCTCTCGGTTACACATGGCATGGTTAACGGGTCTTTTACGTCTGCAAATGACTCTGATTCATTACAGGCTGTTTACACTAAACATACATCTATTGCTGATAAAGAGCACACCGAACCAGCAAATGAAGCTGATGTACAGAGTGATGAAACACCTGTTATAGCTTCTACACCTACGCCTACACTTACGCCTACACTTACGCCTACACTTACACCTACACTTACACCGACACTTGCACCGACACCGACGCCTGCTACCTCGGTTATAGTAGCTACGCCTACACCCGCTAGCTCGGTTGCTGCAAATGAGTCTTCAACGGTCAAGGTTGTCACAGATGAGTCTTCTACGACCAAGGTTGTGGAGCAGATCGAAGAAACCCCAGTTGTTAGTTCTCAATCGAGCCAACCTGTAGAACGAGAACGTCAGCGTGAATCAACGCCAGTATCACAGCCAGAGAAGGCAGGCGAAACACCTTCATCAACAAGATCTCCAGCAACAGGACCAAAGCAATCGAAATCCAAAGCTAATGGCTACAGACAGTCACCGCGACCTGATGAGAATAATCTTTTTGAGACTTATTCCAGAACCCAGCACAAGGAGAGAAGCTATTCAGTCCAGGACATTTTGAAATCTGGAACGTTTGTAACAAGGCAGACTTATGATGAAGCTCAAAAAGCTCACAGTCTGGAGATTAAACGACTGGAACAAAAGATTGATTCATTGGCAGACTTGATTCGAAGAGAATTAAAGGCCAAAGTTGGTAAAGGAGGCAACAAGAGAACCTCTGAACCTGATCACAAGAAGAAAAAGTCGAGGAGTCTTCATGAGAGCATTGAAAGCCTTGATAGTGTCGAGACATCTGACGATGAAAATGAGTTACGCAGCTTTAATGTGGCAGAATTCCCTGAACTGCCTAGGGCCAAACACGAACAGTCAGTGGCATCTAAACAGCCCGCTCCTGTAATGGAGACTGGGGACAAAAAATGGGACTCCAAGGCTATCCTTGCCGAGCCTGTCAGTGAACCTGTACATGAACCTGTGCATGAACCTGTGCTTGAACCTGTAGTTGAAGCTACTCCTGAACCTACGCCTGAACCTAAGGTTGAACCAGCCTTTGGTCTCGGAGTCGGTATTCAGCATGCTGGGCCTATTGTGTCGCGACACACAGAACTTGTTCCGGGATCAATTCTTGAACCACCTAAACATGCTCAACAAGCTCAACAAGTTCCTATATCAGGTGCTGAACCAAAAAACACTTTCGAAAAAGATATCCGACTCTTGTCGGAGAACATCGTGTCTTCCGAGTTTCAAAGCCAGTTATCAGCTTTATTGGACAACTACAATGCTCAAGATCAGTTGGTAGACAATATTGGGTCCGATTACGATAAACAACTAGTGCTACTAAGCGCTTTAGCGTGTATTTCAATGGGCAGTGACGAGACTCAGGTCAGTAATTACGCAACTTGGATATCAGCGTTGGTTAGTCAAGTATCTCCAGACTCATTCGATGCTAACAACCGCAATTTCTTGGTATCTGTGCTCAACCGAGTCAAGTCAAACTTACGAGTATTCAAGAACCCCCAGATATCCGAAGCAGTAGCAAATCTACAGCAGGTCATGTATTCTGCTTATTGAAATTTCTCAACTACTACTAATGCTCGCCCTATGCGAAGTGGCATGCCCCTTGTATATATACATATATCAACATATAACATATATCAACATATAACATATATATACGCATGTCACTGATTATACAAAAGCAAAGATGGTTGCTGTGTTTAAGTTACGTGGACGTTGTTATGAGCAACAAAACTCCTCAGTCCAAAATATCTTGTAATATCAGTCGTTTTGATCAGTCCTTGGTTCATCTTTCTTTCTTCCTCCCATTTTTAAGTGTATGTTTTTTGACCTTGGTAAAGATTCGTTTTCTTCTGGCGTCGTCGTAGCAATTCTTGTGTGTGAGCACGATAAATAATAATAAGCATATCAACTGCTACGACCCAAGATATCCACGAGGAAATAAAAAACAATAAAACAAAAAAAAAAGGAAAAAGAATAAAAAAACACAATCAATGAAACGACAACTTTGCTCCCATTGGAAAATAAGATTTGCTTATTTGGTGGCCCGTTTCTGTTTGCGAGGAGGAGTCACCGGCCTTCCTGCCCCCATTGGCCCATAGGTATATTTCTTCTTCTTCTCAGCAGGTTTTAGAATCTGGAACGAACACAATAAACTCTCGTCCACACTCATCATAGCACCGGCATTATCGAATTCACCACAATAATTGGGGGCAGAAAACAATGTGACAAGCTGGCGCTTGGAGAAAAACTCGTAACCATCTTCCACCACTTGGTGGGCTCTGCATATAAGATCCATATCGTGCTTTGCAAGGAATCGTGACACCACATCAGGGCCAAATGTAAAAGATACACCTCGATCGTTTTCACTCCATCCAGTAATATCCTTATCAGGGTCGGACCATAATAGATCACACAACAAGCCAATATCAGGGATATCGGTAGGTCGCATGACATGTCGTATTTGTTCCATAGAAACCAAATCAGGCGACAAGCCTCCATGCATGGTGAAAATCTTCTCATCAACAATGGCAGCTATAGGCAAGCAGTTGAAGCAATCGGTAAAGGTCTTCCACAGCTTAATGTTGTAACGTCGTTTACATTCATCATAAAATCCATAGATTCGGTTAGTGGAGGCACATTCGTGGTTACCTCGCAAAATGAAAAAGTTCTCGGGATACTTAATCTTGTATGCCAGTAGCAAACATATGGTCTCCAACGACTGCTTGCCTCTATCCACGTAATCACCGAGGAACAAGTAGTTTGCCTCTGGAGGGAATCCTCCATACTCAAATAGGCGCAGCAAATCATAGTACTGTCCATGGATATCTCCACAGATTTTGATAGGCGCCTCTAGTTCCAACAGAATGGGCTGTTGGATGAAAATCTCCCGCGCTTTTGTACAAAGATACCGTATCTCGTGTTCATATAGGGTCACCTGTTTGCCAGGCCGCGACCCCCGTACTTCTAGCAGTCTATCGACAATCGAGTCGAGATCTGGTTCCTGGTCAGCCATATCTTTATTTGGTATAGGTGGAAGGGATACCTCTTGTTATGTTCTTAACGATCGGTCGGGAAACTGGGACGGGACAACGTCTAGATTGCTACCGTCAAAACCAATCTGATACGAGTTTTCCCACGCGTACTATTGTAAACACCGAATGCTACTAGGTGTTGTTAAGAAAAGAGAAAAAGCAAAAGAAGAAAATGCCGTTTGTTTGCGATCACAAAAATGGTCCTGGTTCAATCGCCTCCGATGATAAGTTGAGAAGGGAAAAACGGAACTCCCGAAAAAGTGCACCCAAAACATCGCTCTTTTTGGGGTTGAGAGCGTTGTTTTGGGTGCATTTTTTCGGGTTGGTGGCCGCTTCGTTCGTTGTAAGGGGCCACACCGGGGCATAGTTACCCGACGTATCTATCAACTGTGCGTTTTGTGCCGTGCGTGTTAGCTGTTCTGCATACGATGACTATTAAACTTCTTAAATAGGCATAGGTGGGGTGGGGAAAAGATAAAGAGATTGCAGATCCAGAAGCTTCACATGATCTCTTTTTATAATGTTGTTGTTTGTGTAACTGACTATGGATAGTTATGAGAGCATTTGGGTGTCCTATTTGCCTCCATACAGTTGATATTCGTCGTTTGATGTATGATTCTATCAGTAGCTTCCACTACGTCTATATTGGAGTACATTGTATTGCATTTGTTGGATTGCATTGTATTCCATTTATTGGCTTGCTTTTTATTCTCCCGTCTGTTCCCGTGTTGTTCCGTATATCTTGTTTCTATTAATAGTCCTTTAATCCATCTGTTTGTCTGTTTGCCGGTTTGCTCGTTTGTCTATCAGTTTGCGTGCATTTGTCTGTCAAGCACGTCGTCCACATCAGAGATCACATCTTTGAATCTTTCCAAGCATCTTTCTTGGGGTGTTATCTTTATATATGCCATTTATAGTATATGGTCTTTTTCCATCGACATATAAGCACTCTGCTGTCGGTCATCTATCCTCTTGGTCTTTTCAAATGCTCTCTCTCCCTGCCGAATTAAGCTCTAGGTTGCAAACGTAATGTCGCGTGGGCACGGTTATGTACCCCTGACGCATGCAATGCGACTATCACTCGTGCCGCCAACACAGGGTTTGTAGCTGGCACATGACAAATAAAATCATCTTGACAAATTGCTCGGTTTACCTCCGTATATCGACCTCTACTGGAATCGTGTAGTCTTGTAGATACAAACTGATATAACTTTGACCCACGCTTGTACCTGGTCAAGATCCCTGGTCAAGGTCCCTGCCTCGCAGATTTAAACTATTAGCCAAAGCCGTCCAAACATAGCGTCACCACCACTCGTAATCACTCGCTTATAACAATATAGCAGCCGAGAAAAGAAGGAATCTCATAACAAAATAATCTGTAATTCATCCTCAATGTTGTTTCTAACATCTTTTATCATTTACTATTGTTGATTACTGTTTCTCTATCATACATCCGTCTGTGTGGTGCGCTCCCTGACTGGCTAGTCCACCTGCCTGCTTACCTGCCATAACTTCGTTGAGCCCTCGCCCTTCTATATATATCGTCCCCTCACTTAAATCAAAGAGGTTCCATCATCAGACTTTCTCGTGGCAATTGAAAGTATTAGAAGTCTTGTGTGGGACAAAATTGTACCGTTCAGTGCAGTGAAGTTTGCGAATCCATCGTAGGTGCCATCGAAACTTGGCTTTCCTAGAGATTTCCGCCAGAAGTTTTGTAGTGCAGTGAAATTTTTTGCTAAGGTTGCTCTGCGCTGGTCGTGGAGTGCTGCTGTCAACGATGGAAGACAGTTCCAATCCAAACATTAATGGGCCTCGAATGGTCCAAAACTCGCAATCTTATCAACAACAACCGTCGGCCAATCGCAATGGCAATGGCTCGTCGTCATCCAATACGTTATCGTTTGATAGCCCTTTGGCTGCTCGCACTAGGCCCACATCCGAGATCTTCCTCAATACTCCTTTGAAGCATTTCTCCATCAATTCTGCTGGTTCTAGCTCATTGGCTCATCATATGATGAATTCGGATGATCAGATAGACTTTGCTTCCGAGCAATGGATTGCTGATTTGGAGTTGTACCAGCGCACCCTAGATGAGATGGCCGAAGTCAGCCTAGATAAGGACTTCAAGGATGAGCTCAATTCAATTGAAAAATGGTTTGAAGTTTTATCGGTAGGAGAAAGAACTGCTGCTTTATATACTTTGCTACAGCAGACCACTCCGGTACAGGTCCGGTTCTTGATTACTGTGCTACAACGCATGATCACCAACCATGATCCGTTGGCTGCTGGCCTTTCTCCGATACACCCAGATGCACAAATGGCTGAATCTTTCAATCGTCATCAACGTCAGCAATCCGGGCCATTCAATGCGTCTTCTGTATCTTCAGCTCCTGGATCTGCTACTGTCAATTCGAATCAAGACCAGAAGATACATCAACCTCAAGCATTATCTGCATTTGCTAATTATCACCATTTGCAGCAGCAATCTTCTCCATTTATGACCCCGCCTCCAAAACATGATTTGTATTCTACCAACAGCGGATTCCTCAGTGGATTTTCAAAATCGATTGCTCCTCCTATTAGCCCTTGGGCCAACGAAATTAATCGTCCCAAATCCGCGGATGTGCCTCCGTCTGGTACCAGTCCTCAGTTTTTGTCTGCATCACGTCATCAATTCCGAGTAGGCTCGGGGGCCCCATCGGCTACCACATCTGGTGGTGGTGAAGCTGCTGGTGTTTCGGTCACTCCTTCAAGCAATTTCAAGTCTCACAACAAGTCGTTGTCGGTACTCGATGATTCCTATCATGACCCATCTGCTAGCTGGGCTAGTGTTGTCAACACTCCTGTAACTTCTAGCAGTTCCTCGAACACTCCTCAAACTAAAATCAATGCCGAGATTCTTAATTCAACTGCAATGAAAATGGCTGCTTTGAGTACCGTAAGCAATAGAGCGGTTATCGATTCTGATGTCAAGAAATATAGACGCCGGGGAAGTTTTATTAGTGGAGAAGACCAAAAAGCAATTGAGCGTGAACTTAATAGCCTCCATTTGCAGTCTGTCAAGGGCTCTAATAGTGGCCAAATCCCTCCTCCATCTCCTCCTGCTTGGAGTTTGGGCTTGACTGGTTCATCGCCGCCTTTGTCTGTACCTACTACGTCTGGAACCCCAAGCAAGACCAACAAATTCAGCACTTCTCCTCAAGAAAGGAAATCGGGTTTGTCAAAAGTATCGTATGCTCCCAGCTACGGCTCTCCATCTAGAGAGGATCGTGCCAGTTCTCCTGCTTTTGAAACTCCTGGCAAGAAGGATCCTGTCCACACTGGACCTCCAGATGCAGAATTATTATCAGATGTCGGTGCTTGGCTACGGTCTCTTCGATTGCACAAATACACTGAGAACCTAGCTGATCTCCAATGGCAGGATCTTGTGCAACTCACCGACGACGATCTCGAAGCCAGAGGTGTCAATGCCCTTGGTGCTAGAAGGAAAATGCTCAAAGTATTTGAGCAAGTTAAAGAATCTCAAAATATGTTTTAGAGTCGTTCATTTGTGTATAAAGTACGTGGTTTGTTTTCTATCATGAACCAACAATAATACATGCATTAAATTGCCACAATCACTTGTAAAAGAGCACCAAAAATAAAACGCCTTTTGTGTTTGTCTTTTACTGAATTCACTCTATACTAGTTCTTCGTTACTCTTATAAACAATGCATTATATCATCTTCAGATGATGTCTATTTGTACACATGCAAGCCAAAAGCTAAATAAATAAACCGTGACACTGCCGTAATCACGGCCACACGATATGATATCCCTTTATAATATATACCTCATTTCCTTTCTATACCCTTTGTTTCCAGGTATTTGCGTTATCTTCAATTTGATCGGTAGCAAACTGCATCTGGGGAATCATATTCGATACAGCCTTAAACAGAGGTAGAGCGTAAGTCTCAATAAAAAAAATCTGACCCTGACCAAGTTGTCTTGTTCGAGATTCATTGTCCGAAGATACCTCCTTCTCTGAAGATGGCGCCTTCTTTAAGCCCATTTCCACCTCCAGAGCACTCAATCCTCCAAATTCTTCCACAAGTAAAGTGCCCCACTTCGACGATATAACCAATTTTCGAGAAACATTGCTGATATCTGCACACTTGAGAATCAAGCATCCAAGCAAAACCGCGTAAATACGAGAATTCACATTATTCGCCTTTTTAGCGGCTATCTCTGCTTTCTTCATATAGTCGAAATGCAACGCCATGTCAGTAGCCAACACAGTCTCGGTCAGCATCTGTTTGCACTCTGCTTCTCTAATTATTTGGGGCCAATACTCCTTCAGGATTTGGTTGAAGGCTGCAGAATGGAAAGACTCTAAAACACTTCGGTCATTGTAAATCTTGGCCAACGGCGCATTACTGGAAACCAAGAACGCATTGGTGACTCCAGGATGGCCCACATCGTGGCCTAGAGCTGCAATCAAAATGGTCAGCGCATCCAAAGGAGTTAGAGGCACCTTTGAATTACCACCTGACGTATTCGCACCGCCTTCAAGTGGTGGAATAACTCCGATTGTTAGCAAGAAGTAAAATGTGGCCTGTACCACATCCACAGCATGACGGAAATTATGATATGGATTAGTAGCGTGATAACAGTTTCGTACTACGAGCAGCAGTGATAGCAGCTTGTTGTCAGGGATTTGAAACTTTTCGTCCAACTGTGGATTGGTTGAAGCATGCTTGACCATTAAAAATGCAGCAGCCAATAACTCATCATACTCTAAATCATGAGCATAAAAATCCCAGCTGAAAATCAGCTTACAAAGCTTATCCTTAGCTGCCGAACTGGCCAGAGGCCTCAGGTCCGGGGTGAAGTCCTCCAAAACATGTTTACTAGGAAAAGTAAACTTGCCGAGAATGTTATCTGCACAGTTCGATCCACTAGAGTCGCTCTTATCAATGCCCAGTAAAGCCCGCAACTGTCGGGTTCTAGACTCAAACATATTGTTGTAGGCTATGGTGATTTTGTCAGCCAAGAAAGCACTCTGCTCCGGATTAAGCTTCTCGGCACATGCTGTAATGGCGCCCATTTTAGCGTAAGTTCCCCATGCTTTAATATCATCGCTAAGGACTATAAATATTCCATGAATATGTGCAAACTGGGTCGACACAAACTGGAGTACAGAGTCGTGAGTAGCGTCGGTTTCGGCGGGTGCAACATAGATCAACGTCGTAAACTGGTCATTTCGATATGCAAACAGCTGAGAGGCCAGAGATTGGAAAGTGCTGATAGTCCGGACCTGTTCAAAATGCTCAAGAATTTGCGCAATGTTGCCGGCGGCACCTTTGTGGGCATACGAGCTCGTACTCCTACTCACAATATCGCCATCATTATGTTTACTAATACTAGTCGGATCCCAATATAGAATAGGATCAATTGGCGACATGGAATCACAATCTGTTGAAGATCCGTTTGTGAGACTCATTTCTTTGGTGGCTATTCCCCACAATAAATAATCTGAATGGCAAAATCCACAAATAAACAAAAAATAATAAACCCACCACAAATAGAAACACACACCAAAACAAAAATAAAATAATAAAATAAAAAATTAAAAAGATTTAGAAGAGAAGTTCAATATCAACTAAGCCCGGTGTAATTGCACAGTCGATATTCGGTGTCCGATCGAACAATTAATGTAATTCAATAGGAGACGCAGAAGGAAAAGAGAGGTTCTAAACAGCGGATGAGTTGCTTTTTAAATGGCTTAGGGACTCTGACGCACGACCAAACAGGCACACACGTTAACGTGAGATAGGGATGCACCAGCTGAAACGGTTGGCGTTTAAAAAATAAAATACGCAGGCAGGCAGCAAGACACCCAAAACAATAACAGGCAGGTAGGTGGAGGAGGAACGAGAAGGAGCGGGGGGGGAGGAGATCAGGAAAAACAAATGAAAGGGGGGGACAAGTATAAGCACAGAAGGTTACTGCGGAAGCAATGCAGAATAATAATTTGATTAGCGGAATGAACATGGAAAAAAAAAGAAATATTCTAGCTTAAAGCAGTTGGGACCCATTTAGAAGGGAGGTTGCATTAGCAGCCGACCGTTAGAACCCGCACATGGCCGTTTTGTACAACTTGAACCAGCCCATTATACGTTTCCAGTGCGTTTGGCACACGTATGGCATGTACCTACATGGCCGCAGAAGTGGGTTAGCTCGACAGGGCAGAGTGGCTAGTCCAAGCTGTTAGTACTGTGGTTGCGGCACGAAGTCCCAACATCGTGCATGTCCGGAAAAAGCAACTACGGATTTTGGTGACCGCCGTTAGCACCGGCTAATCTCGATTTGTACTAGATTACTCTACTACAATAACAAAAAAACTCTCAACAAGTTGCCATCTAAATAATATGATTAGAACCAGTTGGCAACGTATAGTATAACTATCTAACAAATAAGTGTCAATTTCGGCCATGCCGGATTAGATTAGTGATTAACCAGATACCAAACACGACAGTAACTTTCGGGGTCATCTGATCGCCCCCCCCTCTTCTGTCGCCTGAAGTTCCCTAACTTACATCAGCTGGTAAGAGTAAGCCTAGCCTGTTTAGGGTAGCTATGCGCGTGTACCAAAATATACGCCCAACAAAGGTGGGTCTCAACGGCTGTACATGCATACCGCCCGAAACAAGTGTCAAGCGCCGATCATGCACGGCCCACTGGCCGCAGGGGAGGCGAATGGTTAAACCAACAAGGGCTTTGCAACGAGGGGCAACCCTAGCTCGGTTCCTGGAGGTACTCAGCTACAACCCTGACGCACTTAAACTAGCATCTGAGACATTGCTCAAACAACAAGGTTTAATGCCTCCAACCGCATTTGGTATTCATTGGTTCACATTAATCTCAATAGAGTTTCGTAAATAAACTCTCTGTGTCGCGACACCACCCTGTTTGAGTTTGAGTGATTGCTGACGATTTCACTCATCCGGGTCAAGCAAAGTAACAATCGTTACACAGTACCATTGTATTATGTATGGTACATTAGGGCTGATGCACAATATTATTTCCCTTTTGCGTTAGACTCGGTTCTTTCGATGCAGTTTTCAGGTCCTCGTCTTTTAATATCTGCACTCCACTCATTCCTCGTTGATAATATGCCGTGATAATTAAATAATAACGGGTAGGCGGTGTAATCTACGCTATACTGTACTGTGTATAATAATCTGTAGAAGAAGATCTCAAACGCATCGGGACCCACTTCATGTCTCAGAGGTTATGCCACATCTGGCTACTGATTGTGTGCCACGAACATGATGATACAGAATATCACGTTGCTAGCACAACGGTGGTGTCTATAGTTTTGCAACAAAACCCATGTAAAAGGTTGCAACCGAATAAGCAAGTTCATCTATCATTCCTCTAGTAATGTCAAATCTTGGCAACATGTGATGCAATCTTCCCTTTCCGGTAATGACCTCTTTTTTTTTACTACTTGGCCTCTTTCGTTAGCATTTTGAAAAAAATAGGTTTAAAAAAGTAAAGCTTTTTTTCACCACCCCTCATCGGCTCTTGTCGGTACCGGGTTGAGGCCATCGCATCGGCACCTCTTTAAACCCAATCCCGTTCGAATTCTGCAGATCCACCCGATTCGGTGCGTCTGCACTACGACCGTTTTATTGTGCAGATTTTGACAGGACTATTTCCATGCCGTTAAAGTTTTTCTATGCGACGTTGCAAATACTCAATGTGATGCAGCAACCTGAAAAAATCATCAAGGCGGCATCTCACGCATCCCGAGGCTACGTTGTAACAATACGATCCTAAAATGGTTAATTTAGATTTATTTCAGTCCTGTTCGTTACTTTTTTCGGACTATCTATATGTGCCACGATTGCCCTTTGCATCGTTTGTTGTTGAGTATTTATGTTCATTTGCAGCAACAGACCCTTGTAGATCTCCTTTCTTGAGAATTTCGCCGATCACGTCATTCTCATCATGCGTGCCAAACTCGTTCTAACATTAGTTTCATCTCGTAAAATAACTTTTTTTTTGTTCCGCTAGCCACCTAGCCGACATACATCAAGTTGCAGGCGCGATGCCTCGTCATGTACCGACTGGGCACCTTTATGTTGAGTAGTGTACACTTTGAAGGTAGACACAAAATCAATTAGCGGTTTTGAGGAGTCCTTTCTGTAATGTTTCAGTTCCTCTGGTGACTGTACAAATACAACAAAATCATTAGTATCGCCCTTGTAAAATACCTTGTACTACAATTAGTATGGCCCTTGTTCCACTTCATCCATCCGAACAGGCTTGTCACACCAGCTCATAACTTCACAATTCCTACCTCTGGAGCCATTATGAATGCTTCGATTGTTCTTAATTATTTCATTTATATAGTTTACAGATGCCTTTGTTTGCTTGCTAGTCTCGTGGTCTGATTACGAGTTTGGAAATTAGTGACCTTACCACATGACTGCAAGCAAGCTTTAGTACCTAATAGCGGGGTTTAGTACGACTCATTGTAAATTAAATAAATAGTCACAATAATAATTAATACGAAATAGCAATAAAATATGATACATTATGACTACATATAAATCATCAAGTCATTAGTCCCCGAAGAAACCATTTTCTATGAATCGGATCATGTAATCATCAACATGTCCAATATCTAGATCATCTTCATCCTCCTCTTGGTCTTCATCGTCACCACCATCAACATCATCATCGACATCGTCTTCCACATTACTAACATCTTCTTCAACTGCCACAACAACCTGCTCACGGACTATGCCATTTGGCGGTTCGGTACTTGCTCGCTCACTTCCGGTCTCCATAGGAGTCTGCCTTGCAGTGGGTAAAGTACTTCCATCAACAAAGTCTTCAACATCGAGGTTAATCTCTTTCATGGCAACGTTTGCCGCTGCCGCATCATCTGCGTCCTCTGCCATTGCTAACGACTTTTCGAAATTGCGCTCACCACCCGCACCTAATCCTTCAACGAGTGATCTATCTGTTGACGTAATGCCACTGACATCACCAACCAATTCTTTTACCGAAAGCTTTTGGAAATAGTCTGTAGTAAAATCACCTTCCTGAATAACCACATTATCAAGAATTTGCTTTTGAGTAGCCTTTCTCAGGATATTAGATTCAATTGTGAACTCTGAAACAAATCGATAGATATGTACGTCCCGAGTCTGTCCAATTCGATGACATCGATCTTGACATTGTTTATCCATAGACGGATTCCAATCTGAATCGTAGAAGATCACAGTATCTGCACCAGTCAAATTGATGCCTAGTCCTCCAGAACGGGTCGACAGAATAAATACTGGAATTCGATTATCAGTGTTGAATCTTTCAGTAAGCACTTGACGTTGTTCAACCTTGGTAGCTCCATCCAATCGCAAGTATCTCCAGCCATGAATATTGAGGAATTGCTCCAATATATCCAACACTCGGGTCATCTGCGTGAATATAAGTGCCCGGTGGCCACCATCAATAAGATCTCTCATTAAAATCGCTAGTCGCTGTAACTTTCCACAATCGTACTGTAACAACCTCTTGTCTGGGAAAGCAATAGACAATCTGACCTGAGACTCATGGAAAGTGCTTATTTGGCGAAGCTGTTCAATTTCTTGGCCACACTGCTCATTATCCAGTAATGGCTGAAGAACACGCTCAGTCATATCTAGACATACAGCCTTTGGGGTGACAAACGAGTACCTAGTAATGATATCTTTCATCAGTTCCTCACGTTTATCATAAGATAATTTCAAGTTCTCAACTGATCCAATTTGGTTCCAGTCGAATCCCTTAGGTTTGGAAGCTTTGCGGTCGAGAGTTACTCTTCTGATAAGGTCTTGCCCGTACAATGGCTTTGTTCCCGTTCTCATGGAGCTTCGATAAACAAGTTGCTTCATTCTCTCAGCGGTAGCAACATCCTTACGGTATTTCATATACTTGGCATGTTTATCAATCGAAGCATAGTCAGGCTCAACTGGAGACTTGACGGCATCTTTGAGCCGGTTCAACTCTCTCACTAACATGTTGTGAGCCCGTAACGAAAACGCAGTCTTGGAATTCAACGAAGTATGCTGCTCGTTATTGATGAGTAAAAGATTAAGTCCTTCCAAGTCTGGTCTTTCATCGAAATTATCAACCATTCGCTTCCGAACCAGGAAATCCATAGGAGTGTAATCAGACACAACAGATCTACTGAGGACAAGCGATGTTAAGATAGGCCGAACTTCAAACAAATCCGGATGATTACACACTTTCCGCAATTGCATGAGACAGTTGATAATCGATAAGAAGTTTCCTGATGCTAAAGTTTCTTTTGTTTGAGCCCTTGACATGAAATCGTCATATAGATACCTCTGTCTCTTTGATAGTCTGCAATACACAATATGCTCATATTTTGCAGGCATTTGCTTCTCGACATCAGCCTTGAGACGCCTTAGCAGATATGGACGGAGGATCTGATGCAATTTTGTTACAGTATTTCTCGTTTCCTCATCAGCAAGATCACCACCCTCGACCATCTTATCAACAGGTCTCGCAAACCAATCTTGGAAATCCTTTAGATTAGCAAAACCATCGGGCATAACCTTTGTTCCCTTTGAGGATGGCATTAAGAAATATAGCAAAGACCACAGTTCAATAAGATTGTTTTGCAGTGGTGTACCGGTCAGGAGAAGCCTTCTCTCGGAATTGAAGTTCAATAAAGCTTGCCATCTTTGAGATCGGAAGTTTTTAATATTATGAGCTTCATCGAGGATCATGTAGTTCCAGCGTTTGCGCTTGAATGCATTTTGGTCTTGTATTACCAGTTGGTATGAAGTGATACAAACATGCCAGGTATCTTCTTTATTCCAACCTTTTCGCTTTTCCTTTCTCTGAGCTGGATTTCCATAGTAAGTCATGACTTTAAAACCTGGGGCAAACCTTTTGAATTCCATTTCCCAATTCAGCATAACACTGGTGGGAACAACAATAAGATGAGGACCCCATATTTCCTTTTCACAAGCCAGGTATGCCAGCAAAGAAATGGTCTGAATAGTTTTACCAAGACCCATTTCATCAGCAAGGATACCATTAGTTTCTGTACTGTTTAATCCGGCCAACCAGTCCAGTCCATCACGTTGATATTCCCGAAGATTACCACGAAGAAGGAATGGAGGAGTGATTTTGTGATCATCATGATCCTCCGGAGTGGAAATGGGCGTCTCTTCTTGTTTGGCAGACTCCGCGTCTGATTCATAGTCACTGACAGCTCGGTCTTTTCCATATAGCATGGAAAGGCTGCTTCCTCCAACAGCTGTATCTTCATCTTCCGATTCAAGCTCTTCTTGATCTTCATCGTCTTCATCTTCACTATCATCGCTGTCGAGTTCACTATCCATAGGGATACTTTCATCAGAATCACCTCCAACTCCATCGCCACCATTCTCAGCATAGAGGGCAAGCGCTTCAGCGTTAGGTTCTTCTATGTGAGCTTCTTGTTCTTCTTCCGAGGCATTGATCTCAGAATCAGAAGCTGCATCATGCAAATTATCGGCCGACCCCTCTTCCAATTTTACACTTTCGAGGCCAGCATATTTGTGTCGAAGTTGCTCTAGTGATAGATTCTCATCATCGTTTTGATTCACTTCCTGACCCTCGTCTTCGTCACTTTCGTCCTCGCTGCTAGACATTACCTCGGAATCGAGTGAATCATCCGAGTCCATTTCACCCTCACCAGAGTCACCGGTAACCTGCTCCAATGGGTCGATTTCCGATTCAGACTCATCATCCGAGTCAACACCATTGGTCATTACATCAGTTCGTGCTTCTAATAACTGTGCAGAATGCTCCAGAATCTGATTAAGTTGTAGCTTTCCTTTTCGACGAAGCTCTTCTTCCAATGCTTGTTGTCGACGCTGGATAACAACCTTTTCAGCAAGCTTCCATTTCTTAAACACTTCAGCAGCCGTCCGTCTTGCAAGTTGACGCATGTTCCTCTCCCATTGTTTTCGTTCCTTCTCTTCAGCACCCTCTAGTCGTTTGAAATGTACGTCAACCATATTGGAGATCCTTCGCGCTCGAGACAGATGAACTTTCCGCTCATCAATCATGAGACGAGCAAAGTAAACTGCGTGTGCAACAAGATGGTCGCGATGAGTGATGCCAGACAACGGATCTACAAATTTCGTAGGCACAATCTGATCGTTTTCGTCTAGTAATGAGCGATCCAACAATCCCATTTTCTTTGCTCGTTGAATTCTGTTGCGCACTTCGACTTGCTCGCTAACAAACATGTCTCGTTGCTCAGCAGTCATATCCTCATCCAGAGAAACAAAAGTATTGAGGTACGATTGTAATGATCCGTCATAGCTTTTTTGCGTCAGGTGAGATGGATGAGTAACAACAGGGTCTGCAAGAGAGATTTTCAGTTTAACACGAGGAACTCTCGAATCTTCAGGTCCAGAACTCAGATCATCAGTGTCGATATCCGAATATGTGGGGATCTCTGGCTCCAAATCAGCCAAATCGTAATCGCTCGAGTCAGATTCACTACTAGATTCATATTTTACAGGTTGCCTTTGTTTTGATTTACTGTCAGGCTTGGATTTTGATTTCGTCGTTGCTTTGGCAGAACCCCTGACTGGTAGAGATTTCATAGACACTTTACTGGTCGACTTCACAGATGTCTTAGGGGCCGATTTGGGTAACGTTTTACCAGATACTCTCGGACTAGCATGTTTTGATGGTGTTGATAGTTTCCCTTTTGGAGTACTTTTAGCCTTTGATTTAGCACTAGGCTTGACGTTCTTTTTAGATGCAGTTGAAGTACTGAAAACAGGAGCATCAGTACTTGGATCCTGATCTGGATCAGGCTTGACAATCACCTCATCATTGTTATCAGCTCCCGAGATCTGCTTCAACTGGCGTCTTGTGTGTCTGATTCTCCCTCCATCTCGAAGAGCAGAAACTTTATCCCATAGATCGTATTGAATGCGGTATTCATCAAATACCTTTGATCTGTCCTTCTTGGCTACTAATGGATCATAATGTACAAGAGAAACGAACTTTTCAAGGTGGAATAGAAGGCGTACATGATCGTCATGACGGTCAGCAATAGCCTGTAATCGTTGCCTACACCGGTCAGCTTCTGAGCCGGGATCGTCCTCAATCTTTGGACGTTTGACAACTCTGTCATCGGAAGCTGAGTTAGCAAAGAGATCAATACCGGACCAAATTGCCCAAAATTCTATAGTTTTTACTCACCACCAGACCGCCTCCGTAATTTGGACGGTGTCACCATATGTGAATCCCGTGGTTATCAACTCAAATCACAGTATTTTGGCGCAAAAAAAGTATCAACATAAACGCAGAAACTAGCGCAATGCACATGAGAAACCACAAGTGCGTATTCCCTAATGTTGATGAGCTAACGCCAAAAACAGCTCTGGTCCTTGCTTGATGTGAAGAGTACAAGTTGTAGAGGGTTGATTTCTGTAATAGGACAACACGCTCGCGGCAACACCAGCCTAGTAGCATTTGAGGTGCACTACATAATATTAAGAGACAGAAAAAAAGACAGCATAATATCGGAAATCAGCCGTAAAAAACGGCATGAACCTCATTCACTTTATAGTGCGATTTATAATAACGAAAAAGAAATATCAATTGGTATTATTTGATAGACTTTTTACACGGAAACTTGAATGTTGCCCTAATGTTTCCAATTGCAAAGAACTGGCAATCCAATGTGCAGATATACGGCTGAAGCAGACAGGAACGGCTGAACAGGGCAAGGCCTTTGAGCCAACCACAAATCGTAAAATTACTCTACTTCACACTATGTTCAGGCTGGGAAGGACAACAATACTGGCTGCAAGCCAGGCCAGAGTCCGGGTTGGAGTTGCTAGCCCTGCTACTCGAAGTGTAGTAAGCACTGTGTTTAGCCGGGCTGCTTCAACCAAGTCGGATGACCGGTTGATTGGTGATTATCCCGAGGTGCCTTATGAGTTCTATCAACATCGAGACCCAAACAAGAAGTACGATAACCAGCAATTGAAGAGAAACTATAACGAACCAGTAAGTTTACCGCATTCCATTTATGAGTGGTTGGATTGGATTTCTAACATTTAGCTTCATGCAGAGGATGATTTGCTCGACGTGTGGTCGCCTGACCGATTCGATATGGTTCCTGATTCAACTGCCATCCGATACAATTTGTACTTTATCACTGGCATACTTTCGTTTTTTGGAATGATTTACTACATTGGATACCCCGAGTCTCCAGCTGTCAAGCGAAACTATCCATATGAGGGTTTATACAAGGCATTGGGAGGAACTGAAGAGACCAAAGAGTTGTATCAGGCTGCTGTAGATTCATCAGAATAACTGGCCAAGTTGCCAAATGACAATATGTGAATATTTGAAGATTGTAGAAGGAGATTTACGAAGTGTGTAGAAAGAATTGTAGAAAGAATTGTAGAATGTAAACGAGGACGTGGGCTATAGACCGTAAAGATTGAGACGAAGACGATGAGACTAGGAAGAGAAGCTTGAAATTGGTGTCTGGTAGAGTAGGAGTTGAATGGAATTGAGTGAAATTAAAGTGTTTCTAATTTTACAGTGGTTTTTATAACTTCCTGGATGACTTGAAATATCTAATGTCGTAATAATAACAATAGATGACCCAAAGTCATAGAGATGTTACAGAGTGATACGCGTTCATCATATCCATGCATATCTAATATGTATCACTAGAACCAATATCAGAGTTTAAATTGAATTGAGTGGAACTGGGTTGAACTATTGGATTCAATGGACTTGCTCAGTCAATTGAAGAAATTACATGCATTTGCTACAATTCAGGTAAATTCAGGCAGATCGGTTGTCAAGACCTACATACAATATCATACTCGTCAGCAGTGCACATAGCACTGACCAATAAATAGGTAGATCGTTTTTACTGGGCATAAACACCATGGTATCCGCGGCCATCAGACTCCATTCGGTCAAGACGTCCATCACGGGCCGCTAAATACAACTCATTCAGTCTCGCAACTGGTACAGGCTCTGACGCATCCTGTCCGACTTGAAGTAGTCCGTCAGATTCTCCTTGCTGATGAGTGTGGGCAGCTTGGGGATTGATAGGACCATAAGGTCCATATTGCTGGTTCATAGGTGTGTATACATTGCCATGAGCAGGTCGATATGTACCTGGCACACCAACAGCGGGATTTGCATTTTGAGAACGTCCCCATGAAAGTCTCACTCGAGAATTGGCTATGGGATAGCCTTGCATTTGAGCAATGGCAGCCTCTGCAGATTGACGATGGACAAACTGGACAAATCCACAGCCCTTTCCAGCAGGAATTCTCACATAGGTGATATCTCCAAAGCCTGCAAAATAGCTTCGGAGTTCATCTTCATTTACATGGCTCGATAGTCCTCCCACAAATACTGTCGTATTACTGGGATCAGTAAATTGGTTAATGGGTTGAGATGCAGCGCCTCCGTAGTATCCGACTTGAGGAGGCAAATACATGCCTCCACCAGCATGGGGTCCGGCACTAACGGCCCCATTACCAGCACCAACTGGAGCAGTCATACCACCAGTAGCACCAACACCACCTGTCGGAATACCGGGCTTGGATTTGGGAGTGGCGGTAGAAATGCGAATGGGCCTATTTCCCAAAAAATAACCTTGCATCTCGGTTAGAGACCGCTGCATATGAGACTCGTCGCCGAATCGAACGAATCCGTAACCACGAGAAACTCCGGTAGCAGGGTCCGTCATGATTTTAGCAGATTTACAGCTCGAGTATCGAGACTGGAAAAGTTGCAGCAAACTCTGCTCAGACACTTCTGGGCTCAAGTCACCAACAAAAATGGAGAATTCAGGTCCTCGGTCGTCTCTTTTGTCGACAATACCTCCTCCTGATGCCCAGTTAAGTCGAAAAACTCTGTTTGTGTTTGGTATGGGTTGTCCATTCAATGCCAAAGCTTTGGCGGCAGACCCAGCGTTACCAAAATCTACAAAACAATAACCAGCGTTCACACCGTTGAATTTATCGCGAATCATCTTTACTGTGACATTCTCACCAAAATTGAGCCAGATTTGTCGGATGGCGTTTTCATCGTACCAAGGTTCAAGCTCTCCCATCCACAGGGTGCTTTTAGACTCGGTACTTTCTTCTTTATCATACGACGACATGGCAACAAAAATTCCTGGTAGATAGCTATATTTTTCGACACAATAATCTCCAGATTGAAGCAAAAAAACAACAACAACACACACACGACCAAAAAAGATATATAAAAAAAGTCAACAAGGCACCGACTAGACTAGACAATAAAACACAGACAAAAACAAACTAACAAAAATCGTCACAACGTCACGATGCTCAAATAGCACGTCGTATCGATATCAATCAGCTATGTACAATACAATGCAACAAAACGCACTGGGATTTGAAGTCGACTCGGCTTTACTATGTGGTCCAAAGGTAGAGAGTATAACGGCAAGTAGAAGTTTTGATTCTCGATGACAGCACCCCTGCCCATCGGGAAGGGCAGGGGCGGCAATCGACTGCGCGCGCGCCAGATGACAGACTAATGTTGGGCAATCGAGTGACCATGGTGGACAAGTTTGGGTTTGATTATGGGCGGATGATACTAGAGAAATGAAGACGAATGAAATTAAAATAATTGACAGAAAAAGGCATCAAAAAATCACAAAAAACCACCGCATATCTATTCCGAATCGCAAAGAAATTGCATCGCCTGCCATACGTGCGGTACCCTATGACACATTATTAAATACTGTACAAAGCTGCGTTTCCTGGTGTGCCTGCATTTGTTACTAAATCGGTACTAGTAGGCGATCAGCTGTGCAGGTGTTGACCCCGACAAAGGCCCTGGCACATGCAAATTGCCGGCTTGGAGGTATTGATATCGTTCTGATCACACTGTATAGAATAATCCCATATATCCTTGATTGTGATTTGTGATTCTGATACATTGCCACACGTGTATATGTGCATATCAGATGTCTAGCTGCTAGATGCATCAGCCCGCTTGACGGCGGCGGTCTCTCTAGCATCTAATAGAACAACGACTAGCTACCATATCAAAAATAGATGTAGTTTGTTCCAAACTTGCTTTAAAGGTTTGAAACTTATTAATGGTTGTTTATTTCATTAATTTCTGGTGTCTGGTATCGCTGTGGTATCGTTCTGGAATCGGTCTGGAATCGGTCTGGAATTGCTGTAGCAGTGGGTTGTATGGGTTGCATTGTGGTGCTTGTAGATTTGATAGCTTTGGTAGGTTTGGTAAGGGGTATGTCCAACCATGGCATATTTAGTGCTGAAATTGAATCCGAAAAAGGCAGTAACAAACCGAGCTATAGACGTTCAAATTTATAGATTTATTGTTTGCACGATAGTGATAAGTTACGACTGAACATGGCACATACATAGCTGGCATAAAACAACTTAATCCATGGGTACTCTTGAGAAAGTCATGTTAACAACTATGATAATGGACAGACAGACAAACATTCAAATCGAATACCCAAACTGAATGCCCCAAATCGAATAATTTAATTTATTCTTTTCATGTTATTTTATTTTTCCTGTCTTTAATCTTGTTCTATTGACTTTCGGGGCTTCACCAAGTAGCTCCTTAGTTAGGGCATGCAGTTAGTACTGCTTACATACTAGCAGATTTACCTGGTGATCTAATCAGTATGCCTATTAATCAACCGTCCGGGTCTATCAAACTCACCAACGTGTCGTTGGTGAAGATCAAAAAAGGCAAAAAGAGATTTGAGATTGCTTGTTACCAGAATAAGGTCCAGGACTGGCGCAAGGGTGTTGAAAAAGACCTTGATGAAGTTCTTCAAATCAGTCAAGTTTTTGTCAATGTCAACAAGGGACATGTTGCATCCAACGAAGATCTAAAAGTGGCATTTGGAACCACTGATGTTGATGCAGTGATTCAAGAGATCCTTAAGAAAGGAGAACTCCAAGTGGGAGGCAAAGAGAGACAAGCACAAGCATCGCAGACTCGAGCAGAGATCCTTCAGCTCATCGCTGGAAAATGTGTCAATCCAACCACCAAACGTCCATATCCTACATCTATAATCGACAAAGCTCTTTCGGAGACTTCATTCAACATGCATGCATCCAAAGCTGCAAAGACTCAGGCTTTAGAGGCTATCAAGTTGCTTATTGATACTAAGGTGATCCCTATTGTGAGGGCGAAGATGAAGATTATGGTCTCTAGCGACTCATCCAAGGATGCCAAAAAGTACGCAGATAAAGTCAAAGCATTGTGTTCTGAGGTTGAAGATGAGGATTGGTCTTCGAGGTGGGAATTAACTGCATTTGTCGACCCAGGAAACTTCAGGGCGCTCGATGAACTTGTGCAATCTGAAAGTAAAGGCAAAGCAGTAGTTGAAGTACTCGACACTGCAGTGATTCAAGAAGGAGATGAGGACCTCTAATCGAGCAATGGATCGATCGAGTGACAATGATAATGAGCACAATGTAGATATTTGGATTTTAATAGACTATGAATTGAAGAGTTTAATTTGATACAGCTGTACAGCGATTCAGTTATATATACAATGCTAATTTTGCTAATTCAGCTAATTTTTTGCTATTTTGCCACGCCTATATTATGGAAACTACCATACTCGGCATTGTTGGACCAGTTTGACTATGGTTACAAGCTGCTGTCTATGCTCGGGGGTTATTTCGTCTTTTGGTCCCACTGGTCCCAGACCTACTACAACCGTTCTGGTCTCGTCAGGATTCTGCCTTGAAATAACAGATGCAACCACAGAAGCATACATCCTCCCATTATCTTCATCATCACTAGACCCTCCTATTAGTGATACTGGATTCAAATGAGGAAGTGGCAGCAGATCAACGTCTCCTTCAGCTTCATAGTGAGATCTGGATGACATTAGTCCTACTGAGTATACCTTTGCAATCCGTCCGTCTAAATGCACCATTACAGAGATTTTATCGGCAAATCCTATGCTGACCACATGGATTGTATGATTTCCAACCACCTGGCTGGAATTTTTGGTGGTGGAATTAGTGGTGGAATTGGATTCTCCCCGATTATCCATCCTATATACCTATATTATTTAAGTCCATCTGTCTAAGCCAGCTGATCGGAAGGTGTGGGGCTGACCACCGTCAGTTAGCCAGCGCTTGCAGGTGTTGCCATCCTAACACCGTAACAACCATCTACAACACGAACCCGACACGATGTCCACAACCTCTGGTTTACACCAACGTGACAACAGAACACAATTGTTCTCCAGTGTCAATTCATATAATCCATCACAGATGCTTGGATCTACACCATCCAACCCATCTTCACGGTCTTCCACCCCATATCGGCAGGCCACCCCCAACTCCAAAGGTCAGTACTCTGATCAGGTGTTATCGCAATTAGAATCCCAGAATGACGACCAATTAGAAGGTCTAAGTGCCAAGGTCAAGATGCTGAAGGATATCACTGTAAAAATAGGCGACGAAGTCCGGGATTCTAACAAGCTGTTGGGATCCATGGAGGAGAATTTTGAGAATGCCAGAGTGCGTTTAAGGGGTACTTATCACCGCATGGTGCGTATGGCCGAGAAGTCGGGCATTGGTTGGAGAGTTTGGCTGGGGTTTTTTGCATTTGTATTTTTAGTGTTTTTCTATGTTTGGTGGAGGTGAATGTGTTGTTATTATTATATATATATATTAGTATGACGATCTGGCAAACGCTGTCTGCCAAAACACTGACTCGAGGGAATTACCAAGCACAGTATTTAACAAGTTTTTGAGCAACAGCCTCCAGATTGGCTTGGTCAACACTATCAAAGCCATTCAACTGCTCACAATCAATATCTAGCACTCCTCGAACAGTCTCGCCATCTAAGATTGGCACTACAATCTCACTCCTGGTATCTCCATCGCATGCGATATGGCCTGGGAACTCTTCGACATTCGGGACTAATTGGGTCTTTTTGGTACTAGCTGCTACCCCGCATACACCTCGTCCAATTTTGATGATCTGACATGCTACCTTTCCGTGGAATGGGCCCAAGATCAACTGGCTATTGTCCTTTGGGTCTATCACATAGAATCCTGCCCAGTTGACATGTTGAATGGGACCCGGCAAAGACTTGAACATATGCCATAACAAAGACGATACATTGGCAGTATTGGCGATCCAGTTGTCTTGGCCATCCAATAGGCCGTCCAGCCCCAAAAGCACCTGGTCGTAAGCCTCCTGTTTGCTCTCAACAGAGAACTTTGTGTGGTCGGCGTGATGCATGATGATTTGAAATTTGTGGTGATCGATATTTATGCGGCTATGAATACCTAACTTCACGTTACTTGCGGTGAGAAGCTCTAGCTGATATAAGCGAACTAATGACAATAGTATGGAAATAGTATGAAAATAGAATGATAATAAAAAGTTAATAATATGGTAGCAAAAAGGTGATAATATGGTAGTAACGTGGTAATAATAACGTAATGCTGGTACAATTTCTTAAAGAATTAAATAATATGGCAAAGCTTGACGACGGCAGTTGCAGTTGCTTAGAGTATAATTAACATGTAGTGGAATGATAATATTGCATTGCTGAATGGCCAATTTTTATCAGATTGTCATAGGAGTGGGATCAGATTGACAACAGGATCTGACTAGTGTAGCATTTATTATACAATACATCTATGTTTTCATTCCATTCTATCCCAATCCCAATTCCGATATTCTATCGATCCAAATGTCCAGTAAAGTTTCCCAGTCGATAACTAGTTAGCAATAAGAAACAAATCAACAAAAAAAAAGCAACATACTCCAAATGGACAAATGCTCTTTCAACAAACGGCAAAGTCTCCAATGCATACTGCAATGACTCGGCAATATCATGACAATCTCGTAGCTGCAAATCATCATTAAGAACAATATCCACTTCCACAGTGATCCTGTCTCCCACATGATATGCATTAAGAGCCGTGATATATGAGATGGAATCTGCAAATCTCATACACAAATATAGTACAACTTGACGATCTTCTAATGATGCTGCAGAACCGGTTAAATTGTCAATATGCTCCAGTGCTGTTGTTCCCCATGAATACACAATATACAGAGATAATACAAGGGCACCAAAAGGATCTAACCACCAGATGTCTAGCGAATGACCCACCACTGGGAACAACATAGAAAACGTACTTTGTTAGCAACAAATAACATGACATCACCCCAAAAAAAAACAACCCCCACTTACTTGAATACGATATCTGTCATGGCATCCTGTGCTAGCGCCTGCACTGCACTAGAATCTATTGACCTGCACCACAACCAACAAAACACCTTCACCACAATAGTCAAAGTCATAATAACGACCGAAGGTATACCAATGTCGACTGCTGTGGCACCGTCACTATAGAGCAGCTTTTCCAGCGCTTCGTCGGCGACCTTAAGAAATGATACAACAATCAAAACAGAAAACACAAGAACACCGATTGGCTCCAGACGACTTCTTCCCACTGGGAACAGCTGCTTTGTCTTCCAATCTCGCTGATCTACAAGTCGAGTGCTTACCCAGATTATAAATGTCGATAAGAAATCCAAAATCGAGTCCACCAATGATGCTACCACCGACAACGAGTTAGTCAGAATGGCTACAGATCCTTTTCCTAATAGTAGAAGGAAATTGATTACAAAGTTAACATAGATAGCAAGCATTACCACCCCAGATCGTTCTTCTCGCGATCCTTGTCCTAAAAGTGGAGACACTTCGACATCGATGTTGGCCGGTGCTCCTCGACGTCCTCCCTGAAGCGATCCATTCAAAGTACTACTACTACTACCAGCACCATTTGGAGTAGTATGCTCGACATTCTCTGAGATTGGACCAATATCATTTCCATATTCCCGGATCATAGATGCAGGAATGCCAGAGTCTAACAATCGATCAATGGCAATGTACCGCTCCATAAGATCATTTTGCTTCTCATATACACTCCGAAGCTTTCTGGACATCCCATTCAGCTCTTTTTCCGACTTCATTAAAGATGTCCAATCCCTCAACGGACATGACGAACCAATGAGTCTTTGCGGCCTTAACTCTTGAAGTCCTTCTAATCGTTCTTGAGTCGGCTCCAGCAACAGATCTGCTATTGACACTCGAGATCCCTGATGTTGAAACTGCTGATACAAATTTCCTGAATTTCCTCCCATTGCACCGTAGCTCATCAATCTTTTCCGGAACAGAATAGGAGACGACTCGGGCGTCAAACTCTGTTTCCGGTTGCTATTTAGCGGCAAAAAGCTTAATGACCCGCCATTTGTAGGCGACACCCCCTCGGCCCCACTATTAGAGCCATCGTTATTATTATTATTTGACAAATCGCCTGTGGTCCAAACCCGACCCAGCTTTTGGTCGCTCATTGTCTCGCTTCAGTGGCTGAACTATGGTTTACTTATCTGATTCGGAACAAATCAAAACGCCTAGCCGTACTATGTATGCATGCACGCCAAATTGCTGCTAAGCGATGACTTGCCGATCCTTACTGGATTCGCTTTGACTCGATAAAATTATTATTTAATACGTTTCACGGAATAAATTCGCTGTATTATAGTGGCAGTCTAATCGAACTATATATCATGTCACCTCTGATACAATTCTACTAAACAGCATTCTAAGCAAGCATTGCAAGAGTTTTAGTTCAGACATCCGACTACAGTAAATCCCTGAATCATTTCAGAGATATATGATCCATCCCTGTTAGGTAAGTGAGAGATTTGATGATCTCAAACTTCGTCGCCTTCATAATTGCTACTCCAAGTGCACACTATCATATAGCCTATATGAATCCATAGTGATCCATTGTCAAAACTGTATTGCGTGTATTGCGTCCATGCTCTCATGAATCCATATCCTGGTGTCACCAATTTCTCATATAATAAATATTATCTAATATTTTTCATTTCATTAATCTTATCTTTGAATTATATATGTATATTGGTTCATTCATTGCAGTTATAGACCACCAAATTGACGATCAGCCTCTACACAGTGTCCACCTCGGCCTGCATGGTTATCAAGAGCAAAACACACAAAAGAAGCATCTACAATCATGCTCAATGTTCCTTCCGTAGCACCAATAATCACCCAGCCCATGAATCCAGCAAGTAGACCTATGATATACCCATATAAGCTCCCGCCATTGGTATATCTGGCAGCATGCACCCAAGCTACGTACCCAAGCAATAGTGATGTTAGTCCTCGACATGCAGCAAGAATCAGCTTGGAAAGCCTATATGGCAGCCACGACCTATTAATGCGACCATCACCAACAGCACCAGTTTGAGCTCCACTTTCAACAGGCGAAAGAAGTGCACCCATAGTCGCAGCAGAATCTACTAGCTTTTGACCATTGATAACTGCATTAGTCAACGCCAACGGACTCGTTAAAGATACCACAGAAGTATGCGAAATAAGGCTGTATAAAAGCATTTGTACTGTTGCAATTGCACGCTTTGATAGAATCAAAAATGGCAACCTGATCAGCAAACATAACAATGATGATAGACATATTGTGCCAAATTGTACTGTGGTTGAATGCTGTAGAGAAGACTGCATTATGTGCATGGGACTAGGCTGGGGAAACTCATGACGATGGAAGTACCATTGGGAAACACAAGCAGAGAGAACACTTCGATGAATTCCAGAAACAATTCCCCAGGTCCATAAATACATAATGATATATGCAGCACCAAGAATCCACGACTTGGGGTCAGGAATCCATCTCGATTTATTGTGATCCTCAACGCTGTGACCTTGGAGGAAAATCCGTGCAAACAAAGAAATCCACAAAACAGATATCAGTGCAAAAAACCCAACTACTGCAGCACTCAGAGCCATCAGAGGTCGGTTATCACCAAGAATTGTACACGATAGTCGTATGATACCAAGACTTCTCCCAAGTGCAGACCTGCCTTTATATACAACATAAGTCCACCCACAAGCCAGAAACAACGGCACAAAACTTGTCCATCTCATAGCCCTATCTTGACCAGTATTACCTCCCCATGCCGATTTGTACGACATGACAAGCGGATAAATACTAAGGCCCAGAAGTCCTACCGGAACCATAACAACAATGGCGTAAACAGACAGAGTGGAATAATTGCGCATGAAATAAATCCACACCACAGATACCACTGCAGCAATCAATCCATAAATAAATAAAATCCATCCTGAAGATCGGATGATGGAGTACATAGTGTCTCCAAGTGGGACGGAACCGCTTGGAGCAGAAGTCGACATCCATATCAATAATGAAGTCGCCAAAACCATCGAAACAAAACACAAGTAGATATTGGCCCATACGGCATCAAGTTTGGCAACATTACCTGGAGCCAAGTATGTATCTGGAGGTACGAAATCGTCATTCTCGCTGATTTCTGGTAGTTGGCCGGGCAGTAGATCTGGAGCAATAAACATTTGCATTCCCATTGGATGGCCAGTACCAGCAGTAGTACGAGAACCACCACCTCCCCCTGATCCTCTTCCAGAGCCAATACCTCCACCAATACCTCCGCCAATACCACCGCCAATGCCTCCACTAATTCCCTTACCAAGATCACCGCCGATTCCGCCACCAATACCACCGCCGATTCCACCACCAATACCAGAAGTTTCTAATGCAATGTCTTCCGGTGGATCAGAATCATCAGCTCCTCTGTCTGGATGCAGACCTATGCTCTCAAGTTGGTCTTTATCCATGCTCGCACTCGATACCATACTATTAATTATGGGCTTTGCAGATTGACCAAATGCCATCCCTAGGTCGTCATCATCATTGCCATCATCATGGTGATGACCATGTCGCTGTGGGTATCTATGAT
Organism: Sugiyamaella chiloensis; assembly: GCA_030578775.1. NCBI lineage: Eukaryota > Fungi > Ascomycota > Dipodascomycetes > Dipodascales > Trichomonascaceae > Sugiyamaella > Sugiyamaella chiloensis. Next base: position 312,804 of record JAKTZE010000003.1, read on the forward strand.
TATCGTTGTCATCGTCATCGTCATCGTCACTATCACTACCTGGGAATCTATGATCATGACCTTCGTCCTCGGAATGCTCTCTGCTGCTGATGCCTATGGCCCCTCGAGACCGCCCAGTCCGGGCCGCCAACCGACTAGACCGATGTGGGGATGAGTTTTGCACATACTTTGGTACAAAAGAAGAACCGAAAGAAGATGTCCAGTTAGCTGGCCGGCCTCCATAGATCGATGGCGCTACACCCGGCTGGTTCTGGTGATCTTCGTCCACTGCAGAGTAGAATAACGGCGCTTCCTCTTGATCTCCACGTCGTGACTGTGATTGTGATGCTGATAGAAACTTTGACGCGTCTGTGTTAGTTAGTTATTGATCCATCTAAGTGTATCAAAATACACGTACATTGTGAGAACATGATCAGTTGTTATGCCATGCGTAGTAGAATGCCTATAGTAATAATAAACAACCAGTAAACCAATGTCCAAATATAATCCCCCTTCACCAGCTTGTTTCTTTACCGCTGGCCTTGCAATAAAATATTAAAGGCTCGCTATTAGGTAATCACTGGTGATCAGTTGATTAGTGATCGGTTGGTTTTGATTATGCTTTGATGTTTGCTCGCTATCTGGCCTTGTGAATGTCCAGACTCTAAGATCACCTGCACGATAAGCTGCCGCATATTAAGTCATTTTTGACTGCAGCCATTCATTCGCACTGACGACTCACCGATCATAATCACCAGCAAACCAATAGCAAATCATAACACAAAGGCCGACACGGAGCCGGAAATATCTCAGTGAAGCTACAATAGATCAAAAAGTGAGATCTTCAGAGTGATTATAGGGATTTATTCGTAACTGACAGTCTTGTGTAGGGAACGATTAAGGAGTAGGGTACTTGTGAACCTTGTAAGAGCACAGTTGAAAGAGTACAAGTGTATCATATCATCGGTGAGGTTCATCGACAACAAGCTTGATAATAGAGAACAATATTTCTGCAACTGATTCCAAGTATTCTGAATCTGGATCTAGAGCACTGTCATAATCACTCTGCCGAGTTAGATCAACAGAGAATTCAGCACTCTCGAATCAATAGGGACCCGAGGATATAGACTTAATAACTGAACGAAGAAAAATGCCAGCGTGGGACTTTATTGCAAAGATCGGTGAGTTTTAATCAATGGGTTTTTGTAAAATGAGTTGTTAGCTAACTGACTAGTTATGATCGGGGATTCGTATGTGGCAGATTGATGTTGGTGGATCGAACTAACTCAGGGGCTGTGGAAAGTCATCACTTACAATTCGTCTAACCGATGATCGATTCTCAGATATTCATGATGTTACTATCGCTGCCGAAATAGGGTCGAAAATTATACCTGTAGGTGAAGAGCATCATATCAAATTACAAATATGGGATACTGCTGGTCAGGAACATTTCCGCGCAGTAACTAGGTCGTACTTTCGAAACGCTGCGGGATGTATTCTAGTATATGATGTTACCAGGAAACAGACATTTGATAATGTTCAGAGTTGGCTTGAAGAAATCCGTTCACAGGCACCTCCAGAAATTTGCATCTGCCTGGTCGGTAACAAAAGCGATTTGGAGCAACATCGAGAAGTATCAACAGAAGAGGCAGCTCAATGGGCCCATGAAAATGGCATCGCCCAGTTTGTCGAAACTTCTGCCAAAACTGGTCATCAAGTGGTTGAAGCTTATACTAAAGTCGCGCGAGATATTCATGCCAATATTGTAAAAGGACGCTATGACCTTAACGATAAGAGTCATGGAGTAAAGGTTAACACCAACTCTGGACTGCTCAATCTTAATGCGGAAGCTAAATCATCGTCGAGGTGTTGCTGAGCTTAGCTGAGCTGAGCTGAGCTGAGCTGAACCGAGCGAGCCGAGCTTATTTCATGTGTTTTTTTCTTCTTCCTTCTCTAAATTGAGACTTAATAATCTGCTTGTCTCTAGTAATATTTTGGAGTAATATTTTATGTCATGTTATCTTATCATGCATTGATGTGATCATTGCACATTGCTTCCCGTTACGTCATATCATCGTACCAACTTGCATCAGCGCAGATCACTAACCATATTCATCATTATACATATAATTCCTCTCTCCGTCATGTGGTCAATTAATAGTTGGCCAGCTTAATAAAGTTTGGCCGTATAGTTGCTGTAATAGCCACAAGCAACTTTGAGTGGTTGCAACCTATATAGATAGCTAGTTGGTATCTTGTTTTTATTTTTTTTGTTTTCTTAATATTGGAAATTAATTATGGCTTCGCGAACTGATTCTTTTTCCGCAGAGATCCGCGACCCTACCAACATACTTCTTACTAGATTGGACGGTTGGCGCCATGCGGTCAATTTGCTTCAAGAATATACCGATGGTTTGTTGTCTCTCCAAAAGGCCAACACTCATGGACTTGAAAAATCAAAGAAAGTGGTGAGCGATGCACCGAGATTCGACCACTATTCTGAAAACCAGTCTAATTCTGATACAGTTCCAACCAGTGGAGTTGCTGCCGCGTTTGAGGAAATCCGATTGTCTACAGATCATTTACTTAATCACTCAATGCAGGTTGAAGAAGAGCTCAAATCAGTTGTTAGTGCACAATTAGAGACTCTAAAGGGTGATATTGACAAGCACTACAAGAGCTTAAAGGGACCGGGATTAAAGGCACAAAAGGAAGTGGAAAAATCCCGAACCAATACTCATCGAGCTGTTGATACTTTAGGTCAGCATTTATCGTCATTTTCCACTTATGGTAAAGCTGATGTCAAGCATGAACCATATCTGGCTCATCGACTTGCACTCAATGCTCTTGGAGACCAGGTTCTAAAGGAAAATAGTAATTCTAACGCTCTGGCCAGCTCCCAAGCTAATTTGGAATCACTAGAGCAACATATTATTCAAGTTATCCAGCAAGCGACTACAGTTTTGAAGAATATAATGACGTCGTATTACGAAGATAAGACTGGATCATTGAGTGCAATTGCTACCAAATTCTCCAATGTTTCTCCAGAGCATGAATGGCAGTTATTTTCCCAAACCAATCAAGACCAATTAATCCCACAAGATGCTGGTCAAAGAGACTCGGAGCTGATTGCGTTTCCGAACAGAGATCATGAAGCAACCGTACCTATATTGGAGGGGATTCTGGAGCTCAAGAGTGGAAAGCTTGTCAAAACCTATTCATCTGGGTATTTTGTTCTAACACCTACCAAGTTCCTTCATAAGTTCAAGTCTGCAGATTATTTGCAAGACCCCGAGCCTGAGTTTTCTTTATATCTCCCTGATTGTGTTGTAGGATATGCTGTTCAAGAGAAAGCCAAATTCAAGTTTACAATTTCTGGAAAAGATTCTCAGAAGGCGATTACAACGAAGCACAAGTTCTCATTCAGGGCCGGTACCAGTAAAGAATTGGCAGCTTGGCATGAAGCTATTGGAAGAGTTGCTGGTGCCTCTCCAGATGCTGAGGATGAAGATGTAAATGCTTCAGACTCTGATTCTGCGTCTGTAGGACAGTCTGATACCGCCCAGACTCCTGCTACTCTTTCACCACAAGCTGCTACTTCTCAATTGAACCCACTCACTCTTATTGAGCAACCTACCCAGCAGCCTGCAATCCACTCTACCACTGCTGATGTTCCCGTTCAAGAGCTCAGTCCTCCACCAGACCATGCTAAATTAGCGGCACAGACAGCTATGCCTCAAACTCAAAAGCTACATGCCCAACCAGACCCAGTAGTACTTCAGCCTGTTCCCGAAGTACTTGAGCCTGTCGTTCAATATTCTACCCAACCTGTATCCAAAACAGTTGAGTCTCTGGTACCCAACGAATAGGTCGTGAGTTTGGCTGGTATAGAACTAGTTTGAAAATTGCTTATTATTATTATCTTATTTGTTAATATATTACTGTTATAATTTGTGTGAGACAAGTGGCATCGCCTAAACTGAACCATATTTGAGCTACATATGTCATGCATGACTCCACATTTAACTTCATATCAGTATGGCACGAACACGCGGGACTAAACGAAAGGAGGAAGAAGAAGAGCCTGAGATAGATAACAAAGATGCCAAAGTCATCAAACCACAGTCAAAAAGGCCAAAGAAAGAGACTAAAGTGGAATCCGAGAAACAGCAAAAAGAAGCTGACAAGTCAAAGCCTAAAACTGAAGCCAATGCACCCAAGATAACGCCTGCTATTCCAGATCAGAATGGAGAACAGTATTGGCTGTTCAAAGCAGAGCCAGAATCGCGAGTTGTTGGTGGAATTGATGTGAAGTTTAGCATTGATGACCTTAAAGAAAAGAAAGTTTCTGAGTGGGATGGAGTTAGGAACTATATGGCTAGGAATAATATGATGGCTATGAAAAAAGGAGATTTGGCATTGTTCTATCACTCCAATTGTAAAGTGCCAGGGATTGTTGGTATCATGAAAGTTGCAAAAGAAGCATACCCCGATTTCTCTGCTTGGGATAAGAAACATCCATACTATGATGCGAAAACGGATCCAGACAATCCTCGTTGGTTCATGGTTGATGTTGAATATGTTGACCATCTACCACGCAAGATCCCATTAACTGAGATCAAGTCATATGCTGGTGGAGAATTGGCGTCTTTTGGTGTCAATAAGTATGGTAGACTAAGTGTAACGAGCGTTTCAAAGAAGGAATGGGACTTTTTATTAAAGCTCGCAGATTATCCAAAGCCATGAGTACCTTGCTGATCACAGAATATGCGAGGAATGAATTAGAAATATGTACTAACAAATGGAAATACAGAGAATTTACTATAAACTGGTGAAATTTGATGATATTATCAACAATAACAGATACTACCGTGAGATATTGCCTTTGTGATCTCATGCCTTGGTAGCGGGACTCATCTAATCCTTTACGATCAAGTTCTCGGGTGCTCTCTGAGCCCATTCACTATGTTAGATACCCTATCGCCTATCAGTTGCGTTGCTGTTGGCCATAGCTTGCTCTATACTTACGTCCAACTTCCATCATAGACTCTCACAGGTTGAGGAACCCCCGCCTGCTTCAAGGCACTTTCAATGACACAAGCAGTGACACCAGTCCCACACATGACGATGATGGGTTTCTGTCCAGTCACTCCTGAAGATTTGATAACATTAGCCAACTCTTCTGCTGACTTGAATTGCCCTTCCTGGAGTAATTGATCAAATGGTAAAGATAAAGCACCGGGAGCATGTCCAGATGAAAGTCCCGGTCTCGGCTCAGGATCAGCACCTGAGAATCTCCCACCAGATCTAGCATCTAGGATTTCATATTTGGCAGCTTCACCACTCTCTATAAGAGACTTTAACTCTTCGTATGAAACGGCAGCTTCTGGTTGATATCCCTCTGAAACATAAGTTGTCTGGGGTCGACTAACAGGAGCTCCACTCTCTAACGATCCACCCAATTGTTTATATACCGGGAAGCTGTCCAATAACAGCGATTTTTGTCCAAAAGTTCGCAACATCCACCATGCTCTAGGAGAAGAGAAGTTGCCAGCTTTGTCATAGACCACTAAAACATCATCTCGTTTAACACCAAGAGCACCTTATGTCAGCACAAGTTAACAACTACGCAACTACAAACACAGCCAATTGGAGCCAATGGAACCAATGGAACCAAAACTTTAAATGAATGGTAACAATTAGCAGGAATGGAGTTTATACTCACCCATTGATCTATCAAAGGTCTGTTTATCGGGCATCATATGAGGATATGTTGATTTGTCGTCTTTGATGGCATCGATATCCATAAAGATCGAGTTTGGGATCCTCTCCTTGACAAACTCGTCATATCCATTCTTTGCCACATTGGGCATATACCAAGTAGCATCTACGGGAACAATTGATGGATATTCATTTACAAACTTCAAGAAGGTTCTCGCAGAGATAACCTTCTGCTGTCTAACCAAAGCTTCGAGTGCAGTCATAACGCCTCATGAAGATACATTGAGCTTTGGGCTTTGGAATCTGGGGTCCCTGCTCAGATTCCCCGCTATGATCCAATTTTCGCATAAATTTCAACATATGAAAATATCAGTACAACAAATGCAAATTAACGAATGACAAAGATTTATTAACGGATGTTAACAGATTTGTGAAAAAATAACGAATACTACAGTGTATACAACACTACAAGATTCAAAGTACAACAATTAAAGAAAATAGAAATAGGAATAGGAATAAAAAAATAGATTACAGCAAGAAAAAGTACTAAATAAAAAGTGTACAAATGCATTACAACACGAGTTAGTTGTCAGACCTAGATTCAGTGGATGCCTCGCTGAGTACAGGCAGATGAGAAACAACTTCCGGTTGAGGTTCAGCGACACCAGCAAGGCTTCGCTCATGCTTCTTCTTAAGTCGCTGAATCTGTAACAGTCGGTGCTTGTTAGGCTCGACTGTGACAACCGATTTGATGAAATTGTAGAACCGATCTCCATACTCAAATGCAGGTACCGCCGATATGGCGAAATGCGCATGCGACAATCCTTTCCAAAAGGTCTCGACCCGCTTCACAAACGTATAAGGGGTCAGACAATCTATGACTCCTAAATAATAAATATCGTTCAAGGGTTTATCATTCTCATCGGTAGCCCTGAAACCTCCACTATCAGCATAAAACATAAAGTCGGTTCGCTCGTATTCATCAAGGACAAAATTGAGCTGAGCAAGTGTTGCGGGACTAGCAGACGCAAGGGCCTTCCTGAACTCGGCCACTTTGGCCTTGGGAATCAGAGTATTTGTGCCAGGCTCAAACACTTGTAAAGTACTGTCTCGAATATTTTCGGTATTGCCCTTGGTCAAATCATGAACACCGATCAGAAGAGAATAATCCATGATATTAAGTCGCTTTAACAATCGAACATCGATTTCCAGTTGTTCAAGAAACTGCTTCCGTTTGGCAGGACCCAGACGAATCCTCTCCTTGTTCTCAATCCAATTGAGGTCCTTGAAAACAACCGCTTTTTTGTCCTCGAGCTCTTTCTGACGACGACCTAACGTAGAACCTTTCAGATCGAAACTTCGATGAATATCTCGATGAGGAGGAAACAAATTGTTCATAACAAGAAAATGTATCTTTCGGCCAAATGGTAACTTGACACGATGCAATCCATAAAATTGCGAGATCAGCGTGTTAGGATTGGCCTTGACATGGTTATAATAGTCTTTCAGAATATGACGAAGCATCTTATGCTCGGAATGATGGATGGTTTTGATGATGAATCGATAATCCCGAGAAAAATAGAAAAACGATCCAGATTTTCCTGGTGAACCCAACTCTGACACGATATATTTCGAAGTCAAAGACATCAGATAATCAGCAGGATCCAATTTAAATAACTGTCGCAAATGTCGAAATACCCAAGGTGCATAATCCTTGAATTTGAAATCGTACTTTGCAGACGGGGTGAGTTCGTTACCAGATACGTCAAATGCTAGCTTGTTACTAGCGGTGAAGTCCTCCTCGGTCAATTCTCTATCAACTTTGGCATTACATCGAGATACAGATACTCGAATTCCGGTGAGCATGTTGTATGCGGTAACATAATTCTGGTGGCCTTCAGACACTTTGGTTCCAACTAGAACCTTTTCGTCTTCCAAGAATTCTCTACGCCTCCTTTTAGATTCTCGCTGGGCCATGATAGCCTCTTTGAGACGCTCTATTTCCAAAGTGGTAGCCGGGCCCTGGTGTTCATCTAATAAGCCACCTAAGTTGATAGTGTTGCCGCTTCGTCGACGAGAAAATGACAATGAAGCACGATGGCTGTATGCAGAAAGCCTTCGAGTCAATGCACCACCTGGATGCTCATTAGTTGACGAAGAACCCGATCTCTGTGAAGATAGAGAATTTCTATTAGCGGAGCTGACTGGCATAACCAGCTGTTGGGATTGAGCACGAGTCACTGGCGCGGGCATGTTTGCACTGGTCGTAGGACTCATAGCCGAGCCATGAGGCAATTGCACGGCATGCAACTTCGAAGTGCCGGCAGTGGTGGCAGACATCGAACGCTTTGACAATGACGGCAGAGATGCCGTGGAAGCGCCAGGCGGAACTGCTTGAGCTTGTCTGAATGCAAATTGAGGGTCCAAAGATAATGCAGATTCAATGGATGTTCGAATATGAGACCCGCTGTTGCGTGCCCGGAATATTTCTGGAGTGCTTGGAATGGCGGTGACTATAGAGGCAGATGAACTATGAACAGAGTCATTCGTATTCTCCAAACTGTTGATGCTGATACGGCCATTTGCAACTAGTGACTGAGGACTTGGGCCAAAAGATGCCATTCCCGAACCACTGAATCTCTCTGTAGCTGGGGCCGTAGGAGTAGAAGCAGTAATGCTATTAGACGCACTCGTTGTTGTTGTTGTTGTCGTCGTTGACGTATCTCGAATACTACCATTTTCAACTACAGAATCAACTGCATCGATTTGCTTATCACCAACAGGTCCTTTAAATGTACTTACCGGGTCTAATGACTCAGGTTCTTCAGGACCCACCGCTTCATCATGACAAGTTGGGCGCAGACCGTCTTCGGCAGGTTTCAAGCTGTACAAAGACAATTTGGATCGGGTGACATCAGAGATACCATCGGATGCATCATGGAATTGTTCTTCTGGCGCTAAATATTCATCCGAGGCAGGAGACACTTGGTGAGATGTAATGCTAGAGGACGTCGTTTTGTTGGACGAGGTTTTTATTGAAGTGTCGTCTTGATGATTGTTGTGGTGCGAGTCATCATAAGGGATGGCCTCTAAAGTAGGACTCTTGTCGAAAATAAACTCGCTAACAGAGTCCACGGTGGTGGCCAGTGAGGACATGGATCGGGTCGACAGAGACTTGTGTTGATCGTAGTTATCGTCCCCGTCAAACCCGTCACTGGAAGTGCTAGAAGGATGGTCGTCCGTATATCGGTCTCCAGAATGTGGTGGTGGTGGGTGTAAACCAGCAGAAGGAGCCTGGGGACCGAAATGGGCTGGTAACTGCGGTATTGACTGGCTCGAGTGTGCCAGCATTGGTCACCCCCAGTGCAATAGCAGTAGCTTTTTGGTTGTAATCAACTTGTTAAAACAATAGATCGTGGGACAGCTTAGCCACTTCTGGCATCTAAGGCGTGCCCAAGATTACTGGTGCCGCACATGTGAGTCTGTCGGATATGATTACATTGTGCTTCGACGGTGTCCGCAACGAACACTAGTCATTCGATTTGGATACTAATTAATTGGTTATTAATATCTTTTTGAGCATTATTATTAGGAATGGCGTTGTTTCATGGATAATATTTTTTCGCGGTTGAGCGATCAAGGATTTGGTGATTTATTCGAGTATCAACAGTATAGCGTAGTATTAACTAAGTTATAGTGATGTTACAGTAGTCATGCGTTATGCGTTTTGTGTTATGCGTTTTGCGTTTACCGCAATATGATTGTGTTTAATTGAATTGAATATCTATGGATGGATTATTCAATGGAAATACTGAAGGATTGCCCACGAGTATTGATGAACAATAATGATTCTTGAACTTATGACTACTGAATAGTAATAATGTCCATTTGAATAAGGATCAGCAGTGACTGATTCAGTTATTGGTGTGAATTGCTAGTTTGAACCAATTCTATGGTGAGTGAATGTGTCTCGTACCACATTTGTCGGCCCATATCGCGTGCCGGTGCTCACTAACTATGCTTAACCTAAAACACGCTAAATTTCCATATTAAGTAGAATTGGACACGGCGTACGGTTAACTCAATGCGTCAAATCGAGGCCAGGCGCCTAATGTACGGTGCGGCACTCTTTGTTCACTCACAACTGTGTGCGACACAGTGCACCGCAGTGCATAATTAAACTGCCTACATGTGAGGTCATGTAAGTTACAGGCATACTGTGTCTAATATGGGTTGACCAAGTGGGTTGATCAAGTGGGTGATTTAAAATGGTGCAATTTGCAGCAATCTAAAAAAGACGGACGATTTCGTAAAGTATAACAGTCGTCAAGTGCCATAGGCACATACATGGCTTAATCAATAGGCTATTAATAGTCGGTACACTACGGCAGCCCATGTTACTATGCTAGCAGTTGATTTGATATTGGGTGGGCTGTTTTAATTGTTTTTTATCAGTCCCCCACCTACGAACTGTATGGTGCATGTCCTACTCCTGGCCAGTCCAAAGATCGGCCCCAGAAAACGGCTTCTGGTCGCGTCGCGATCCCCCACAGGAGTTTGCCCTAACTGGGGCGGCTACAAGGCTGGCTGCCTCCGACCCACAGACACTGCATCCCCCCGGCGTGACATCAACTTGCAGCCAGCCACCAACAACGTGTGCAGCCCGCCTTGACGCCTGGCGTACGGAACAAATGAACTAATTAGACCTTGTGGAGGTGCGATTAGGCATTAAGTAAACATGGAATTGTGAGGGCTGTGTATTGCCAGGAACGAAATGGCTCACAGTGTTCCAGTTCAGGCAATTAATTGATCCGGGGTCATGGCTTTGTTTATATAATAGCAAGAATTCATTCAGTTGTAAATAGCACAAGCAATAGCTGGTAATAGCTGGTTATCAATATGCCACAACGAGCCTTTGTCTGAATGTGGGTGTGCGCCTATCTATGTCTCAGTGCTACAGTGTCAAATAGTTAGCCACTAGAATATAAAAACACAAAATACAAAATACAAAATACAAAAACAATTTACTTTTAACCGAATTTAGAAGTTATTGACCAATTGGTCAAATGTCAAATGTCAAATTGGTCAAATCTATATAAAGAATTATTTCATTGCAAATTACATTAGAAACTTCCGGCAAAGTTTCATCAAAAAATCCAAACCTAATTTGAAACATTCCTATTACAGATTACAGTCTACAGTGTTTTCTCAAAACCTCTTTTCATCAAATGGAATACAATATAGCGTAAATAGTACAATACAATCAATCAATCTCATACATGGCACTCGGCGGCAGTAGTTACTGGCTTAAAGTCAGCTACAATGAATCAATACACGCATCTCATGCTCTACAGTACAATCATATCATAACTTTTAAGCAGCCTCCTCGAGAGGCTCCTCCTCACCTTCTTTGCCCTCTTCCCACTCGGCTCCCTCCTCATCGAGGTACTGGTCGGTAGTGGATCGTCGAATAGACAAAGTAGGCTTGACAGAGGCCTGGTCAAGAGTCCAGGTAGCAAGAGCATTCTCACAGTCAATGGTGATCTGCTTAGAAGCCTCGTAACCATCGTAAGCAGGTCGAGTCTCACCAGGAGTAACTGGAGAGTCATCGAGGAGCTCAAGAAGAGCCTTACCGTAACCGGCAATCAAAGCAAGCTTCTCAGAGTGCTCTCGGATAGCGTCAAACTGGTAGTTGAAAGCAGCCTTAAGCTTCTCTCGAGTGATGTTGGACAACTGGGCCTCGGCGACCAGCGACTCGGCCTCTGCTCGCACAAGTTCCTGCTCCAAAACAATGATCTTGGGGGAGTTGGGCTCCTTGTACTTGAGCTGAGCAATCTGGTCAGTGATCTTCTGCTTTCGGTCTCGAGAAGGCTGCACAGATGCCTCAATGTTTCGAATGGACTTAAGAGTGATTCGGTACTGGTCATACTTGTCGATAAACTGGTCCTCAAGCTCACCAATCTCGTAGATAAGAACTCCCAATCGGTCGGTAACGTCAGAAACATCCTCGTCTCCCTCTTCACCCCAGATGGACAGCTGCTTGGCAACCTCTCGTCGCTCTCGGGCAACGAGTTCAATTGATCGCATAACATTCTTCTCCATCTTTACAAGAGCAGCCAACTTTCGGGCCAACTCTGGTCCAAATGAACCAGCGGTGGTTCGTCGGAAAGTGTGGGCAATGGAGCCCTTTCCGAAGAATCGCCCGCTCTTAGTAGAAGAAGGAGGAGGAGGAGGCGCCTGGAGCTGAGCAGCAGTAGGTGCTCGCGACTGACGAAGAGAATATGTTCGGTGCATTGCGGGCAACAACTAAATAATAAAAATAACAGAGGCTTTTAGTTCCTTGTTGAATTGCGGCACTTGGGCGGGCGTTCGGCTGATATTTATATTGGCTGCCCATAATTAAATGGCTGGTCACTTCCTTAGGCGGTAACCATTGTACACCCATCCAACTCGACGCACAAGGTACTTGTCATTGCTTTTTGCGCGTCACCCAAAGAAGCAATTATTATGCGTGAGGGTGGTGATGCTCAGGGCTGGCCGCCTCAGTCGGTTGTCGTCATGGCCCGATTGGGCGGCGTATGGTGGTGGTGATTGACGGGCACTGTGCGCCAGACTCCACCTACATTCGACAATTCGTGTCCATCGAACAATCGACCAAATGAATCCCCGATTGTAGATCTGATTGTATCTTGTTGAAATCCTTATCAATTGCTATAACAAAATCAATGACCTCATTGACCAGGTACTAAACCTTTTCATATTATCTCATTGTATAATAGTTGCTACCAGCTGACAGCCGATCGCGGCGCCTCAGTCGGTGGTTGCGCCGTCATCTGTTAAGGTTCAATCTGTGATAACGATAAGCTCTGGGCATGGGTCGTCCTTGTCAGGCAACAAGCATGGCATGGCGTGCGTTACAATAGCGTTAACTCTAGTCATTTATAGCCTGTTACAGACCCATGATAATCTCATTTGTTTTTGTCGTTTTTTTTTTCTGTGTGCTCTACTCCCGACTTTTATTAAGGTTATCTATTCGGTGAGGCGATCCTCCAATTTGCTGTCTATCATCTTCTTGGTGTCTTGAATTATGTAAAATACATCTACTTCGATTAACTTGCAACACAGAAACGCATCGCTTCGATCTATTAATTCCAGCTAGTTTCCACAAGCACTAATTAATAGCCATCGGATATGCGCTTGATCGCAAGACCGCTAGTTTCCACATTTGTTCACATGTACTGTACCACGTTGTACGACGATATGTACTGAATATTCGCTGGCTGCAGATTTGCTCTGCAGTGTTCGGTTAACGCAAGCGTCGGTCGGTAAATCACTAGATTCCTTATTAGTCTAAGCCTGTGAGTACTAGTACTGCCTATAAATGTGCTTATGGTAGTTTTGGGCTGATACTGGCTGGCGCTGGCTGATATTGTCTGACAAGGCCAGCACCGACACAGGAGAGAGTACGCCAATCCACAAGTACAGCAAAAAAAATTTATTGCCATGACTGACCTCGTAGAATAGCTATGAATCCTGCTACAATTACCAGAACTATAACATGATTTAATAAGTTCTTTATTACTATTTATTGTTCTATTTAAGTACCTCAGAGTAGCGGTTCAAGTTTCCCCAGCGTGTAGTCGGAAACAGCTTCTAGTTGAAATTGAAATGAATGTTTCTCATCATAGGTGTAGAGGTTTAAGAAATTTTTCAGCCCTTTTTATACCCTCGCTGCTTCCTGTTTAGGCAATCCGCTGGCGGATAAACTCCCTCTCTCAGCCCTGTGGGTCAAATTGTGAAAAATATATGAAACAATAACGGCTTTAGATTTCTTTTTACAATTGGAATGCAATGTAAATGTCTAGAGTCCGAAATACATCTTTTTAGAGTCTTGGCTCATCCATATCGTTGTATTTAAAGTTGCTGGCTAGAACCTGGTTACTAAGGAGCCTGCAGGAATGTGTATGTACAAGATTTTAGGCACCTGAGACTTCGGCATGTGATGAAGAACTATCTATCCAGTGTCTCCCTTGATTGTCTCGTTGCGTCGTAGTATTATTCACATTGATCGCATTGTTACTCTTCTGCTACTATATTATCGAGGAAACTAAATTTCTTAGCCTCCTGATGTTTTTCTTTTCAATGCACCCCACACCCCACCTCCAATCACAGGTTCTGCAATGACTCAATCAACCCTACCTACTTAACATGCACCGAGCTCTCAAGACTGGTGTCAAAGCTGGCGTAAAAACCGGCTCTAAAGCCCCTGAAAGGACTCTGTCTTCATCTTCATATAGCTGTAATGATATAAATAGATTCTCCAAGATCATTACTCAGCCCAAATCCCAAGGAGCGTCCCAGGCCATGCTTTACGCTACTGGGTTCACCGAGGCCGATCTTGACAAAGCTCAGGTCGGAGTTGCTTCAGTTTGGTGGTCGGGAAACCCATGTAACCAGCATCTTTTGGATCTGAATTTCAAAGCTTCCAAGGGAGTCGAGGCTGCTGGCATGAAAGCCATGCAATTCAACACTATTGGTGTTAGTGATGGTATTTCAATGGGTACCAAGGGTATGCGATATTCTTTGCAATCTAGAGAAATCATTGCTGATTCGGTTGAAAGTCTGACCATGGCCCAGCATTATGATGCCAATATCTCTATTCCTGGTTGTGACAAAAACATGCCTGGTGTTCTCATGGCAATGGCTAGAATAAACCGTCCATCAATTATGTTATACGGTGGTACTATCAAGCCTGGTAGGTCTGCATGCACTGGCTCTGAAGATATCGATATTGTCACCGCATTCCAGGCATATGGCCAATATATTGGTGGTAATATCAATGAGGAGACTCGATCTGATATTGTTCGTCATGCCTGTCCTGGATCTGGTGCTTGTGGTGGTATGTACACTGCCAACACCATGGCATCTGCTGCCGAAGTCATGGGTATGAGTATGCCTGGTTCATCTTCTACTTTGGCTGATTCCAAAGAGAAATTACAGGAATGCCATGATATTGGACCAGCTATTCGAAATTTGCTGAAAATCAACCTGAAACCTCGGGAAATCATGACCAAGAAGGCGTTTGAGAACGCAATTGCATACATCATTGTCACTGGTGGCTCTACCAATGCAGTCCTTCATCTCATTGCCATTGCTCACTCTGCAGGTGTTGAGTTGACTATTGATGATTTCCAGAGAATCAGCAATAACACTCCTCTGCTCGCTGATTTCAGACCTTCTGGAAAGTATGTCATGGCTGATCTACACCAGTATGGTGGAACTCCCTCGGTCATGAAGACACTACTGGAGGAAGGTATCCTCGATGGTTCCACTCTTAATGTCACTGGTAAGACCATGAAAGAGACTTTAGAGAACCACAAGCCATTGCCTAAGGACCAGCCTATTTTTGCACCTTTCTCCAAGCCCCTCAAGCCAAGTGGACATTTGCAGATTCTCAAGGGTTCTCTTGCACCAGGAGGTTCGGTTGGAAAGATCACAGGAAAAGAGGGCACTGTTTTCAAAGGAAAGGCTCGAGTTTACGACGAGGAAGATCTTTTCATTACTGCACTTGAGAACGGTGAGATCAAAAAGGGAGAGAAGACTGTTGTGGTTATTCGATACGAAGGCCCCAAGGGTGGTCCTGGTATGCCAGAAATGCTCAAACCGTCTAGTGCCTTGATGGGTTACGGTCTTGGAAAGGACGTTGCTCTCTTGACTGATGGTCGATTCAGTGGTGGTTCTCATGGATTCCTTATTGGACATATTGTTCCTGAGGCTGCTGAAGGTGGTCCAATCGCTCTGGTTCAAGATGGTGATGAGATCTTGATTGATGCTGACAAAAACATCATTGACCTGCTCGTTGCCGAGGATGTGCTTGATTCTCGAAGAAAAGCTTGGACTCGTCCTGCTCCACGATACACTCGAGGAACTTTGTCAAAGTATGCTGCTCTAGTGTCGGATGCTAGCAGTGGATGTGTTACTGATAACTTTTGAAAAATCATAACTTGAAGTTAATTCCAAAAAAAGGATAATTCCTAAAATAAATTTTGTATTGTATATATAAAAAGTCTATATGAAAAGTTTACAGATATTTATATCCAAGTTGTTCTTACTTTTGTCTGTCATCTTTGTGTCTGCTTCTCAGCTCTTCTACACATCCTATGGGGCTTCACCTAATTCACTACCATTTCACCTGCATATATTTTTTTCCACTGCTGATGATCTCGAGTAGGTTTGTAGCTATTGGTGCCAATAGGCAGCCTTATGCTTCGGATTGGTCTCAGAGTACTCACACTGTTGCATATGGAGCTGGTCGAATGATTGCCTTATGGGATCCAAGTGGCTCGTCTGTGAAGACAGTAAAAGGACATGAATCTACTGTCACTGCTGTACGTTATGTATCTGATGATCTCATTGTATCGGGGTCTTCAGACACTACTTTAAAATTATGGTCGAGCTCAGGTGAACTTTTACAATCTGTTGATGCTCATTCCAAATCTATCAGTTGTTTGGCAGTTGTAGATGGATCTGATAGATCTCTTGTCGTAAGTGGATCTGCAGATGGAACTTTCACGGTATGGAAATTGGCCGAAAATCATCTCACTCGAATCACAACAGCTCAACTAAAATCTGGAAGATACCCCTTGTGTATTGCTGGTTACCTTTTGGATGATGGTACTTTACTGGTTGCTGTTGGTGATACGTCATGTCTGGTGTCTCTATACACTGGAGCTCCAACTGAACAATTGACTTTGGATGCTCAGCTGCCAGGACATGAGAATTGGATCCGAAGTCTAGCATTTAAAAAGCTTTCAAATGACATTCTGTTGGCTAGTGCCAGTCAGGATAAATATATCCGATTGTGGAGATTGCATAAAGGTTCAGTTGACTCCATTGAAGACAGGACTGCAGATACCTCAATTGATAACGATCAGAAATTATTGTCCAATAAGGTATACAATGTTGCCAACGAAAAATATATCATTTCATTTGAGGCTCTGCTGTTGGGCCACGATGATTGGATATTTTCAATATCATGGGCCCCTGGCGATAAATTGCTGCTTTTATCAGCATCTGCAGATTCTACTCTAATGTTTTGGAGCCCCGATAAATCGTCTGGAATATGGATGTGCTCCAGCAGACTTGGGGATGTCAGTATAAAGGGTGCTAGCACAGCCACTGGATCATCTGGTGGATTCTGGGCTGCATTGTGGTTAAATAATGGACATGCGGTTGCAACTCTGGGCCGAACTGGATCGTGGAGGTTATGGCATGCTGAGAAAGATGATGAATGGTCTCCACAAGCGGCTATTTCTGGTCACGTAAGAGAAGTTACTGATATATCATGGGAGAGCAATGGAAGCTACTTGTTAACGACGTCTCTTGATCAAACAACGAGATTATTTAGCACATGGGCCAAAACTGGATCATGGCATGAAATATCTCGGCCACAAATTCATGGTTATGATATGATTACTGTTGCCAGTTTATCTTCTCAGTCTTTTGTCAGCGCAGGCGATGAAAAAACATTGCGTGTTTTTGAGCAACCCAAAGGTATCGCATATTTGTTGGAAAACATCTCGGGAGCTTCCCAGACTGTCAACAAAGATTCTTTACCAGAATCTGCTATTGTGCCAGCGTTGGGTCTCTCTAATAAGCAAGAAGAAGAAGAGGTCGTGAATGAAGATGGCCCCAATGATGACCGTGATGATGATAATACTACTCCCGCTCAAAGTACCTTTTCCGTGCTGACCTCTCTTACGGGACCACCGCAGGAAGACCACCTTCAGAGACAGACTTTATGGCCTGAACTTGAAAAGCTCTATGGTCATGGTTATGAGATCTCATGCATTGATATCAGTCACGATAAAAAGGTTCTGGCTACATGTTGTAAAGCCAACAGTGAGAAGCATGCTGTTGTCCGACTTTATGATACATCGACTTGGCTACAGATCCATCCCAATTTGGCTCTTCATGGGCTTACTATTACAAGGCTGAGGTTTTCTCCAGACGATAAATTTCTTGTCACTGTATCCAGAGATCGTCAATGGGGTGTTTGGGTAAGAGGAGATTCGCCTACTCAGTACGATCTCATGTCCTCAGATCCAAAGGGACACAGCCGGATCATTTGGGATTGCTGTTGGCTACCTGATAGTACGGGTTTCATCACTGCTTCTAGAGACAAATCTATAAAGCTCTGGCGTCTGAATGGAAATAGCTGGACTGAAACCTGTCAAGTCAAGTTCAATGCTCCAGTTACGGCTGTAGATATGGATCGACACGATAACCTTGTTGTTGGTCTTGAGACTGGTAGCCTTTTTGTATATAAGCTAAGTGGGGACTCTTTGTCACTATTTGCTACTATTAAGGATGAGGACTCTCCTGCTTTAAGAGTAGGCCGGATCAGCTGGCGGCCCAATCACCATCAGTTTGCTGTGTCTAGTGAGGATTTTTCACTCCGAATCTTTGACGCTGCTGATCTTGTCAATTAGTATGTATAAGTTCTAGATTCTAGGTATGTGTACATTACTTTAATTATTTTATTATCTTGTTTTTTAATTATTTAATATTTGCAGCTATGATATTTTCAGACTTCTGATGACATCATTTTCGCTTGCTCCTTACTTCCCCTCGAGCGTAACGGTGTAGTGTGGCTTGTCAGGGTGTCACATCCCAGCTTCCCCACATCTCATGTTTCGGCGAACTCTTCCAAGGCTGCAGCAGATCAAAAATCAGCTGGCCAAATCTTCCAATCCATATTTGCAAAGCCACAAGTTCAATCCCGTGGCTTGGCAAGAATGGAATGAGAAAACCTTGGAATTGGCTGTGAAGCAAAACAAGCCTGTATTCTTGTCTATAGGTTACCATACCTGTCATTGTATGATACTAGAGTTGCTTTCTCTTGAACGAGCTAACAGTAGGGTGCCATGTTATGAACCGTGAATCGTTTTCAAATGATGAAATTGCTGATGTTATTAATGGCAAGTTTATTCCTATTAAAGTAGATCGTGAAGAACGACCCGATCTGGATGCTGTATATATGATGTACCTTCAAGCAACCATGGGCCAAGGAGGTTGGCCATTGAACGTATTTCTGACTCCTGGATCCTTGCAACCAATCTATGGAGGGACTTATTGGGCAGGCCCAGATGTTGAATCGGCTCGTACTATAAAATTCAAAGATGTTTTGATGCGAGTGTCTGAGTTATGGCAAACAGATCCGTCCAAGTGCCAAGAATCTGCCAAATCTGTCAGCGAGAAATTGTCGGGACTAGTTAGAATGCAAAGCTCTAGTGATGAAATAGCCGATTTTCATACCCAGTCTATTCTCGATGATATCAAATCTCATTTCTCGTCAAGTTTTGATAGACGATTTGGAGGGTTCTCGAATGCTCCAAAGTTCCCGTGTCCTCACAATATGTCGATGATGCTTAAATATGGTGCCATCATAGATCCGAATCCAAATCCAAATGCCAATAATGATATCCCAGAATTGACCAAGAATGTACTGTTTACTCTGGAGAAAATCGGTAAGGGTGGAATTAAGGATCAAATCGGACATGGGTTCTCGCGGTATTCTGTAACTGAAGATTGGAATCTGCCCCATTTCGAAAAAATGCTATATGACCAGGCTTTACTGCTTCATGCGTATGTTGATGCATGGACATATGGCGGAAGGCCACAATTTGCTGCTGATTATGCTGAAGATATTATTGAGTTTTTGCTGAATGGTAGCCTGGCTAACCAGAATGGAGGTTTTTTTTCTGCACAGGATGCAGACTCTGTAAATAAATCTGGCGATCACAGTGAAGGTGCTTACTA
Organism: Sugiyamaella chiloensis; assembly: GCA_030578775.1. Classification (NCBI taxonomy): domain Eukaryota; kingdom Fungi; phylum Ascomycota; class Dipodascomycetes; order Dipodascales; family Trichomonascaceae; genus Sugiyamaella; species Sugiyamaella chiloensis. Next base: position 332,325 of record JAKTZE010000003.1, read on the forward strand.
CGTCTGGACATATGATGAGTTTTTCAAGGCACTCTCTGAACGACCATCTCTGGAGGCTGATATGTGCGCAATGTTTTACAATGTGCAAGAATATGGTAATGTGGACCCTGAGTTCGATATTCAGAATGAGCTCCAATACCAGAATGTTCTATCTGAATCAGTAGATATTGAAGAAGTTGCCAAGGCGTTTGGGCGATCACCTGAGAAGGTTTCAGAGATCCTGGAATTATGTAAAGAGGATCTAGCCAAATATAGGAATGCCAATAGAGAGCAACCTGAAGTTGACACCAAAATCGTCACTAGTTGGAACGGGCTTGCTATTGGTGCATTGGCACGGGCTTCTGTTGCACTAGACTCATCTAAGGCTTTGACGGCTTCGATCAGAGCAGCAGACTTTGTGTTTGCCAATTCATATGATGGTGTCAGCAAGGTTTTGAAGAGAACTGCATTGTCTACCGGAGTTCCAGGTATGAATGATGATTATGCCTATATGATCTGTGGTTTACTGGACTTGTACGAAGCAACCTTTTCTACGAAATACCTCAAATGGGCTGTCGATCTTCAAAACACCCAGATCAGTAAGTTCTGGGATAATGAGCACGGGGGATTCTTTTCTGCCGATAGTGACAAACACTTGATGTTCAGACCAAAAACTGCTTTTGATTCTGCCGAACCATCTCCCAATGGTGTATCGGCTATGAATCTGTTCCGCCTTTGGAGTATCACTGGTGAGGGTGAATTCGAAAACCGAGCAAACGCCATACTTCGATGTTATGGTACCGATATTTCTGCTCAACCTTTTGGCTACACTTCTATGATTGGTCCTGTATTGGTGCACAGCGAAACAGGGATGCGAAGTATTGTGATTACTGGCAAAGATAACGACGAAGTTGATGCGGTGATATTCAAGCTGAGACAAAAGCCAGTTCCTAACTGCACAATTGTAAAACTCGACGACGAGTCCATTGACTACTTTTCCACTCTGGACTCTGTTCACAAAGACATCTACACCAAGGATGGCCGGTCCATGAGCGCCAAGGCGTTCATATGTGAAGATAAATCATGTCGCGAAGTGGAATTCTAGCTTAGGCGAAAGACAAGGCAAGGCATCTCTCGCAAACAGATATTTTGTATATAAACGCTCTAATTACAGCCTACCCATTAAACTTTTTTGAAATAATATATATATCGTAGTAGTAGTAGTGTATATATATATATCCACTGTATACAGTGCGGATGCCTTTTCACAGAAAAATATGTACTTTTACCGCTGGTTGATTTCTTAGATCTTCCATGTCTTCAGCCAATTAAGGTGCATGAAGTTCAACGTAGTACCCTCCATTCCGAATGAGATGTCTTTGAATACCCAAAAGTACCAAATAATAACAGCATAAAGACTAAGATAGATGACAGCGTTGGCATACTTCGAAGGAATGTAAGAAGTAAAGTGCTCCACTAAATATCCAAATGTCAAGATAGCAAAGTACAGGGCCGGTAAGTAATGGTGAACATAAGTGACTCGAGACATGACAACAAATGGCATGTAATGGAAAAGCCATCCCAAAGCGGGGAGAACACCAGCCATGGCTAGTTTTTCTAGTTGAGCATTGTTAAGATCATGGAACTGTCTTTGCCATCTGAGTAAATAGACAAACGCGGTGATAGCAAATAAAACGATTCCACCAGTAGTGAGCCAAGTAGTAATAGGATGATAAAGGAGGAAGTAACGGACCTGAGTCTGATTCCAGCCACAAAGTCGAAGACCAACGTGTAGCAAGGGCCACTCCCAAGCCAGCGAAGCCAAATCGTCTTGCTTATCAGGATCAGGCACGAGTGCATTATTTGAAGCCATCATAGCAAAATTCAATTGGATGAAGTCCCGAATGAACGAGGTCTTGGGAAGAACTCGATCCTCGGAAGGATCCAATCGGTCGTTCCAGTGCTGCTCGATATTCCACCAAGTTTTCTTGTCACGGTAAGAAGCCTTGGGGTTGCAGGTGACCTCACCTTGTCTGAAACCCCATGGAGGAAGATTGTTGCCCTCTCCAGAAAGGTAGCAACCCATGTCTTGATGACGGAATCGCACTGTAGAACTCAATGGATGGACAATAGTAGGATCTTCATTTTTACCGAGATTCTCAACAATCTCAATAATCCAGTTATCTTTGGTATCACCAACGGTCAAGTTACCATAACAAGAGACCTCCCAGTTAGCTTTAGTCAGAGGTGCTTGAATGCCATGGGTGTGCAAATTTCGGCCAGTCGAAGGGTGCATAAATCGAATCACGTCACCATTTTTAACGAATTCAACAGGCTTTTCAGAATCATAATTGTCCAAAAATCGTCCATACTCGAAGATCCATTCGTTGTTGTAATCCTTGTGGTGATATGTGGTAACCTGCTGTTGTTCAGAACCATCGGGGTAAGTCTGTACGTGAGAGTGCAGCAATCCTCCATTGAGGCCCTGATTCTTGAGAGTGAATTTTGAGCCATAAGCCATATTCAATGGGCCACCAATAATATCAGTGCCATTGAGGTTGGCCTGGAAAAGCGAACTCATGTTGGAATCACCAGGGCCAGAATTGATCAGAATCATGAAGTGGATCTTGAAACAAAGCATGAATACCAAAATGGGGGTCACAATCAAAGTCAAGATTCGCGCTATCCAGTGAAGAGCATATGTCTTGTATGGCATCTTGGTATCGCCAAACTTGATCCACAGATCAACCACCGTGTAAACACCAACCAATCCGGTTACAAAAAGTCCCACCATCTTGACACTGCATACACATCCAATTGAAAGTCCAGTGAAAATCAACCATTTCCACCATCGGAAAGAAAATGACTTTGCCTGGGTCGAGTGAAACTTTGTAAGACAGAAGACAGTCAGAATAGTGAAAAATACAAGCATGGAATCTAGCAAAATGAACTTTCCAAGTGTGATATAAGACAATTCTGTAAGCATCATGATTGTTACCAGCCAAGTAGAGGGAATCGACAATTTCAATGTCTTGGCAGTGTAGTAGGTCAAAGGCACCACAAACACGTTAAACATGGCATTGAACTCTCTCATCTTGACATAGTCCACATATTCGGGATATTCAGTTCCAGATCCAAAGTCAAAAGACCCATTGTATCCAGCGATGTATCCAGACAGACCAACCAGCATCTTTCCCAGAGGAGGATGCACGTCGAAATAGTACTCGCGTTTGAGATAATGAGACCCAAATTTGCCGAAGTGGGCTTCATCCCACACCACAAACTTGGCCCTACCAACCTGATATAGACGGGTGACGAGAGAAAGAATTGTAAACAGAATGGGTGCTACAATTCGCTCCAGCTCTTCCCAGTCGCTAGGCTCGTCTTCAACGTCAGATGGCGATTGGTCGTCATTATCTGGCAGATTCGCGACTTTTTCATCGACAATCTCGGAAGCTGACTTTACTGTACGCTTTCGAATGCCAGCGTCCTTCTGAACGCCCGAGGCAACCGCGGAGGCAGACATGTCAGATAATCAGGTTTCCAAGTGATGAGCTGTTCAAAGTCCGAGACGTGTAGTAGGGTTCTGGGTCGGTGAACTGAACTGGGAAGGCGTGCATGTGCCAAGGTAGGTAAAAACTAGCAGGAAGTTAAGCACCGAGACGGTAGGTCGGAATACTACTATTTATTGTATTGTCTGGCAGTGAACTACAACATAGCTATTTGGAAAATATCAATTGAAATTTATTTAAAATAGTTGATTCTTCTTGGTATCTACTTTTTCTATGTTGGCTTTGAGTTAGTGGATTCCTTGGGTGTTCTGTACTATTCACGTGGGTTCATGCAAAAAAGATCCATGAGCAACATTCGACAACCACAAATATCGTGCAAAAGCGTGACTAGTCGGGCGAAAAGTCTATGAAATCGAGCAATTCAACATTAATATACCAAAAAACCAGCATGTTGTTAAATGTCGATTTGACCATATTGTTGTTCGTCGTCATCTAAATTCGCGTTGGTGCGTTGTATAAGTTACGCTGCATGAGATGAGACCCTGCATATGTCGATCCCTGTCACGTAACTGAAGAAATGCTATGATCGACGCCAGCAAAATCTTATAAAGATACCGAAAGTTGCCATTTTAATATGATCTTCCAGGTTATAAAGTACAGAATCGGTATATCCAATAGCTGAATATTAGCTGAAGATAATTGTAAGTTACCCTTATGCAGCCAATATGGCTTTAATTAGTCCGTCGGAGACTGCGTTTATTTATATGTGGACAAGAGATATATCACTTGGATGACACTTCTGAATCTTGTCATGGGTCCTGAGACTAATTCTGCGTAGCTGGAATTTTTCTAAGCCGAAATAAGCTCTTGTGGAAGGCTCGTAAAAATCAAGAATTATTGTTGACTTTCGAGGATATTGACATGCTCAACCTCTGAAGAAATTGGTATTACTATAAGCACCGCTGTTATGTAATTGACATTTAAATTTCTCAATCTATCCGATCCTGAAATACTACTGTCGTTCATTTGATTTGCTATCCAGTCTTGTACCCGGGCCGTCATCACTATTCACTCTGCTGACTACATTAGTTGTCAGATTGATCGCTGCATCTATGTTGTGTACCGTTATTATCATCGTCCAGTCCATGGATGTTGTTATCTTGGTTATCTCCATGTTCAAAGTCCCGTAACAAGCCTTCTATTACAGCTAGAGCTCTATCATCAGGATTGAGTCTTCTAGATATAGTAAGAACCTGATTGATCATTGCATCATGATCTGGTGTAGCATAGTTGTTACCATTTACTTAATCGATATTGTTATCCTCTTATATTATCTCTCCCTGTAAGACAACCCCATGATTTGCTTCTCGATTGGCCGCCTCTTGCACTTCATTATTGATCAAAGCTCTCTGTTGTCCACGGGTCATGGCTACACCCTCTCTTTCTATTTGTTCAATTGTATGTTCAACATTCTCTCGCACAACAGAAACTCTTCCCAAAGTCTGTCGATATATAGTCTCATTCTGCATATCGACAGTTCGTGCTAAAGCATCTACAGCCGGTTGTCTAGTATTGATGTCTCTCTGTCTCGCCGTTACGTCCAACCTCCTAAATGCTCGGATGGTTATATCTCGAAGAATTCAAGTGGAAGCTCAATAATATCACCCCTTGCAGCTTCACGGGGAAGAAAATTCTCAAAGTCTATTCGAGTTGGTAGCGTAGAATCCACACTACCATCCGCGTGAACAAAAACATTACCGGTAAGGTTAGACAACGTCATTGGTGCTTCCACATCAATAGCGCGAGCTGGATTGAATACGCGCGTATATAACTCAAAAGTCACAGAACGGTTAGTTTCGGATATGTTAGCAATCAGGATAACTCGGACAAACCCACCCGTCCTCGTCATCCAGGTGAGAGCCACATCTCGCACATCTGTTAGTGCTTGGGTAAGAGCTACTTCGAGACCAACTGAAAAAACTGTATACGGATTTGTGGCCATGTAATCAGGACACCAGCTGGAATCCGGTTCCTTTGTACCCCCGCCATCAAGATATGTTCTGGTCGAACCAGAGGGTTCGATTCTGTTAGAATAGCCCCTGTTACGAATCTCTTTATTAAAATAATCTCCTAATTGCGTATTAATCAATTCATGGGGTCCAGATGCAAGCCGGATAACCATTGCTTTGATTCTCTCTTCGGAGTGAGTTCTGATACCACTAATACCAAGTGTATCAACAACCGTATTTGTAGCATTGATGATTCCAATCGAGTCGGGCCCCGACGGGCCCATCCCCTTCGTTAAGTTCTCTTCCCGCTCGCAGGATAATATCCCTCAGAGCACTAGGAGTGGTGAACGTATACTGGTACTGTTCTGATATGCCATACATACCGAAAAGCTGGCGTGGCGAAGACGGAATAACAATATTTCCAGTCACATTCACTGGCCTGGAACCAAGAATTCCAGTTCCATTTATACTCATATTTGGCTGTAAGGAAAATCAGTGGTTCTGGCTACCACGTTTGAGTGAGTGACGCTGTTAGTCTGCTGTCCATTCACATCATGGCAGCGAGGCTGTCAGGATGAAAGCGTGATCAGGGGTTGTGGGCATTGTATTAAGTTTTTCAAGCCACGAAAATGGTCCCATAGTTAAACAAGTTACAGTTTTGAATATACTCCTGTGTATAGTGGGAGAATGGCTATATATACTATTAACCAACGGCATGTGGTGGCCTGCTAATGTGTGCGACCATCTGCAACTTTAGCCCCATTCATTAGCCACACCGTAGACACCATAGAGCCGTACCAGGTGAGTGAGGAAGCGACGCATGGAACACGCTAGTGACTGATAGCGGTAAGCCTGATTGGGCCTGATTAATACAAAAATGTTTCAGGTTGATTCCTTAATACGGACTAGTCTACAATTGCCTTTGATGTAACTAAGTTTAGCAGCTCTTCATTTGGCATTGTTGATCACTAGCGGAATCGATTCACCATCACAAATGGTCATCACAGACGTCAACATCTATAAGATCTTAAATTCAGCGATTGATTTTATCCACGTAGAGTGAAAACCAATTGCAAGTTTTGATGGCTATGAACGCCGGAGATCTTCTTTACTACAGCTAGCTGCAAGTGCGCATTGGTCAGTCCGTCTATGGGGGAGGACCCTGCAGCTGACTGTGTGAAACGTCGATCCAAGCAGAATGTTTCATGTCAAGCGAGTAAGTAATGGTATGATTCATATGGGTCAAAAGCTCTCCCCCTATAACACTTTATTTTGATATTAGAGTGCAGCAACTTCTTTTCTTACTTCTACTCGGCAATTGGGCTTGGAAGCAGCCAAAGCCGAGCCAAACATTCTGGGACATTTCAATTGATTTATTTCGTTATGTTATTGTATTATGTTATTGAATTGTATTATTGTATCATGTTACTATATTATGTTATTATACTATGTTATTGTCATTTAATCTTTGCACAAGATTTCCAAGTCTAGATCCGTTCAAGCAAACGCACCGGTGCTGACAGTGTGCAGATCCCTGCACAGTTCTGCAGCCAGTTCTTCCTTCTAACCAGGTATGTCACGTTCCAGCACAATCTCCGTTTCCTGTATTCATTTATTATACTTTCGTCCATTTAGTTTCTTTCTGCTTTTGAACTTTTGCTGCAAGTTTCTGTCTTTTTTTTATTTCAATTGTAATTTCCCAGGAATTGAACACCTTATATCACGCCTTACACCTTTTCCATATTACTATCCCAGCCATCCCATACGTGGGGCTGCCGTTATCTTCCTGCCCTTCACTATGCCGTCTGATGAAGGGGAGTATAGTCGTATCGACAAGGACGACCAGAAGAGTCTCTCAAGTATTGATTATTTTACATACCTGGCTATTGGAGCTTCATATCTATGGCCCTGGAATAGCCTGTTATCAGCGGCAACGTACTTCACGTCGCGATTGGAAGGACACAAGTTCCTACAAGCCAATTATGCCAGCTTTGTGATGTCGATTTCCACTATTACTGGTACTTTGTTTACATATTTCCTCGCGGACCGACAAAATGCAGACTACCATCGTCGGGTTGTTGTAGGGGAGACTATTATTGCTATGGTTTTTCTTCTGTTAGCGGTAACCTGTGTGATAGGCCCTGATGGAGTTCCATACTTTATATTTATCCAGTTATCAGTATTTGCATCGAGCATTGGTATTGGTTTGACCCAGAATGGTTCATACGCTATTGCAAGCACATTGACACCTGCCCATACTCAGGCGATCACAGTTGGTCAGGCAATTTCAGGTGTGCTGCCTCCAATTATATCAATTCTGTCAGCTGCTGCATCAGATAAATCAAACGGTAGATCGTTGTCTTGGATAGCGGCCACCTTATATTTACTTGTTGCTTCTGGGGTATGTTCTATAGCATTAATACTGTTCCGGTTATCGTCAGAGCGAAGAGCGCTTTTGGCTGGTCGTGGTGACGAAGATGGTGTTGCGTCTAGCAGTGCAGCATTGAACACTGAAACTGAAGATGGGCGAGGATTATCAATTGACGATACCACTGTGCTAATCAAGAAGCATATTCCTCTTTCAGTGCTATTTCGCAAGTTAATCATGCCTTCAAGCACGGTATTTCTGGCATTTGCGGTGACCTTGGTATACCCAGTATTCGCAGCCAATGTAGTATCTTCACACAACTGGCCCCAGAATCTATTCCATCCGTTGGTATTTATCTTTTGGAACTGTGGAGATCTTTTGGGACGATTGCTTTGTGGATATCCGAATATGGTGATCAAAAAGGGCCGAATGATGGTGTTGTATGCGCTGTCTAGATATCTTTTTGTGCCTCTGTTCTTCATGTGTAATATTGGAGGCCATGGATTGATAAAAAGTGACGCATTTTATCTTCTCCTTCACTTGGCATTTGGCATAACTAATGGACATATTGTAACCAGTTCACTCATGTGTTCTTCTTCGTTTGTGGAGGAAAATGAACGCGAAGCTGCTGGTGGTTTCATGACAATGTCTCTATCTATTGGACTGGCAGTAGGCTCGTTGTTGAGCTTTGGTCTGGTCTGGTTCCTTGGTGCATAGCTCATAGCATATTGTAGTATTCTAACTAATGTATCTATATTGGTCATAATTGGATCCATTGTATATGTCGTTATATGTCAGTTGTAACAAAAATCGTCATTCAATTCGTCATATTTATGTAACCTAACGGCCAAGAGCATCAACATACAGCCAGGCACTATCAATGGAAGTTCGTGCCACTTTTGAGCTTTTGTTTTCCAGACCAAATTGTCCCAAAAGTCTATTTATGTTTTGCAATGCCTCTTCATCGTTACCTTCTCCATGATACTCTGTCACAACAAGTAGCCCTCTAAATCCTCCTTGTAAAAGCAAATTGGCAAACCGAACAATATACTTGCCGTCATCAAGCTCGTAAGAACTGCCTTCTCCTTTGAGGACAAGCCTTGAAGTCCATATACTCTGAAGCTTGGTTGACAAGATAGTCTCGAAATCCCCGTTCAATTTGGTGCCTGCTCCATTGCACAGACAAAACACTGTCCCTGGCTCATTGGAACTTGTCACTGTATACATGAATGACTGTTGAGAATTGGCCTCTGTCGAACGCTGCGATGCTGAATTGGTTCGAAAAAGCTTGTATTCAAATTGCCATTTGCCTAGTTGTTTGGATAAAGTATTGGAAATTTGATCATGAAGCCGAGATATCGTCGAGACATTGGCAGTGGCATCAACCAAGACGCTAGTTAGTGTGGCATTGGAAACGAGAACAAATCAGACTCAACTTACCAAGTAGCGCTCATCAATGCAAAATATCTATATATATACGTGTGTGTCTGTATATATATATGGATATTATTTTGGGGGAATCGACTTTACAATGATGATCCAAGATCAATGGAATTGTGAGGTTGGTAGAGGCAGGTACAGTGCAGAAAGGCTGATCTTGGCAAGTGTACATCTCTAGATCAACGTGGAGTGGGAAGTACCAGAAACGCAATGGAATATGAGAAAGGTTGGATATGCGATTAGTGATGCGCTTATTCAAGTGGCAGATCAATTGCCTTCTAATATTGGTCGAGCTTCCAGAGTTCACGCGTTAATTGAAGCGTTTGAGCTGCCTGCCAAATGTGACATCATAGAGCCAAAGCCATGTACGTTTGGAGATCTCGAAAAATATCATGATCCGGACTTTATAAGGTATCTAATGAAAGACGATGATAGTGATGATAATGGTAGTAGTGATAATGGATCCAGTGACGAGAACAGTGATGGATATGGCGATGGTCGCTCGAGAAAGCGCACCAAAGCCGATCTTTATGGCTTGGAATACGACTGTCCTCGTTTTCCAGAACTCAAGAAATATATCACTCTTGTGGCAGGCGCTACATTGGCATGTGTTGATTATCTATTACAAGAAACAGGAGAACAAGATGAGGATCAGATTCAGAATGACCAGAGGCAGGATCAGCATCAAAATCAGCATCAAAATCAGAATCAGCATCAGAATCAGCATCAGTATCAGCATGAAAATGAAAATGAAAATCAGCATAAAATTCAGAATCAGAGAGTTGCAATCAATTGGACTGGAGGTAGACATCATGCCAAGCGGGCTAGATGTTCAGGATTCTGCTACATCAATGATGTCACGCTTGGAATCCAGCGATTAAGGACTAGATTCGAAAAGGTCTTGTATATAGATTTGGACCTTCATCACGGAGATGGGGTTGAAACTGCATTTAAGCATTCTTCTCAAGTATTATGCATATCTGTTCATCGCTACGAGAGGGGATTCTTCCCAGGCACTGGACCTTTGAAGAGTTATCGAGATGCTACTAGTACTGCTGAACGGTATACTGTGAATATCCCGACAAAATATGGCCTGGGAGATAGCTCTCTTGTGAAAATCTTCCATGACATTATAGTTCCTCATAAGAAGCAATTTGCTCCTGATGCGGTAGTCGTTACTTGTGGGTGTGATGGACTCGCTCGCGATGAGCATGGCGAATGGAATCTGACCATAGATGGGTTTGATACAGTTGTATCGGAAATCTTGCAGTGGAGTCTTCCTACTCTGCTTTTAGGAGGAGGAGGATACCATCACCATGACACCGCGCGATGTTGGACAACCTTAACTGCTGCTGCACTACAAGATGATTCTCGAAAGGAATGGCTAGACATTCCACACCATGAATTCTTAGAAGAATATGTTAAAGATGTGTTCAGGCTCAGAGTCGATAGCCACACAAGAAAAGTTACAGACGAGAATGAAGGCACTCTACACGACTTGACATTATTACTCAAACCTTAATTGTTATGTGATTTATTTTGTTCTTTTTATATTAATCACTGTCACTACTGCTGCTATCAGACAATTCATCAGGTTGGAGTTGTCGATACTTACCTACCCCAAACAGAGGACCAAGTTTCTCAGTCCAATTTGTATCCCATTTAACTCGCGACTCTCGAATTGCTCCTTGACGTATTTTGTTGTATAGCTTATCATCCGTGAAAATCTTCACCAACGCATCTCCCATAGATTCGTCGTCATCAACCAAAATGCCACTTTCACCGTCTTTGACAAGCTCTGGTAAAGCAGGAAAGTCAATCGCAATCACTGGCACTCCACAACCAAACATGTCAACGATCTTCATGGGCAGATCCCAGCCAGAACTCGATTCATGTAATGATACACCTAGATCACAGGCACCAATTATCTTGGGATAGTCCTCAAATGGAAGCCATACTGTATGAATAGACACCTTGTGTTTGATTTCAGGCTCAATTCGGGTTATTTCCTCCTTCATTTCGTTATACATTGGGCCCTTGCCAGTTATAAGTACTCGCAATTTCTGACTAGTAGTCTTTTGCTTGGCATAGAGTTCTAATGCTGACAATAGGGTATACAGGTTCTCATCAGGTGTGTAAGATGTCGATGTGACCACGAGCTTTTCCACTGAAGGATCAAACCCTTTAAACAGCGTATCGCTATATTTCTTAATGATGTCAGCCTTTTGTTGAACATCCAGTACCTTAAACTGCTCGGATGGTCGGTCGTACAAAGGTATGATCCGTCTTCGATTCATTCCAAAATCTTGTCGCAGCACATTTCCCAAAAGAACAGTAACCGTTAGATGCACAAACGCTCGGTATCCAAAGAAATTCTCATACCATCGATAGATGCGTACAAACAGATGGTCTGGTCCGAGTTTCAGACCCAGGATGGAATATCCAAGGTTATGCCAGTCAATAATCACTTTAGTTCGACGAGACATAAACAGCGAAAAGTACCGAGTCACTCCCAATACAGGGATCGATGGAGGGTTTTGAAGCATCAAGAAATCCGCTCCTTTTAGTTGCTTAAGTAATTTGTACAAATGGTAGTGTTGTAACAGCACTTTGAAAGGGCCAAAAACGATGAATGGCAACTTCCTAGTGTTGGCAACAACTGGTATTTCGTGAACTGTAATTGACTCATTGGATTCAACCTCTTGCATCAGTTTAGACTCGCGGTATCCACAAAGATCGACCTTGTAGCCCGATTTCGCTATACTCAAGGCATGATAGTTCATCCGAGGCGAATGGCCTAGATCTCCAAGAACAAGCACAATGGCTCGCTTGGGTCTATCCAGACTTCCTCGATCATCTCGAGACGATAACAGGTATAGACTGAGTGGGATCAGTATATACACTGCCAGCAGTGAATAGATGGCCCAGGCAGTAGTAGACATGTGGCTGAAGTACTAATTCAACATGCACGACTAAATTAAGCTTGTTGAGACCACTGACTGCATCTCGACAACCAAATGGGAAGAGTATAGGATCTTTTTACTTCTATTTCGTATCTCTGTTTTAATTATTAATAAGTTATTGGTTTGGTTAGATATCTTTTTTCTCTAATATATCTCTTATGATCTAAATTAAGTAATCTAACTTTGAGACTGAGTCTGGTGCCAAATTCCCTGCGTTGCGTGTGTAAAATGACAACCATAGGTAGTCAAGTAAATCAACTCTTACATAACAACTAAAAATTGAGCTCTCTAAACTAAACAAAAGGAAACAACTCAAATTCTGATTTATAATAAAATACTGAAATATAGCTTATAGTCTCAGATACAAACTGCCAACAATCAATTGTAGCCTTGGCAGTTCTTTCAGCACCTTCCTATTTGGGAAGATAAGATAAGCCATTGCCTTGGCAACCCTTATAAACAAATAGGGGGATGGCCCCTAGTTTTTGACTACACTCTTGTCAAATGTCAGTTAATGAAGAGTTTGAACCATTGGAGGTTATAGGCAGAGGCTCCTTTGGACAAATCCGGAAAGTTCGGAGAATCTCTGATGGTGAGATTTTGGCCCGTAAGGAGATATCCTACAAGTCGATGAACCAGCGCGAAAAAGCCCAACTAATCGCTGAATTTCGCATTCTGAAATCCTTGGTTCATCCCAATATTGTCCAATATTTCCACCATGAACACTTGGCTGATGACCATGTGGTTCATCTGTATATGGAATATTGTGGAGGTGGAGATTTGGCTGGCCTGATCCGCCAGTGCAAGGATTCATCGACGATTGTACCTGAAAACATTGTATGGAGTGTTTTCAGTCAGCTTATTCAGGCCCTTTATCGGTGCCATTACAATACAGACCCCCCTCCACCAGGAGATTTGTTTTGTTCAGATAACGATGTTGCACCGCCTTCTTGTCCCTCGACTGTTATTCTTCACCGAGACATTAAACCAGACAATGTCTTCCTCGATGACAATCACAGTGTGAGGTTGGGTGACTTTGGCTTGGCTAAAATGCTTGACCAAGAGCACCTGTTTGCGAGAACATATGTGGGAACGCCTTATTATATGAGTCCAGAAGTGCTGATGGACCAACCGTCAACAACTCAAAGCGATATCTGGTCATTGGGATGTGTCGTTTATGAGCTGTGTGCACTTGTGCCACCATTTCAAGCCAAAACTCATCTTCAATTATCACAAAAAATCCGGGAAGGAGTTTTCCCTCCTATACCCAGTTGTTTTTCAAGCACATTAAGTAAGACTATTGCTGCGTGTCTGAATATCAATCCAATGCAACGACCTACTACTGCCACACTTTTGCGATTGGATGTTATTAAACTATGTCGAAAAGAACGGGGTGTACTGAACCGAGAATCAGAATTAATGTCGATTGAAGACCAGCTCAAACGTCATGAAGCACTTTTGATTGAAAGAGAGGCACAACTGGTTCGCGATATTGACGCCCAGAGACACCAACTGGAGCAAGATATTTACAATCGGCTGGAGGGTGAACTCGGGCCAGCAATAGAAAAAGAAGTGGAAAGGAGATTAAAAGAGCGAGTTGCTTCTCAGTACCAGCAACTTCCAGGACAGCTGCAAGAAGTCCCACACCAGTTACAACAGTCTCAGCAATTGCAACAGTCGCAACAGCAACAGCAACAGCAGCAGCAACAACAACAACAATCGCTTTCTCAGCATCCTCCCTCAACACTGTCACCACTCGACACAACTATGCAACCGGCTTCTTCACCAATACGAAGTGTCAAGGGCCCAAGGTCCATCGAAAACATTCTCACTCCTCTTAGAGAAAAGTCCAACGCTCAATATTATAGCGAATACCCTAACGACTCGCCGTTAGCTCCATATACCCGTCTTCATGATCCGCATTCTCCACCATCATCTGACTCTACATCTAGCACAGAGTCATTACATTCATCGTCAGCATCATCTAACGGATCCAGCCATGGAGCAACATCTAATTGGATCACATCGAAAAAAGAGCAGCAAAGAACAGCCCCTCATTATCATGCTATTCAGCCAGGAATTGGTGCTGCAGTCGCAAGGGCAAAGCTAATGGATGTCAAAGGTCATGGGTCTTTAGGCAAAGCAGCAGTGCACCAATTGCAACGACAATCTCACGATATCAAAATTTGGGATGAAAATATCCATGGCGATAGCATGCCGAGTCCATTTATCAGACGCCGAGAAAAGAGCTAGCGGGTTATTACAGCTGGTCAACGGACTGTGTATTTTATTATTGTAAAACTATTTATTATCAACATACTTAAGAAGACCACTTGTTGCCAGTGATAGTCTCATATGCCTCCACATACTTATCCTTGGTTTGATCGGCAATTTCTTGGGGAATACTAACACCATCAACTCCCTTGAGGTTGTTATCAATCAGCCAATTTCGAACAAACTGCTTGTCATAACTGTCCTGGCCTTGTCCTAGTTTGTAAGCATCCTTTCTCCAGAATCGAGATGAGTCGGGAGTCAACACTTCGTCTAAAAGAACGAGTTCTCCAGCATTATCAACTCCGAATTCAAACTTGGTATCAGCAATGATAACTCCTTTGGTTAAAGCATAATCTCGAGCCTTGGTGTACAGTTGGAGAGCAAGCTTTTCAATCTTGGCTGACAATTCAGTTCCAACTATCTTAGCTGCTTGATCAGGATGAATGTTCTCATCATGCTCGCCTTGTTCAGCTTTAGTACTGGGAGTATAAATTGGAGTGTCAAAAGCTTCACTTTCTTGAAGTCCCTCTTTGACTTTGATTCCATGAACAGTGCCGGACTTTTTATATTCGGACCAAGCAGATCCTGTGATGTACCCTCGCACAATCACCTCAAGAGGAAGCACTTTGTACTTGTTAACCAACATGCTTCGTCCTTCTAACTGGCTCTTGAGAGCTGAATCCTTGGAAATAGCTTCTGGTAAAACATCAAGAACCTTTACATTCTTGACGAGATGGTTTGGACACACATCTCCAAGCAGCTCAAACCAAAACTCGGACAACCCTGTGAGTAGCTTGCCCTTGGCAGGGATTCCATTATTGAGAATTACATCAAAAGCAGAAATTCGATCTGTAGCTACAAACAGCAGCTTGTCCTCAGATACTTCATACAAATCTCGGACTTTTCCTCGAGCAATTAACGGTAACTTTCCCTGGAGATCTGTTGATACTACTGACATGACTGAATCAATCTATAGACATGTCACCAGCCGTGCGAAAATTAAGCAATGGAATACCCAACCCTACTGTGTAGGAGTTGTGAGATTAGCGTGGCTAGTGAAACATATCAGCCGTGCACGTCCAACTAAATCATCTTTCAAACTAAACATCGGCTATGGACGATGGACGACTTGGACGATTTCTTTTATAATGCAACACTGACGTGTTTTGCCACATCCAAGTTGTTTGGCATGGAGAATACTGATTGGGACTCGCTGGATGTGATGCTTAGCCAGTTGTCTTCCGACAGATATCTCGATTTGGAGTGGGATACAGATACGGTGTCGGGATTGATTCGAATCTTTATGTTTATTCGTAGTGCTCGTATGTTACACCGAGTATGTGTAATTACTAGAGATGATACTGAATTGGTCGATGATCACGCTCTGATTTTGACCAATTGCTCGCCAGGAGTTGGTACTATAGTATTTGAGTGGATCACCAGGACTTTCGACACGACAATAGATCACCTACAAATCCCGTCCCACAAAATGCGCAACCACTACGAAACTTATATGGAGAAGTTAATCAACAATTCAGTATTTGTAGGAGAGTCTCAAATGATTTTCGAGGCTGCTGCTTCGCCTGATCTGAAGCGCATCACCATTGGCGTTCCAGGTGAAGATGCAATCAAGCTGTACCGAACACATGGCAAGGAAATTACCGAGATTCTATTCAAGTATATGGGGAAAAATACTGCGATATCGTTCAAGGATCTAGACTTGGTGCGGGTTAATTGTGGAGGGTTTGTTCTAACTCGAGCAGGCAAAATAAAGATATTTAAGAAAGGAGGTTATAAAATCCAAGATATACATGCGCTATTAGTGTCCCTAATGTGACGCAAATCATGCGAGCTAGATGTGTGACATCTAGTATATGTGTGAAGACCTTGTGAAGACCTTGTGATGACCTTGTGATGACCTTGTGAAGACCCTGTGAACACCATGTGAACTCTGCGCGTAACATATGTGATGGCAGCTACTTTTTGTCCACAGCACTGGGATCAAATGCAAAACTGCTGCCACATCCGCAGCTTGAAGTGGCATAGGGGCTATTCACAACCTTGAACTGGCTCCCTATTAACTCGGTTGTGTAATCGACAGTGGAATCACGAAGGATTTCCAGCGATGTACCATCGATGACCACTTTGGCTGCATCTCGCTCAAACACACTATCGGCGGCCGGATCTATGTCTTTGGTGCCTTTAAGGGAGAAGATATACTGGAAACCATGGCACCCACCACTCTCTACAGCTATCCGGAGCACAAGGTCTTCATTTCCGTCTTGTAACTTTAAAGCATTCAGTTTCTGAGTTAGCGATTGTGGTTTGAGACAGATAGATATTCTTACATTAGCAGCATTTTGAGACACTGCGACACTTAATAGGTCGCCAGTTTCAGACTTTATGGGATTGATGATCTTCGTATGGGCAGTAGGGCCTAGAGTTGGTGTTGCCACTAACGTTCTTGCTCGTGAAGCTACTATGTTCTGAGCTCGCCAGCTCGGCAAAGCTGATAATCGTCGGACTGGTCGAAACATGAGGAAGTCAAAGTTGGTCAGCCGTGCAATTTGTTTATGCAGCTTACCAAGATGTTTGATGAAAAGTTCCTGCTAGAGAAACATCACACCATGAGTGAAATCTTGTCAGAAATGGATCAAAATCATGATATTTAGGGGGGAAGAACAATATGACCAAGCCTAACTGGTGTTTTCCAATGCAGTGTAATGTAATCCAATCTGATGCAATCCAGTCTGATACAATCTGATCTGTGATGATAGTGTGGAACGACTTTCCGGCATTATCATGTGTCTGGTCAAAATATCACTATATAGGGTGATGTGGACGCAGTAGGCTCGCAGTAGGCTCGCAGTAGGCACGGCGCGGTAGTTACCAGTCGTCAAAGAAACATGCTGGTCATACCGTTGCTTGTGCTACAATTTCATATCTATTTTCGTCGCCAGAAAACTTCCCAACGACAAGGATCTGTATAATTTCTGGTCATTGTCTCCAGACCCCAATGATCCTACTGCTACGGTTGAGTGGTCCGTGATGTTGGGTTGACCACATTATATGCAGTTGACGCCTGCGTTTCTTGTTTGGGTGCATGTGGGGAACTCTATCTGGCCATACCCTATTGACAGACAACAACAGAACCAAACAACATATATACAGTCAGCTACCGGGTTAACTAGGCTGACCATGGGCAAAAACGCTTATATATGCCTGCTTTACAATGACCGTTACGTACCGGGTGCTCTCGTGGTTGCCCAGAGTCTGATTGCTAGTGGATCCACTATTGACCGAGCCGTTCTTATCACTGATAGAGTGTCAGAGAACAGTCGAAATCGGCTGTTTTCAGTATTTGACCATGTGATTGATGTCAGTTCGGTGCCTGTGGACCGGCAATCAACCGGGTTCAAACTATTGGCTCGACCTGATCTGGATCAAACTTACACAAAGATCCACGTTTGGAATCAAACCCAGTTTGATAAGGTAGTGTTTCTAGATGCTGATACCCTTCCTGTCAAGGGAATTGATGAGCTATTTGACGATTGGCTTAAGGACGATAGTGATTTGGATCGTATTGCAGCTGCTCCCGATGTGGGATGGCCTGATATCTTCAACAGTGGAGTATTTGTTGCCCGTCCTAATCAGCACACCTTCACGGAACTGGCCAAACGAGCTGTGTCCGGAAATGCATCGTTCGATGGAGGTGACCAAGGCCTTTTGAACCAGTATTTCGATGGTCCTAAATGGGCCCGTATTCCCTTTACCTATAACGTCACTCCATCCTCGTCTTACCAATACTCGCCAGCATATGCATACTTTCAGTCCAACGTATCCATTGTCCACTTTATTGGACCAATAAAGCCATGGGAAGGAGAAGTTGCCGGCAATGGAGACTTGGTTTCCCAGTGGCATCATATTTATACCGAGAAATATGGCCAATTGGGTGGCGCCGACTATACAGGCGTGGGTGTAGGCTCTAGCATCATTTCGACTGATCGTCTTGTGAAGGATTTGAGTGCCATGGCCATCAAACCTCATCTTATAGAGCCCGATGTTAATAGATGGGATGCCACCAAGTTTGTCCCTCCCATGCATTCAAAGCCTGAAGCAAGCGAGCTTCATGTTGAATATTATAGCAATGCTTGGGATGGTCCAGATGAAGGTTCCCAAGAGGCACAGAACTTCCAGTACCCGGCATTGGGTGAATCGAAGGCCGACATTTGGCACCAGAGTGAAAAGTCTGAGCGAGTTTTTGCTGAAGACTTCCAACCTGCTTCTCCTCTTATCAATCAGCCGACTAATCACCGGGGGTTCCATTATCCTAAGTTTGGTCACACCCTTATTGAGCTTCCGTCTGAGAAAGACTCTCGAAAGATCGAACGGGTGTACCCAGATGATCTTCCTCCTGTACCTGAAACAGCCCACCAGTTGCATCGAAGTGTCAAAGCGAGTCATGACCATGTCATGTCGTATGAACATGCTCATGCCAAGGGTCACCACCATCAGCTCCAACATGAGAAATTGAAACGACATAATGCCCCTTCTTCAATTCAAATTATGCGATCTGCTACCAGTGATGGGCCTCAAGAAGCTTGGGATCCAAGTAAGAGCCTCGATAATTTGGCAAAGTACTCGGCTTCTCTAGTGGATCACCATCGTGTAGATGATGGTGCTGCATTGTTCCTGCCAGGATCCATTGCTCCAGCCTCAGCATCAACATCACCGTCGGCACCAGTACCAGCACAAGCTATTCAAGATTCCCGTGAACCAAAGCACACCGACTCCAAGAATGACACCAAGCCAGATGAGAAAAAGAAGCTCAAATCGATTCTTAAGAACCCTCTGCGCAAGGCAAGTTAATGTATACTAGTTGCTTTTTATCTACAAATGCTATGAATGAAATCCAAATGAATCAATGTAACAAGAAAACAAAGAAACAACAATTATAAATATGCCTAAACTGATGCTGGTCCATGATCGGTCCTGTCAACATTGCTACTACTATTAACACTACTATTGTTACTGTCTCCATTAATGGCATTGTCAGCAGACACAGCGGAGGTCTGAGACTCCAAAGTTGACGCTGTTTCTGACTCTGATCCCGAGGCATTTTCGGTTGTATTCCCCCCTCGAACTTTCCAATTGTGAACAAGTGCATCCAGGATGTTGATATCTCGAACCATCAACTGGCCAGAATATGGATGGATCTCATGATCCTCGTCGGTGGGGTCGTCCTGAGAAGTGGACGAGGAAAAGTTCATTGAAAATGCACACAACTGAAGAAACAAAACCATAAAATCCCATGCAATTAGAGGAGTTTTAGATTGCAGAGCCCGGACTCCAATGAACTCTATAGTGAATCCTCCATGCAAGTAATGGCCAACCGATGGTCGCGGCAGTTGAGTCAACAGATGCATAGCTATACAAAACATGTTGTAGCCAATAAAAGTAATAATGATTTGTCTCTTGTCGATATTCACAGGCAGATTAAGTCGAGCTACTATAGGAGAGAGAAAAGTCTTATTGGTTAGCACCAAGCTTATTACCAAGCAAATATCAAATAGTGCCACACTTACCAACTGTATAAATCCTCCAATGACAAGTCTTAAGAATGAAATACTGAGTTAGATTCAGCCGTAATCTTTATATCTGGTTTAATCGCTTACTCATGGAGATATATGATGATAAGCTGTGCATATACTAGGACATCAATACAGTCCAAAAGATGCTTGTCAAACCGCTTCTTGCGGGTGTTCAATAATGAAGACATGACAGATGTTAAGAGTGCGGCAACACTGCTTGCAACTTATAGTAGGTAAATGCCTGATATGCCTCACCATGCTACTTTTGTGTTTGTGTGCACATGTATTTCACCTGTTATTGATGGGATATGTCGTAATATATTTGTTGAATATAGGGAATGATATGATTCATTATATAACTTGTTCGTGAGATTCTCTTATCGGCAAAAGTCTATGTAGAATAGTATGTACTGTGCACCCTGCATGTAGATCTTTGTGGCTCAATCTCTGATCCTCATAACGTCTGAAAATGTTTGATATTGGACAGGCAGCTAGAAATCAAGACACTTCTTCCCTAAACATCTATGGATTTCCAATAAACTCCATATACTCCATGTGGACTTTACAATGGAAAGTCATAGAACAGTTCAACGGTATAGTAGATTAACCTTAGTATGGAGAGCACCCAGACACAAATAAGAACATCAAACAACTACTGAACCAGTGGCTCAAATCTTAACTGAACATATATTTGTCATATTTGCATATTATCCGCAAGCTACTTGAATCTACTATCAATTCAACCATCGTTCCAACCATCTTTCCAACCACCGATCCACCCGTCAATCCATTCATTGCAATTACTGACATTAAATATATAGCCAACCATTACCTTATTTCAACTCATAACAGCTAGTTGAGTACGATACATGGTCAAGATCTATTACCGTTAATGGAGCTCATTTAACTACTTAATTAACCATCTCTGTCCCCCCCCACTGACAGCTACTCTAACCAAATCTAGTAATTTCAATTCCCCAATGCAGCAGCCCTTACCTTCAATAACCACTAAGGTTCGCAAGTACCTTAGGGGTCATGAAAAGCATGCACGGCATTTATATACGAAAGTTTCCCGGATAAACCAGTTTTAGATTAGTCCCACCGTCTATTTAAATTAGGTTTGCTGTAAAGTAAAATTGATGTCGATTTACTGATAAAAATCAGGGCCATATCAAATCATTGCATAATTAGTGTCCTCATTAAGAAATTAGTGTGTGTGCGTTAAAAGGGTGGCTGACTTATATAAATAACCGGCAACCTTATCACTGGTTAAAGGGAAGCAAAGTTTTTTTCAAAGCTTTCTTTGATAAGACAACAAAATTCCAAAAGAAAAGCATTCGTTTATCAATTTAAAACATGTCGATGCTGAATATTCGCGACGATGATTCTTGTGTCAGCGGGAATGACTTCAATGGCATGATGGGTGCGAGGATATCATCGATATTTGTCATCTTAGTGGGTGGTACATTCGGGGCGCTATTTCCTGTGATATCGTCGAGAAATTCAAAAATCAAAATGCCTCGCAGTGCATTTTTCTTTGCAAAGTATTTTGGTTCTGGAGTTATAGTTGCAACTGCTCTGATACACTTGTTGCAACCCGCAAACGAGAACTTATCCAATCCCTGCCTGGGAGAGAAATGGGGAGAATACCCATATGCATTTGGAATTTGCCTGATTGTGATCTTTTTAACATTCTTACTTGAGATATGCTCTCGTCGATATCTCGATCGCATTGGTATGGTACATGATCATGGCCCGAGTGCCTTGAATATCGCACAATCCCGTGCTGGAACCCATGTTCATAAACACCCACATCATTCTCACGAGAGACATGAAACTGAGATTCCTGATCCTGAAATCAACTTCTTGGTGCCGATGGTTTCCAGTGGTCCTTCTCAAAGTCCATTATCTTCTAAAGCCAATGTTGAAGAGCTATCTGCAGATTCTGAAACTTCTTCGCAGACCAATCAGACACCTGCTGAATCAGATGAAGAAGACATCGAATTATCTCTGAATGAGTATCGTCTTATGATGGCTCAGATCGGCAGTATTTTGTTTCTGGAATTTGGTATCTTATTCCATTCTGTTTTCATTGGACTTACTTTGGCGGTATCTGGAGAGGAGTTTAGAACATTGTACATTGTGTTGGTATTCCATCAAACCTTTGAGGGTCTTGGTTTAGGAACTAGAATAGCATTATGTAAATGGCCTAAAACACACAGTTGGGTCCCATGGGCTTTGGGTGTTGGATTTGGAGTAACCACGCCAATTGCTATTGCTATTGGTCTTGGAATCCGTCAGAGTTATCCTCCAAACTCCACTGCAAACCTTATCACAAACGGTATATTTGACTCGATATCTTCGGGAATTCTCATATATGTCGGGTTAGTTGAACTGATGGCCAACGAGTTTCTTCATGTGAGCGAGTTTAAGGATGCTCCGTTCCGAACAATCCTCGCAGCCTATGGTATCATGTGCTTGGGCGCCGGACTTATGGCTCTACTGGGCAGATGGGCATAGTAGCATATAATTATTTATTATTAGCATGGCAAATCTATTATCTAATAGTTATATTCAATTTCCACTCTGGTGTGTACTAGATTAACGTGTGGCTTTTGACCACAAATGATCTAAGATGTTAAAGATAAGAACTTTATCAAGGATGAATCAGCTTAGCTGTTAAAGTAATTGTACCTTCTTTTTTGGGTTGATATGGGGATATTTCTCTTATAGTAGAATGCGTCAGTTTTTCTACGAGAATTTGGTTTCGGCCCTGAGAGAATTCTGTCTCCTAATTCTGGCATTGAACATGCATGCGGAGATGGATCGGCAAGATGGGGTCGGAATCCCGCAGAATTTTACTTAAACTTATCAATTTACATACATGAAAATGACTAGACATGACTGTACATGCTGTATATGGAAATGAGCTTCGGGTGCATCTATGCCATGTCCCCGAAAATATGAGGGGTAGATGTATCAGTGATACAAATTAGCAGCGTGGTATAGCAAGTTTCGGACTTTAAAGTCATGCTAATGGATTATAGATGACGTCATATAAAGTTTCCCCACATGTCATTATCGTTATCTATTCAACATAAATACGACGTTTCCCACTACAAAACCCAAGACTATTATCCTTTGAACTAGATTTTCTGAGCCACAAACTAAAATGTCGAAATTGAGTACGAGCTTTGGGGCTGATACGCTAGGATCTCTTGTTAGCGACACATACTCAGAAGCAGTGGCTGGAAAGACGATCCTCATAACAGGTATTAATTCAAAAGGAATAGGTGGAGCAACAGCTGAAGCCTTGAGCGCCCAAGCCCCTTCAAAATTAATCTTAGCTAGCAGAACTCCATCCAAAATTGAAGAAGTGGTTTCCAAGCTTAAAAGCAGGTTCTCGAATGTTACATATATCACGCTTCAATTAGACTTGTCATCTCAAAACTCATGTCGAGAAGCTGCACATACTGTTCTTGCCGATGATAATATTGAGAAAATAGATATTTTGATCAACAATGCTGGTGTCATGGATATAATTGAACGAAAACTGAGTCCCGAAGGAATTGAAATACAGTTTGCTACAAACCATATTGGACATTTCCTATTTACAAATCTGATTCTATCAAAGTTGATTTTTGCTTCAAAGTCTAACGACAGGGGAGCTACCCGAATAGTCAATTTATCATCTCGAGGTATTGTATATGGTCCCGTAAGATTTTCAGATTACAATTTCGAAAAGACCAATGATCAATTGCCTGAGTCAGAAAGGGCCAATTTTGATGCTCTTAAAGTTATTGGCAGACCCTTTGATGAATCTAAGATTTATAATGCTCCCATTGCGTATGGTCAGTCCAAAACCGCCAATGTACTCTTTTCATTAGGCTTGAATAAGAGATTATATGAGAAGTATGGTATATTGAGTTTTGCTGCACACCCAGGTGTTGTTATAACAGAATTAGGCAGACATCATGTTGCTACCGAAGAAAAGGCCGGGGTCGTTAGAAATCCCAACAGATCTTACAAGACTCTAGAAGCTGGGTGCAGTACCACGCTTGTAGCAGCTTTAGATACTGGCCTCAAGCTTCCAGAAGAAAGCGGACGTGGGATATACTTGAGCGATTGTCAAATTGCGGAGGCCCCAGAATGGGCTGAAAATCCTCAGAGTGCTGAAAAGCTTTGGGCCCTGAGCGAGCAACTGGTTGGTCAAACCTTCACTTACTAAATAGCTTCTGATAAAAATTAAAAGCATTATTATTAATAGCTATTTAATCTATAACGGATCAACAAGTAAATTGACCAGTTGCTGGGACATTATATACACGTCTATAAATATCATAGTTTTTTTGCTAATCGCCAAGCTTCAGCAATTTTGTCCAATGTAGGTCTCTCTACCTCATTGGACGATCTCAAGAGCAACACATTATGGCCAGGTAGGTACTTTTGTCCCTGGAAACTATTAGCCTCGTTAGATCTACTGCCGAGAATTTTGTGAGCTACGAATGCCATTCTGCTGAGCATGGCCGGATGCCATTGTACCATATGTGTAATAGAGGCATCCAGTCGACGGTTATAGCCCTTATCAGCGCTAAACGGCCCATATAATCGATGGAGAGGATCCATCCAATAACTTATTAATATGTGGCCATAGGTTTGGTCGTTAGAGACAACAAATGAAGAAGTCGACACTCCTCGGTCATTATTGGTAATAATAAGTCGCACTTGTTCAGCAGGTACCCGCTTATAAGTATGGACTATACCATCAGGAGGGATTATGGGAGTATCACGGATCATATGCTGCTCAAGTGCTTGTGGATCAAGTAGATCAGTTTGCATATCAAAGTTATGATTCATGATAATGGCATCTTGATCGAGCCACCACATCCACTTTGCCGATTTAAATGCATACATGGCTTCACGCATTAATCCCACTTTAGCAAATGCGTCAGGATCATTCTCTCCATCGTTGATCAATCCTACAAAGTCCTTCAAATACCGGGCATACAGCCCATAACCATGCTTTTTGGCATACGAAAGTCGGTCATCAAGCACTTGTTGGAGATACTCTTGGCTGTATCCCTCGGAATCTAATCCAACTACAAGCACAATTGATGGGCCTGGCTTGGGACCATCGTAAATGATCGAATGAGTTCGACTGCTTACAGTCTTGCCATTTTCTAATGTCACCCACTGGTTTGTCCTGTACTGTGAAAGCCTGGACACATCGGGATGAATATACGGCGATGAACTCAAAGTTATAGTTTCGGCCCCATTGCCCATTCCTTTGCCCCTGATCACCCGATAAGAAAATGATCCACCAAATAGTCCCGACCAGAACACCAAATAAAGCGTCAACAATATACCAAATATCGTAGCAATATTTCGAGCAGGTCCATTACTGCGCATTATATCTCCTATACGATTCCGCGACCCTCTCGCTCCATACACCCTTCTTCTTGTATCAGCAGATACGTTAGGAAGTGCTGAGTGCATTTGTTAGCAGAAGGTCTGAAAGTAATTAAAATTGACACCGAATTGTACGTTATATACTGTACGGGGCGGCTGTAGGGCGTGACACTACTGCAGTCTAAATTAAGCACTGAAAAGACATGGGTTGCCTGCAGCATGCAAGATGGCATGGTAACCAATGGCCATAGCGGCATAGTTTGATACTAAATAAAGACATAGATACACCGAGATCATCTGAGAACCAAATATTAGTAGTTGAAAGCGGGAGTAGCGATAGGAGTAATAGCAATAGTAGGTAATAGTGATATACTAGTTCGTAAAATACAGTAGTTAAATACAATGTCCTAAGAACTAGGGGCATCTTGCATGGCAACATCCTTAGGTTCAAATTTTTTGTCGTCAGTAGCAAGCACTGATGGTGATGCCCCAGTACTAACAGGAGTAGCGGTCTCAGTTGCAGAAGCAGATGGAACTGCCTCAGATTTTTCATCCTTAGGTGGCTCGGGGCTAGAAGCTCCTGACTCTGCCAGATTAACAACAGGAGGAGCAAGTGTTGGAGCAACAGATCCCGAACTATTAGAAGCAGTACCCTCAGCAGGTTCGGCAGAAACCGTCTCAACAGGCTTTGGTGCAGTCGAACTATTAGCAAGTGGTGCAACTGGAGCCTGATCAGATGAATAGGCCGAAAATGGCTGGCCTGCAGCTGGAGTGGACTCCACGCTCACAACATCAGTAGTAACAGGTGTTGAAGTCTCTGGAGCAGAAATAGCATCATGCGCCAGAGCCGGTACAGAACCAGACGATGGTTCCTGGTCTCTGGACTCGCCATTAACCAAAGGCTTAGTGGATTCTGGTCTTGAATCGTCTTCTTCAGCATCGTAATCAGAATCTTCATCAACCTTACGCTGAGGAGCCTCCACCTCTTCAACAGGAGCTTTGATGCTAACAGGTTCTGCCACTTCTGGAGCAACATCTGGAACAGTTATGCTAACAGGAGCAGCAATAGGCACGGGCTCTACAATTGGAATAGGGGCCACTGATACCTGTGGTGTTGGCAAAGATGGCGAAATTGGAGTCGTCACCGAAGCAATTGATATGGGATTGCTCTGAGGCTTTGGGATAGAAGAAGGAGCTTCATCTTCCTTTGGCTGCACTCCACCCGCTTCGGTTGCAATACGCTTGTTACTTTCTTCATGGCCATATTCCCCACTTCTCTTAATAGCTGATGATTCCTGATGGATAGCAGGGGCTGGTCCAGTATTCATGGTTGGAACAGTGGGTGATGATTCCGGCTGAGTGTGGTTTATAGGTGCAATATGGTGGATAGGTGGTACCTGACCATCAGATCCGGTGGCCGCAGGACCCTGCGCTGAGCCATTGAGTTGGCCAACTTTATTAGGAACCGGCAGCTGAGGAAGATTTTGCTGGTATTTCTGCTGAGGCGGCTGCAATGGTAGTTGGGGCAACTGCTGTGGTTGTTGCTGCTGCTGTTGCTGTAGAGGCTGCTGAGATGATTCCTGCTTGAGAGAAGGAGGCATATAGTTGTTCTGCAGCGGTTGAACAGGATGATGTTGCAACTGATGAGGTGGCTGTTGCTGCTGGGATGGAGGCGGCTGCAATCCTGGAGGAGCATGGGGGCCTGGAAGATTAGGGAGCTGCGATCCATGCAACAGCTGAGATGACCCTTGGCTATGAGGAGGTGGGAGGGTCTGTTGGTGAGGAGGGTGCTGCTGTTGCTGTTGATGTTGTTGAAGTTGCTGCTGCTGTTGCTGCTGTTGCTGCTGTTGTTGTTGAGTAGCCTGTTGCTGCTGCTGCATATCCCAAATTGCACCAGGTGGCCCTTGCTGATATGACTGAGGATTGACATCCTGTGGACGTGGAGGAGCATTATTAGGAGGAAGAGGGGTTCCGCCATTTTGAGAAGCCCTGAGCTGCTCAAGTCGAGCCTGGATATGGGTGTTGTGTGGGTCTAACTCAGCAGCCCGCTGGTATGCATCAAGGGCATCAGAAACCTGGTTATTGCAAGACTCATACAAAGTACCCAAATCGTACCAAACTTCTGAAATGTAAGGGTTGAGTCGAATGGCTCGAGAATATGCATCCAAGGCATCCCTATACTGGTTGATCTGGTAGTAAAGAACACCAATGGAGCACCAGAATGTGGGGTTACGGCCATCTCTGTACACAGCCTGCTGGTACGCCTCATAAGCCTTGTTATACTTTTGCTGAGCCATATAGCATCGACCCAATAGATACCAAGACTGAGCATCCTGAGCATCAGCCTCCAGAGATTTTGTCAAATAAGATATAGCAAGGTCCTGGTTCGCAAACACAGAATTCTGCTGATGGTACAGCCAACCCAATTGTTGCAATACTTTAGCATGAGCAGGATTCTCGAGCAAAACTCGTTCATAGGCCTCTTTGGCAAGTTGATACTCCTTCTGTTGTTCATGCACATGACCGATCTGGAACCATATATCAATCTCCGTCAATGGACGAGGAGGATTGGACAAGATGTATCGGAAGCAATCTAGAGACTGGGTGTACTTGCCTTGTTGTTTATATATAATTCCAAGACGGAAATAAATTTCATTTGCCTTGTCAAAATTAGGGTCCATATCCATAACGTTTGAAAATGCCTCTTCTGCATATTCGAGTGACCCGTATCTATCATACAAGATTCCAATTCCGTACCACAACTTGGGATCCTTGGGATCACGTAGATGATACAATGCCTGTTGATATGCACTATAGGCCTTTTGTAGATCATCCATCATAAGATAGCAGTGACCCAGAGAGCCCCAAGTGTCACCTGATTCCTGAGCAATATTCAAAATACTCTGGTAATAGTCAATGGCCTTTGCAAACATCTCTCTGCTGCGGTACAAGTTGGCAATCGCAGTAAGTGCAGGGATTGAATATGGGTTGTGCTTCAACGCCGATTCAAAGCACGCGACAGCCTTGTCATGATCGCCCATAGCTTCCGCAAGTTTACCAGTCTCGAGCCAAGCATCTACAGTTTGAGCTTCGAGTTTCTGGAAAGAATTAGTATGAGGATCTCCTCCTTGTTGGCCAGGAGGAGGTCCACCAGGTTGACCGGGCTGACCAGGGCCACCTTGCTGAGACTGCTGTTGTTGTTGAAGAGGAGGAGGTGGGGCCTGACCATTTGGACCCGCAGGCGACGGCTGTAGACGTGGTTGAGAACCAGGAAGAGGAGGTGGCGGCGGATGACCATGAGTCAATCCATTAGTACCGACTGGATGACCAGCCTGGCCATTGGTAGCTCGTGGTGGAGGTGGTCCCAGAGCGGTCGGAGCCGCCAGTAACTGAGGTTGTCCAGACATCACCGGAAAATGAGGGGAGACGACGTCGATATATGCGACTATGTAGGCACTTGTTTCTTTTAAAACAGTTCTTTTTTTTTTTACAAATCAATTAATCTCCGATCTTCTCCACCAAAGGAAAAAAAAAGTCGATAAATATACTTATTGCTGTTCTCGTTAAACCTGCCGACGACGAGTCGGGCAGAACGAACAAGGATGGAGTTGACAGAAGGAGAAGATCCGGGCAGCGAAAAAAATAAAAGAGGGCCAA
Source organism: Sugiyamaella chiloensis (assembly GCA_030578775.1). Classification (NCBI taxonomy): domain Eukaryota; kingdom Fungi; phylum Ascomycota; class Dipodascomycetes; order Dipodascales; family Trichomonascaceae; genus Sugiyamaella; species Sugiyamaella chiloensis. The sequence continues at coordinate 361,527 of JAKTZE010000003.1, forward strand.
TGACGAGAGCTGGCAATCCAGCAGCAAGAAAAAGAAATGCCCGGACAATCAAGCTCAAAGTCGCAGGATGTTAGGGGGTGCGCAGTGCGGGAATGAGCCGATCTTATAGGGGTATAAATGTTCCTGCGGGTAATTTTGGTGCAATGAGATTTATAGGGTATAAATGTTTGGGTAGTAATATGCACCATTTGGCAGTACATGGGGTGCTATAGGGTATAACTTGCCGATCTATAGGTCTATAGCTAGTTGATGCATGTACAACACGAGAGGGGTGGGTTGCAGCATGTAATCTACACTAGACATTGTTTGAGGCTATGATCGACACTGTGACGTACCTTTGAACGGGGCTGCTGCCGGCCCATTTCGTGACATCGTGAGAGGCGCGCCAAGGTTTTTTTTCAATGGACTATGATCCTCGTTGCCATCACCGATTAGCATTGCACACCGGGTTAACAAGGAAGCGATCGTGCTGTGAAGAATGGACAGGCGACAGGAAAAAGGTTTTTTTTGGCACTGGTTATTATATATTTCATTTATTTGCGCTGATTATGATAGCATTGTCATTTATTAGGTGGCGCTGTTTCGTTTAATGAAGTTCAATTTATCCCGTTTATATCGCCATCCTGACCAACCAGCCATCTCTATGCCACGTTATCGATGTGGATGCATATCACACGGCTCTCACAGAACGGGTGTACCTGGCATTGTAGACACGTCACATCGTGACCGCTTAATTAAAATTGGGCCCTGATATGGGTTAGGAAGGTCGCCTGAGTTATAGTGGTAACTTTGCGTATAAAAACGGTCCTGCAGTCGTTCGATAACTATGCTGCTGGGACAGTGTTGAAGTGTCCACAGCCTATGTATTTTAATAATCTCAGAGATAAAGACTTCTGTTCTGATAATAAATCAATCATGGTTAATTGCTTGTATTTTTGAAATTGTATTTCTTATTTTATTTTTCTTGTCTAATTCGTCAGCATATGCGGGGCAGTACTCTGGATCCATTCCACGGGAATGGGACTCACTACTCGAGCATAACCTTTGGTTGTGAAGACATACTCTATATACATAATAGCTTCGGCTTTTCGACCAAAAACCATTGATCCAGGATGAATTGACAACTGCTGCCCACTTATTATAGTCTTAAATCGCCTGTCAGCTTGGCCGATCGCGCAGTTTGTAATATATCCATGTAGAAATGCTTTGATTACCATATCCACATCATATTTATCGGTTACTTCCAAAGTCACACCCATATACCGTTCCAATTGCTGCCGAACTAATGCAACGTTGTCTATTGACTTGCCATTAACGCCCACCGACCGACACCATTCTCGTTTTTCCCGCTTGTCATTCAGCTTACGATACATATCGTACATTTCCTTTATCATGATAAGGTCTCCGTGCTCTTTACCACCCACAAACAGTGTGCGTTTCCTTTCAGATACCTCATCCCTTTGTTCTGGATGAGGATTAACCAACAAGTCCTCAACTGAAAGGCAAGCAACAATATCAATAACTGCCGACAGCAAGTTGTCTCCGCCTTCTTCTGATGCATAAATTAGTACCGCCGCTAAATGAGGCGAAACTGGTAACAGAACCATCCTTTCACCAAGTGTTGTTATATGTCCCTGGTCATCTAAAGCTTTAAGGCCATATAACTTCAGCAAAGCTGACATTATGGCCTTTTTACCGGGTGACTGAACCCAATCAAAGTCGAGTATATTGTCTACTTTGGCCTTTTTCAGCATTAGTACTGTTGAAGTAACATCGGTACGCATTATCTCTGGCTCAGTCTGCGGATCCATTTCTTTGATATATGTCTCTTCAGTAAACAGCCTGAAACATTTTCCTGGTCCTTCTCGGCCAGCTCGACCTAATCGCTGCGCAGCACTTGCTTGTGAGATTGAGGTCGTGAACAGAGTGTCTAGGCCGAGTGCTGGTCTCCACACTCGAACCTTGCGTAATCCACTATCAATGACATATCTTACACCAGGAATTGTCAACGATGTTTCAGCAATATTTGTAGCAATAATAATTTTTCGTCTCCTAGGGGGTAATGGCTCGAATGCCTTTTGCTGCTGGTTCGTGGCAAGAGATGCATATAATGGGAATGCCACAATCAATGGTGCAGTTTTGGGTAGCACATTAGAGATTTGGTTCAGTCTATCCACTGATTTGTCAATCTCATCCTGGCCGGGGAGAAAAATCAATATATCACCAGTAGGTTCAGCCATATTGACTTGGCAAGCACTTTGGACTACAGCATCCACAACATCATCAACAGGCGTTCGCAGATAGAATCGTTGAACGGGAAACACCTTTCCTTCAATATACAAAATAGGGGCATTATTGAAAAACTTTGAAAACTTTTCGGCATCCAGAGTAGCAGACATTACAAGGATACGTAAGTCAGGTCGAGTGGTCGCCTGTAGACGTTTAAGAAGACCCATAAGAAGATCCGTCAATACAGTTCTCTCGTGTGCCTCGTCGAGAATAATAGTGGTATATTTCGACATTTTGGAGTCAAGCATTGCTTCTCGAAGCAACATACCATCAGTCAAGTACTTGATGCGTGTTTTGAAGCTGGATTTTTGCTGAAATCGAACAGAGTAACCCACTTTATCTCCAACTTTAATACCCATTTCTTGACTAACTCGGGTCGCCAAATTAATAGCTGCCACTCGTCGAGGTTGTGTTACGGCGATATTCTCGTTGCGATTATGGTCGTATATGATTTGGGGGATTTGAGTCGATTTACCACTACCCGTTTCAGCCAGAAGAATGGTCACCTTGTTAGACAGTACATGCTCAAGAATCTTATGTCTGCTTTTGTAGACTGGTAATGATTTCCTGGTCGTTTCTATTCGTACTCTGTCAATAACTGCTGGCTTAACATCATTGTCGCTATCCGAGTCATAATATACGACCTTTCCTTTCTGCTTTGGTCGAAACTGTTTTGCATTTGCAGCATTAATATTTAGATCAGCATCAGACTCATCACCACTGTCACTGTCACTATCACTTTCTTCATCACTGTTGTCTTCATTGTCCCTGGAAGAGGTTTGATCAGAGCTGTCAATAGGCCGACTGGCACTTGTATCGGTAGATCCATCAGTACCATCAGTTCGATCAGTCTGTTGCTCACTTTCAGACTCGGCAGTCGAAGATGCAACACTTGCTTCGCTCGTGGAGATATCGAATGTAGTGTGAAGCTGTTTAAGACGTTCCAAGCTTACCGGACCAAGCCCCCGGCTACGTTTGCCATAAAAGGGCTTTCGATGACCATTAGTTTGATTGTTATCGACTCCATTCGATATAATAGTCGGAACAAGAACCTCGCCGTCGTCATCGAACTTTTTGTGCACTTTTGGTGGCATTATGAAGCTCTAATACGGTTTACACACAATCAACCGATAAAATATTTCAGGGTCAGGAATATTCCTAAAAAGGACTCAGGGGCAAGTACTCCAAGTTAGGCGTAAGAATCCCAAACCGGCACAAGAACAATGTCAGTGACAGTCTGTAATTTCTCAACCATAAACAATGTTCGGATTGCTGTGAAATCACAATTGGAGTGGTTCATATCAGAATTGATGTAATGGGTCGTGCCTGTAGTAGTTTTAACAAGTCTGGTCTAGTTGGCTGGCCGTGACTCTCTCAACCTGTTCGTTGTAGTAATTAGTGTGCCAGTGCATGTCGTTACAACAGAAGCAACTCGGTCAACATATGAAAAATCCGAACAATCTACTTACTTCTTCGGAGCATATTCAGAGTGCGAATTATAGTTTCTTGTCACAGGGAAATGCTTTTGGCTCTCTTCCTGAAACGGCTGCCACATGAAACTATGATAAAGCACGCATTCTGCTGTAATGCGACTTATGCGAACTCTTATCAATCGTCAGTGCAATTGGCGCAATGCCAGTGCCAATTGCGTCCCAACCAACTGCAACAAAACTGCATAGCCTCGTTGTCGCGCATTCTGCACCCATTGTCACACTCGGTTGTCGCACATTGTGTGAGCGCCCACACAGCTGGTCCCCCACGTTAGGCACGATTGTGGTGGTCGCGGCCGGCATCTGTAGCTATTTACGGACTGTAGGCGCTGTGCACCGCTAAAGCAGATTGTTTTACAGTACGGCTGGCCGCACTGCATGAACGCACCATTTTGTGATATAGTTGACTTAAAGGGGGTAGCGCGCCGTACGCATTTCCATAAATAACGTCCACCAAAACAAATAAACCGCTCGCCAAAAACCAGTAGTCCTAAATACCATATTTTCGAAACGTTAAATCGGTGATTTGATTGTAGATCGATTATTTGTTGATTGTTGATTGTGGCTGATATTTAGGACGACGTTTATCCAGCTAAGTTAGTTAGCTTTTTGTTTGGTTAGCGATGGCTCCTCGGATCCGTGCAGCGTCTACGCTGTCGGTGATTCTGCTGGTAGCGTTTGCGCTCGAGATGCTGACGGTGGTGTCGGTGCCCGTCACTACCAAGATCGCTCTGTGCACATACGACGGCTACAAATATGGAGTTTTTGGCTATTGCAACACTGACACTGGCCAGTGCAGCGGAGTGGGTATTGGCTATGATATCCCTGCTGAGGACTCCAAGTTTCAGCTACCATCCAGTGCTCGGCGGTCTCTTTCAAATCTTCTTATAGTCCATGTTGTTTCAGCTGGTCTGACATTTATAATGTTTTTATGTGCGTTGTTGTCCCATGTTCAGCGTCCCGCGTCTTCTCAGCGATACCTGCTGTTCTTGCTTATCTTCATTCTGCCAACTTTCCTGCTTTCGTTGCTGGCTTTCCTAGTGGATATCCTGTTATTTGTTTCGCACCTGGATTGGGCAGGATGGACAATGCTGGCTGCGGTGGTATTAATTGCTGTGTCTGGAGTTATTCTGTGTATTATGAGACGTACTCTGACATCTCAAAAGGCAATGCGAAATAGGATGAATGACAATTCTGAGCTCAGTCACATTGCGTCATTTGCCAATGGTCCGTTTGCTTCGCCACCATCTCCTACCAAATCGGCAGGAATGTTCTCTGAAATCAAGTTTCAAAACACTAGCACAAGTGGTGAAGAGTCAATGCCATTGCGAAATCAAAGCCCTGCTTCTAGGAGCAGAAACACTGGCACCATCACTAGTGTCAATGGTGGTTCGCATCCAAACTTGGGTGATACTGGTGTTGATATGGCAGATCTATCTTATTCTTCTTTGAATGATTCGTCTGCTTCAATGCTACCTCATCATGATAGGACTCCTTCTCCTTCTCGGGAATTCAGGCACAATCCTCGGCTAGTAGCAGCAAATGCTACTAACAATGGCTATGCTCCTGTCAGTAACAGTCTCAATGGCACACCGTCTGGAACTGCTAATAGACTCGAGTATATGACCTCACCAAGTGGATCATCTCCCCGATACCAGCAACATCCTCAGAGAGGACCCTATGCTGGTAGCCCTTCTCGACAACCTCATAAACAGAGAGGACCGCAAATCCCTGCTGGATCTTCATTGCCAATTGAACCAGGTGAGCAACCATTCAACTCGGGCATTACAGGCGGCGGTACTCCAGTAAATCCTTCAAATTTTGTGAATACTAGTTCAGGTCCTCCAAGGCCTCAGCTACCTACTGCAGGTAGCTACGTGCCTGGTGTTGAAGACGTTGGTTATGGACCAAATGTTGTACCACTACCTAAGATCAGAGACCGTGCTGCAAATCCTAATAATGAGTTAGACTTTGGTCAAGAGCCTCCATATACAGCTCCTTTTGTTGAGGGTCAGAGGCGACCAAGTGGGCCTCGTCCACTGCCAGAGTCTACCTCTGCACCAGCACCGCCTCTAGCTCTTGCGCCCATGTCTTTTGATCCTATACGAAACACTGCACAACAAGTGTATCCCGCTCCTGCCGAGAGAGGAAATCCAGTGCAATTCAGAGAACTTGCGGGTTCTGTGCCTGAATCTGAACCTGTTTCTGGACCACTGCCTGGTTCAAACGCTGGGATGTATGATCACCAAGTGATTAATCCCCAAACTCAAAGTCCCCCTCCAGGACAACGACGAAACAGTCACAATCAGTTGCGACAGTTCTTTGTTGACGATGAAGGTATTCCTTTGGATCGTGATACCAAGCGAACTCCTGATCGAACTCCAGTCCATAGTCCGGCAAGTTCGCAAGGGTTCTTGGTTGATCCCGACTCGTTTGCTATCCCCCCTTCTCCTGTTGGATCTGAAGCTTCGTCTCATCTTACAAGCATAAGTCAACGATCTGTTAACCCACGGTATTATCACCAGCAGCCTCCACCACCACCACCACAACAACAACAACAACAACAACAACAGCTTTCTCCCAGAAGAGGGCCCGATAGATCAGAGATGATCCTACAAAGTAACCCTGACTTCAACGTTGGGGTACCCAACTCACGAAAGAAGGGAGGTCGAGTTATTTCACCTCGAGGTCCTACTGGCTGGCCTGGCAGACCTCCTGCTGCTTCTCAGCTTGATGAAGCAGGCCCTTACCGAATATCACGATCATAATGCATGTAGAAAAATGGTGTACAACTACTAAATAAATGACTTTGAACGTTTGTAACAATAAGTGTATCCAAAATATGGCATTCAATATATAAAACAAAGCATTCAGCAGAAACAAAACAAATAAATCATTACATTGAAACTCTTAGTCCTTCTACCATTTCTCTGGCCCAAACGCTTGCCCAGGCTTAAGGACTTTCAGCGGAGTCATTTTGGAATCAGCATTGTCAAAGGCTCCTCCATCGCTTCCCCACCAAGACGGAGCTTGTACAGAGGGGTCTAGGAAAACTAAAAATATAAGAAGCGATCCAATAGCAAGTCCTAGGTCAAGCCCTGCAGATAAAGAGTAATTATACTTTGCCCACCAGTTGAACCAATTACGTTTAATCCAGTAACCAAACATAAATCCAACTGTACAATAAGTTGCATAATTGTATGGAGTGGCTGGTGGAATGTATCCAACTCCATTAAAGAAGACCGGCCAATGAATCAACTTTACAAAAGACTTGGGGTACTTTTTCAACAAAAAATAGCAGATAATCGGAAGCGCAGCTCCTATGATAAAGAAAAACAAGGTTGATTTGTAAAGAGCGTTATGGCCAAACAGCTTCTCTGGACCTATCAACCCCCAAAGAACAGACGCGTTGAAGAATACTACCGCTTGTGGACACGTGAAGTTATCCTTCTGGTTAGGCTGACAAACATTTTCAATCTTATCCAAACACCAGTTCATCACCACAAGTTGTACCAAACTTCCCCAGATCGTGGCCACCAACTGAGCAACAAATAGAATCCTAGGAGCTATCTTAAGATAGTGGCCTAACTTCATATCCTGCAAAAAGCTCACTGCTTGTACGTTGGTAATGTAACCATATGTTTTAAACATCATCATTGCCACAGGACGACCAGGAACCAAGTATCCAACTATGAATTCTGTTATAACGTTGAGACCCACCTCTATATTAGTCAATGCATAAATTAGTGCCACAGGAATCAACATCCCTAACGCAATAACCAATGCCAATATTAAAGCCCATACAGGTAAGTCTGTATCCCAAGCACGAACACTGGCTATCGCCATAGCAAAGAATAAAACAAAACAAACTCCAAACCACCAGTCAGGTACTTCCTTGTAACGCTTCATCAATCTCATATGGATGTCATCTGGTTCATTTCGAGAGTTGCGCCAGTAATACATGATATCCTTTCCATCATATAGCAATATATGGACAACGGTCGATGTGAAAGCAGCAAAAGATAGTCCATAAGATACCAAATAGGTGGTCGATATGAATATAGGAGAGTAGTTCTCATAAGCCTGAGCATCGAATGAATTATGATCGTTTAGCACTCGAGTGACATTGTATTGGTTCTGATACCGATCATAAATATTAATGCTTGACATGGGCAGGTAATGGCCATACCAAACATTTGAGTATTGAATAATGGGCACTGCAATCCAAAACACAAATACAATAGACGCCAGAATATTTCCAATAGCAAAGAAAGGAGGAATTAATGGAGACCCGATATATCCTGCAATTTGGTTCCAGTCAAAAGTAATAGGAAGCATGCCTAATCCTTGGTTCGCGCCAAATAACTGGTTGATAACGACATTGTTCGGGGTTATCCATGACGCAACTGAAAAATATGATAAAAACGGTGCAAAAAACTCTGGCAAAAATGTCCATGTTGCTGACGCAAAGAAAATAATCAGAAAGAACTTCAATCTGCTTATTCGCCAGCTATTCGCTACATGGTTGACTTTCAAATGGATGTTGGTAAGAAAGGTAGCTGTAACCAGATTTGACGGCCAAATCATTGAGGCCGGATACACCAAAACTCGTCGAGCTAGTCCAGCAAGCGAATAACCGATAGCCTGCGATGCCAATATAGCCACCACTTGGAATCCCCAATCAAAGTCTATTTTGTAGAAGTGCTTGACACTGACAATAACGTCTGTAAGGTAGGCAGCTCCTCCACCAAAAGAAACATTGGCCATGATAGTGATAAGCGCATGCTCTTTGATATTGAACGGACCGGGATTCAATCGTAGTCCAAATACAGTGACATCAGGGACGATCTGATCCCACAATCTACCCAACGGCCATGCCGCTATAGCGGAAACATAAGTAGATATGATAAAAACTGGCGAATGGAATGAGAAAAGCACATTCAAACCGCACCCAAGGGTGGTCATCAATATTCCAATAATCCACATCCGTACAGTGTTATGAGGAATACTGGGATCATCAAAGTTAGGAACCGAAGCTCGCACCTCAGGATACGGGCTATCATCCTGTGCCGTTAGTTCCACATAGGCACCCGATACTTCCTCATCGTAATTTTCATCTTCAGACCTTACTGAATCCTTAGGAGGCATTCGGGACGGCAAGTGTCGCACGTCAGTTTTATAACCGACCCCTGTTTGTAATACTACTTCGTCGTCTTTATTCATTGCCGATTCATCTGGACTTTACGAGGCTAAGTTCTATAATGGGGTTTGATTGATAATGCAGTTGTTAGGGATCTGCACCAGATAGTGTGTGCGGATACTCGTCTCGGCAAAAAACTCCAAAAAATACATATCAACTAACTATGAGCTTTAAATATTATTAAATGGCACAATTGAAAAGAATTTAGTCGTAAAAATGTGGATTTGTCTTATTGGATTCATCTTATTGGATTCATCTTATTGAATTTAGTTTAGTTAGTTGCTTGTATGGGTGTCGTTGGTACTGAGAAAAGGACGCTCTCCAATTCCTACAGTTCGAATACCAGTTCGCAGCCCTTCATAGTCATTGGTAGCAGTGTGGTAAACTGATCTATTATCCCAGATTGCCACATCATTGGGGCTCCATTGGAATCTGACTCGAATTCCGTGACTTCTGAGAAGGAGGTCCTGGATATAGTTCTTGATAATCTCGCTTTCTTCATCAGACAGCCCATCCACGCTGGTAAAATGATGACCTACTGCGAAAACAGATTTCTTGCCAGTAACAGGGTTGGTTCTGATTATTGGATGATGGGCCTCGAGCTCATCACCGACATTCTCTGGTGCCCCTCTTGGCGCACTGTAAATTTCAAACTTTCCCTCTGATGCCCGTTTGAAACTAGGTTGAGTATAAGTTCCAGTAAGGGATTCCAAAAAAGCCCTCAGAGGAGGGCTGATCTTTTCATAAAGAGCGTATCCACTTGCCCACAGAGTGTCTCCTCCAGTTTCAGGAGACTCCACGATTCGCAAAATCGCATAATCAGATGGGACTGGCTCAAAGGTGATATCGCTGTGCCATCCTCCATCATTTCGTCTAAAACTCCTTTTACTATTCTCGTATAACTGCTGTCTCTTAACAGAAGAAATAACTGACACTTCCGGATCAATGGTACCATTTCGAACTAGTCCACCTGCTGGTGCAGTGGGGTGAATGTGAAGACCAGATTCCTTGGGTTTGCCAGTAGCTTTTCCTAGAGCATCGGCAAGAGTTTTCTGCTGATCAATTGTGATATCTTGGTTTCTGAAGAACACAACACCTCTCTCAGAAATTGTGATGGCTAAATCTTTCAAAAGATTCTCATCCTTCAGAATGTCTGAAAGCTGAGCATCAATATACTCCCTGCCAATTACTGGGGTCTTTTCTTTAAACTTATACTTGGCATCCAAGGCCCCGGAGCTGGTCAATGGTCCCTTCCAAGAAATTTCTGATGGTCCATTGTTCTTTTCAGAGTAAGGTGAAGTTCCTTCATGTCTTTCCTTTGGATGGACAAAAGCCTTATTGTTAAAGAAGGTGATATCGTTTCCTTCTATTTGACTGGTAGTGGTAGGTGCCAAGGAAGGTGCCATTTTTATACTTTAAATTCGTTTAAATTTTCTATTAGATTATAGACCAATTCAAACTCTATTTATAATTATACTTTATGAATTATCCTTAGTCCTTTCCTAACATAACGCAAAAAGCACATCAATATCACGTCACAGATCTGCACTGTGATTCCTGCGATAAGCATCCCCCTGCATCATTGCACCTTTGATGACGCCATGTTTTCCCCGGATTCATAAGCTGAATGAATACTATATCGGAGCCCGACCTGATTGTCTTGGCCAATAAGTTTATGTTAAGGTATTAGGTATTAGTGATTGGATCTTTTACATGAGCTATCAATTGAACCATTCACTCCCTCAGCTAGACGGATGCATGCACTCGCATGTTGCTACATGAATGCATATGACATGAACAATTGTTTTACAAAGTCAAAGATTGAGAGACTGGAACCAATTGAGATACGAATCTTGATTCTTTTGATATCTTCATGGAGGGCATAAAAGGAATCTGACGAGAGTACTACCTTGTACATTGTTACACTTAATTTATGAAATAATTGAGATAATATAGCCATCAAAGCTTTGATCAGCCCCTTCTTTAGATGAAAGCTTGTTGTATATCCATTGCACATCAGAGAGATATGCAACTATGCAAGAAGTTTCACACTTTAGCGGCGTTTTTAAATTTGATATAAACGGCAACATGTAAGTCAGTAATCTGTTCATGCAATGCCCACAGAGCTTGATCAGGACTTCTACGATTGAAACCGCCACAATTGGGAAGGAATGAAATATTTATTAGAATATATAATCCGGATACATCATCTACTTGGTTGAATTCTAGCTATCTTTTTCACTCATTTTGTTGATGTTGTATCCTGCCACACTGGTTAGCCCGCTATTGTGCATGTTTACATAAACAATACTTCGCGTTGTTGCCGCTATTCCGCACTGAGAGGGGTAAGTGCAGAGCGGGGCACTAGCCTAACTGGTCTAACGGGTGATAGGCATATCTAAGACCGGTGCCGTCGGAAAGAATCTATTGAACGCGTGCAGCATCCAAAGAGTCAATAATACTGTTCAACTGATAACGATTGCCATAATTGTCATAGTTGCAAGGATGATTATGTGATGTTTGGAGCTTTTATTAGCAGATTGTTGTGCCGGATAAACTCAACAAAGTTATGCACTGTACCCAAACCGGGCATCGCTGAAAAAGAAAAAACCAGTAGCACGGCCCCCATTAATAACTAAGCTTACGGCACAAAGGAAATACAATTCCGAAAAAGAACATTGAAATAAGAATAAAAAATAACACAAATTAATCATTAATCACGTAACACTACCAACATTAGTAAATTAGTTATCCTTTTTGGGAGAGCTGAATTTCTGAGCGCCAGGCATGAAAATGGGCTTGACAGTGATATATGAGTTCTCCTTGGTTGCGATACCTGCAAATGCATTGTACCAAGCAATGAATGCAGTAATGATTCCAAACCATCCACCCGCCTTAGTGACGCCAACATGGCCGCTGAAGTAGCCAACCGCCAGCAAAAGGAAAGTGATATCCAAGAAGAAAAATAAACTGAAGAAAGCGACAGTGGATCTAATAGTGCAAAGCACCAGCATGAAGGTGAAAACAAACCAGCCCATCAAATAGAATCCTAAAGCACTGTCGAGATCTTTTGGATCAGTATATGCATCGACAATTCCGAAAGAAGGAGTCAAAATGGCAGCAAATGACATCCAGAATCCTCCATAGGAACTCAGAGCAGTGGCACCAAAGGTGTTTTCAACAACGAGTTCCCACATTCCTGCCAACAATTGAATGGCACCTCCGTAGAAAAATGCCAAACCAACAACAACATTATTAGTCTGAACACCTCGAGCCTGAACATTAATAAGAGACAAAACAAACGTTGTAAGTGCGAAAGCACATAGACCAAGAGGCGATGGGTTACCAAACTTTCTTGATGGAGCAATATGAGCCTGAGGATTCAAGGTACCTCCGAAAGCAGCAACTAATTCACTTTTGTAAACCTTGGTATTTCCAATATGAACAAACTCATTATCAGTACCCGAAGTAACTACTCGAGCGATAGAATCTCCATTAACGGCAGAGTGATCAAAAGATTCCTTAGGGAATCCTCCAGGATTGGCTTCTATATCAATGTCGGACATGTTAACAAAGATCGATATGTTCAGATAAAACTGTAACTAGACGAGATCTCGGGGTATTTATATTGCTCCTTATGCAGAAAGTACCCCTCTTTGTACGCGTGGGGTTATCGTTGCTTTTTTGTGAGTTTGTGCCTTCGCATGTTTCGTTTTTTTCCTATGACCCAAGTTGGGGGAGTGTACGATGAGAAAAAGCAAATATGACACACTGTCATCTGCATTAGCTGGACGGTCTAATTACCCATTGGGAAGCGGTGACGCCGAGCCGGCTGTATTTGGCGATGGCTGCAATGACCAATGACTAACCCTTGTCTCAAATTGCTCTCTTTTGATGTCAAATAGAAGCATAATATACCACACAATACCACCCCAACAGAAAAAATAATCTTTCTGACTAGTTGGTTTGCATTATATTAACTCTCACACATTTTTGGCAAACAAGGTCACAAGGGTTCCGATCATGCGAATCATCTAGGGTTCCCCGCAATTTTGCTGCAATGGGACCATTCACCCCACCCCATCTCATGGCGTCAAACACCAAAAGGGGTTGCTCGGACACATGGAATTGTCGGATTTACGGAGTATCAGGCAGCCTTGATAACGATTACCCAGGTCCCCCTAGGCGGATGTGTAATGTCGGATGTGTGAGCACCGTGATGTATACGGGGTGGTATAAGAGAATATGATTTGTTTGCGGTCATATCGGTTGCTTGGATTCAATGTCGGGATTAACGGTGCTATAATAACGCCGAGCTCAGTAAAATAGCTGGAAAAGGCGGATAAAATATTTCTTGGCTGTGGTCTTTTTTGCAGGACGAACGGATGCTCCACTCAACAAAGCTGAAGTAACATAGACGTAGTTAGTAGTAGTAGTAGCCTGACGATTACCCTTAGCTGATGATAGTTTTATGGGGTGATGATAGTACTTGGCCAGATGTAGATAGTTCTTGGCGAGTTCGGTGCTGGCAAGTTTGATAATTCGATCGATTTATTTCTAGTTAAAAAAAGTCATTAGCCGAGGTGAAAGACCAACCTAAATAATCAGTTGGGTTTACATGTACTTCATGGTCTACTTCTTCACCACAGGAGCCGTATGGACGCCAGGTCGAGGGCCCGTAGACCCGGTTGGTGCAGTTGAAGTATTGCCAGCATCTCGAGTGGAGTTCTCTTTAAGGACAATTAATTGCTTCTTACGGAATTCCTCGTAATGGATATGTGCAGTGCTGTCGATTAGATCTTGGAGGTGGGTGGAGATCAGGAAATTGCGGAGCGCAACAAACTCACAGTGATCGGGATCTTCAACATTCACCACACCAAATCGGTTCTTACGGCCTCGAACTTCCCGGCCATTAACGTTGATCGTATTATCAGCCCCAACCACTGCAAAGGGGATCATATTTCGGATTTCCTCGTTAAGTTGACGCTCGTCGTTATCGTATTCCTCACTATCATAGGGGTACAGCTGTATTTTATGGAATTCTAATTCGGCTTGAATAGTCTTTTTAAATTCCGCCCGTTCTTGCAAAGTCAACGAATCGGACTTTGCAATCACTGGCACCACGTTGGCAATGTCAGTTAATCGCTTGAGAACTACAATATCAATTGGCTTGAGTCCGTGGCCAGTAGGCTGAATGAAGAACAGCACACAGTGCACTCTTGTATCCACCAAATGCTTATCCCGATTGGCAGTCAATTCGCGTCGCAAATATGTCGATTGGTGGTCCTTAATATATCTCACAATTGGCTCCCAGCATTTGTCATTATTGACTTGATCACCGTATCCAGGGGTATCAATGATATTTAGCTTGAGTCGTACACCATTCTCCTCTACAACATGCGACACAACTCTAATCTCTGGAGTTCGCTCTGAGGGCTCCGAAGCGACCTTTCGCCCGCTGGACGTGGCCAATTGAGAAGCAAAAAGCGTGTTGATGAGGGTGGTCTTGCCCAGTCCGGATTGGCCAACGACCATCAAGTTGAAGTGAAACCCGCGTTTCAAAAGCCGACGTTCGATCTGTTTGGTGATCGAGTCAAATCCCACATGATTGGACGGTGTCATCACCGATACTGACTTGTTTTGTTCCATTTTGCGATCACGACGAGGTGGAACTACAGGTTCAAGTTGCATATGCCAGGTTATACGTGACGTAGCGCGTGAGGGTTGGGCTGTGCCTAATTAAATAGAGTGGGGCTGCATAGCATGAAATCTTATTCATGTTAAATGTTGATCTATATCGCTATAACGAGTTCATTTAGGGGGTACTATTTCGATATTGGAGATCTTTTCTATCAATAATAAATACACTATTATTTTCAGTAGAATAATTATAGTATTTGGGCATTTTCAGGCATCATTTTACTTCTAATTGGACCAGTTTCCCTCCCACTGATGTTGAGTTTTTAAGCAAGAATATTTTGTCATTCGGGGTTCGAGATGGCTCGAAGGGGTCAATGTAGTTTTTCGTTGTTTCTTGATATTAATAACTGTGACCAAAGAAATACTCGAACCACATCCTTGCACCACATTGTTGTACATTTTTGAGACATTTTTGAGACATGTATAATATACAAATTATAATGCAACAATGTCAAACATGCTCCTCGATTTCGATACAAAAGAAAGCCACTGTTTGATGCATATATCCGCGCTACCCACCCTGCTATCCGCATAGCATTTTTCACTCATTCTCTTGACTATGTCTGGGATGCTCAGGTCTCTAGGAATCCAGATTGGATTACCGTCTTTGCCAGTTCTTCCTCGACTGGGTGGCATTGGAATAGCAGTTCGTCTTCCTAATCCATTTCAGTCGACTCCACCTCCTGCTAAGGACAACGGGACGCTGCTAGCGGCTCCCAAGAAGAAAGTTTCACACCGAAAGAAACGTCAAAGACAACTTGCCGGCGACAAACAAGTCAAAGAATTACTCAATCTCAACCGATGTCCTTCATGTGGCCACTATAAACGAGCTCACACTCTTTGCATGTATTGTGTTAATGAGATCAGGGCCATGTGGAAACAGCGAGAGGGCCATGCCAAGGAAGATGAGTCGCATTACAAGGAGGATATTTCACCTGAAGATCTCCGGGTTCTGTATCCAGGAAAGAAGCAGAGTGCTTATGAAAAGAAAATGAGCGAAAAGAGCGAGTGGCTTTACAAACGTCCAAGGACTTTGCCTGTGAAAAGATGTAAATAGCATAGATAATGATCTGATATTATGAACTTGGCCTATAGTGTGATCTGGTCTTTCTTCGTCTGGCGTAATGAAATCTGTAAATGTCCCTGAGAAATTTAGTCCATGTGTCATTGTTTTCCAACTTTTCCTGTATTCCAACTTTTCCTGTAATTAACCTTTATTTTTCATCTTTCCTACTATTCATTTGTATCTTTCGGACTAATGCTTCTGTTAGTCCCATACTAATATGCACCTAAAACCTGCTAACGCATCTAGACTTTTCATCATCCATGCCAGAGCCCAAACGAAGACGGTTGGTGCGAAAGCATCCTCTGGGTGTTAGACCACAAGGAAATGCTCTTCTTTCTGATGATAACACTCGACAGGGTCTTGGACAATACTTTGGATCGCTGCCTGACGAGCTGATTATGGCTGTTTTGCAAGAGCTCGATGATCCTGTTGATCTACTCCATGCTGCACATACCTGTAAGAGTTTATATGCATTTGGTTGGTTTGATGAGCTGTGGAAGTTGATGTTGTACAATACAGAAGATAACAAATCGCCAGAAAAGTGGTATGGGTCTTGGAGGGAGACTTTCTGGAAACACAGCCAGGATCAGCCTATTGTTGATTGTACGGGAGTACTGTATTCGGACTTTCTATATCGTCCTAGCCAGTGTTCGCAGATCAACTATGGTGATTATGTACCGAGTGAATGCTCAGGTAAGGGAGCTATTGTTGAATTTGACGAAGATCAAATGACAACTGAAACTTTTGTTAGCTCATGGCATAGTAGGCCATTTATTGTCAATCTCTCTGAAGGACCAATAGCCAACTGGAGTATGAAAGAGCTAGTTGACAAATACGGAGATTATATCTTCAATCAAGAGTATATGAGCTGGAAGTTGTCAGTATATTACCAGTATATGCAACAAAATCAAGACGAATCCCCATTATATTTATTCGACTGTCGGTCTCCAGCAGTCAAAAGTCTGCATTACAAAGTTCCACTGCAAAGCACCTTTGGTACTGACTACTTTGATCTCCTTGGTCAAGATAGACCAGATCATCGATGGCTTATTATAGGTCCTACTAGGAGTGGATCTTCATTTCATAAGGATCCTAATGGAACAAGTGCATGGAATGCCATTGTTACTGGGACAAAGTACTGGATCATGTTTCCTCCTGACTGCCCACCGCCAGGTGTAAATACTGATGACATTGAAAGTGAAGTCACTGCTCCTGTGTCAGTAGCAGAATGGTTTTTAGGAGGTTTCTACGAAGAGGCAAAGCATACCAAAGGATTTCATCATGGATTGTGTCATACTGGTCAAGTTATGTATGTTCCAGCAGGTTGGTGGCATTTGGTAATCAATCTGACCGATTGTATAGCCATGACGGGCAATTTTGTTCCACAACCAAAGCTGGGCTATGTACTCAACTTTCTGAACAACAAACGGGATCAAATCAGTGGCTTTCGAACTATTGACTGTGAAGATGTCTATGATCGGTTCCGAGACCTTCTGAACCAGCATGACGATACTCTGCTACAAACCATAGAAGGAGATTCCAATTCCTCCAACGACTCTACTAAGAATAATTCCTGGCAGCATTTGGTCAAAGAAAAGGAACAAACCTTTTCTTTTGGATTCGCTTAACAGTAGTGAAACGAAAAAGAAATGTCCAGAATTAACTATGTTCTATTAAAAATTACCTAGAGTACAGCTGTTTTACAATGCAATTACATGATAATGCAGCACTTGGAGCCCGAAGATGGCTTTTCAGTCACAGCAGATGCAGTCTGTCGAGCCTGGTTGACAGCACTAGTACCGGCAGTAGTAGCGGTGTTGACAGCACCAGTAGCAGCGGTAGTTGCAGTAGTAGTAGCAGCCTTGGCAGTGCCAGCAACCCCGGTAGCAGCACCAGTAGCAGCCTTCTCTACAGAGTCAATTGGGCCTTTGCCAGTTCCAGCAGCTGAGGCGCTGGATGGGCCAAAGGCTCGAGCAACAGTCTCACCAAAGGCCTTTCCTTGAGCAAACGCAATTTCCTTCTCAAGGGCAGATGGCTGTCGGCTACCGTCAGCACCTGCAAATGCACCAGCACCCCATGGAGATCCTCCGTGGGCCTCTTCAAGATTTGAAAGCTGGCCAAATGTGTTCTTGTAACCAAGAGGAACGTAAATCAAACCGTGGTGAGTAAACGAACTGAGAGTGTTTCGAATAGTGACCTCTTGACCACCTCCGGGAGTTCCAGTGGTGACAAACTGGGCAACGTACTTGCCGTGAAGCTTTCCAGTGGCCCACAAACCTCCAGTAGCATCCCAGAATGACTTGAATTGCGCAGGAACATTACCGAATCGAGTAGGCAGACCGAAGATGAATCCATCGTACTCGGGCAATTCGTCGACAGTGATCACTGGGTAGTCGGGCTTTGGAGCTGCGTGAATTTGGCTCAAAACCTCCTCAGGAAGAGTCTCGGGGATCTGGAAAACATCCACATCAATACCTGCCTCCTTCAGACCACTGGCCTCCTGCTCAGCGAGCTGAGTGATGTGACCATAGGTGGTGTAGATGATAACCTGGAGTTAATATACTCAATTTGGATCTGGTATTTGATACTATTTGATAACAATTTACATTGAAATTGATAGCTTCGATAACGACTGATGTCGGCACACCGCACTATACAAAGAGCGCCAGCTACTTTTGAGTCTAGCAATAGCGCTTTGCTACCAATTTCAACTTGTATTATCTAGTACAATGTGGACCATGCTTTGCCTACTTACTGCAACTTTAACCATTTTCACAATATACCCTCAAATAACGTGGCTCGGCCGGTATTTAAATTGGATTCCGGGGCTTTCGCACTAATTTGTAATCGGGGCTTAATTGACAAATAACTGTCAAATATCTATGTAGTGGCATGCCAAATATGGTAATACCGCCCCTACCTTGCCCCAGTTTTATGCGTTGTTCATTTGGTAAGCATGAATAACATTTTGGCAATCAAACAAGGCGCCTCGTGTATTTTCTTTTTGCAGGTTATGTTTTTCCGATATGGGCCAAAGGAGGCCGTGTAACGGGCGATGGATATTTGTTTTTGACCTTTAACCCAAGGAATGGGCACAACTATACGGCCACAACTATTTATGGTTTCGTGCCAGCTGATGCAATACCTTTTCAACAATTCCAACCGTCAATTGCCTGCTACCCATTCCAGCGGTCAGTCGCCAATATTTCATCAATTACAAGACATGACATGACATGACATGCCCCTTCCCCCCTCCCGGTATGCCCGTTACCGCAGTAATGCTGTTATACTTTATCGTCGAAATCGTCGAAATTACGTAACTTCCACACAATCTGTGCAACAGTAAGTTGTAGCCATATTTAAAAGCCGAATCATAGAGGACAAATCGCAAAAAGATTGATCATTTCACTGCCACCGAAGGTGTTTCACTTGCCTCACCTGTAACTTTCCTGTGCCGAGTTAATGCCCACTAGTGTAGCCCGTTTAATGAAAACCCCGGCGTGCCCACCCCTCTACTTTAGTAAGACTTGTCGTATTCGCTTTGGTCTATGTTGGCTGATCAGTCAATACATGTGAATCCATGTGAATCCATTTGAATCTATCATACACTATTAATGCATTCTCATGACCATTATTCACCTATACAATTAAGCTTTTTTCTCACCTAGCTATATGTTGCCGTTGTGTGTGTTGTTTTTTTTGTTTTCTTTTTTTGATTGTCTTTGTAGTTACGTCTACGCACGTCTCATCGACCATAATCTGAGAAAACCTTACTCGTTTTGGACCCATCTTCGGTTGTGTGTTACCCCGCTTGTGACGCTATAAATATGGGTTCTGGTAACTTGATGTGTCCACCAATACAACCCTCAAAATGGCTCCCAAAGTTGCTATTGTCTACTATTCTACTTATGGACACATCCGAACTCTAGTTTCTTCAATCAAAGCTGGAATTGAGTCTGCTGGAGGCAAGGCTGATGTGTTTCAGGTTGCCGAGACCTTATCTCCAGAAATCCTCTCCAAGATGCACGCTCCTGATAAATCCACCGATCCAGTAATTGCTCCTGGTCAGCTCAAGGACTACGATGCTTTCTTGTTTGGTGTTCCTACAAGATATGGTAACTTTCCTGCCCAATGGAAGGCTTTCTGGGATGCTACTGGAGGTCTTTGGGCTGCAGGTTCCTTGCATGGCAAGTATGCTGGTGTGTTTGTGTCGACTGGAACTCCTGGTGGCGGCCAAGAGGTGACTGTTCTTTCCACTTTGAGTACTTTAACTCATCATGGAATTATTTACGTTCCTTTGGGTTACAAGAATACCTTTGCGTTGGCTTCAAACCTTAACGAAGTCCACGGTGGTTCGCCTTGGGGTGCTGGCACTTTTGCTGCAGGCGACGGAAGCAGACAGCCCACTGCTCTGGAGAAGGAAATGGCTACTGCCCAAGGTAAATCTTTCTGGGAGACTGTTGCCAAGGTTTTTTAAAGTTTGAAGGTTTTCTTTTTTGCTTTTTTTTCTGAAACAAAATATTTGTCAGCTCTTTTGATTGCTGTAAACTTAATTCTATAAATATACAAGTTCAATATATGGTATTTCTTTGTTTGGGATCCTCACCCGTTGCTCAAGGTTAGGCCACATCAGATGCATGCAAGCTTAAATTGAAAGAGAAAAAAGTAACCAACCAACCAATACACATCTAACTTCGTTGTTGGTGATATAATTACCACAAAACAAAACGCTAAAGTTAGGAAACAGATATTAGCATTCGGAATAATACCTGGAAAACTCTTTCCCGAGCCATTTACTTTATCAACATACCTTTGCATATTTGTGCTGGTCTCACACCAAATGTTTTGCCGGCCGGCACCTGACAGTTCCGAATTAGTCAACAAGCCCCGCTATTTTGTGCATACTCCTTCAACTTAACTCCTTTTCCGATCCATTACACTCCGCATGGCAGGTCTTATTAATAGTTTTCATTTGGCATCTACAACTTTATCATTCACTCTCTAATGCAGAGTGCTGAAGTTGAAGCTTTTGGCACCAGACTCCACCTGGAAAGGGCTCTTGGTAGATCCGATGGCTTCGAAAAGCTCACCCATTACCTCGAATGTATATCATCCAAAACTGCTCGCGAGCATAGCACTTTTGACTATCCAACAGATTCACAAGTGGATTTCCTTTTAACAGCTTTAGGAAGAAGCCGACAAGCGCTGGATACCAAACTCCAGCAAGTAGGAATTGCATACAAAGATTTCGGTGTTTTATGTCCAACCTCTGGATCCGCTGATGCTCGTATTCCGAACTTGATCAGCCAACTTGGTGCGATCCTGTTTTCCCCAAAATATATCTATGACAAATTATTCCCTGCGCTAGACTTTTCAATTCAACATGTTGACGGATTGGTTGAACCTGGAGAAATGTTGCTGGTTCTTGGCCAGCCAAGATCTGGTTGTTCAACTTTCCTTCAGGCTCTAACAGGCCATACTCCAAGCAACAATTCGTTACTAGGACACCTTAGCTACGATGGGGTAACTCAAACTGATATGAAAAAGTACTTTCAAAACCAGGTCATTTATAATATGAAGTGTAAGTTTCTTCATTTTCTGGTATTTTTTGTTTTCCACTTTAGGCTAACTTTTAGTGGACAATGGAGACAATTTTCCGTTCCTGACTGTTAAGCAAACGCTCCAGTTTGCAGTCGAAGCTAGAATGCCTTATTACCAAAAGCCTGTTAGTACACAAAAGTTCGCTGATCTCATTGTGAAGCTCATGCTTCATGTTTTTGATTTGGATCGTGTCCAGGACAAACGAGTAGGCAGTAGTACTGTAGCTGGAGTTGGTGACTTTTTACGTGAAAGAATGTCGTTTGCTGAAGCTGCCGCTTGTAAAGCTTCCATATATGCATGGGACTATGCTCCTATTAGAATTCAATTCCACCAGGCTGCTCGCATCATGGCAAATATAATGTCAAATGTTCAAATCGTTCATGCTTCTGGAATCAATAATCACTCATACAGGTTATACGATAAGGTGTCAGTATTTCATTCTGGAAGACAAGTTTACTTTGGTCACACTAATTCTGCTCAACAATACTTTGAAAATCTCGGTTTTTTCTATGACCCTGCATTGTCTACAGTAGAGTTCCTCGAGTCTATTACCGATCCCTTGCTTCGCACTAAGGCCCATGACAATCGCAATGTTCCTGTGACAGCCGAGGATTTTGAATCGGCTTGGAAAGCTTCCGACGAATACAAAGCTTTGATGAAAATGATAGACGGAAAATTAAAGAGCACCAACTCATTTGAAACTCTGCAGAGGTTTATGTATGATCCCTATACTGAATCTCTTAGGACAAAGTCTCTTTTCGGAGCTCTATATACTCACAGTTTTTTCTACCAGCTATATCTGGGAATTTGTCGAGGATTTCATCGTGTCTATGGAGACCGTGGGTCTATTATTGTTAATATAGGACAGGCGATATTCAATGGACTCATAATTGGCTCCATATTTTACAATGTCAATTCTACATCCGCTGATGCTTTTAGTAGAGGTGGTGCACTATTTTTTTCTCTCATTTACAATATTTCTATTGCTTTGATGGAGATTCCTATCTCGTTTATGAGGCGGCCAGTATTATCCAAACAGAGACGTTACTTTTTTATCCGGCCTTCTATTGAGAACTTGCAGTTAGTCTTCACTGATCTTCCTGTCAGGGCCCTTACAATTGTATGCTTCTGCATACCAATGTATTTCTTGGCAAATCTCAATCGAAGTGCTGGTCAGTTCTTCATGTACTTATTCACGGTGGAAGTGGCGACATGTGCATTCGTTGGCTTCTATCATGTTGCTGCAAACCTTTCTCCTAACATGAATGTTGGAGGTGCTGTAGCTGGTATACTCATGATATTCTTCTTATCTTATTCCGGTTATATGATACCGTTCGGAGACATGCACCCCTGGTTCGAGTGGTTACATTGGATAGACCCCATGACGTATGGCTTTGAAACATTGGTTACTAATGAGTTTCATGATCGTGTCATGACATGTGGAACTACTGCTCCCAGTGGTCCCGGATATGAGGGTATCACGGCTCCTAACCAGGTTTGTTTGATCGCGGGCTCATCTCCTGATTTGATCGACGTAAATGGTGATTCCTACTTTAAGAGTTTGTACGGGTTTTCTTGGAGCCATGCTTGGAGAAATATTGGTATTTTATTTGCTATATGGCTGGGAATGGTGGTAATCGCATGCTTGTCTGCAGAATTTATTCAAAGAGCACCTTCAACGGCACCTCAGGCTATCGCATATAAACATGCTAGGAGAAAAGGTGCGGACAGTAAAGAAGATATGGCTACGTTTACTCCTCACGTGAATTCAGAGCCTCTGACGCTGACTTGGTCAGGAGTCAGTTCTCCAATTCTTGCAGACATAAAAGGATATGCACACTCTGGCGAACTTACTGCAATTGTTGGAGATTATGGTGTAGGAAAGACTGAGCTTTTACAGATTCTTTCCAATAATCGCCGTACAAAAGATTTTGATGTATTCTTAAATGGTCGGCCTCTTCGAAATATTGGTGATGAAGTTGGTTACGTTACCCATAATGACATAATGATGCCTCAAGCAACCTGCCGTGAAGTACTGTATTTTGCCGCAAGATTTAAGCTACCTGGTAATATGGACGATCAGGTGAAGATCGGTTTCGCGGACTATGTTCTTGGAATTGTAGGTTTACTTGACTGCGCTGATGCTCAGGTGGGGACGTCAGGACGAGGTCTTGCTCCTGAGCTTCTCAAGAGACTGGCTATTGGAGTAGAGTTGGTTTCGAAACCCAAGGTGTTGCTGATGGACGATCCAGTAGATGCGCTTGATTTAAGTTCAAGCGTAGCTATAATTGGCCTTCTTCAGTCAATTGCTACTACTTTCAATATCCCGATTATTTGTACAATGTCTACTCCTACTTCATACCAATTGCGTTTGTTTAAGAATATTTTAATTATGGCGCGTGATGGCTTTCAAGTATACTTTGGCCCGACTGGCGATAACTGGTCCACCATACATGGTTATATGGAGACAATTGGGATCCCAACGGATGGAGATCCTGCTGAGACTATCGTTGAGGATATAAGCAGAGGCTCAAAGGATGCAGTTAAGGTATACAGCACTTCATGGACGACTTCTGAATTATCTCGAGACCTTGTTGAAAGGATAGAAGAAATCAATGCGGGCTTTGATAATCAAGTTGATTTGAGCGATGTTCCTGAGAAGCCCTACCGCAAAAATCTTGGATATTCTGCTCAATTCTGGTTTGTTTTTTGTCGAATGTCCCGTCAATATTGGCGATCCCCAGGTTATGTACTTTCGAAAGTCTTCTTGATGATTATTGCTGGTTTATTTATTGGGTTTACCTTCTATAAAGCAGGTAATAGTATTAGTGGTTTGCTGAACTCAGTATTTGGATTGTTTTTTATCCAAGTAGCAAGTGTTGGGATGGGGGCACATATCCAGTCTATGATAATACCTATTCGTGATGTTTATGAGGCACGAGAAAGGAAGCTATTTCATTGGTCATTTATACCGATCGCAAGCTGGATAATGGAGAGCATATGCTATATTGGATCATCCATTCTCTTCTTTGCACCGTTTTATTTCACTATTGGCTTTCCTACAGACGCTTATACTGCTGGCTACTTCTTTTTAGTATTGATCCTGTTTTACCTTTTCCTGACTAGTGGAGCGCTTCTTATAAGTTTTATCGCTCCAGATGTCATCTCTGCCAATCTGATCTCTTCCTCATTATTCTCTTTGCTTCAGACTGTTGGAGGAGTTCCACAGTCTCCTCGGTTGATTACTGGATTCTGGAGGTTCCTTTACAGGGTATCACCCTATGCTTATTTTACACAAAGCTTCCTGGATGCTGTTCATGAAGTTCAAGTTGTGTGTAAACCAACCGAATTTAATATCTTTGAACCTTTGAGGGATATGACTTGTGGAGAATATGCTGGGCCATATATCTCCTTGAATGGTGGTTATTTGGAGAATCCAGCTGCTGTATCTCGATGCCAGTATTGTCAATATGCTAATGGAGATCAATTCATGGCAGGGTTCCTGGGTTCATCAATTGACTACAAGTGGCGAAATGTGGGTTTCTTTTTCGCATATATCATATTTAATCTTGTGGCCACTCAAGTTCTATTTTATCTAGTGCGTCTGCACAATTGGAAACATATGCCTCGTTTTGTCTCCAAGATTTACCGCAGAGCCACATTTGCATCTGGACCGGAAAGTATTAACAACTGACGGGACTGAAAAGTACGCTTTATATCAAGTATAAGGTCTATTATCATATAATGTACATACAAGCATAATTACAGCTTATAATTATTCTTTTCTTCGTATATAACATTACAATAGGTACGAAATGTTCTATTAATTTGCCTACAGTCTTCGTTGGAAATGGCATCTTCACCTTCCTATTTAGGCGCCCCATTGCCTGTTTCGGAACGGTCTTGCTCGGTTCCCAACTAGGCTTGGATATGCGCCTTCTGGTATTTACCCTAAACGGTGATCTCATCATAATAATTTACCCGCCGGTCAAACATCAATCTGTTTGGTGAAATTTCAGCTGATCTCTAACAACACAGAGTCTGTAGGATACCAGACTGGCAAGAACTAGTATCTGAATGAGGACGAAGCTCCTTGTTCAGAACTATATAAGGCCCAGGAAACGACCTGGGCCTGTGAATTTGAGTCCACAGGTTGGTTTTGCGACTAGATCAATCAATTTGGATGGTCTAGATCCTGCTACTGTCGCTATTCATGAAGTCCAGGAGCCCAAGAGCCCATTCAATATACCAGACCAAGAGCATGGCATATTACAAGAGTTGTTATTCCCCAAACATGATGGAAGATCAAAAGGATCTCTGCCATTCGAACGACAGATCAGGAGGCTACGTCTCCTTGAAGAACGACGCAAACCTCTAATGGTACGAAGTAGAGAAAGAAATGTCAAATCGCTTTCAGACGAACAGACATTATCATTATCAAGATGGGGTCAAGATCATTCTAGATTTGGAATGCAAAAGTCCCTCAATGAAATATCCCCTGAAATGCTGAATAAGATTGACATTTTGATGACTTCAAGGTCTTTGGCAGTAAATGATATCGATAGCTGGCTGAAGATTCACATTACTTCGTCTGATAGTTTAACCATAAGAAAGAGACTGCTGGAACAGTCGATTAGAAGCATGATTGGAAGCTGTACCACAAGGACTTTGTCTCCTCTGATGAGGTATATAGCTCGGGTTTGGAGTTCTGGGTTCGAGTCAATTAAAGTTTCCAGTTCAGAGGCCAGAGAGCAACTTGTACAGATATTGAATCACTCTCTTGCCGTATTGCCTAGCACTGAATACGGTATAGAGAATGGAATAATAGTGGAAAACGTCGGGGTTGATGATATTCAAATATTTAAACGATTATACGATGTGTATCTGGAAGCATTTGATCTCCAAGCCGGCGATAGAGTGATAGAAGATCTGTGGTTCCAGCTGGTTTCTAAATGCGGGAGAATCGAGGAAGCAGATGATATCATAGTGAGTCAGTACCTCAGCGCATCAGCACTACCGTCCTATGAAGCGGTCGATACATTTATAAAGGCTCTTTCGACGCATGTCTCATTACAGAGACAAGTATATGCTGGTACTGAACATGAGTTCAACATGAAGGTGAAAAGTGACATATCAATCTATCGAGATCTGCTGGTCTCTGACCGAGTGACACCTGCCGTTATAGAGTTTTTGTTAGTGTGGGTCACGGATGTCAAAGAAGTGTACAGTGTTCTAGAACTTGCATCTAATTCTCAGTACGGGGATAACATTTTATCGCACTGTCAGGTACCGATAATTAATGCAGTGGTCAAATGCTCATTATTAGACTCTGTGGCAGAGTCTACAGAACCATCATCTCCACAAACATCTAATAGTTTAGTGGATCCCAAAATTTTTGTTCCTATGCATACGAGAGCAATGGCTCATATGTTCGGTGTTCTTAACAGGTTTACAAAATGTTCATCTGGTATAACTGCCAATGCTCTTGATCAATGTCTGTTATTATCTGCAAAGTATGGTAACTCTGCTGGTATGTATCGATCACTCGCTATGCGTCTGGACCTAGAAGAGCGTGAGGGCACCCCTGCTGTCATAGAGAAGAGTGCGCTAGGACAAGTTTTTGATTGCTACCCGATATCAAGTGGGGCAATGAACCAAGAGAAGAAGAATTCAACCGCATTGTGGGCAGTGAAAGACGCTATAATTGCTGATCCAGCACGAGATCAGGCCATTCTGTATCATTTGCGTACCACCATCGATCCTGTAAAGGATATCGATCTGTTTGTAAAATATATCAGTGCTCTGGGGCGATGCTCTAGATCTGATCGGTTATACTGGGAGTGGTCTGAGTTGTTTGGAACAAAATCTGAATACGACTGGTCCGCTTCGCCAGAGGTGGTGTTGGAATTTGTTTCTGCGTTCCGCATGGCTGGATCAACAAATCAAGGCCTTGCAGCTTTGACTGATATCCTAGAGGTGTCTGAAACTGATAAATATTATCAGCCGTCTGTCGAGGTTTTGAAGAACATCTTTAGATATGAGATCTTACCTCTCAAGGAGGCCATGACCACAGTTGCAGAGTGGTTCATAAAGAATAAGCATATAACACAATGGCATACCGGAGATATTGAGGCAGCTTTTGACGAAATTGGAGGAAGACATTCCGTCTCTTCATTTACTCCCGAAGAATCTCTAGCAGCTTCTTATATTGGAAAGGAGGTTGCTGGTACTATTATTCAAGTTCGATCTGGGCTTGATGTAGAAGTATCTCTGAACAGTCTAAACGAGCTGTTCCGTCGCACGGCATAGATAGAAGACATATAGGCAATTACTTTAACTGGTTTGGTTTGGTTTCAAATAGCATTACTATCTGTGTATTATGCGAATGTATGCAAGTTCATGGGCCATCCTGAGGTAGAGAAGGTCTTGTTGGAGCTGATTCTGGTTCTGCTGGTGCTGATGCTGATGAAATCGGTTCCGTTGTCGGTGCCGGCGGTGACGGAGGTGCTGGTGCTGGTGATGATGAACCATGATTTCTGGGCTTGAATACCAACACAATTATAAGTCCCACAATAATCAAGCACAATAATAGTATTACCTTGCACTTTTGAGTACGCTTTTGAGTTCTGCTTGCTTTGCCAAGCTCTTTATCAGCCTGTTTCACATTGGTATGCATCGTCTCCACATTATAGTCGATTCTGTCCAGTAATGTCCCCTGATCAATCACCATTGTTTGTAAGTCTTTAAATATGTCCGCCAGCTCTAATATACCTTGAGCAATTTTGTTAATTTCCTGTTCTCGTTGCCGCAGATCCATATCCTCAGATGCTGCCAGCATTGACGACTGCTGTAATGCACTTTTTGATAATTGCACATCGAATTCATCCTCTGCTATGGGATCTCCGCCTGATGTATCTAGAGGGAACGGTGAGCTTGCCACATCGGTCCGCAATGACTTGAGATAGTTGGACTGCATCTTACGGAACACTGTGGACATCTCTTGTACTTTAGTAGCCAATGAAATCTTCATATTGGCACTCATTTTAATCTCGGCTGTGTTTGTTTCATCTTTTGATAAATCCTCAAACCGTCTGATGAGCGCTTGACACTTGTGAAGGCCAGCAGTGATATCGAATGTCAATCGCTCAATCTGTTCTTCTTCATGGGTCCGGTCATCGAAACCAGGCAATGCATTCTTCTTGTGCAATCCATCCAGTACTGCCAAATGCCGCTTGATTTCCGCCAATATCTCGTCAACCTCGAACGATATGTCCACCCACGAGGGTGGAAGCAGGTCCATCTCAATGCCGACCATCTCATATCCATCACTACGCGTGCCAGCTATAGTGGCCGCGCTGGACATCAGTCCCTGCTGCTCCTCGGGTACATCGAGACCACTGGTTAACGGCACTGGATGGTGAGGATACGACTGCCTGTACGATATGTACAGGTTCGTTCTGTCTCTAAACATGGGGATGAGGATGAGGTTGGTGAGTGAGGCTCGGGGCCTTCTTCACCACTTTGGCTATGACACTCACTAATAAGATACTCTCGGGATATTCGAATTGAAAAATAAGAATAGTCGAAATCTATTCACCAATTGGCTGTCCTTACTTTATAAGGTCAGTGTTTGGCGTACGTTATTAGAAGTAAATTTAGATTCATCCACATCATACATACATAATTTTGTTTTTTAAACCAATATAAATATAAAGAACGAACAAAAGATAAATACCTTCATTACTTCTATCACTTCCAGTTGAATGGAATACAATAGTAAAAAGAGGAACTCGCACTGTTTACTCCTCGCATCTTCTCTTTCCAGCGAATGAAGCAGACTGAGTATCATTGGTGGCAGAAGTTCTGCTGGCAACAAATGCGTCCATCGATAAAGAATTATGTACCTCTTCGATAGCTGGAGGCTCTACTTCAAGGGTAGCCTTTTCTGACAATGAGCCCATTCAAATATAATAGTGCCTTGGGATCATTGATTAAATTGTCGCCGAGTTTATCCAACACATTCCCATTTCATCGACAAAAGCCTCTCGTTCCTCATCATTATCTTGGAGTTTTTTGAGCAATTTTGGACATTTGTCTGGAGAAGGTTCAGGCGCTCGATCTTCCTGCTCCACATATTGCTGTCGCTGTATTTTTTGATAAGAGATGGCATGGTTGGCCAAATCTTCTGAAGCATCTGAGAATGAGCAGTTTGACTTCGTATTTAGGTCCTACGGGATTATTCGTGAACGATGTCATTTCTACACGAAGGGATGGGCTCGCCTACGAGAATTCTTCAAGAAAT
The DNA here is from genome assembly GCA_030578775.1 of Sugiyamaella chiloensis. Taxonomy (NCBI): domain Eukaryota; kingdom Fungi; phylum Ascomycota; class Dipodascomycetes; order Dipodascales; family Trichomonascaceae; genus Sugiyamaella; species Sugiyamaella chiloensis. Next base: position 391,175 of record JAKTZE010000003.1, read on the forward strand.
GCTACAACGAGCGTAATGAAGACGATGGCTTATACGTAGAGGTCGCGGTTTGCAACATTGATATCATGAAATTCCTAGATAGTTATGGATATAGAATTGAGAAGGAGCTTAATTTCAAGTATACTCTCAAGGAAGCTAACGGCAACATTGCAATAATCTATCTAACTGAAAGTCGGTTGCATGCAGATGCTGCTGCAGCTCTAGTTCGAGAAGTCTGTCGAGCGATCAACATGAGGAGCAATCGAGAAGTTGTCGAGGATCATGGTCGGCAGGTCATTTATGGTACCGATACAGGTGGAAATCAAAGACCTAAATATCCTGATAGCACTCTTCGAGATAGAGAGGAGGAAGCCGAAGTACCTTGTCCAATTCTCTTCGAGGTCTTACGTTCTGAACAGTCTCCATACATGGCACATAAAATTGATAGCTATTTTTTCAAGGGTTCACGTTAAAGGCCTAATCACCTTGATAATTCCAAAATGTAAAGTAGGTCCTATTGTTCGACTCGTTTTATGGACTCGAGAAGGTCTAGGAAGTGAGTTACCATCTGAATTAAGCCAAATTTACACTGGTCGAGCTGTTGGTGTGGAGCACTTCGTGACAATGGCTTTCAACGATGAAGGCCAGGTTGTGCTACATGGTAGAAATTCAGTTGATGCTGTAGAATTCAGACTCAGAAGAGAGTTGATATTTGCAACCCCTCCGGAAGGCTATCCTGAAGTAGTCATGCTGAGAGGATCTGCTATTGCTCTACTACTTTTAAAAGTAGTGAGTAACATGTTTGTCGATAATGCTGTGGGCGTGACACCTCAATGGTCTATATTAATGAAGATATGGTCAGAATTAGGAGGGCGCAAGATGTAGAGCATAATGGTAGAGCTCTCACTATTGCGGCAAACCATCCTACCGAGTTCTTGGGCATACTAGGAAGGAATCAGGAAAGGAGAACTGCATTCGCTGATAATATGGTTACATCGGGAGTGCATTTGCTGGATTCTATAATTCAAAGTGCTGCAGCTGCAGGTAATACAGTACTTGTCGAAAAGATGGTGGCACATCCAAAGACTTCGGAAGCTTTTGTCAAAAAGATGATGGCACATCCAAATACTTCGGAAGCTTTTGTCGAAAATATGGTGGCAGATCCTATTACTTTGAAAGCTATTATCGAAAAAATGGCTAATAACTCACCCGAGGTACTTGCCGGGACCTCTCAAGATATGTCAAATGCGGTTCCCAGCGGTGGTGCTGAAACCTCTGAGAATGTACCAGACGTGCAGAATAGTCTGTCTGCTTCATTTGGAAAGAGAGGGCGCGAGGAGTAGAGTTTATAATTTGTTTATTCTAGCTTCTTCTGTGTCGTTCTCCGTTCAATGGAAAAACGATGGAAGAGGTAATACCGGGTATTTATTGTTGTAATTCATTTTTTAGTTATTTGTATTTAAATATATATATATATATAGTTCCCTCTGATACGGAGCCAGCTAATACCTCAAAAAATATGAACCCTCCGTCATAGTTCGAGAGTTGGTTTTCTACTTTTCAATCCCGACTTCTGCGTGACCGCGAAGTCGGAGATCAATATAGCCTGACATATGATCCATTGGATGAAGCCCTTGCACTAATTCCTCGACACTGCAGAATAATTGATGTTAATCGAGACCAACATGGACCATGACCATTTGTTATAGTTTTAGTGTATTAGACATCAGCATAGTTTGATTCCATCCGAATTTAAGTTGATTACTTGCGATTGTCATCATCTCTGCTTATTCGTAATGCATTGGGCGGATGTTGCTTGATTTATATAGGTGAACCAAAGTGATCCTTTCAGTTACCGGGGAGGGGATTATCAGGTCTTTCACTGATTGTTCTGTTCTAATTCATAACAGCAGGCATGATAGGTTTCCGGGCCATTTTGTGCCTTGACATATTCAGATCAGCTTGACTCCAAGTAATACACTGTTAATAACTACAACTGCTAGATACGACTTTCAAAAAAAGTATTAGATAGTAGATCAAGTCGTTATGGTTTCCTAGCTGAATCGTAGCTTATTCACTTTTGAGCTTGACTGTCAACAACCCAACTCGACCGCCAATTGCAATCAAACAATTTTATGTTATTTTTTAGTTACCTGATTTGGATTATAATCAAATAATCATATAATCTAAATCAAGTAATCCCTTATAGAAAATATCTTGAGATTTCTCATAGCAAAATCCTATAACAATTCTATTAATAATATAGCAATATCCTAGCATACATCTGTCGACCTCATGCGGCAATCAGGGAAGAGGTTTATGGCCATTATCCTACCGTCAAGACTGATATTGGCATTACTTCTTGGTAGATGAAAGAGATGGAAAAATAAAAGTCTAGCTTTTTCGCCGAGCTTTTGGCAAATTTCACTGGCAGTCCTGTGGATTTTCTACCTGCCAATTATTGGTGGGAGAAGGTCAAGTGTTGACAGTTCTTAGAAACTGGGACATCCAGTTCACTAACGTCAACTTTTATTTTTTTTAAATATGAATATGATTGATATATGAGATGCGACATGACCAAACTCGAAGAAATAATTGAAGGTTTTTGCGTTTAAAAATCGTTTTCACACAACAACTTACAGGACAATCGAGCTTACTCTTCCTGGAAGAATCATACATCTATATCTAAGCACCTGTTTTAAATTTAGAGAGTGACAGGGGATTTTCCAGTTGCTTTTTGCTCTCCTAAAAGTACCTTCAAACCCTGCGCAAAGGCTTCGGCAGTGGGCTCGTAAACGCAAACGTAATTTGGCACAATTGAAGCATATGAATCACCCATGTAGTCATAAGGTACGTCAACAGCCACCACCGAGAGTGGTTTTTTCAATTTGGCCAGATGGCTGACAACATCCTTTTGGAAAGTAAGACTATGAGCATTTCGACTTATAACCAATATATGATCAACAGTTGCAAGCTCATGATCATTAACAGTAATAGTATCTTCAGGGTCGTATCCAAGTGAAACATATTCGAGTCCCAACTCGGTCAATGCTTCATCAAACGATGGAGGGATAAATCGCTTATCAGTGCGAATGTTAACTGCTCCACTAACAGCATTGCCTTTAGGCTTGCTAGGCAAAATATAAGCCACCTTGTCAGACTTCTTTATTAATGGGCCATTAAGTCGGAAACTCGTTACACTTTTGCTGTAGATATCCGTGGCCAGTTTTACATCAGCAGCGGTTACTTCAGCAGGTATAGTGGAATTTTCCACCTTCCAAGGCAATTGGTACTTTTCTTTAAGAGCATTGAGCTTTGCCAAGGATTTATCAACATGATCTGTTGATATCTTTCCTGCCTTGACAGCCTCATACATTTCTTTGATTCCTCCAGTCTGGCGAGAATACAGATGGCAGATCATTATGATTTCAGCACCTGCCTCAAATGCCATGGCTGCTGCTTTTTCACTTGTATATGGGACAGAAATCGCATCCATCTCCAAACAGTCTGTAACAATTAATCCCTTATAACCGATTTCATTTACGAGGTATTTGTAGGCAGCTGGAGAGATTGAAGCGGGGAGTCGATCTCCTAGAGCAGGAATTATGACGTGGGCCATCATCAGAGAATCTACTGATTCTGCACAGTGACGGAACGGTACTAGTTCGCAAGCTTTAAGGGCGTCCAGTGGCTTTTCAATTAGAGCGGTTCCATGATGCGAGTCGACGGCAGTATCACCATGGCCAGGGAAATGCTTCATACATGGTAAAACTAGACCCTTGGATAATCCCTTTCCAGTGGCCTCTACCAAAGCTGAAACTTTGTGAGGATCATCACCGAAACTTCGTACTCCCACTACAGGGTTTGCGGGGTTGCTGTTGATATCAGCGACGGGTGCATAATTGCACTGAATACCATAAGCTCTCAGATGTCTGGAAGCTGCTACTCCAACCTTGTAAGCATCGTCAGGGGAATCGGTTGCTCCCAGTGTCATTGCTCCTGGGAATTGAGGTGCCAGAGGAGGTCCAACTCGGGACACCAACCCATTTTCCTGATCAATGCCAATGAAAAGAGGGTGTTTATGACCAGCATCCTTAGCAATCTGCTGTAAATCATTGGTCAATTTAAGCAACTGCTCTGCAGTACGAACATTCCGGATAAAAAGAATCACTGTTCCCACATGGTAGTCTCGGATCAGCGAAGTGATCTCCTCATTAGGTGTTATATCGTCAAATCCAACTACCAATAGTTGACCAATTGCTTTCGCAAGTTCAACATCATCGAATTTGGGAGGCGTTATACTCATTCTGTTGTTTTAATTATTGTAGCAGTTTTTCCAGGTTATGTGCATCGTATTTAAATGACCAGAAATGAATCATTAGCTTTGGTTACATTGAGGTGCAACGCTATCTCATGGGCGGGGGCGGGGGAGCATTTAGGGTGGGGCCGGAGCCAGGGCAGGGTCTCAGGGGGTTCACCCGTTAGAGGTTACTGCGACGGGTGGGCGGCACTGTAGTAACGATTAGAGAATGGAATTGTCAGTCTTCACTGCCATTGTTCACCATTTGTAGACATGTGGTAGTCAATTGTCTCAATTTCACTTTGAATTCTCTGAATTTCAATTTCAATAGGACTATCAATGGCATCTTATAGCTACTACTATAAATGCCTGCCAATATGGTGAAAACCCCCACCACACAAACGATACAACTATATCAACTGTCATACATTGTCACAACCTGCAGTACTGAGGATCGCTTCTACAATTCAAGAGAACAATTCCAAAAATAGTACAAAGGCACTGGCAACGGAACAGTTATTTAACCTTACATTATCTTCGATGCACGCCTTGCTATCGGTCGGTGCACATCTATGCATTGCTTAACCCAGGGTCCGGTACTATGCACACATCGAGCCATGTGCAGCCGCCAACAAAACTGCAGCAAAACTGAAAAATTCCACTGTGCATCTAGACAAACGTAGTAGGTCATGGCTGAATTAACTCACACGTCCATTGAAAATGGTTGGTTCCGAGAGGTATCGGACACTATGTGGCCAGGCCAGGCCATGACTCTCCGGGTCAATCAAATTCTCCACGTCGAGAAGTCCAAGTACCAGGACGTTCTTGTGTTTGAGTCCAGCGACTATGGCAATGTACTTGTGTTGGACGGAGTGATCCAGGCCACTGAGCGGGACGAGTTTGCCTACCAGGAAATGATCACTCATTTGGCCATGAACTCCCACCCAAATCCCAAGAAGGTGTTGGTTATTGGAGGAGGAGACGGTGGAGTATTGCGAGAGGTTGTTAAGCACTCCACTATCGAGGAGGCAGTTCTGTGCGACATTGACGAGGCAGTTCCTCGAGTGTCCAAGAAGTACTTGCCTTCTATGGCTGTTGGATTCCAGCACCCCAAGGTTAAGGTCCACATTGGTGACGGATTCAAGTTCTTGGCTGAGTACAAGAACACCTTTGATGTCATTATCACTGATTCTTCTGATCCCGAGGGTCCTGCTGAGTCTTTGTTCCAGAAGCCTTACTTTGAGTTGCTGCGAGATGCTCTCACTGAAAAGGGTGTTATTACCACTCAGGCTGAGAACATTTGGCTGCACATGAACATTATCAAGCAGCTCAAGAAGGACTGCAAGACTGTGTTCCCAGTTGCTGAGTACGCTTACACCACCATCCCTACCTATCCTTCTGGACAGATTGGTTTCATGGTTTGCTCCAAGGACCCTGAGGCTAACCTCAAGGAGCCTTTGCGAGAGTGGTCCGACAAGGAGGACGCTACTTTGAACCGATACTACAACAAGGCTATCCACCGTGCTTCTTTCGTTTTGCCTAACTTTGCTCAGAATGTACTCAACTAGATATGTTGATGTTACTATTTGACTTTGGCTGTCCGAAATATCTCCTGTATATTGATTTGAGGTGATCAGTTGATACTCGCTGTCTCGAACGAGGGTCAGTTTGCGCTGCTACACTCGTGAGTCTATTCAATCGGCTGCATTGTATAATCCAATACACAAATTTCTACCAATTATAAAATCCCTTAATAGAATTATTTTTGTTCATTATCTATAACATACAGTGAACATCGTTCAGTCTTTATTTTCCCGTCTTTATTTTTTGCCTGTACTTCTCATCTGCTGCTGTCTCCAAGATTCTCTGCAGCAACACTTAATTTCATAGCTGCATTAGCCCCACTACCACTCAGTACTTCTCCCAGTTGACATACATCTGCATGGAAAATTTAATCCTTCCTGGAGACAGTGTAACTGTCCAAGGGAATATTGGCCCAGGAATTCACGCAAGTCCTCTAGCGGATCCAAGACCCAGTCGCGCCGGAATTCTCGAGATCAACGAAAGAAAGGCCGTGACTTATGTGGAGTCTAATAGCAGACGTTATGTACCTTCTGCTAGAGATCATGTAGTTGGTGTTGTTATTGGCAAACAGTCTGAGGGTTTCAGAGTGCTATTACAAGATCATTCTCCTCCAGTTCGGCTAGGTCAATTTGCATTTGAAAATGCCAACAAGAAAAACCGTCCAAATTTGCCCAATGGGGCCTTGGTATACGGGAGGATCTCAATGGCAGATCGAGATATCGAAGCTGAAATGGAATGTTTTGATGCTACTACCGGCAAAGCAGGAGGATTTGGTGAGCTAAAAGGGGGCTATGTTATTTCTATAAGTCTTGGTTACGCCCGGCACTTACTGTCCAGTGGTGGACCAGTATTAGATGCTATTGGAGAGTTGGTTCCATTTGAAATTGCTATTGGCGTCAACGGAAAGGTTTGGATTGACAGCCCAGACAATGAGAATATTCTTAAAATCACTCGATGCATTAAGAGGTCTGAAAATTTGGGCCCTTCCCAAATCAAAGACATGGTTACCAAAGAGTTTCGAAAATGATTTCGAGACCAAAAAGCAAAACAGAAAAAAAGATGATTTTTTTAGTCGGCAGTATTTATTCCTGTCAACCAGCCCTCATAAAAGGACTCCTCGCTTGTCCACACCTCCTCTGATTCGTGATTAGCTAGTTTATAAAACTGCTTGTACTGGTAATAATCAGCTTCAGCAATATGAGGGTCGTTGACGATCTTGGCTGGAGAGTCAAAAAACTTAACAAACCTGTCATATTCAGGATGCAGAGTCTCCTTCTGGTTGCCCACTCGATAGTCAACGTACTGGCTGTACTTCTCTTGTTGTACTAGATCCACAGTAGGATCAAGAATTTGAGCAACGCATTCTTCAATCCCTCGAGGCATCTTGACTTCTTCGTCGGCAGCTGGTATATCTTCTTCATTGTCTTCTAATATGGCATTTTCCTCAATTAGATCTTTTGTAACCTTCCTTCCCGAAAAAACTCGATCGCTGATCATTTTCGGTAGTCCCGGTGCCTGGTAGATCATGGACGCTCTTTTGATGGCTTGCTTCCTGATCGAAAGGTCCCTATTAGTATTAGGAATTCGCTGTTGCTGTAGTTCTCGCGTCACTTCACTTTCTGGCTTGCTTTTGCGTCTTGTCGCAACCTTACGTGACACAAACGGACTGAGTATAGTATCGCGATCACTTAGCCTTCCAGTTGGCAAATATCGAAGTGTTGAGTTCATATTATAAGCAAATAAAACATGCAATGAGCTCAAAATCCTTGGTCGATAGTACTCGTTCCAGTAATTATCGTAGAATCCTCTATAAGGTAAAAGCTGTTCAAACTCCTCGTTAGGAATATCGACCATATCAATTGATTCTTGCAGCCTGTCTGCCATACTGCGTAGATTCAGTGGGGTCCACCATCGCGAATAGCTTCGCTTCCTGCGTCGATGTGCAAGCACATCATTATGCAAATAAAAATCCGTAATATAGTCCCACAGCAAAGGTTCATCCTGTCGCCATTGGTAGTTGCCTAAAAATAAATTAATTGCATCTTGACGTTGAGAATCCACAAATGAATTACTGTAGAATCGTCGGATGCTTTCTATCATATCTCTGGAATGACTTGTCCACTGGTTAATCTTACGATATGTTTCCATTGTGTTTACAAGATGTGATCCTCCATATTGAAGGGCAATCGTATCTCCATGGTCATGGTACATTTCGGTCAAAAGGTTTACAGCATCCGAATCATAATCAATGTTGACACTCTCGGTTATACCAAGAGCATGGAGTTGATACCCCAGAGCCTTCTTACCAATAACGAACTGGGCTGCATTGGTTCTATCCAGGCAGTCAATACAGTTTGTTCTACAGATGCCATCTTGTATCTTCATCCACGCCAGATTCTTTCCATTATGGAAAAGTCCTGTTTCGTTAAGGGTGCGGTCGGCATAAGTTTCGAGAAACTCTATCACCTCTTGATCACGACTTTTCGAAGCACGACTCATATCCCACGACGTATATTTGATCCTATTTTTCTTTGGAAGATTCTTGTTAAGAAACTTGATGCATTCTTCGAATTCTGGCAAAAGCTTGGTCTCCCTTGGAGTACGTTCACGGGTTTTTATAAGGTTCAGCACAAGTGTTGGCGATCCATATCTCTCAAACATATTGTCAAAATGCAATGCTGCAGAGCTGTAGAATGGGTCGGAAGCTGTCAGTTCTATGGGTGGTTTCGGTGACATGTTACTAGCTTCCTGGGTCCAGTACAGCGGGATACTTCCTCGGTGTTGAACATATGATGTATAGCGGGGGCTATTAAAGATACCATCTTTGGGATCATGGAAAGAAGTGATCAGATGGTCGCTTACTATCTGCTCTGTTTCAACTTCGTTGGCAACATTTCCGCGGTCATTCACGCCTCGTTTCAAAAACCGCGCTCCAGCAAAGTAATGCGATCGTCGCGCCAAAATCGTCACCAGCACATATCGACCGCAAACAGCTATCTTGGCCTGGTCTATGAATCCATGGATTACTGCCCTACACCAATCTAGAGATCCTGGAAATGAGTCTATAACTGGCTCCAAAAGTTTGGCGTTCCACAGAAATCGCTCATTATACCTACCATACTTGCCATCCTCATCGTATAAGCCTAGAACCATCTTCTTTTCTCTGATCAGATTATATTGAAGCGTGTGGGTGATATCATAGCTGGTACTGTAATAAAATGTCCGACTCAAATCGAGACTCTGGAATGTGCTGATGAGTCGTGCTTCTTCAGACTTTCGATCGGGCTTGCGGTACATGCTGCTGTGAACCAATGGCACAAGCTCGGTTCCATCAATGTGATAAATAAAATGTCCTCCAATTAATCCTATAGCACTTCTCTTGGTGACAACAAGCATATAGTAGCCAGTAGTAAATCTAATGAACCCCAGAATACCCCATGCTGTCAACCTCTTGCTAAGGCCAGTATCCTCCTTTGCATTCTCTTCAATTGATGATAACAACTCCATAAACTCAGATCTATTCTTGGGAGCATGATTTTCTGATACCACCAGTGTATCCTTGGGCGCCGTGAGGTCTATCTCCATCATACGAAACCGAGACTCGCGAGCATTAGATCCAACCACATACATCTTTGACTTTGTCTCGTAAAGGGTGAATTTCGTCAACAGAAAACGGGCTCCACCCGTCAATAATCCTGCTCCGATACCAGGGACGGATTCATCTACCGGACTCTCGAGTTGTGGGCTCTGATCCGTTATCGTTGTACGATCGTCTTCGCCATGTGTGATGTTCTCGGATTCTGTTATCGTCTTGCTATCACCATCACCAGACCCAAACACTTCTTCTCCAGAAGCAATCGACACCCCAGAAGCATCTCCATTCTCCAAGGATTCTCTTTCTCTCTCTTCCATAGTAGAAATCCCACAAATATTCGCCTTGGGCAAATGCTCGCTACAGTTGTCTGGGTGGGATGTCGACAGTAACAGTAACGAGCCGTCTCAATGCAGGCTCTCAGGGGTATCTTGCATAGAGCCGCCAAATTTGATGGTTGAAATTTATTATCACTTTAGACGATGGTCGAGGTGATCTCAGCAGCGGTAAAGAAGCCTGCTAAGAAAATAATAAAAAAGAAAAAGGTCATAGTAGATGAGTCGATCCAAGGGACAAATGACTCATCTATTGTTTCAAAGCGATCAGTGGAGCGGTTGTATTGGCCCAAAGCCATCAATAAACGGCCATTGGAGTTCTTCAGATATTTCGTCCCAAAACCACAGAGACGATCTCCAATTATAAATAGAGGATATTGGACCCGTATGGAAGCTATGAAAAGCATTATAGATGATGTGATTTCACGGAAAGACATTCAAAAGAAGGTTATCATCAACCTTGGATGTGGCTTTGATCCATATCCATTCCAGTATCTAGCAGACGATATTGGTGAAGATGTGACTTTTGTAGATGTCGATTACGTTGATCTTATTAACCGAAAGGCTTCAGTGATCAAATCAACTCCGGATTTGCTCAGCATTATCGGAGACTTGGATGATACAAAGAAAGATATTGATAGCATCAAAGTATGTTCCAAATCGTATGTGGCTATGGGATGTGATCTGCGTGAGCTCGAAAAGTTTGAATCTATCCTGAGCAAATTGTTTGATTTGAAGAACTGTCTTGTCTTATTCACGGCTGAGGTGTCTCTTACTTATATGATAAGACAATCTGCTGATGATCTTATAGAATGGGCTGGTAGATTCCCTCACGGTGAGTTTGCCCTTTTGGAGCAGCAAATGCCGGCAGGCGAATCTCACCCTTTTGCCTTAACAATGCTCAAGCATTTCAATAGTCTTATGACACCACTGAACAGTATTTCCAATTATCCTACTTTGGCACACCAGGTCGAAAGATTTAGGAGCAGAGGGTGGCAGAGTTTCCCAAAGGCATTAGATCTATATGAATTTTGGAACTCATTACCAGAAGATAAAAGGGTATTTGTCGAATCTGTAGAAGATTTCGACGAATGGGAAGAATTCATTCTCTTTTGTCAGCATTATTTTATTTTACATGCATCAACATCTGCTGATAATAAGCTCCCAAAGCCAGTTGAAACAAAACCACCACACTTGCCTATCAAAGATATTGACATTTCCATAAGCTCGATTTCTCAAGTGAAACGAAAATTCTCGGCAGGTACACAGCTTGAGGCTGGGAAACTGATTCAACATGGTGGGATGTCTACAACTCGAGAAAATGCTACTGTTGTGTTAGGTAATGATATCAGTGAAGCTTCAGTTGATAGCTTCCCCCGACAAGGTAGAATGTGTCACACTATCACAACACTTTCTTCTGGTAAACTATTACTAGTTGGAGGGCGTCTTAACCCATCTAAACCGCAATCAGATTGCTGGATATTTTCGGATGGATATTGGGCAAGAGTCCATGATCTACCGGCCCCTAGATTCAGGCATAGTGCTTTCAATATTGGCGGTTCAGTAATTATATATGGTGGCTGTACGAGTAACGAAAAATCGCCATGGCTGAAATGGACTATAGAGAGTGGCTGGGAATATCTTGAAAGTTCCTTTACTGAAAATCGATCTAGCGCTGCAGTTATCAATGGATTGCTAGTTGGCGGTATGGATGACAAATGGCAAATAAAGAATGATGCTGTTCGGTTTCGAATAGAGCGTAATAACGTCATCATTGAAGATAGAATTGAATCATCATATCTTTCCCGTTATGGGAGTCAGCTATGCCGAGTAGGAGAATCTGTCATACTAGCTGGAGGAGTTTCGCCGTTGAAATTACTTGACGAGCTAGACTCATTATTGGTGCTAGATATAGAAACTTTTGCATTAAGCAGGATAGACATTGACCAGTCTCAGATTCCATTACTGGTCGGTCACAGCATGTCTAATCATAATGATGGAGCTGTTATTTACGGTGGTGGCTGTATTTGCTTTTCATTCGGATCTTACTGGAGTGATGTCATCTGCTTGGGGGTGAATGATACTTTGCAAGTCTCGCATATTGTCAATCCTGCTAAATCGGTTGATTTTTTAAGGGCAATCCCAGACATTCATATATCGTCTAAAGAGAGATTTGATGAAATTGTAAGAAAAGGAAATCCAGCAATTATTAGGAATTGCGATCTTGGACCATCAGTTTCAAAGTGGAATGACCCTCAGTATTTAATTTACAAGGTTGGTGCTCATTCAAAGGTGGTCGCCCATGTCTCCGAAAGCAATAACCTAAATTTCAACAAGAAGAACTTTGAATACAAGTCAATGGACTTCTCGGAGCTTGTCAAGCAAATTTATACGCCCTCTAGTCATATTTATTTGCGGTCTCTATCTGCTGAAAAGCCAAAAGACAAGCCTGCTGTATTTTCGCAGGATTTCGCAAGCCTGGCAGACGATTTTGTATTGCCATCGTTTCTGAGTCATATTCAGGAAAGCCATTTCTCTTCACCCCTTAGGCTTTCTTCTCCTGACACCAGCATGTGGCTACATTACGATGTCACTGCCAACGTACTGTGTCAAGTTACTGGCCAAAAGAAAGTACGTTTGTACCCGCCCACTGATGTGGGCTTGTTAAGCGTACCGGCGGGAAGTTCTTCATCAACAATTGAAAATGTATTTCAGCATGAAATACCAGGTAGTCATCCTATCGAGACCACAATGAATCCTGGAGATATTCTTTTCATCCCTCCAATGTGGCTGCATGCTACAAACCCGTTGACTCCATCAATCTCTCTAAACTTTTTCTGGAAAGATATGGACAACAATATGTATGCACCTGGTAAGGATGTATATGGTAATCGTGATTTAGCAGGTTATGAGAATGGAAGAAAACTGGTATCGAAAATCAAAGAAGGACTGGATGGCATGCCTGAAGATATCCGAAAGTTCTATCTAATGCGACTAGCAGATGAACTCGGCGCACTTTCAAACTGATGGGGATGTAAATATTATTCATGATACAAAAGTAAATTAGTTTGCTATTTTTATTATTCTTGCATATAATGTTCATTTGGCTTTGGTCATCATAGATAGAAATGCAGCAACGTTTGGATCGAGTCCTTCAACAGTTGGAGTAGACGATTGTGTAGGTAGAGTAGACGAGTCAGATCCTACGGAATCTGTTTTTGGTTTCTTTGATACAGGTTCGTCTTCATCAGAACTCAGCGGACTGTACTCTGGAGCCATATTAGCGTCAAACTTATCAGGCTCGTAACTGTCATGCTGAAACACAGCCAAGGAACTATCAGAGGGGGCAAACTCAGTAGCAGGGGGGGTTTGAGCATCTTCTTCTGGTTGAGTTGATGTTTCGAAACTCAGAGCAGCTTCTTGCTCGTCACTAGACTGAATGAGCATATCCTCGACTTCTTTTCTCGTTTCTAGCACTTTAACTTGGTTGATATCTATCTCTTCCAACTGTTTCTCTGCCTCTCGCAGCAGCTTCTCACTGTTATCCAACAACCGTTTAATTTCATCAACAATGCCTTTTCGAGTAGTTATCAAATTCTTGAGAGAAGCAGACGTTGATCCAAGTGTCGAAGTTAATGAATTAAGTCTTGCCGCATACACAGGAGGTGCTGGAAGAGCATCACTGTCAAATAATTTAGCATATTCTTGTTTGCTCTTGTTGTATAATAAAAGAGCGGAATTTTGGGCATCTTTTTCGGTCTTTTGTAGAGACGTTAATGGGACCAATACCTGGGGAATTGTCGGGGCTAAACCTAGCAAACCTCCTGGCTTTGACGTTGGTTTATCAGAAAGGCGCTTTTCTATATCGTTGAGAATATCTGCAGGGAATATTGATCGCTGTGACCATACTTGAACTACCCGTTTGATACGAGCCTGTATATCGGGAGGAAGTACTCTGTAAGCATCACCTACTGCATTGGCCATTACAGCACCAAAAGCACCAACAAATTCATCTCGTCGCTTTGCACGGGACTGTTGTACCACCTCGTTTGCAAGATATATGAGAGCCAGTTTGCGGTTGTTAGGCGCTTTAGCCAAGAATAAAGCCCATGATTCAGCACTTGTCTGGGCATATCTTCGATGAAACATTATCTGAATTAGTACTCTGTAAATAGACACAAACTAGAAACTTACCCATTGTGAAATCCCGACAATAGATTCCTGAGTTTCATTGACAGTACTCAGCTTGGACAGTACAGTGTCCTCAGAATAACTCATGGTGATCACTACTGTCAGCCAAAACGTGATATATGACCTGCGATCTTATGACCTATGATCTATGATCTATGATTTGTACTGGGTCACAATCTCAGACCAGACCCTTGTTCAAAATTTATAGTCAACCAATAAAATAAAATCAGCTATAACTGTTAGAACTAGCGATATAATCAGCTGATACAACAACAAGCAATACAACTAAATCGCTACCCAGTACTATAGTCAACCCGAGAGATCACACACCTAGAGATGATTTCGCCAGATATTAACAAGGATGAAGTCAGATCCAATCACGGTATTATAAGATCCAATGATTCGAATCGACTGTGGTTATCAATCGTTCTCGTTTGATTCAATGGAATCAGAGTTAAGTTGGAAAGTTTAAACGGGCTCAGTGTTTTGGTAGGGCTCGTTTGGAGCATCTCACGGTGGGCGGTATCTATGGGTAGGCGCGGCTACTCTTGACTTTATACACATCATCAACATGTCCAAGTTCCCGGCATTGGAGGAGATTGACGGAGACCTGTTGTCATCTGAAACATCAGGAACCGATTTCAAAACAGATGATTTTCTTGCTCGTGAAAAGGCCGTTCTAGGCGATGACGTTGGCGCATTCACTGGTGCCGATCCTGAGAGTGCAACCGATCCAGATGTTGCGGGGTTTGAGCAGTCGTTCCCGCCATTGCAGGTAAGTTACTATATGATTGCGCTAGGATGATGCTTGGTCAATGTACAATGACAATGAGCAAATTTCAATTGTGGTTTCAGTAGCTAAACATCAATTGCTAGGTGCTGGACTGTTGTTTGTGTGCTTACAATGGTGAATTGTGAATGAATGTGTCTAACTCAGTCGGCTGCTCCTGTAGAAGCACCGTCAACAACCAGTATTCCATCTGCTGCCAGTCAGACCGACCTCAGTTCACAGACTTCTCGACTCAATTTGGAAGAGTCGGAATCCATCAAGGAATGGAAAGCCCGACAAGAGCTGGAGGTCCAGCGACGAGACGAGCTCAGCGAGTCCAAGAAGAATGAGACCCGAAACAAGGCTAAGAAGGACATTGACGACTTTTATGAAAACTACAATTCCAAGAAAGATGAGTCTCTTGAGAAGACCAGAAAGGAAGCGGATACGTTTTTGGAAGAGCGGGATGGGTCTGTTAGTGGAGGCACCACCTGGGACCGAATTGCTAACCTTATTGAAGGAGCCGACGATGTCAAGGCAGGGGGTCGGGACAAGTCGCGATTCAAGGAACTTTTGTTATCTTTGAAAGGCGATGCTAATGCCCCTAGTGCTGGTGGTTATTAGCCATGAGGTCATGTATCAATTGTCATAGAACGTTCTGTATGTATGTAGTTTATAGTGCATAACAGTTGCGTCTTAATCTATCGAGTACTAAAGGGATCCCAGTAAAGGCTAAACAGAATGCCATTGTCAAGCTATTCGTTGACAAATTGTCTGACAATTGCTTGATAAAATCTTCAGTATAATTGATATATGGCCCAGTTGGTTAATTGATATATTATTTGGTCTTGGGTAGTCAATTTATGAACAATCTGTGGCATACACACGCTCCAGATAGCCCTTAGCCCCGCACCTTAGTTACTGCAGGTAAGCTACTGCACCTCATTAGTGATGAAAGCTCTGGTGACAACAGGAGCTACTGTTCCATTTGTTGATCTCATCAAGGAGAGTGTATCTCAGCATGTTATTTCTGCTCTGGTAGATAATGGGTATAGTGAGCTTGAAGTACAATATGGTTCAGGCAAGCAATTGTTCGATGGTAAAGCCGAGAACCCAAAACTGGCCATTAGTGGATTCGACTTTACTTCGGATATCGAGTCAAAGATTCGATCGAGTGACTTGGTAATCTCGCACGCGGGGACTGGATCTATTCTAGATGCGTTGAGAGCAGGCAAGAAGCTCATTGTAGTGATTAATAGTGGTCTTATGGACAACCATCAGGCACAAATAGCACAGCAGTTCACAGCAGGAGATCATTTACTAGTGAGCTCTGTGGGTGATTTAGCTCTTACTATTGCAAAAGCTCGCTCTTTTGGTTTTAAACCTCTTCCAGAGCCAGCATCTATTAAACTAGCATCCATCATAGACTCTGAAGCGGGTCTTTCTTGACCACTGTTTATTCTTAACTACTTTTTGTTTCTGCTACAATGGCTGGTATTTAACTAAAAACTAATATATTATTGGTAGCAGTCGTAACGACTGTACACCGAGTATGACATTACTGATTGAAATTACATTTGTTTTGCTGGCTTCCTATTCCCTTTTGTCTGGACTTAACGAACCTTTTCCTCGACAGGATCAACATACTCATTGGTCTTGATCCAGTTCAAAGTCTTTCGTAGCCTTGTGGTTGGCATCGATTGAGGTGCCACATCAAATAGAGTCATCATCACAGCAAATGAGGTAGCAAACAAAACCACATCTCCATTCTTAATGTAGGGTCGACCTCCTCGCTGCTTGATCAAAATGTTCCAGTATGATCGGATAGCCATTCTCATGGCATACATATATCTGGTCCTTCCATTAACAGGATCTGCAAATGCCCACAATCCTGCCAAGAATCCAATCATCTTGTATCGCAAAACTGGCAGCATCTTATTGGCCATAGCTTGTTGTGAAAGACCAATTCCATACCAAGCTGAAGCACTGGCCATGGCAATAAAAGTCGATGTTCTAGCAGTGTTCAAGATGGCAGACAGTGTTAACTTAACACCAGAATCATGGGATCTTCGAAGCACTCCAAGACCAGCATACAGCAAAAAGACATACTTTGAAACTGATGCATAGTTGTTGAGAATCTGCTCTGTATAAATACGGAACTCTGATGGTTCAGAGGGGTGCAGTACAGCACCAGTCAAAGTTGCCACACCGGGATGGGCCATTGAGATGACAGGCTCCACCGCATGAAGCGCAGAAGAGATCTTTTCGTTAGGGAACAGAATTGGTGAAACAAACTTGGGGTACTTTGAAGAGGAAATAGAGGCAATGCTTCCGAGAACATCACCAGCCTCGGGCCATGGTCTGTCAATTGGGAATCCTTGTGGTCTTCCAGGAATATAATTGTTTGACAGCTTGAACATTATGTTCTTAAACATATCGGGACAACAATCGGGGTGGAAGATAAAAGTATAGAACAATTGTCCAAACGCAAATGGGAACAACACCCACGATCCAAGCAGTCGAGGCTTGAATTCGAGGTATCCCAAATCATCCAAATAGTTATAGATGAACTCGGCAGTACGAGTAGCAATATACAATGCTATGTAGCCCTGGCCTCCCACTGGGAATAATGCAAACGCAGACCCAGCAACCAGTCCACTGATGACGGGAACCGCCAACTTTGTGGCATTCTTGATGGACTTGGCCGAGAATCGTGTTGAATTCTCAAGACCAAGAAAATGATTCTGTCGTCGCACAAACTCTCGCAAAACACTGTAAAGTACTTTATAAATACCCGACACTCCAGCGATTGCTGCTGCCACTCGTCCTGCCTCGACATTTCGTCCTCGTCGCTTCAATATCAACGCATTGAGCAGTGCCAATATCCCATATGATGCAACATAAGTTCGAACCTGACCTCTCACTACTGACTGGATCTTGTCGCCGGTTTTTTTCGAAGATTCCGTTACCTGATCGGCTGTCGGGAGAAATTTAGCACCGTTGTTTCCAAACCGAACTAGTAGTTTGTGGTACTCATTCGAAGAAAGGATGAACCTTATTGTATAACTGGCGATACTACTTTCCATGATGTCTTCAGGTCGAATGTTACGACTTCAATGGGTAAGTTATCAAGCTGAAATCGGGATTCCCCTCTGGTTGCCTCTATTATAAGTAAGAAAAAGTGGAGGTGAGAGATGATCTGCACACGCATGAACCTCGGAGTTGCTGCTCGTGCAGACCAGTACCCGACGGTACGGCTGTCTACAGTACTCCACCACATTTGTTGGGCACGCTACGGCTGTTGAACTTAGTTTTTCAACAGGCAGGCGTATTGCGGTGATTACCCCTCACCGAATTCTCCGGTCACTTAAAATGTTTGACAGTTAAAATTTAATATTCAGGCCGGCAATTTGGGACATTTGAATTCCGGTACCGTTTAAACTGCCGAAGTATTTTACACTGCACTCGTACCTCCACCCTGCCTCGTGCGAAATGTTGCCTGGCCATAAAAGTGGGGTTGCATGTATATCCTATCTAAACGTGCATATAGTAGAGGGCTGCAATGTGGCTAATGCATGTATGTATAGAGGTAAGTTATTGGCGAGTGGTAAAATAAGTACCAGTTGTAGTCGTCTCAAATTGTGATGCTGGTATATGCATAATGTCGATTATGTCATATGTTATTTGCATGTCATTATATTCCGTTAACATTGGGATGTTTCTCAGCTTGGTCCAGTCTAGTCCTGGTGCTGCTGTATGCCTGCTTGGCTGACCCTGAGAGGCTCATGGGTGCTCAATACTGAGAGCCCGGAGAGTGCTGCTCAGCTTTGGCAAAGTACAAACAGTTCTTCTCGAAAACATATCTAATCTTCTCGAAAACATATCTAATCTTCTCAATAAGCAATATGGTGAGATTCACATATAGTAGGGAACAAATAGACCGTTGTGGTGAGCAACATAAAACCAAAAGATTAATATAAAGTGCATTTGTTGCTCATTCATAACTAGAAATTGATAAGAGGATGGAGTGGTTGCATAGAGCCTAGTGGAGTCAAAGGCCCTTGGATATCAATGGGTGTCAATATCCCGTCAATGGAATGCAATATATCCAACCAGCATTAGCTCAATTAGATATTTGCATTACTCCAGGTATTCTTTGCAAGGCAAACGGCTGATAGCTGAAATTGAGGCTTGCGCTAATGCAGATCACGCCTCGCATTAGACTGCAGCACTTAGATTTCCTGTTTGGGAAATCAATAAACACTCGCCTAAACTGCTATGTTTACCCAAGGCTCTAATGCAGTTTCTTTCTTAACAACCACATTTTGAAGCTCTTATATCAGTACTTGTCCTTTTGTTTTTTGGCTCCGTGCTATTTATTGACTGTGTCAGTTTATTGAACTACTCGGAGTTGACGACGAAACGAGACGAGACGAGACAATGGAGCGAACTGAATATTCGTTTGCCAATAATTTTTGGGGATCAGAAGATATAGGAGTGAACAATGTCCTCCAGCGAATGCACGATGCTAAGCAAACATGCGAAGAAGTCCATGCATTTTTCAAGGAGCGAATTGCTATTGAAGATGAGTATGCCAAGAGAATGCTGGCATTATCTAGGCGAGCTCTAGGCTCAGGAGAGATTGGATCATTAAGACAATCTCTAGATGTCATCCGTCAAAACACTGAGACAATGGGCAGGTCCCATGCCAGTGCTAGTCAGCAGATTAAGAAGGAGCTTGACGATCCGTTGGAGGCATTTGCCGCTGCAGCCCGACAGCGAAGAAAAACCACCGAAGGCACCGTTGACAAACTGTTAAAGGCCAAAACTGCCCAAAACAATGCGGTTGAAAAGGCTCGAGCAAAGTTTGAAATGGACTGCAACAAAATCAACGGTTATTATGCTCAGCAAAACCTTCTTATGGGCAAAGAGCTTGAGAAGAATAATCTCAAGCTCGATAAAGCTCATGGATCTGTTGATGGTTCCAAAAAGGAATACCAAAACTCTCTAAGAGTGCTTGCTGAAACAATTGACCATTGGAATAAGGAGTGGAAAGAAGGCTGTGATAAGTTCCAAGATTTGGAGATTGAACGTATCAACTTCCTGAAGTCGAATCTTTGGGCTTATGCCAATGTTGTGTCTACTGTATGTGTCAGTGACGACGAGGGCTGCGAAAACATCAGAGTTGCGCTCGAGAAATGTGATGCTGTGAAAGATAATGAATCGTTTGTCAAAGCAAAAGGAACCGGTTCTGAAATTCTAGATCCTCCTGAGTTTGTCAACTTTATGCAAGGATATAGTCGGGACAGCACTACGCGAGCTGTCAAGCTCGCGAATTTCTCTCGACCGGGACAGGAATTCGGTGCTGGTCCGGGAAGTCGACGAAACAGTACATTTGACGATAATGATGACAATGTACTTGTTGTTCATCCTCCTGGACAGATGTCTCCAGAACTTGGAAGCGTGAAACCTCAGATGGAATATAAGCCTCCATCGACTCACAATATCCCGGTACCATCTATCAATGCCGTTCCCGGATTGTCGCCAAACTTCAGTGACACCGATAGATCTAACCAGAGTTCTCCGGTGTTACAAAGCAGTCTTACTTCAAATAACAGTTCGGATTATTCTGCTGGACATTCTATCTCATCCCAGTCTGATGCAGACATGGCTGAAGAAGATGGTTCAGGTAAACGAAGAACATGGGCTTCACCGTTCCGAAGACGAAGTAAGAAAGATCTCACCAAGGGATGGGGATCTTTCAACAGAAGTCAGTCTTTTAGCTCCAACCTTGGTGACGACACTGAAACAGCTAGTCCTGGGTCTTCAACTGACTCTAAACCGGGTATGAATCGGCAATTTGCTTCAGTCCCTCATCTTCAGCAGCAGAAACAACAAGAGTCACCCCGGGTGAATCACAGAGCATCAGTTTTGGGAATGGGCGAGAACATGTTTGATCTTGGGGTCACTTCTCCATCTTTGGGAGGAGGAAACAGAATGGGTGAAGCTTCACCATCATCTCGTTCCTCGTCACCATCAAAGAAGACCATGAATAGAGATGATCCTCTAATTGCTGCACTGGAAAGACTCAAGACTTCATCACCAACCCCTTCGACTGCAAGTTCACCACGATCAAGTCCTGTCAAGTCCCAAGCTACACTAGTAGCACCTGGTCCTGCGTTTACTTCAGCCGAGATGCAGGCCACCTCCAAACAGTACAGTTCAAGAACTAAGCAAATGTTCGATTTTGATGAATCAAATGCTCCTCAGCAACGGGTGCCTAGGAGCGTGTTTCAGAGGCCAAGATCAACTATCGACTTGCGATCTGGCCGTTTGTCGCCTTCTCCACAACATCAGCAGCAGTTCCAGGACGATCAACAACAGCCACAATCAAGATACACTGCAGCGACTGTTCGAGAACGTCCAAAATCTCAGTATGTTGAGTCTTCGGGCCAGTATGACCAATACGACCATCACCGGTCAAAGTCATCTTCACCTGTCAAAACCGCTTATAGCCCAGAAATTCACAGATCAGCTTCACCAAGACCCCAAGCACAGGGACGTCAAGTCGCGTATGCAAGATCCGGTTCACCTAATCCACAATATCAGGACCAGCAACAGCATCACCAGCAGCAACAGCAACAGCAACAGCAGCAACAGCAACAGCATCAACCACAACAGCAATTCCGACCTCGAAGCAAATCCTCAGTTGACATCAGAAGCATGAAACAAGCACAGCAAAGTTTCCCAACGGTTGCACGAGACGGCCGGAGAGTGCTACGATGCTGTCGTGCAGCATATGATTATCGAGCAGCAATTCCTGAAGAGATCAGTTTCCGAAAGGGAGATTCTCTATTGGTAGTCAGAATGCAAGAAGATGGATGGTGGGAATGTGAAGTTATGAGCAGTGGACTTTTTGGATTGGCACCAAGTAACTTTTTGGTGAATGCGTAACGTGTAATGATTGAGTAATAATTGAGTAATAATTGATTATATAGTATGTTTCAAACTTTAGATGTAGACAAATACTGTTGTGATTATTCTCTTCGGTGAATCCATCTTGCTTGGCTTAGCAAGACTCGGTAGATTTGGTTCTAGCAGCAGATGATGTGATGGAGTGACTTGGTCAATTACACTGCCAAAGCACTACTACCAAAAGGGGAAACTCAGGGGACGTATACTGCGAAGTGTTCTGCGAAGTGTTACACACCCCTACCCAGGTCTTCCGAATAGTCTGTTTAGCCGCATTGTGACTGCTGTTCCAAAACAGGCATGTCGTGTTGAAATTTCAGACTCAAATATTCACGCCCCACCGAGCCAAACGACTCTACGGTTTTCAAGTATCATCAACTTCCAACATCGTTCAAAAACACACAACAATGGCTCCTGTCAAGAAGCAGCGAAGTGCCATCACTGATGTTATCAGCCGAGAGTACACCATCCACCTCCACAAGCGGGTATGTTTTTATGATTTAAAGGATTTTATAGCGACGTTTTCGACGGTTTTGAGCTGGTTCTTTTGGCGATACCTGTCGAACTTTGTCGAGTCTATATTGGATCGATCCATCTCAGGTTATAAGTGAAGTAGAGTCTAACAATAGGTGTTTGGTGTCCAGTTCAAGAAGCGAGCCCCCAAGGCTGTCAAGGCCGTCAAGGCTTTTGCTCAGCAGCAGATGGGTACCACTGATGTCCGAGTCGACCCTCTGTTGAACAAGGAGCTCTGGAAGCAGGGTGTTAAGGGTGTTCCTTACAGAATCCGAGTTCGAATTTCACGAAAGCGAAACGACGAGAAGGATGCTAAGGAGAAGCTCTTCTCTTACGTTCAGGCTGTCAACGTTGCCTCTGCCAAGGGTCTTGAGACCAAGGTTGTCGAGGTTGACGCTTAGACGCTTAGTTATGTAAAAATATCATCATTGCTCTAGAAGCTGTAGTAAGTTAATAGTGATATCATCGCTTTAAAATCTGCCTATTCTATTTTACTTTTAACGTATTGTATTTTTCGTTTTTGTTTTGTTTTTATTTTGGTTTATTTTTCTTTTCTTTTTTGGTTTCTGTTTTTTTTGTTAGTGTTTTTGGTCCTGTCAGTAGGGAATGGTAACAACCGTTTTAACGTTTTAACTGCGTGACGTAACTTCGTCAAAGTCCTTGAACCACTTGATAGGATTATTAACAGGGTTCCCAACGTATTATCACCTGATGCTAGGATCTAGATTACATCCAGTGTTCCGATATATCCATCCTATTCGATGTCTACGTTATAGTACTAAACCTATTAATGATCAGATTGGACGACTAGTTCCAAACAGAGGGAAAATCAACTTCATTGATGAAGCGGGAAAGTTTGCTAAGAATGTGCCGGTAAAGGACATTCTTCGAGGCATGGATGCATCCAAGCACCAGTTGGTGGTTGTGAGTTCTCGACAGAGTCAACAGGAGGGGACTGATGCTACCGTGGTGTGTAAATTAGTGGCACTTGAAGGAGGTGAGAAGAGTACCGACAAAAAGGCCTACAAAAAGAAGGAGAAAGTCAACAAGCCAACCAAGCAGGCAGTCAAGGACGTTCCAGTATCATGGAATATAGCATTAAGTGATTTGAGCAGTCAAAAGACCCAGGCCATCAATTCTGTACTATCAAGAGGTCATGTTGTCCAGCTACAGTTGGATGCCAAACCAGGTACAAGACGACGAGAGCTAACCGCCCTTGATATTGAGAAACGCACCCTTCTCCTGGAAAAATGCGTTGAGATCTGCGGTGGACTTGGCCAAAGGGTTCATGAGCCAGTCGGAAACATCAGAGGTCGGATGACATTGTTCTACGGGCCGAAGAACTAGCCAATTCTGATCTAGATCCCTCTACAAGGCATTGAAATATAATTGATCCGTGATACGAAATGGAAAGTCTCGTGGAATTTACATTTCTATCGGAATCGCAGTAGTTTTAACGATACCAAACGAATTATGAGCATGATTAGACCTGGAAGTCTGGAGATATGACATCGAGAGTCAATCACTGCGACTGTATATATTGAAACTTTTTTTATTTGGTCGGACCAAAACTAGACAAACTTGGCAATCTGCCTACTCGTTCGGCTTCGATTTAGGTAAACTTGCTTAAATATCACACACTACTAATGAACGAAGTCTGGGGCCCCACACCACCACACACGAGAATCTTCCGGCGGTTGATTCTCGTCCGATATTTTATCGTTGGCGTGGGGAATGTACATACAACTAGACGTTGAACAAGCAATTAAATAATCATATTATCCCCTGTAAAACTACATAATAAGAAGGTAAAATTTGAAATTAAAATTATTTCAGCTGATGTGACATTAGGAAAGAGGGATTTGTGTGCAAGCAACCGCAATCGACGTTTGCATGGTTTGAATCATTTCGGAATTGTCCATCTCAAGTGATAGGCATGTGCATGCATATGACGGCTATAATGACCGGCAATTGACATGTGGAAAGTCACCGAACCCAATAGACTTTCAGGACCCGCTGGAGAGCTATGCGCGGAAATTTTAGTTGACCCCACGGCAATCCAAGGCCAGCAAGCCCGTGACCTCCGTTCCCCCCTTTTGCTCGGCGACAGCCAGTCCATTGCGGGCGCAACTGGTGCATTCATTACCCTGCCCTTTGCAACTACAAATATAAAGCGTGCTGCGCGACGATGACTTCATCACGTTATTGTTAAACATGCCTTCTTGTACTGATGTTTTAAAGCGAAAGTCCGGTGTTATTGTCGGAGACGATGTTCGAGCAGTGAGTAGTCTAGATTGAGTGGATTATGATGTTGAGTTTGCAATTTGTGGATTGAATTGGGGGTTATTATTCGTTGAGTTATTCGGAAAGATGCTATTTGTCCAACTTAAAATGTTTCAACTAGGGCTGATGTCGTTTTACAATTGTTTATCTAGGGGCATTTTTGTTGGCTGCTTTGATACAATATTACAAGGCACTGAAAGACTGCAAAACTATGTTGTGGGCTATTGCCAAAATATGAACTTAAATGACAAGAGTCGGATCATTGAACTAAATTGAAGGGCCTATTTTTCTAATTGCCCTAGACAATTTGATGGTAGCATTGGATCTGCTGTCCATACCCAACTTTTTGCGCGATGTCGCTGTTAATTCACTGCAAATTGGCTGCAAATTGGCTGCAAATTGGCTGCACGATTTAGTCATGCTGCATGCAACTCAACATTTTTCCGAGGGTTTTTCCGGCTTAACTAACAATAGTTGTTTGACTATGCTCAGAAGCACAAGTTTGCTATTCCTGCAATTGTAAGTGAAAAAAAAAATGTTTTTGGAAAGAAGAAAAAAGTCAGACATCTAACAAAAGAACATCACCTCTTCTTCTACTGTGATTGCTGCTCTTGAGGCCGCTAGAGACAACAAGAGTCCTATCATCCTCCAGTGCTCTCAGGGAGGATCTGCATTCTTTGCCGGTAAGGGTGTTGCCAACTCCAACCAGGAGGCATCTATTGCTGGTGCAGTGGCTGCTGGTCACTTTATTCGATCAATTGCTCCAATTTATGGAATCCCAGTTGTTCTTCACTCTGACCACTGTGCCAAGAAGTTGTTGCCATGGCTCGATGGTATGCTCGAGGCTGATGAGGCCTACTACAAGGAGCACGGTGAGCCTTTGTTCTCTTCTCATATGATTGATTTGTCTGAGGAGGACCACGCTCACAACATTGCTACTACCAAGAAGTACTTTGAGCGAGCTGCCAAGATGAACCAATGGCTCGAGATGGAGATTGGTATCACTGGTGGTGAGGAAGATGGTGTTGATAACAGTGGTGTCGATTCTTCTAAGCTCTACACTCAGCCTGAGGATATTTTCGAGGTTTACAAGGCCCTCTCACCCGTTTCTCCCAACTTCTCCATTGCTGCTGCTTTTGGTAACGTTCACGGTGTCTACAAGCCCGGTAACGTCAAGCTGCAACCTGAGTTGCTCGGAAAGCACCAGTCTTACACCAAGGAGCAGATCAAGTCCGAGAGCGACTACCCTCTGTACCTTGTTTTCCACGGAGGTTCTGGTTCCACTGAGGCTGAGTTCCAGACTGCTATCGAGAACGGTGTTGTCAAGGTTAACATTGACACCGATACTCAGTACGCCTATTTGATTGGTATTCGAGACTATGTTCTCAAGAAGAAGGACTACATCCTGACCCAGGTTGGTAACCCCGACGGTGAAGACAAGCCCAACAAGAAGTACTTTGACCCTCGAGTCTGGGTGCGAGAGGGTGAGAAGACCATGAGCGCTCGAGTCAAGGAGTCTTTGGAGTTCTTCCACACTGCTGGCACTGTTTAATGTATAGGCTATTGTCAGTCGAGATATAGTAATCCATAATAACTCATACAAAGTCGCAATTTTGCAAACCCATTGCTTGAACAATTCATGTGCTGTAGTTAGGCCTAGTTAGCTGACGAATGGATTCTTTATCCATTATCTGTTAGATTTCTTTAATTTATTCTCCATTTCTACGAATGCCGAACGCTGCACTCATTATGTACCTGCAGACGCCTCATCGTCAAATTGCCATTGCTGGTTGGCGCCTCCGTCTTAACTCTGCCTCCTAACATGACGCTCTATTATAGTTTGGTATGTATTGATGAACGCAATTCAACTAACGATAGGTGTTTGTGATTCTCATGTCTGAGATGGTGTCCTTCTTATTTTTGGTCACCCCTCTTCCTCGGCAATTCCGTAAGAAGGTGCTCACTTCGCTGGCAGATTCGCCAATTGCGGACAAAGCCATCCTTACACTCAAGTTCACATTTGTGTTCATTCTCATTCTGTTTGTTGACTCTGTGAACCGAGTGTACAGAGTTCAATTGGACTTGTACGAGTCTTCTTCTCGAGGTTCTTCTGGTCACAATATGATCTCAATTGAAAGGTCGGAGATCCAGGCTCGAAAGTTTTACTCTCAGCGAAACATGTACCTTTGTGGATTCACTTTGTTTTTGTCTGTTATTCTCAACAGCACCTACAACTTGGTTATTGACTTGATCAATGCCCAGGAGACAATTGCTGGTCTTAAGAGTTCTTCTAATGATGCTGTAAAGACCAATGCTCTTGCTTCTGAGAACGAGGAGGAGGTTGCTCGACTCAAGAAACTTGTAGAACAGAAGGATACCGATCTTGCTGCTCTGAAAAAGCAATCCGAGGCTTTGTCAAGAGAGTATCACTCCCTCAGTGATGAGCTTAATACAAAGAACGGTGTCACTGCATCTGACAAGAAGAAGGATTAAAAAAATATGGTTAGCAATCATATTGATTTGATCGACTGTGTTCTGATTCATGTATAATCGTCTATTATGTGGTTCTATACAGTTACTATATATATATTCTATTATTATATGCAATTCAGTTTACTATATATTTTGAACTAATATAAAGCAACTTTCTTTTCTTTTTTACTACTGTGAAGGAGCTTCGTAGCTATTGCTTTTGTGCTTAGGAGTGAAATCGAAATTGGTGGTTGGGCCTAGGAACATATCGGAGATTTTAATCCAGTCCTTATAATCAGTGCTAGCAAGCAGCGTTTCCAGTTCATTTCGACCCTGCCATGGTGGAGGCCTATCATTAAGCTTTGGAGGCAAATACTCGAGGATTCCCACTGGGATATACCGGTGAGTAAATGACAAAAATTCACACAAGAACTTTCGAGTCATGTTGAGTCCATATTCGTCAGATCCCCAGTGCTCAAGACCAAAATTTGCATAGCTTTTAATAATCTCCAATCGTTCAGTGGCGGACTTGTCAATATATTGACGGCTTTCGATCTCCTCAAATATCCATGGTTTGATAAGTGCTCCACGAGCAACCATGGCACTATCCACACCATACTCGTCTACCGCCTTGTGCCAGTCCTCCCACGAATAAATATCTCCATTACCAATTACCCAGGGCTTGACGATTCTTCCATCGTCCAAGTCTTCTCTCTTTTCTTTAACGAATTCTCCAATTGTCTTAATGTACTCCCAATCCGCCAACTTTGTATATCTCTGAGCTCGAGATCTACCATGCAAAGTAATTGCAGCCACTTCTCCCTGCTCCAGCAATCGGCTGATATTGTTTTTGGCAGTGGGATGGCCATCCTTGGTACCAGTTCTCATTTTGATAGTGACAGGGATATCTCCGCTAACTGCATTCATTCCAGTAATCATTCGTAGCATTCTTGCTGGGTTGTCCAAAAGGGCAGAGCCTGCTCCTTGACGGAATAATAAATCTATTGGGCAACCACAGTTCAGATTAATTTCCGAAGTGTTGGGTGCAAATCGAGAAACTGCTTCGGCTGCTTTAATAGCCTGCCAGTGCTTGGAAGCAGCTATCTGCACTCCAAAGCCTCCAACCTCGCTGGAGTGCGCTCTTGTAAGTGCCCATTCTGACTTGTGTCCTTGAATCAGAGGAAGACTAAGAGCCATCTCACTATAAGTAATTTCTGCTCCCAAAGTCTTCATGAGACGTCTATATGGCAAGTTTCCCACTGTAGTCAATGGTGACAAAATCTTGGCCCTATTAAGGTATATCTTTTTCTTTTCGCTTGCCAAGAAAGGTGGTTCAATATAATTAGCTGCCTCGTCTTTGGCTTCTTCTTTGTCCTCATCTTTTGCATCTTTACTTTCGATTTTGTTGGTTTCAACTTCTTTAGCTGCAACATCTTTGGCTTGTTCTTTTGCTTCAGCTTCTTTTGCTTCAGCTTCTTTTGCTTCGGCTTCTCTGGCTTCAGCTTCTCTGGCTTCAGCTTTTCTGGCTTCAGCTTCTTTGAGCGCTTTCTCATCACTTCTGGGTGCCATTCGTTTGTCGAGATACTTGATATAAGCATCAGCTTTGTCTAATGTGATATGCTTCTTCTGCAGTTGACTTTGAGTCTTTGCCAGTACTCTGTTGACTTCAAAGTTGTTCTTTGCAGCATCCGCCTTCTTCTCCTCGTCCACAACCAAAGCTTTATTAATATAATGAGAGGACAACCATCGACATTTGAGTCCAGTTGGGCAAAATCCAATGGCTGCAAATACAGGACACACACCAGGCAAATCTTCAGGCTTGGAAGCAATGTACTTGTCGAAATCGTGCTCGTATCGACAATTCTCTCCAAATTGACAAACACCATTACCATCTTTAATAGCTTCACAAAACTTGATTGTGTCTTTCACCTGTACGAATTTTCGATTCTTGTTCTGGCCTCTTCTCTTGGCTTGTCTTCCACCATTGGCAACATTTGCACTGTCATTGCCTCTGTCGGTCAAACCTTGGCCCTCTGCTTCA
This sequence comes from Sugiyamaella chiloensis, assembly GCA_030578775.1. Lineage (NCBI taxonomy): Eukaryota > Fungi > Ascomycota > Dipodascomycetes > Dipodascales > Trichomonascaceae > Sugiyamaella > Sugiyamaella chiloensis. The sequence goes on from JAKTZE010000003.1 coordinate 420,206, forward strand.
TCATCAAAGTTGATCTGGGGCCTGGAATCTACCGGTTTATTACCAAGCAAGAATTCGGCCTTGATAGGAGCAACTCCTTTAACTCGACCAGTTTCCTCGGTCTTCAACCGTTTAGGCTCTGGTTCGGTCATAGTAGAATGATATGTTTCTGATCTGGGTGCATATTATTTTTTTATTTTTTTTGAGCCAATGTTGAAATTTCATGTAGCCGTGCGAAACTTGATCTCATCACCAGTCCTCATACAATCGCACAATCCAATGAGAGATCCCGCCAACCACCCAGTTAGGGTGATAGAGCGGGCCAAAGCAGAGGGAAGAGTAGCTCATATAAGTGGACCTATGGTTCGATACTCAAAACTGCCTTTCCGACATCTTGTAAGGCATTATAATGTTGATATCGTATATAGTCCCATGATCTTGGCTAGAGAGTTTGTACGCAACCAGAATGCTCGTCTGTCGGATTTCAGCACAAATGAAGCTGATACTCCATTAATAGTACAGTTTGGTGCAAATAACGATACAGATATAGTTCGAGCAGCTGAATTAATACGCCCATATGTGGACGGGATTGGCCTCAATTGTGGATGTCCTATAAAAGATCAAGTGCGTGAAGGTATTGGAGCAGCTTTGATGACGCAACCTGAAAAGGTATCATCGATGGTTCGAGCAGTCAGAAAATCATGTGGACCAGACTTTTGCATCGAGGTTAAGATCCGTATTCATAGTGATTTGAATGAAACGGTACGGTTTGCGCAAATGGCTGAGGAAGCCGGAGCCGATATCATTACAGTTCATGGCCGACGCAAAACTCAGCGTTCAAGCGAGCCAGCAAATTTAGAAGCTATCAGACTTGTAAAACAGGCTGTCAAGTGTCCTGTTATTGCAAATGGTGATGCATTCAGCCTTGGACATGTCGACAATATTGTGAAAACCACTGGGGTTGACGGGGTGATGTCAGCTAGAGGTATCTTGAGTAATCCCGCACTTTTTGCTGGTTTTGGCAAAACTCCGTGGTCTGCTATAGAATTATTCTGGCATTATGCAACATCTTATGGACTTCCATTTCGACTGACTCAACATCATTTGTCTGAAATGATGGATCAAGAGTTTAGTAAGAAGCTCAAGAAAGACATGAATCAGTGTGATTCACTCATACAACTATTAGACTGGTTTGACAGTAGATTTTATCTAAAACGACCTGGAGAACCAGGATTTGCTGAAGCTGTTGATTTTGCTTGGAGACCTGATGCTGATGATATAAGCCAAGCGACCATGTTGATGAAAGATGTGAGTATCACCGAAGATGCTCCCAATGTGCCAACAGTCGTCTCCAATTAGATTTCCAGAAGTAAAAAAAGGAACCCAAGTGTAATTGTTTGAGTCTGATAGGTGTCGATGGCAACTCGCATCTGAAGTATTTATTTAATATATAAGCATGTAAATTATTGAAATGTTTAGCATAGATCATGGTTCCTTCTCATCGTCATCTGTGCTCATCAAATATTGCCCGTACCCCACTAGTATATAAGTACAAAATTTCCTTAGCTTCCTAACGTACACTTCATTTGTAAGTGCACATGAGGAATGAGGAAAAAACTTTATGTTTATCGAGCGGCCTTCGGGTATTTGCTAACAATCCGTCTTGGTTTTGTGGCAGCTTCGCAATGAACCTTTTTATGTCATAGTTACACCGACCTCTTTTGTGCAAAACTAACTCAGTGTATGAAGTAATCTATTGTGTAAATTACTTAGTGAACTAAAGACATGGAAGTAAAAAGTTGAAAGAATTGTACTGAATGAGATGGTGTCTTTTGCTCCACCACTTTTATCTATCCATCAGCTATTTAATTTGCATTTTAAGTTTTGTCGCATTTTGTTTAGTAGAGATGTCTTCATAATCGTTCTGAAGTTAGGCGTAATCTTCAACTTCGTGCGCGGCCCGGATAAATTTTTGATCGCATTTGTGATAGCATTTCCAGAACGCTTTTCATTTCAATTGAACGATCCATAGTTCAATTATAATAATAACCTTTGTGTAATCGAATTGTTGGGCTATTAATAGTCCCAGAGAGTTTGTTTGATTCTTTTACTCTGTAGATGATCAGTTCTAAATCTTTTACCCTGCTGGAAATTTTCACTCACCGTCTTAACATCTTCCAACAACTGACTGTTATCCGTAACGGATGAAAGTTGTATCTATCTTCACTTGCCAAGTAAGTTTATCTATTGGGTTGTATGAGTCTGGAAATACTTTATTGTTTTGATTTGATCCAGATAGAAATATCTTTTTATATCTTTTTTTTTCAATCTGTTCGTTAATTCATCGATAAGACAATATATGCGTGACTCATGGGCGGACTTTATCTCACGAATCAAACTAACATTAGGACTATCTATCTGGTAAGCCACCACCCACCACCACGGGTGAAAATTTTTTGTAGATCAAACATTAACTCAGATCACATCTGGAAAACCAACCAGCATTAAACTGTTTTAAACAAATCAGTTTTAAACTTATTTCATACTTGGATAATTTGTATCGTTTTTTTTGATTGTTAAGTGATATGCTTCGATCTTTTGTTCGATCTTGTGCCATCAAACCGAGCGGGTTTACCCGAATTGGTCGACCATCGGTACGATTTTTCTCGGTGACAGCGTTGCGAGCCAACGAATTGGATCGTGCTACATTAACTATTCGGGATGGACCTGTTTTCCACGGTAAATCGTTTGGTGCCAACCGAAATGTGTCTGGAGAGGCAGTCTTTTCAACTGGTATGGTTGGATATCCTGAATCCATGACCGATCCGTCTTATCGAGGACAAATTCTCGTTTTCACTCAACCATTGATTGGAAATTACGGAGTGCCATCATCTACTGACCGAGATCAATTTGGTCTTCTCAAGTACTTTGAGTCACCCAACATCCAGTGCATTGGTGTTGTTGTTGCTGATGTTGCCATGCAGTACAGCCACTGGACAGCTGTGGAGTCTCTGAGTGAGTGGTGTCAGCGAGAGGGAGTTGCTGCTATTACTGGAGTCGACACTCGAGCAATTGTCACTTACTTGCGAGAGCAGGGTTCGTCGCTGGCTCGAATCACCATTGGTGAAGAGTACGATGCTGATGAGGATGAAGCTTTTGTTGATCCTGGTGCCATTAACTTGGTCCACAAGGTTTCTACCAAGGCTCCTTTCCATGTTCCCGCTAGTGCGTCTGGTGAGCACATTCACGTTGCTGTATTGGACTGTGGTGTTAAGGAAAATATCTTGCGTTCTTTGGTGAGCCGAGGTGCTTCTGTTACGGTGTTCCCTTACGACTATCCAATCCATAAGATTGCTCATCATTTTGATGGAATTTTCATTTCCAATGGTCCTGGTGACCCAACCCATTGCAGTTCTACTGTGTACCACCTCAAGAAGACTATGGATACTTATGAAGGCCCAATTTTTGGAATTTGCTTAGGTCATCAGCTTTTGGCCATTGCTGCTGGTGCCAAGACCATCAAAATGAGATACGGTAACCGAGCTCATAATATTCCTGCTTTAGACCTTTTGACTGGTAAATGTCATATCACCTCTCAGAACCATGGATATGCAGTTGATGCCTCGTCGCTTCCTTCTGATTTCAAGCCTTTCTTTGTCAACTTGAACGATCAGTCCAATGAAGGTATGATCCACGAATCGCGACCTATTTTCTCTACTCAATTCCATCCTGAGGCCAAGGGAGGTCCTCTTGACTCTGCATTCTTGTTTGACAAGTACTTGGAAGACATCCGATCTTACAGGACCAAGAAATCGTCTCTTGGTGTTGCAGAGTCTCCACCATCGCCTTTGTTCGTAGATATGCTCGCTAAGGGACGTGTTGGTGTCGAGATTGATGCTTAGAATTATATATAATTGTTTAATAGAGCTTTTTGTGTTGCGCTTTGGTATTGCTTCTCTTATTTCCTTGATTTTACGGTGTGAAACAACGGGTTTTTTTTTTTGATGTATAAATACAAGCGGACAATTCCGCATTCAATTTGCCTACATACATATCATTGGAACTAATTGCCATAGCCTCCCCATCCTTGACGTCCTTGTTGACCACTGTACTGCTGGCCATAGCCAGTGAAACCATAAAGGTTCTGCTGCTGAACAGGGTATTGAGGTTGTTGAGGTACAGCACCCTGGGCCTGCTGAGGAGATCCAGGGGTCTGCTTAGAGTCATCTCGCTGCAAAAAGTCGGAGATTCCACTTAGACTCTGGCCTGCTTGTTGGCCTTGTTGACCTTGTTGTTGAGAAGCAGCCTGAGTTTGCCCTTGTTGAGGCTGCTGCTGTCGACCGTACTGATCATAGTATGACTGTTGTTGGTTGAAAAATCCCTTTTGAGGGCCAGCAGGACTTCCATACTGGGCAGCAGCCATAGCCTGGGGGTTGTAACCATAAGTCTGGTAGTAATAAGCAGCATACGCTGGGCTGACATAGTATGGGTTCATAGATGGCTGCTGCTGTTGCTGCTGGTATGGAGCAGTACCAGTCACACCAGGAGAAACAGTGCTGGCAGATGGAGAAGCGCCAGCAGTCTGGCCCTGAGCTTGCGCTTGGGTCTGACTGTTATCACCGTATCGCTGTTGCTGTTGAGACTGTTGCTCAATGCCACTGTGCTGAACTTGCTGTGGCTGTTGAGCTTGTGGCTGCTGCTGTTGTTGCTGTTGCTGCTGCTGCTGCTGCTGCTGGTAGTAATAGTTGTTATAAGCAGTTCGCTGAGGGTCAGCGGCAGTAGAACCGTATGGGCTCTGGTAATCACTTGGAACAGTGTATCCAGCAGCGTATCCAGGATGAGAAGTAGGGAAAACATACTGGTTCTGAGAATAGGCATCATAAGGCTTTTGCTGAGGAGCTCCGCCAACTTGCTGTCCATATCGGTATCCGTAAGCAGCAGCTTGGGCCTGTTGATCATAAGCCTGATCAATAGGCTGTTGTTGTTCAATACCACTGTCAGTTTGGACTGAGCCAGCACCTGGTACATTATCTTCTGGCTCGTTGAGATCGAGGCTTCCAAATTGGACGCCAACTCGGTCAATAGTTCGAGCTGCAGAGCCGGGAAGAATAACTGGGACCTCCTTGTAAGGTTGTTGTTCGATAGCAGGCTGGTGCTGTTCAAGGCCAGGAGGCACTTCAACGGCAGAGGGCTCAGCGACAGCAGGCTCTGGCACTGGTACTGAAACTACTGGTTCAGTTGGGATGGCAGGAACTGCCACTGGAACAGCAGGAACAGCAGGCTTTGGCTGTTCCTTTGGTACATCTTTTGATTTACCAATTGCAGCCCACGATAATTTCTGAGGCTTGCTAGAAGCTGGCTCGACCGCGGTAGCAGTAGCAATAGCAGTAGCGGGAGCAGTAACAGCTGGCACTTGGGCAGGAGCTGTAGAAGCAGCAACCTGTGGTGGTGCCGGGGTAGTAGTTTCATTATCAGGTTCTTTATCGGTCGTGGCAGGGGCATTGGCATTCTTGGGAGCGGTATTTTTGTTCGTTGCAGGAGCTGCTGCTGCTGCTGCTGCTGCTGCTGCTTGCAGGGCTGCCTTCTTTGATAGTTTGTCGGCCCATGAGTTTGTTTTCTGTACAGGAGCAGCTGCTGGTGCCGGCACCGATTCAGACCCGGAGCTAGCGGTGGCGGCAGTGGTAGTAGTGGCCAGAGCACCAGTATTGGTGGCACCGGCACCAGCACCACTATGAGAACCATTAGCAGTAGAGGAGCCATTAGGCTTTCCTCGAATAGGTTTACTTCGACCTCGATCGGATCGACCCCCTCGTGTGGAAGAAGAAGATGCATGCGTGGAACCATTGGCAGACCCGCTGGGACCGGTAGGAGTGGACTTAGAAGAAGGACCATTGGTAGATGAAGAGTTCGTGTGGGCAGCATTGGCAGCACCGGCATTGTTGGACTTTGGACCAGATGATGCCTTTTGATCGGAAGAAGAAGGGGCACCACGGCCAGAAGTCTGTTGCTTCGGTTTCGCAGTATCCCTGGTCTTCTTCTTGACTTCACCCCATTGTGTAGCGTGGCCCTCGGCAATTCTGTTAATAGATTCCTCGATATTTCCTCCCGTCTCTTCTAGGACGGTTAGTAAATCATCGTCCTTCCAGTCTGGGAACAATTCATGTAGAGTGGCCAGTTTGCCTGTGGTTTCCGCGTCGCGGTGGGAGCCATTGTTGGCGGTCCCTCGTCGACGGGAGTCTGTCGTTGACATATGTGTATATTATATGAGAAAGGAAAAAATAGCAAATAGCAAATAGGAACCAGCGAGTGGATCGGCTAAGAATCAATCACCAAATCAAATCAAACCAAACTCCAGCACAAAAACCAACCGACGAACCAAAAGATGCTGTTGAAACAAGCAACACCTAATGAATCGGCAGAAAAAATAGACAAATCAGGAAGCCAGATAAATCAGAGGCAGTCTTACAACCAAGCCGATTATAGGAAATTACTTCTACTGATCTGTGCAAGTCACAACTGTTAATAGTGAGGAAAGTCGCACTAACAGTGGGTGAAGTGAAAAACCGATATACCCTTGCCCCAAGTAGGCGGGTTGCGCCGAGGGTTTGCTGTGACCAAACGAATAGTACGGTGTGTAATTATAACAAATACGATTCATATTGTTTTCTATCTAGAAACTGTCTTGCGCTAGTTACCGCCCTCTATCCAATTGTCTAGTATGGTATGGCAAATATTTACACAACATCAAAAAAGTGGCCTCTTTTGTTACTGTGCTTCGTGAAGATCATGTCCCAAAACGGTAAAAGTCATTAATGCCATGCAATAATCACAGCCATTTCAATGAACCATTCCACCAGTGGTTATCCCCCTAGTATCAGCTTGAAATCGTCCTGCGCTCATAAACTAATATAAATAGACTGATAATCTCAATCATAATAATTGAACTCTGACAGCCCATTATTGGTTTATATCATATATATATCCGTATCGATATCACGCGCGTGGCAATATCTCTCAGAGGCACTCATATGCAGCCTCTGATGCAGTCCTCTGACGTTGCTGGCATTTATAGTGTATGTTCAGCGGATAGCATCCGACCAGTGTTTGGTCTCTAACCAGGTGCCTCCAGTCTAATCCATAGTCATATCTATATACATATAGAGTCTGATGGCACTCTCTATATTCATTATTCATTCCCCAGCATTTTTGAATCCAATGCTATTATTCCGCACGCGGTTATCCCCTGAGCATCTAAACATGGGACATATTACCACATCTATAATCCGTTTCGTGTGGTAATAGCTTTCGTAAACCATTTCTCGTAACTACACTCTATCATCAAGCTCATCAAGCTTATCCAACATAGAACCCTACCAAACACTTGTCTAACATATGTTCAAAATTCACCCAAGCATGGGTCATTTGAAACATTCTTGTACCATCTTTGCCCGCACATCTCATAAGCTCTTTTTCTCCTCCAGGATGGAACTTCAAATAAGGTGTCAAATTGTATACACGGCCTCCTAGAACTGTCCAAGCATCTTCTGGTGTGTTGTGTTTGGTCAGTTCATCTTTTGGCACTTTAATCAAAAACGGATCATCCACTCCCTATAGATGTTAGTCTTATTTACTTTTACAGCCATCTCGTGATGAAATCATACCCTCAAATTGGCACCTGAGCCACGCAAATTGGCCCAGTCCAAAGCAGAGTGACCAGGCTCTAGAGACACTTTTGCTCTTGATCGGGATCCAGCGATTTGAGCAGATCCTGGCTTTGGAAACGCTGGTAACGGCAATCTCGATGTCATGACGCCTCAGTGAACTTTTATTGTGGCTAGGATTATATAGTAGTGCGCGCTTAGTGGTGTGGATAGGGCTATGACAGCTGCAGATGCGACTCGGACCGAACGTTTCCGTTAACAACCAGGAATCAAACGGATATAAACACATCCAAAGTCTTTATTTTCTTTTTTCATAACTGATAGAAACCATAAAGCTTCATACCCATTCAATTTTAGATCTGAATGTTGGGTTGGATTTTTCAAGTTTAGGTCGGACGAGGTAGTACTTTATTTCATCTATTACGTGATCCAAGTTTCCTTGCGGGGCCTCGACTCTCAAACAATCTTCCACTTCTCTTCGTCGACAAACCCTTTAGTACTTCTATGAGCTTATTGGCAGGTGGACGACTGCGTTCAATTTTTCCCGCATTGATCAGTTCTTTCAAAGGTTGTCTTGACATTGTAGGTCCTTCTTCTAACTCGAAGTATACTTTGGGTGAGACTTGATCCGACTCTGATTCTAATGGCGAGTCTATCGGAGATTCTAAAAGGGATTCATTAGACGATTCAGATTTTGAATCCAATTTCGATTCCACCTTTGATTCTCGTTTTGAGTTGGATTCTTGTTGTATTTCTTGCATTTTTTCTGGTTCTGGTTCTGGTTCCAATTCAATATCAGCCAAAATGCACTCGTCAAATTGGTGAGTTCCTTCCAAGATATCTCTCAAGTAGGACCCATACAATCCGTCGACAAGTACGTCCAAGTTGTCATCAACAATGGCACAAGTCTCATATTGCATTATCACTGATATTATATCAGACAGCATGTCATCTGGTTACATTTGGACGAGATTTGTATATACTCTTGCACTCACAATACCGGCCCAGTTTTGTTGGATTATGCTTGATCAGCGGTTATGTAACCCCCTGAATAATGTCGCCAAATCAGGCCGTTCATGCCCCGCCATGGTATACGGCTGCCGAACGGACTTTAATTAAGTTTGACTCCGAATTGTCCGAGTCAACAATTGTTTGGGATTTATCTGAACTACCGGTTCTTTTGGACATTAACTAGAGGTTTTTGGTGGAACGGGCATGCCTCTTTCGACTGACGAACGGTATTGGTTGACAAGAATTGGTTATATAGCAGGGATTTCGAGCCTGACTTATATTTTAGTACCCATCATATATCAGACATTAATCGACTGGAATCCTTTTGGGTTAGTCATTGGTCCTTCAGATATGAATATGCTACGAAGAAAGAAGAAGGCCGGCAAATATACTGTCGGTCTGGCCAACCGGGCTAACGACTGCTTTGCCAACTCCAATATTCAGGCTCTGGCTTCGTTGGGGGTCTTATATAATTATCTAGATGAGGTTGCATGGATGGAGCCAGACGGTGACCTCAAATCCGAGCAGCCACATGTTGAGTCTGGACCTAATGTATCGCAGCAAACTAGCTCCGATGGTAACTCGACACCTGATGACTCCAAGACTACTGAACAAGTTCCCGTTACTAATGGTGAATCATCATCTTCACCAGTGGCCGATGATGGAAACGGCACGGCGTCCATAAATGGTAAAGTTACTGGTGACCCAACTACGACAACGGACCCTCCAAAAAAGCCAAATGAGCCGGTTAAACCTCGGCTATCTAAGGCACTTCTCAGCATGGTCAAAGACCTCAACGAACCAGTTCTCACCCAAAAAACATTATCTCCGTGGACTTTACTGGTAGTCCTAGAGAAGATATACAAATCTCGCATTTCACGAAGTCAGCATGACGCTCACGAGCTACTTCATTTGATTCTCGAAACACTTTTCAATGAGCATGAGTCTTTGACCAAAGCCAGTTCCAATCCATTGCCTCAATTTTCGTTTTCTGGCGCAACAATTGATAGGATAACTTGTGCAAAATGCGGATACACACCACCTGCAAAGCCATCTCCATTTTTGGTACTTTCATTAATGGTTCCCCAGAAGCGGTCGGCGGATCTGATTGATCTTTTAACATCATTTTCTAGTCCAGAATATATCCAAGACTATGGATGTACTCTTTGCCGGTTGCGGTTTGCGGTGAGTAAGCAGTCTACAGTTTCTGATGCCGACAAAGAGAAAATGGCTTATTACATGGATAATCCATCCAAACTTCCTTCCGAGTTAGAAGCCATGCTTCCCAAGAATTTGGTGAGTGCAATCAACAAATCCACCAAATTTAACAAGCTACCACAAGTTCTTGCTATTCACCTATCTAGATCTATCTATGGAGGATATGGTGCGTCTCGAAACAGCTGTAAAGTGTCAGCCAAGGAATATATTGAGCTTTATGAGGAAGATGAGCTTGTTCGATACAAGTTGATGGCTATGATTCGACATAAAGGAACTCATCAAATGGGACATTATGAATGCTTCAGACGTAAGAACCTCAAATGGTGGTCTCAAGTATTACGAACTGGTATAGGCTCCAATTTACCCACTATGCCTAACACAATGCCATCATCTCCAATGGTTTCTACAACACCTTCGGTTTCTATATCAGACGGATTGACTGCATTGAGTTTGGATGTGCCTCGTGCTACATCTGCACTACGGGTTGCTTTAGGAAGTAGTTCATCTTCATCTTCTTTGAGCCATGGTGCTGACAGCTCTTCAGCTTCTTCTGTTGACCCCATCTCACCTTCGCCATTTGGAACTGGTGAAAACACTCAAACTCCTAGTTCTACTAGTGGTACAGGTACTACTACAACAAGTCATATTGGGATCAATGGATCGCATCTACATCTTTCTGGATTTGCCGGTGTGCATGGTTCGCTGTCAGGAGCAACCATGTCACTTCCGGTATCTCCTTCGCTTCGTCCTTCGAGTCCTTATGGCGGAAGAGACAAATTGCCATATCCTGCTGAAAGATCTAATCCATTGCCGGCCAGCTTGTCTACAACAGCCATTGCTTCACCGGAAATGACACCAGTTCGTCTAATATCCGACATGGATCGTCGGGACTCTAATATCAACCCTCCCAGTCACCACGAATGGTGGAGAATCAGTGACGATAAGATCTGGGAGAACACTACCAAAGAGGTTCTCAAGGAAGAAAGTGGAGCATATTTGCTGTTCTACGAACGACAATGACCGGCACAACAAGTATCAATGGGGAGAAGAAAGCAAAGGAAAACAAAAACTAGAAAAAATTTGGAAACACAAGATATTGATATAGGCTATAGCATTAATCTGGAAAAGGAGACTAGACTAAAAAGCACATTAAAAACATAGAAACCAAACACCACCCAATCACCACAAAGCGATTTTCAAACGTTCCTTCTCAACATTGGTGCTGCACTAAGTACGTTATTCAATACAATTGTGATCCGTATAATAGAACAAATCAAATCAATCAATCAAATAAAATCAGATAAAAATAACACGATGGTTTTGACTTAAATAGAGTTTACTCAGAGTAGTCACCCTGGGCCTTGGAGGCAGCGTAAGCAGCCTTCTCGTCCTCGTATCGCTTCTTGTCCTGGTTGGCCTTGCTCTCATAAGGAACCTTCTCGGCCTCGTTCAAAGACTTCCACTTCTCACCGAGCAACTTTCCGATCTGTCCAAAAGTAACACCTGGGTTATCAGTTCGGACAGTCTCTCGCTGCTCATTGGCGAAGTACATGTAGGCAGAGAGAGCTCGCTTAGGAGCATTGGGGTCCTTTCTCTTCTTTCGGACTTCCTCCTTGGTTCGTCGGGTTCTAGTTTCCTTAGGCATGTTTAGTTGTCTAGAAAAATGGAGGTTAGCTTTATTTGTCAACACCAGAGGAGCTCGCACAAATGCACGGGTCAATGGCAGACGGAACATCTTCAGATCAACTTTGAAACTTGTCGTGATATAGTTAGGATGGCAAGATGGCGTGTCACAATACTACACGAACAATAGCCCCAACTGCAAGGGCAACCGCGTCGTGAGGCTTATGTAGTGTACTGTAGACTGGCGCACATTGAGAGAGGCACTGAGGGGTAAGCTAGTTGTGGGCTAGGCAGCGGGTGCGGTGCAGGTACCAGTGGGGCGGCCTACTACAATGGTCCAGAGACTGCTCCCTGTACATCGCAGGCCCGCCGCAACCACTGCCCTGCCCATCATCACACTAATTAAGCAATGCGCCCGCGATCGAGTAGTGATAAAGGGCAGGGGTAGCAACCAACGGGCGCTACGGTCGGTATGGCCCGGCTGCCACCTGTGCGGACGGTACTACTGCACCGTCCGCACTTTAGAGTGCCAGCCCAGCCTGCCGCCACCACTGCAAAAATGCCACTACCAAGCGGTACCACCAACTAAAAGACCATTTGGTTAATTAAAACACAATAATATGCCTATAGTTCCGAGCCATTGGAATACAGTGCGACGCAGTGCAGTGCAGTGCAGCGCGCAGCTGAGTTCCATTGGTCCTAGTGGTACCGAGGAAATAAGCCTAGTCCAGCCAATAATCATCGCCAGTCACAGTTTTTTTTTCATATAAAAAATAATCCCAATTTTTTTATTTCAAACACCAATGCCATCGCTAATGTCTCGTCTATAGTCTCTTCGACCCAATGCTGGTAGACGCGGGACTGCTGCCGCGCGAGCCACGCGCACCGAAGCCTAGAACTAAAGACGAGGTCTAGTTATATCATAGCTACGAAGTTGACCGTGAAGACACACCTTCACCAGGACCAGGTGGCACCGAACAAACAAAGGAATGGTCGTCAATTGTTACTGACACACCATATACCAGTGTATTTCAAGGCCTTGGTCTTGGTGCTGTATCATTGTCGTCGATATGTGTGGGGTTGGGTGTACTCACCTTAATATTGCCCTGGGCTAATAAAATACCTATGGTAATACTGTGTGATACTACTGCTAGAGTGAATAGTGTATATACACAGTGGGCCTCACTAGTTATATAGTGGGAGGCGGGATATATGGGCACGCCGCTACTAGGGCCGCTGTTATTGTGCGGTGATATACGCGTTCTCTGATGTGCCTGGTACCAGCCGTACCTACCGGTTCCCACCCAAATTTGGCACGTTGTGAGGGCCGGTTGCAGTGCTAGCTGCAGCACCGGTGGAAAGGATCCACCTTAGGTGGACCCTGTAGCGCGAGATAAACCGGTAACAGCAACTTAGTTCTCTTCCACGGGACGAATCGATGTAAATGGTGAGACTTTTCGCGTTGTGGAATTGTGGGGGACTTATGGTTTTTTTTTTGACTAGCGTTTTAATTAATGGTTTAGAACTAGTTACTAGTTGGCGGAGTGACGACTCATCGTTACTTACTGATAGTATGTTGCTAGTTACTAATTCGTATAGGTCAGCACATTCAGTGTATATTTCCGTTTTAAGACAACAAATATTTTTAGCACAATTGCTGATTACCGATCGGGATGTCGGAGTTTGTTCGGTACATTACTGCGATCGACACATGCATGTAACTTAGATATCACAACTGGCAGGTGTCTCAGTACTGTACGGTGTAACTTATATGGCACCTAAATAGCATGACATATGACAGATGACATATGCACAATGATCAGCACATAGCATAGAACACAGAGCATGGAACAAACTTGCATAAAGGATAAATGAATTCCCAGTGGATCTACCAATGGAATAAGTCTGATACAATCTACGGATTCGGTCTACTTGGACAGTATTATCATCAACACAACCAAACACCATGACTATATATGATTTAGATAAACATTTAGAATTAATCACACACGGGCCACCTACACCCATCACCATTAACGAGCCAATGCATGCCAGGGTCAAGTCGGTCAAGAAAAAAAACAACAAAAATTAGACGTTCGCTCACCGCCGTGACATTGCCATATGTAAGACACTGTATATCTGTCCAAACTATGGCTTGATGACATCCTTGTCAAAGCTGGCTCGGTCAAAAGTCCAATTGGCCTCAGACTCTACATCAGCCTTCTTACACAAGTCGAGGTAAACCACACTGGATTCTTCAATGCTATGCTGAGTGAACCATCGAGTCTTCCAGGCAGCTCCATCGGCCTGTTCCTTCTTACGCATCTCTCGCTGATCGTTCTCGATCTTACTCTTCTCCTGGTGTATCAAATCGTAGTCTCCCTCTCGAATAGCAGCTGCAACCTTGGACCATGCTCGGCGAGACTCGAGCTCCTTCTGCTCTTCCTCGGGCTTGACTTGTAGCTGGGGTGCTACAATATCAGGCGAATCCAAAAATGCTTCTTCAACTCCAGTCTTCTCATCCTTGATCTTACTAGACTCACTCCACTGGCCAGAAACCTTGTACAAAACCGTACCAGGTGCCTCGTTGGAAACGATGGTAGCCTTGAAACTATTCTTCTTACCAGAAAAATAGCCCTTTCCAGAATACTCGATCACCGCCTTGTATCCACTCGAACTCTGGATAATGCTCTTGCCCTCTAATTCTACATACGGAGCACCAAAGATGATACCCTCAATATGAAGAGCTGGCAATGTCACCATATATGTCTCGTCAAATCCCTTGATGTAATAGGTAGCATGCCCGTTCTGCTTGACCGAGATCGTAGCGCTAGCAATACGCGCTTTAATTCCATTGTACCCGGACAAATAAACCTCATCTTTATCACTCCATAGACTATATCCAGTAATAGGAGGATGATGGCTAACTTGCTCGCTGACCAGGCCGACTTCTTCATCGCCCGATCCCCACTTTGCAACAAAGAGCTCCCCTAAAAATGGATTCAGAGGCTTCTTCTCCGAGCCCATCTTCTCGTTTCGAGAGCAATACTGGCCTCGAAGGGTACCAATGAACCACTTGAGAACCAAAATCATTCGCTTAGAAGCATCCTTCTCCTTGGCGGCTGCTGTGAACAATTCATTGTTGGCATACCAGAACTGCGAATACTCGACAAGCGACACAGGAGACAGGATAAATGGGGGCGCAGTTAGAGACGCCAAATCTCCATTAAAAGAGGCAATACTCTTAAGGAATGCCGACCACGAAGATGATTGTGACTTGTTAGATCTACACTGTTTATACTAGGATAACCACGTTACTTACTGCAGGAACCTTGCTTTCAGACATGATGGTAAGGTGTGAAGTTGCGGCAGGAGGTAGGATTACTGTAAATGGAGACCGACATGTGGGGTTATTATGAGCAAAACACTGACCAAATCATAACACAAAAATATTAGCGACTAGCATAATTAAACATTAAATATTAATAATAAAAAGTACTTAGAATCGACTAATGAGAGCTGCTATTATTCTAACTCAGTTTCCTCCCCTTTTTATCCTATCAGGAGGTTAGTTAGTAAAATAAGGTCATGTCAGGCACGAAGATCAGCAGTAGAACTCTAAGTTGGGACATTGAAGATGGAGCTATCACTTTCGCTGTCATATCAATATCAGATCAACATCAGATTGGTACCAGATCAACCAGAACTCATAGAAAAAAATAAAGAATTATGTCAAATAAATATATACAAACAATAAGTGTGCATAGAGCCACTATGCACATATTGCCGAGGTATGAGCACTGGATCAAAGTGGTTGCCAGAATTCAAAACCGAATCAAGAATGGAACCAGTTTAGTTTAGTACAAATGCACTAATAAATATGCTTGACCGGTGTAGCATCCAATAAATGCCATCGTAGGCCATCACTAAGATCAAATGGGTTCTCTTCATCACTGCTAGTGGCTTTGTTAACAACACGCTCCTCGATATTTGTGATTCGAGCAACCAGATAATCACGATGCGACAGCTGATGGGTGTCTTCTTGACGCAGGAAGTAATGCGGTGCATTCTCATTGAATGCAGCCCATGGATTGGGCTCCCTCTTGGGATCTCTTGTCGGTAAGAAAAGAGCCAGATCACCGACCTTGAATTTCCAGAACGATAACTTGTTGCGGTTTTCATCTTCAAGTCGTGACACTTTATCTCGAGTCAACTTGGATTCCTTGTGTAACTTTCGACAGTGATGATCGACCTCATGGAATCGCTTATATACCGAGTCCCGGTAGATATCATAGTCAATATACACCTCATTGACAAATGTTCTGTACCGTTCATCTTCATCTTCGATATCAGAGCTATCCATCCAATACAACACCCTATGGTCCGAATTCATTGACGCAACTTCTGCCTCCGGACTCTCTGACTCAGTTTTTTCGCGATCCGCTTCTTTCACTGCAGCATCATCTCCTTTCTGCTCTGGCATGGAACCACCTGGCGTATCACCCGAACCAACAACATCGGCTAGTACTTTCGGTACTTGATTCTGTTCTGCAGTACTGCCATTACCAACAGCTACAGGGGATATTAAATCAGCGTCATTAACGGCGTCATTAACTCCATCAGGTGCTGGCTTTGACACCGACAACCCACGACTCGAACGACGAAGCCCACGGACCCTGTTAACCTTGAAAATGACAACATTTCCATCAACCTCTTTTGAAGCTTGAAGGCCCATTGACTCTAGGACCTCTAAGCCTCGGCGATATCCAGTATAAAGTCGCTGAGAAAGATCGCGAGCTCTGATGTTCAAACTCTCAACACGCGCTTGCAAGAATTTGTTACTATCTTGAACCTCTTCAAGCAAAGTCTTTACATGTTCGTGGTCCTGTTGCTCAGCTTCTTCGGTCTGCCTCAATGCTTCTTCAAGTTCGTCGATTCGTGCTCTCATATCACTACTCTCTGCAGAATAGTCTCGTCTTTCCTTGGAGAAATCCGCTTCCAGAGCAGTCATATTGGCTAGAACATCATCCTTGAGGGCCAATGCATCCTTTAGCTCTGTTTCAGCAGTTTGCAGTTTCTTCTTCAATACATCCTTGTCTTCTAACAATTGAGCTATTCGTCGCGAATCAGCTACGTGTTGTGTCTCGAGAAGATGGATTCGCTCCAGCAATCGGGGTGAACCACCATTAGAGGGACTTCGACTCTTATCTCGGAAATACGATACATCATTTGTAGCCGCTCCCGGTGCCGGAGGTTTGTTCAAGTCAGCTCTATACTGCTGACGATGCAATAAGTCCTCTAGAATTCGGATTCTTGATTCATAAGCTTTGATCCTCTCATCATCGTCAGATGATCGATGTTCAGAAAGACTACCACCTTTGAAAAGAGTTGCAGCCTTTGGTTGTTGTTGCTGTTGCTGCTGCTGTTGTTGATCGTGATATGCTACCACAGAGTTTGGCAAATATTCAGGAACACGGCGAAGCATAACGTCAAGTTCTTCTTTGACATCTCGTGAAAACTCTTCGAGTCCAAGACTAGTCAACAGTGCCATATACTTTTCAATATCAGACACAGTAACATCATGAGTGTCTTGTTGATATCTATAATGAATATCAACTTCTGTTGCATTAGGTGCAAAGTGAGACTCAACTATATCTGGAAATATAGGACCGTAAAACTTGACCCATTTATCCCGTCGTTTGGTCTCTCCATCAGTCCACCCTGCCATTTTCTCTGCACTATCAGACACAAGCTCCTTTATTCGATTGCCCCATAGTGTACGACGAAGAGATTCTATCAACATCACTCCGTACAGAAAGGGCATGTCATTGACTTTACCTATGATTACTCGTAATGATTCAGCATTCTGCAAAATTTTTCCGACATTAGCGAGTTCAGGTCTTAATTCACTTGTAGACCATTGAATCTGCGATAACTTGCGAACGCTACCAAGGGACTGCTGCTGGCAGTAATGACGAGCCCGCTGCCATATATGAAGAATATTTCCCAGTTCTTCAGTGATGGATGCAATTTGAGGAAGAAATTCGGTTCTGTTTCGAGACTCAACCTTCGATACTGTATGCTCCTTGTATTCAGTCAAGTTGCTAATGTATTGAGTATCTTTCTGGACCTGGGTAACAAGTGCTTGTAAATCCATGAATAGCTCACCAAAATGCGACGCTGAAGATTCAGATACATTGTATTGCTTTGAAATGGCAAGCACTTCCGACTGAACTGGTAATGTGGCTATCTCAATAGCCTGGGCCCTCAATGCATTACTGTTGGACACTACCTGATCAACTTGCTCACGCAGGCGACTTACATGCTGTTTGACAGTTGCATGTAACTCATTACACTGAGCGCTGGTTTCCGAAACATGCGATTCATCAATCCAACTCGCCAATGTTCGAGCCTGAGCCTGATCCTGATCCTGATCCTGACCTAGATCATCTGTTTCTGGGGAATACTTGTCAACGGGAATAGACTTCATCTTTTCGAGGATCTCGCCCCATCTGGACGTCGCATTCAGATCATCTTCTAAAGCGATAGCATTATCCACACTTGAATTAAATGATTTCTCGAGAGCGTCGGAATGACGCATCATATGGTCGATGGCAGTGTTCAGACCGCCCTTAATAACCACGATCTGTCTCTCGGTGCGACTCAGTACATCTCTGAACTTGGTAGCTAATTCCAAACATTGCGATGCCCATTCCGAATAATGGAGAAATCGTTGTGATACATGGATCAACCCAGTGGGATTGGCTGGTGAACCTGGACCATCACCCCCTGGCACATCTGAGGCTCCTGACGCTACATCAGGGATCGGTTGTATATCGGCTTCAACCAGGTCCAACTGGAGAACCGACAAAGGATCTGAATGGGTCAGAAGCGACCTATCAAATAAAAATACATCCTGGCCATCACACACCGATTCCAGCTTTAACTGTGCTGCTCCTCGAGCAGTTAGCAGCAATTGATACTCAGGCGCCACAGAGTGAGCACTGGCAACCCAGTGTTTGACAGCATCCAGACTTGTTGTTAGCAACTCCATTCAAATTCAAAAATACCAACTACTCACCTTATAAGAACATCCGGATTGGCTGTAGCTTCGTGGCCCGTCAGTGCATTACTGACTTTGATTTCACTCATGGATCATCAAGGTTATCGTTATCAGGAAGAGTCTCCGAACCCTCACACTTATATTGTGCCAGGCCAGTAGATCCAACCGCCCGAACTAAACGACAAGACAACAGAACAGAAGGGGTTGAAAAGTATTTTGATTGGTAAAGAAAATCATTGAAATCTATTGGGAGGGAGTCTGAAGGCGATTGGAAAAGATTGAACAATTGACAATGAGCCAATTGAAAATCAGTTATCGAGCGCTGAAAACAACTGGTAAAGAAAAGGATCTCGAGGCGATTCAAAACCTCATTTCCGAAGATCTTTCAGAGCCTTACTCTGTATATGTTTACCGGTATTTTGTACATGAATGGCCCCATTTGAGTTTCTTGGCATTTGATGGAGACATTCCGGTGGGAGTAATAGTGTGCAACAAGCGAGACCATCGAGAATGCCGTTCTCGAGGGTACATTGCCATGTTGGCAGTAAAGACTTCTTATAGAGGCCATGGAATTGCAAAGAAGCTTATTACAATGGCAGTGGATGCCCTCAAAAGCGAGGATTGTGACGAGATCATGCTTGAGACTGAAGTGACAAATGCTGCTGCTATGCATCTATATGAGAACATGGGTTTTCTAAGGAGCAAAAGATTACACCGATACTATCTCAATGCTAACGATGCTTTTCGGTTAATTCTCCCTTTAACTGACAAAAGCACAATCATGAGCACATTCTTACGAGTTCCTGATATCATTTAATGGAGTGATATCTCTGTAAAAGCTATGACCATGATGCCCATGGGGGTACATGGGTACAAGGTATGATCTCAACACGATATGGTATCAACATATAATGTAAATATGTATATTTCGTAGTATACTGATGAAAAATTAATGATTTAATTAATTATGCTATTTTTATTGTGTTTTTTAGTTCGCTGTTTCGTCTGGAATTTCTTCTTTTTCATCGACATCTGGGTCCCTCATATGGGTTTTACCAGCCGTGCCCAACTCGTCTACTTCCCACACACTATGACCAACGAGGAGATTGACTCAATAGCGTAAGCAACTCATTTGGATGACCCATTTGGATGACCAAGTTATTTAAATTGAATTGCAAGTCCCAGTATCTAACAATAGTGCATTTAAAGAAGCTCTATTTGACCCCATAGATGCTTCAGATCCTGAGGAGGACTACATTGGGTCTGCTACCACCAACCGGGGAAACAAACTGAAGAGGGATGCCAGATCGGTTGCACAGGGGAAACTGGGTGCACAGCCGGTAGAAGGTCATGGAGTCAAGATAGTAGAGTATCTAGGCCACAAACGGGCTGTTGTATATAAAAAGAGACGGGTCAACTATTCTGACGATGAAGATGAAGGATTTGAAGACAGCAATGACGAGGAGGATGATCCTTACGAAGAAGTCAAACTGGATGATTTATTGGCTCCAATCGAAGAACCATCTCAAGTGCCAACCCACCCTGCTATTTCCCGTACTTTTACAAGCACCACTATGTCGACGATGGCATCAGACATTCTAGATGTGATAATAGAGGAGCAGGAGAATGCTGTAAAGCTATCTAAGCTTATGAGTGTGTTTTTGGGCGACGACCCTTCTTTTCTTCTGGCAAACAAGATGGAACTGCCTGATCATGGTGGGCCTGATTCAGCGGGTGCTGGAAATGCTACCGGCAACAACAATAGCTCTGACGGTGCTGTCAATGGTCAAGCAGAAAATGACGATAAGCGTATCACTCGTCAGCAGACGACACAGGACGTAGGACCATTTTTTGCTATGCCAAAGTACACCATAGATCGAAATTTCGGTATTACCCCAGAAAATGCAGAGGAAACGCGCCAATTAACCCAGATCGCTCAGCAGCGAATGGAGGAGTTTATACGGTGTATGGTGAGTGTCCGTAATGGACTTTTGAGAGCTGACCGCCGAAAGGCACAAGTCTATCGATGGTGTCGAGAAATGAACGGTGAAGATGAACTCCAAGAAACTGTTGCAAAGGATTCCGCTACTGGTCCACCAGTGTATCCGAAAGACACCAATTGATCTTGCCACTATTTATTTTATTGTTTTTTTTTTGTAACACTATATACACTCAACAAATATGGCTGTAATGCTCACAAGTACCTCTGTTGTGATATTTTTAACGGTGACCATCTATGTCTAATACGCATGTCAGATTAGAATCTGCCACAGTATCGTGTCCCATGAATGGCTTCATTGCAACATTAAATGCTCCTTCGAAAAGACCCACAATCAACGAGTTCAGAGAGTCTCCAGTTTGTTTAAAATCGGGATATGCGTTCACTTCAAGCAAATGAACTTGACCATCTTCAGAAACCAAAAAGTCTAACCCATAGAATTCAAATGCATGTGGTAATGGCTGGAAGTTAATTCTATCAACTGTCGCAGCAGCTTTGAACAAATCTCCAGTGATATCGCAAATCTGTGAGTATACTGCATCTTTTCCATCATACTGGAGATCCCAGAATCGGCACACTGAGGTTTCGTCCTTCGTCTCGCCCTGGAGACATGTATTCGTAAGATGACCTCTTAGGTCTAGGTCGTCGGTGACTTGTTGATAACGGGACACAGCAAATAATGCAAGCATATCTCTATAAACATATACTTTCAAAGCACCCACTGCAAGCACATATGTTCTGATATGGAACTTGCGATCTTTGTGAGCACTGAGAATCAGAGGCTTGTCAACATATTGTTGTACAACAAAATATCGAAGCTGCGAAGTAATAATTCCATTTGTGTCAGCACCTTCTCCATCTTCGTCTTCCTCATCGTCTTCTTCATCCCCCTCAAAACTATCAAAGATATCTTGCATCTGTGGGATAGTCTTGAAAATCCGAATTCCTTGACCTCTATCACTCATACTTGGCTTCAATATCCAAGTCTTGGTACCTTCTTCTATCTCCTGGCGTAGTTCGTATGCTTCATCTAGTGAATCATCCAAGAATTCCGCATAATCCACCTCTATGACATATGATTCGGGATATGCTCGTTTCAAAATTGATGTTGGATTCTTGGCCACAAACATTGCTATAGTATTGCCAAGATAATGTTTTCGAATCAACGCCTTTCGATAGATATATGACGACGGCAAGTAATTCGGGTCATCATTCGCTATTCGGTCTATATCCAGATCATCATATTCTCCATATTCAATAACCTTGGAGAACCTTTCTGCCTGTTTCCTGTCATGAACAACAGGAATTCCATGTTTGGCAAAAACTTTGTTCCAGAGGGGGACAACATATTCGTTTGGACTTGAAACTAAAGCCACCAAAGATTCATTATTAACTCTACGTTTTAGTATATGATATCAACCTATCAACCACTCACAATTTGATTTCCCCCTGAGTATCCACCTGTTTGAATGTCGCACGCAATGGAGTCACACTGAGTTAATAAAAGAAATACCAAAAGAACACATCAACAAAAAAAGCACTCACCTAATCATTCCATTCGAAACCACCCATCCGTCATTACCTGGCTGACTCTCCTTTACAGTCTTGTCAACTGCAGCAAAGTCTGGCTTCCACAAATATTGCTTCTTACCATCTTTGTCTGTCTCGCCAAAAGCGGTTCCCCATCTATTATCTAAGATATGAGTGTAGACGATCTTAGTATCGTCAGCCAAGCTATCAATAAGAGGAACATTGACACTGTAAATGTCAGTGTTATTATCCCAATTATCATACAGATATTGTGATAATTGAACCGACAGTTTAGCAGCCTGAGAGATCTGTTTAGGATTATGGATTCTAGATTCGTATGCATAGGAAATGCTGATGGACTTCAATCCACACAATGCTGCTTCCATAGAAGCTCCTACTGTTCCACTTGACATGATATACAGAGCAGTAGAGTTACGACCATAGTTGGGGCCTGAAATGACCAAATCAACTGGACCTTTAGATTTGAACAAATGATGGATTCCAATATTGGCACAGGATGCAGGCGTTCCGTCTAGTAGGACCCACTCAGTTCCTCTATTTGGTACCTTAGAATCAAAGGGTCCATCATAAACTGTCTTTCCATCTTTCTCATATGAGTACAAGTACTGAGGTGTCAAAGTCTTGCCGACAAAATGGGCTTTCCCAATCCATGACTTTTGCGTGCTGGGCACTGCTATAGACAATTCCCAGTTGGAATACTTGGCAATTGCGTCTACCAGATATTCAACATATGGGGAAGCTTCGTCACTAGGAGGCCCATCATCGTTTGTTAAAACAACATGCATTTTCTATAGTTTAGATTCTAGTGGAGATGTCAGGACGTCAAATCATTTCTGGCACCAATTTTAGTTATCATATAAAATATAACCTCTATTTAGAAATATTATGAAATATATGATTTTAACGGGATCAAGGCAAACTGGATGACTACTAGTGGTCGTTTAGGTACAAAAGGGTGAGCAAAAGCCACCAGAGATTCTATCAAGACGAATAGAAAATTCGATGAAGATCGATAGCCATCATTATACAGCAATGTTTTGATACCGTGCGATATCTTGACTTGCCCATGATCAATGTGGATGATTGTGGGACTCAGTTACCACCATTTGGTATAACAGTATCTGATCCAAGATCTAAAAAGCCACCTGGAAAGACCAACCAAGGTTTGAACCGTCCGAATAAACAAAATCTCTACCAAATATAGAGCTAGGTTACGAGGTCATAATCAGATTTATGCTCAATATAAATACTATGTACATTTAGGGAGTATAGGTTAGACTCTCTGGTCCAGTGCCCGATTCGCGAATTATCTCTCCCATTTGAAGATTGGCCTTGAAATATTTGGAAATACACCTATCAATACAAACCGATTCTCCCTTGTTGAGATCCTCTTCACCGTAATGGGTAGGAATACATTTGGTTTTGCAGGTGGCCAGCATACTTTGTTAGATCATGATCATTTCACCAGGGCCATACCTATCAAATAGAGAAGAGAGTGACACGAATTCCAGTTCAGCCATCTGGAGCTTCTGTTCATTGATTTCCAAGGACCCAAGGCCCATGGAATATATCGACATTTCAGCTAGACTTGGTAGACCTGAAGTGGAGAAGTTTCACGGGGTATGGAACAGGCCCATTGGGGAATTCCCAGGGTAAGTCTTAGTTTTCTTAGATTTGGCTGGGGGAGGACGACGGCAAAATACACAATTCAGTACTTGGATAGTAATTCAGAAATTTCATTGGCAAAAAGTAATATCTATTATCCATATGTATATATATATATATATTTATTTAATTTGATTGAAGAGGTTGTTTTTGTTTGTTTGTTTATACTCTATGTATTATTCTCATGCCCCTCTGCTGTTTGCACAAACTGAGCTGAGCTGAAAATATTCCTGACCAATACAACAGTTGGCAGATATACATTTAAAATCTCTTGTGTGTATCAGATAATCATGGCTATAGGGACAAAATATTTAGACAGCTGAATTCAATTTTTATTTCACTAGCATCTGCATTTGATCGTACAAGGCGAGAACCCCTGCACTGGCTACTGCTCGAAGTATATTGGCACCGCATCCCTTGAACAGAGACTTAGCACCCTCAGCAGCAACTATTTTTTGGAAGGCATCGATGGAGGACTTGTACTTGACGGCTTGTCCCGATGTCATCATCATTCGTCGACGAACAGTGTCACAAGGATAAGCCATGGTCGACGAAACTACAGTTACAACCCAACCAAGTGCAAAAGAGGCAGCAAAATTTCCTTGTAGTGGGCCAACAAGCACCACTGGCTTCAACGAATCATAAAGTCCAAAGTAGAAACCTCGGTATACGACAATTCCAGCGATAGAAGGCATAAAACCTCGATAAAGACCAACGATACCATCAGTCCTGAGGGTTTTACGGTAAACATCAATGAGTCCATTGAATTCACGTTGTCCTCCTTCCTTACCAATGGATTTAGCATCATTTGCCAACCTAGTTCTAGCGTAGTCTAACGAGTATACAAATACAGATGAAGAAGCACCAGCAAGTGCACCAGAAGCTAAATTTCCGGCGAACCATTTGGCATAACCTTCAGATTTTTTAAACCCAAACCAAGCCTTGAATTGATCCTTAAAGGCAAAATTCAGTGCTTGAGTTGGAAAGTATCTAATTACGTTGGCAGTATTACCCCGCCAAAGTGAGAGAGTCCCTTCTTCAGCAATAGCTCGCTTGAAACAATCGGTAATACCATCATACCGTCTTGCCAGACGCCCTTGCTTGATCATTTCATCCTGATTCTGGATCAAAAGCTTGACTCTCTCGATAGGGGCAGCTGCAGTTTTCGAGATTGCTGCTGACACTCCTCCCATGAGGAAATCACGACCAAAGTTATCAGACATGGCTACAAAACTAAGTAGTAAATGTTAGCGACAAAAAAAAGTATAGTGAATAGTAAAACTTGACGGATTTGACAAAGTTTGTTAATAATATTACCAGCATTACGTCAAATATTTATAATAATTACTGGTCCACAAAGGGATTCTGTTTATTAAACACACGGCACCTTTCTATCTCCGTAACGTGCCCCGTTGTGTCCAAAATGGGGCTAAACCCCCTCGGGTGCTGTCGGGGTGCATGCTGGACGCACCCTAGATCCCCCACACTTTCCGGAACCAGCCGTGAGTAGTATCAGTATTATCAGCACTATCAGACAGAGCCCACCTCAATCAAGTATGAAGGCCGTCGATCGACTCTATCTGGTAGTTCGGATATTCCATATGTAACAGTGGGTAATGCGTTGCGGTATTACACGACTCTACCCCTCAGACGATGACAAGTACAGCCACTGATTGGATCACTATTCACTGACAACTGCATTTGTGCTGCAATAGAAGGTCCAGTGACGTCGATTGTTGTGATATACATCCAAAATACGTCAGATAGAATTTCACCGAGGCGGACTCTGCTTATAAAAACTTTAATATCTGTGTTTCCTGAGTTTTACTGGTGAATGAACGAAATATAAATTCCGTCGCGGCATGCATAGCATGGGACTAATGCATGGAAAACATGCAAACAGAAGAAACTGGCTGCTAACAAAAAAAGAAACATCTCGTCTTATACATCATTGACAAATAATGGAATAACAATGGGATATCCAATAGAATAACTATTTATTTATTTTAAACCTATGCCACATATAGTGTGTCATTAGCTTGTTGACAACTAGCAGCACTTGGCAAGTCCAGCAGATCAGACGCTCAAGAGCCTATTGGAGAATTAATTACAGGAATTGCCGTGAACCATCGGAAATCTTTACGGTTTTAATTCAACCTTGATTGGCTTCAGGAACTTGTATAAGAGCGATTTTGTTTTTAATAGACATCTTCACTTCATGATGTATGCCTGACAGCTCTCATAAGTACCAGCACTACAGCAAACTAAATGCCCCTAACGGTTCTAAATACTAGATAAAGTCCAACTGGAGGCTACACTTAATCGGCTAGTTACTACAAAGCTCCTCGAGTCGATATTATCAGCTTGATTTACAAGTTGCTCCAATAATTTCAGATATTCATCGACATTCAATTGACAAGTTTCTATGCTTAAATATTACAGAGACTTTTGGACTTTCCAAGCAGAGCTGGTCTTGAAGCCCTCAGGTGCAATGGGCTTGTCAGTCTGAGCTCTGAACTTGCCAGTCAATCGGAAATCTCGCTCCATGACTTGTTAGCAAAATGGTCTTCTTGTTCGCGTTACTTACGCTGTCGTTCCCACTGATCAAGTCGGCTTCGGTCTCGCTTATTTCCATTTCTAGCCGAGTGAATAGCACTCATGCCACCTCCGCCAATGGCAAAGAGCTTGTTAGATATAATAACAACTTGCTACTTACAGTGAAGATGATACCATATGGCAACAAGGCCTCAAAAGGAATCATTGTATGTGAAGTGAATGAAAAAGGAATGATTGGTTTAAGCCTAGTATGGATAGTGGAATGTATGCGGCGGATATACGACTAGATTTAGTGGCCTCGGGCTCTGTACGGCTGACAACGTTAATTACTAACCCATTTACACTTTAGAGTGGACCGCTTAAAGGCATCGATATTCTCGAGATATCCTAGGGGGTTTCCAGCAATATTATTAGCATATTCTTGTCTTGAATTCCATACAGGTGAAGGCTCCATACCTGTGTCAACTGATAGCTCCAGAATCCAAGGGAGAAATATCAAACAAGCATCAAACCATTGTACAAATTCAAATTAATGGATCTTAATATAGGCAAGGCAAACGGATAATAAAAAGTGGATAATTTTAGACATATTAATCATTTTCAATGCTTTTAACTCATGACTACGAATCTCGTTACTGAAGCCTCCTATTAAAGGACATGAAATATACAGTCATAAGCGATTAGGTAATCCTCATCGTGATCCCTTAGATGTTGGAAGGGTAGAGCATGATTCGAACAGTAGCACCAAAGGTCTTGGCAGGCAAGTTCTTCTTGAAGTTGGCTCGGACAACGCCAGAGTTTCCGTGAGATCGAGTAATCTTTCCCCAGATGACTCGGATCTTGGTACCTCGAACCTCCTTGCTGGCTCGGTAAACGAAAGCAACTCGCTTTCCAAGGTAGAACTCAGTTTCCTTAGGAGTAGTAACACCCTCTAATGTTAGTATTGTTTCAAGGCACAAACTTCATCCTAGACAACCGAAGGACTTGAGGTCTCGGATTTTACATACCAATCTTGATCAAAGAAACGTCGGGGTTGTTGGTTCGCTTGGATCGCTGGTAAGACAGGTGCTTTCCCTTCACGTAGAGTCTGTGCGATTCAGCCATTGTTGACGGTTGTATGTGGAAGTTGCAAAATGAAGAGTCGGATTCATGATGGGCCTGCCAAAACTATGCTGAAATATACGCATGCATTAATGAGTGGTTTAGTGATGAGTCGGGCTGCAGTGGCAAGTGGTTTTGTGACTGCATACTACCCTATTGCCTAATTTGGTTCATGCACCCAAATAGGAAATTGTTGAAATTTTTCAGCTGGAAACCGCTGCCCTGTGGAATATAAAAAGGCCATGAGATCCATGTTTTTTTCTTCATGTCGACGTACTTCATAGGATCATTTCTATAGGTCACGTCCTCCTTTGAGCTCTTCTAAAGAGCCATAGAATCCAACTTGGTTGATGAGCTAGATACCTGCACACCCTAGAGTGAGGATTTTGTATGTTAGGTTGTGGTCTTCGGACTCATCCTTCTTGCTATGCCTTCGTATTAGCCGTGTTATTGTTGTTTAGGCGTGGGAACACCTTTTTTGCTGCTTCGGCCGTAGGAAGATTCTCATCGCTATTGGGCAATTAGTACACTGTGCTTGAAGGAGCGATGATCTCGGCCCTTTGTATGTGCTTCTTCGGAAGAGTTACATTGGGTGGGTGTGTATGGCTGTCTGACAAGTTTTATTAGAGGATGTATTTATATGTAGTGTCTTGTGTCTTTAAAAAAAAGTAGTCGAAAAATTTCAATGAGAAAAAGTAGTTTTGTTCCAGAGGTAATTTCAAAGTTGTCGTAGTGAAAAATGTTGAGAGGGAAGTGAGGCTGATATTTGACAGGTGCGATGACCCTGCAGATCTTTGAACATTGCTTTTTGCGCAGCTAGTGTCTGGTCTCCATATACTTCCTTTGTCTATCAGAAATATGAAAGGGGCGGCGTGATCTTGAAAAACAAATAAATGAATGCACTGGTTCTCTCTTTGAGAATCATAAAGAACAACATAGCCTAAGTGTAGAACGGCGCATTATGCTGAAGCAGATAGATGAAGAAAGCCTGAGATCAACCAATAACTACCTATGTATTCAGATTTTCCTGAACATGGGCAAACTAGTGGTGAAGTTTTCATCAGTTGGTGTCCACTTATGCTACTCTGAATGGCTATTAATAATATGAATTAGAACATACAAATAGAATAATAAAACAAAATCTAACCGACTCTAGATCGTCGTTTGAAAAATTCAACAACCTTTCGCGCTGTAGATGGCTCTTTCTTATCTGGCAAGACCCTGGAAGGCTTGTGAACTTCCATAGGTTTATTCTGGCGCTGGTTAAGAGAACCACGACCTGGCGGTTCAAGCACTTTGCGGTTGTCAGATTTAGCAGAGGGAGCAGACTTGGTTTGTGTTGACTGTCCACTATTATTGCTGTTGACAGAAATAGTCGACACATTGGATGGCTTGGCACCAACTTCGTCAACAGTGCTATAGAAACTCATAAGACTGAATCGCTTCTTGTGATCAGAGCCCACTGTGGATGCTGTACTCTGAACCGAGTATCGTCTGTTAGAATAGTCTTCTCCTCGGGCAGACGCTGCTGGTGATGACGATGAAGTCCCATTAACTTGGCCAAGAAGCTTGGCAAACAGCTTATCAGCACCATACGATATACTGGCTGCTCCTCTTCTGTGAGATTGTCTGGACGAAGCTTGGCTGCTTGGTCGAGGAACAGGTGCAGGGATTCTGCTATTGGTAGAAGTATTACTGGAACCAGTTCCAGGCGCAACAGAAGTAGTATTGGCTGCTGCATTATTGTTGGATGAATTCAGAACATAGGTCTGCAACGATGCAGTAGTGTTGCTTCTCTTTGGAAGATCCTTATTAATAGGCAAAGGTTCCTTGAAATCTTCCTTATCTTTAGAAGAGGGCTTAACCGCAGTAGCACTGGTGTCTGGTTCATTTTCCTTCAACTCAGTGATATTCTCATCAGATAACTTTGCAGCAGGATTTATGAGTTCTCCAGGAAGAGCAGAGCCTTGAGTCACAGCAACTCGAGGTTGGATGGGTGATATTGGCACCTGGTAGGTCATACTATCCTTTCTAACAGAAGGAGGCTGATAGGAGGTGGGACGTGGCTTTCTGGTAGCTGGAGGTAGTCTGGTATTTGGCCTAGGCATGGAAATTCCTCCGTTCGTTGTCGTCTCGTGCTCACTGATAGGAGGCACGGAAATTGCAGACTTTGGAGGCGAGATAGATGATGGGCTGATTGGACTTATCAGTGAAGTGTCCGACTTGTCGTTAGATTTGGGCTTGGAGGGTATGTCCAAAGAAGCGATTACCTCATCGCTAGAAGATGAGGAGGAAGAAAGTCCCGGTGTGATTGGCCTTGTGCCAACGCCAGCATATTGCGATCTTGAACTTGAGGTTACACCCTTTGAGTATCCTGCCTGTACAGAATGACGTCTGGAATGGGTAGCCGATGAAATTGCAGTAGTGGCAGCTGAAGGCACATTTAATGATACTGTGGGTGTCGATGAAATAGCAGAACTCGTCCTTGAGTGTTGATAGGGTCTGCCACCAGCACCGCCTGCGTGAACAGGTATTGGCGCTGCCATGATAGAAGCTGAAGATCCAGGACCAGACATTCCTGAAGCAGCAGTTGGTCTTACTTGAACGCTCTGAGATCGAGACAAGTGAGTACTCCCTGGGGCCGGACCAGCAGCAGCTGGGACCGGAACAGGCACTGCTGACGAGCTCTTATCAGTCTGTTGCTTATAGCTATTGTCCCATTCTTCAGGGGTAACTGACAAGAAAGCGACATGTTGAGACAACCAAGCGTGACCACGGACAGCATTAAGGTCTATACGCTGATTGGGATCAGCCACCAAAATACGTCGAAGAAGGTCTCTAGGTAGAGGCTGAATAAATTCCGGAAAAGTCAATGGTGTGGATGTGATGTACTTGTATAATTGAGTGATATTATCACCGTCTGGGTTGGCTGGATCATCATCGAAAGGGAGGTATCCCGCCAACATG
Organism: Sugiyamaella chiloensis; assembly: GCA_030578775.1. Classification (NCBI taxonomy): domain Eukaryota; kingdom Fungi; phylum Ascomycota; class Dipodascomycetes; order Dipodascales; family Trichomonascaceae; genus Sugiyamaella; species Sugiyamaella chiloensis. Next base: position 450,600 of record JAKTZE010000003.1, read on the forward strand.
GCATAAAGAATAACACCACAACTCCAGATGTCTACCTTCTGTCCAACATATTTCTTGTCAGAAACAACAAGCTCAGGAGCTGCGTAGCACGGGGACCCACATGATGTACTCATAAGCTCTACTGTAGACCCATCTGTTCTGAATGAATTTGCAAATCCAAAGTCAGTGATGATGATATTGCGGTGTTTATCGAGTAACAAATTCTCGAGCTTTAAGTCCCGGTGCACAATTCCTTTAGAGTGAAGATAATACACTCCAGAAATAAGCTGGGCAAACAGTCTACATGCCACAGAGTCCTTCAAGCACTTATTAGTGAGGATATGGTCAAATAGTTCACCGCCCGATGCGTACTCCAGTACAATGCCAATGTATCTATCGTTCTGGATGACCTCCTCTAAACGGACAATATTAGGATGAGTAAGGATTCTCAAAGCATTGATTTCCCGAAACATCTTGGTCTCTCTCGAAGACCTAGGGGGCACTGTTTCCTTTTTGATAAGCTTGATGGCCACCTGTTCTGGCATTTTGCCATCTTTTCTCCATCCTAGCTTTACCTTTCCGAACTCGCCTTGGCCTAGAGTTGACCCCAGTATATATTGGCCAAACCGGATCTCACGATGGGCTCTACGAGAGAACGAATTGGACAATCTGGACGAGTTGGATAACCGCGAAGACACGCGGGGAGCTTCTTCGGCCATTGCTGTGCACGCCCAACTACCTCACACAGCGGTTAACTGGTTGTTGGTGTGAAGTAGAAACCTTGTTTCAAAGGATGTTGTTGCGCGAACCAGGGGCTCTACTATGCACACACACACACACTTACGATGACGAGTTGTACAGCAACCGACAGGGGAAGGGGGGGGGCAGTCAACAGACGTAGGAGCTGGCAGGGGATGAGCAGCGGACAGGGGTGGGACCAGGAAGCTTGAATTCCGCCGGCGCCAATCCAAAACTAAAAAGATCAAATGTAGTTTCCTGGTGGTAAAAGTTACAGGTAAGGAACCAAAATATTGGGAAAATGCAAGTCAACCAGGTGGTATACTAAGATATGGCAAGAATTGGAATTGAGAATGAGTGGCCAACCGATGTTATCGTACCCAGATCTAATGTTTGTTTTGAGATGTACCATCAGGGCGGGTCCTTCCAGCATGCCAGGTCACAATACTCGATAATACAATAGTATTTAGGTTCACGCCACGCGTTTTGCAGGCATGATGTGGCTAATCCTCGATATAGTGATAGACCAGGGGCAGGATCTCGGATATGCATGAACCTGCAACCCCTTAAACTCGAATGCAGCCTATCATCCCCAATTGGGAAACGACAACCATATCATATCAACAAACAAGAATGTGGGGCCGACCTGGTCAAAGTACGCCTGTCCAAACGACATGGAAATGGATGATTATCTGTGACTGGGATGGCTTGGTTGTATATGTGACTGGATGACAATTACACTGAAATGCACTGAAATTATGATCCTGTACATTTTGGCCGGTAATGGCATCATATTCGAATTATTAGGTTGTATATATTGAATCATTCTATCAGATTAACTGATGAATCGCCTTAGAAAACGAGAAATGGCGTGTGTGATGTACGATCCGTATCGATGGCAGGAATTAACCGTGTTGTTCGAGAAGCATAGCATGACTTACATGTGGTATCTATAGTATCATTGCAAGTTCTCTATGAGAACCTATGCTGGTTAATTAACCGCTATACGACATCACTGTCAATCGCCTATTTACATGAAAATACAAAAATGCACTTCTCTACAATTAATAGTACACCTATAGTATATCATGAACCAAGTAAGTATTACCATTGGTGACTCAAACTCGATCATTGACATGTTGCTCTGACAGTTCCTGACATTCTCCACTGCACATGTTGCGTACCGCCATGCGCTATAGGCTTTGCTTTTTAAGCCTCACCCACCCTTTTTATAGTAACCGGGATTCAATGTTGGTCCACCTTTGCATGACTGTAATTTCCGCCAGCATATGTCCATGTAGGGTTAGTATCACAGTTTAATAATATGCATAAGTGAGCTAAGTCGGGTCACACGGACAGAGAATCGGTAGTCAACCGGCAGTCAACGAATAGAAACCACTCCAAATGATAATCCACCAATTCATGTAGTTGTGAATTGCCTCGCCTCCTCAAAAATGCGCCAAGCCAAGTTGTCTCATGCAGCAACCTAGTGCAGTGGCGTGCCTAATTATAATGTATGTTATTAGTAGTGACTAATAGTGACAGGTCAAACGAGATCTCAATTGGAAGTTTTTCAATTTTTTTTTTCACCCGCTTACATGACTCTATATGAATCGATCATCATCAAGAGTGACGTTTGTACACATAAAGTGCAGCACTAAAATTTGCCTTGCAGCACTAGTGAGTCTAACTTCGAACGACCGCATATGCATGCACCGATCTACAGAGGTCACCAAAAAGTCGGCCTCTAAACTGCCCAGAAAAGCTGATTCACGGTGCATGGAGGAGAGGACGTCCCGCTATATAAATCAGTGAATGGGTCCATCGGTGGGACAGCATAAATGTCTTTCACTACAAGCCCTACAAATGCTTCTATCCCAACTAGAACTACAGGTGATTTAGTTCCTGTAACAATATTTTTCCCGGCATCTGCTCCTGGTATTGACATCAATCTCGACTACATCACCACCAAGGGACAAACTACATATTTTGATATCAACTGTGATGAGTGCCCAGATATCGTCACCTTGACGTATGCCCCTCACAATTTCATTCTCACAAATGGAGGCCGGTCTGCGTCCTGCTCGTTTACCCAACATGTAACAGCTTCATGCGAGGCAGCTGGCCTGGATACAGGTCTCAATGCCAGTGAGATGGACCAGTATGAGACAGTCGTCTACGTCCCTGCTTCGGTGACTGGGTCCGCTACAAGTGCTGCCGCCTCTCCCACATCAGCAACGTCGACAAAACAGACTGGTAGCACAAGTGTTGCCAATGCGACACCTGTTAGCAAGGCAGCTCTTCTATTAGGAATGTTGACTGTTGGGAGCCTGATTTTCTTGTAATTAGAATTCAGAATCCATTCTTTATGATACGAGCGCTTCAGTGAGCAGCTTTTTTCAAACCTTGATATGCCCGTGCACGGCATCAATAAGGACTAGCAGATCTTAACCTCATTAGACATGAAGCAGCTGCTTAAACAGCATCATGCGACCCAAATCGATTTGCCAAGACATTGAACGGACTCCGCCAAAAGTCGTCTAAAAGCGGATTAGGACTTGTATTCTATTGGTCAAAACAATAAATAACGTTCATATATCTAATAAATCAACACGTCAATATTACCTTAAAAAAGAATATCAATCCTAAATTGGTGTGTCATTTCATCTATAATTCCACTGATAGCAGACTTTTAAAGTATCACATCGTAGCAACCTATGACGTAGCAACCTATGAATCTCAGTTTGGATCCAAATATTTCGCATTTACAGGCTATTGCTCAGTTATTTTATGGTTAGTTCGACTATCTGCCATCAAAAACAAAATGCATGGTTATGAGATGCGGATACTGCTCACTCAAGCACAGGCACAAGAGTAACCATTTCCAGCATTTTCATCAGAAAAAATATTGCTATAATAATACCATACCAATGACAGTAACCTAATACTCGGATCTCGGCCTATCTTAGAACTAGCTGATGTATGTACTCACAGTTGTGCTGTAATGTGGTCATATTAGGAGATGATGTTAGCGCACTTGATGATACCAGAATATACCTAAGAGAAGTTATAGATCAAGATTGTTGATCACCGTGAAACAAACATTCGGGAGCTTCAACACAGGGTCATAGAAGACTTTGCCAAAGACTTACATATCTTACCTCGGGTCAGCCTGGTAATGGCAAAAGTGTTTCTTTTCTATATGTTCTAATCAAGAGGATATCATAGAGGAAAGCTACAGTTTATTACAGTGATACATCTTTCTCGTTATCAATGGGATAAAGATTCGAAGAAGCGACTTCTTCCACATCAATGTACGGGGTCTGGAAATGGACAAGTGAGGAAATCAGTTCTGGTACTTGCATGAAGGTGCTACTGTCCATTCCGAAATGTAGAGAAAGTGGAATACTAAGCGTGGAGTTATTCATGTTCTACCGTTTCTCCAAGGGAAGATGATTCCTCAATGGAATACTGCCATGCGATAGTGTCTTGTATGGAAATGCTTAGTAAGGATGAGGTGTTTCAAATTAGCTGAAATGCATCTATTTATGATGAAGTTCCAATAAACCGTTTGGATATGTTCAGCACCTTTCCATATGCTGAGATATATAAGAGAAATCGAGACAGAAGAGTTACACACTTTGTTATTACCCATTGTCGACTATACTTTTCTTATGTCTCATTGACCAATTACCAACATCCAAAGGATAAAAGCATTAAGTTATAAAGAAGACAAAAACAACTAATATCCATCCATATGCCATATCGAGCATACATTAGTTGCCCTCGAACTTGCATGATACGCCTGAGCTATCTCCATCCACTGGATTCAACATATCAGGAGGTTCACACTTTGGAAAGTTGTCAGTTATCTAAGCTAACCACTCGTATTCAGAAATGACTAGGCCTAATTCTTCGATATTGATCAACAAATGAAGTATGATGCCTTGTACGACTCAGAGACCGTTAATTTCGTGCAATTAGTCAGGCACCCATCCCAAGAACTCGTGTCTTAATCTCCGCGGAGGATCGGCTGCCACGTCCCGCGGGAAAAAATGTTACATGATAAAAAAGCAAAATAGAAATGACTAGAGAATACCTTTCGAAGTTATCAGCTATTTATTATCAGTTATGGTTCTATGTGGCTATCTTATTGCCCTTTTGCATCTGGCGATTAATTAAGTCCGATAGCCTGATACGGCAATGCAGTCCGACGTCCCACCAGTGTTCCGCCACTAAAAACGGTCGGGCATAGGGCATAAGGCTATGATGTAATTAGGGCTGTGGGACTCCGAATCCATAATGCGAACCGTCGGCATGGTGCCATTGTACAATTTTAAGAACCTTAAATCAAAAGGCATATCAATTGCAAGATCTATGGATATCCAGGCAGTGGGAGTTAGGCCCATTCCAAGTCGTGGCGCACCGACGGCAGTTAAACCCATTTTGGCGTCCGTGCGTGCTTGTCTGTCGGCGCTAAATCTTCTATCTGCGGCATCGGTCACCTAAAGTCCGCAGCGGACTTGGAAAGTTCTAGCCACTGGATTACGAAAGAATTAGCAGTTACATAGAACTACAAAACTTGAAAATATAAAAAAAACTAAAAATAATTCAAAAAAAAGGGCTGGATATTGGTCTAGCCATTATCTGCTATGTAGCTTAACCCCATCATGCCAAGTTAGCAAGCGCCAACGAGTCCTTTTTTGTTTTTTCAGTGTGGTCCAGCCCTTAAGACCGGATCTCCGATCCTTGCCCTGAGGCTCTTCCCTCATTGAAATCTCCGAATGGCAACTCTTAATTTATCTCCGGCAAGCCCGAATCAGCGCATTTCCGCCGTATTTTGTAATCCTGTGATCTTAACTTGTTACACACTACATTAAAAACTTGCGAGGAATTTAGAATTTGGGACTGAAAAAGCTTGGTATCCAAACCAGTGTGTCTCTTTATATCAGCTGGGATTACCTGATAAACACCAGTTTTTCGGTGGCTTAGTATTGACGGCTTACGAAATACGATTATGTTCCGACAAGAGAACCCTTCGGGCGGAGGGTCCACCACACATATTATAAAGCGTCGAAGACGAACTGCTTTGTCGTGTCAGGTCTGCCGTTCTCGAAAGCAAAAGGTAAGTTTATTTTGTATAGTCCGGCATCTCGCGAGTTGTCTAGTCTTCCCTAGGGCCCTACCACCACCTCTGCCGGCGTAAAAGCTCTTAAGTCCGCCGTTCGTATATGGCATGAGGCGATAGGAGGGAGCTCGTATCCGGCCCCTGGCCAATCAATGTGGATAGGTCATTCGTATTGTGCGAGACAAAAGTCTGTTATATTATGGATTAGAATGAAATGTGTTTGGCGCGATGGTACAGTCATACTGACTTAGTGGTGTGGTGGGGCACTGGAGGTTATGGAACTAGTTTGGGCCTTTTTGATCGGGCTTAGTCGGGCTTAAGCGGAGAGCGATGGACTAACTCAGTGCGACCGAGAGCAGCCATGCTCGACTTGTGTATCATTGAACTTGCGGGATAGTTGTATATATCAGTCACGAGACAACTATGATGGCTATCATGAGAAGGAATCACCTGTTGTGAGAGACTCGATGCAGAAATCTGTTCGACATGGTGGTGCATCCTCGGGAAGTTTGCCAAATGGGGATTTGAATGGTATCAATTCATCGCCGACCCAAGGCCATAATCAACCTCCCAGTCGTCGAGATAGTCCTGGCCAGTTGGAGTCCAAGGATGATTTTCGAAGACTTCCTCAACCTTTGACTTTGACAGAAAAGTTTCAGGTGCAGTCGTATGATCCTACTAGAGGATCTGCTGTCTCAGCCGTCAAATCCAATGGATCTCCTACATTGGATATGAAAAATGAATCGCAAGAGATGAGACCAATCTTGCCTCCAATCAGTGGCCCCAATGGCTCGGGTCAGAAGTTGCAATTTTTCAATGTGAATTCTGAACATGTCAAGGCTAGATGGCCTTCACTGGTTCCTGAAGACGAGCGACAAACTCAGCAATCTCATCATCAACATCATCATCAACAGCAACAGAAGCACCAATCACAACTACCACAACAACAACAGCAACATCATCAGCAACACCAGAGGTCGCCTAGTTCTACTGGAAGTACCACACCTATTCTGCCTTTAGCTCTCCCTTCCATTTCTTCTGGTGGTATTTCCAATTCACCAGGTCCGGATCCGACACATTCAGTGACCATCGCCAAGCCCTTTGTCCGTGCCAAGTTTGGTCGTATCAATTTCTTTGGTCCTTCGACACCAATTGCCATTAGCGGAGCGTTAGATGAAGTCAGCCAAAAGGCCTACACGATATTTAATTTCCACGATTCTGATAACATCAGTCACTGGGATACGGTGCGCAGAACCGTGCCGAGTGTTTCCGATAATGCAAAAGCTCATGAGCAAAAGATTGTCAGCTTGGCTACTAAGCTCACATCTCCAGGATGCCCTCTGAGTGCCTGGGATGAAGTACTTGATTATATTCCACCAAGGGCTGTATGTGACTTTCTGATAAACCGGTTCATATCTTCGGTCAATACGGTTTTCCATGGAACTGTGCCTTCGCTGTTAAGAGAGGATCTGAATTACGTTTGGATCCTTCGTCGTCATCGACCCATTACTGATAAAGTTGAGAAGATGGAGCTGCACAAGATATGCCTAATCTTGGTATGTCTGGCAATGGCTAGAGAAACTTTGGGTCCACAGTGGTCTGTGAATTCGCTTCCCGGTACTCAGCTTGACGAAAGAGACATTTACCTTGGATCCAAACTTACGTTATTTGGATACTGCTCGCTGCTTGGCACTGATTCTAATTTAGAGAGTAACTTGACACTTATTCAGTTGATGTATTACCTCAATTGTTACAGTGCGCTCACAATTGGTGACAGATCGGGGGTGTGGTTTAGCCCAGATAGTCCTGCGTCTAAGCTGATTGATGCTTCTATGGCAATCGGTCTTCACCGTGACCCTGACAGTATTAATGACTTCCCAAGCGAGTATCGTGGATTGTGGAGACAGCTGTGGAGACAAGTTACTATACTGGATTCTGTCAAATCTTTGCAGTCGGGAACTCCACTAAGGATAAACCTGTTTTATGCCGACACAAGACTGTTTGATAGCATCCCTGGTGTCAACTCACCGGTTGCCTCGTTGCAGTCATCTACTGATGTCCAAGGTGATTTGGCTTCTGAGGAGTATGATTCCATGGGAAAGGCATTTGACAAAGTAAGCTTGGAATGGGCCCTAATGTGCCGTCGAACTCTTCACGAAGTGGTGCTGTCTCCGGTTCAGTCGATAGCTGGCAAAGGTGTGGATGCTGCACAAGTATCATTTGGTAAGAATCTCAGCAGTTACTTCGATAGTGCCTTAGCACAAATCAGCAAGCTTGCAATTCTTACTGTTGCTGAGGAGCACAACTTTGTCCTTCGGTCATTAACTTATTTGAGGTACTTGCGAGTTCGGCTAGCTTTCCTCAAGATCTATAGGGATGGACCCGCTAAAGAAACTCTCGACACGGCACTGCGAGTGCTGGAAGTGCAGACTTTGGTCATTGATAGCATTTCAAAGTTGAAGAATTTCCAATATTTTGCGCTTTCTGAAATGTGTCAGTTTGGCCAGCCTGCATGGATGAAAGTAGTGATGTTTATCTTTGAAGTGATTTCCAACGCTTCCAATGAGCCTAACGGTACTGAATTCCACGATGCCGTAGGGTTTCTCAATACGGTGATTTCCCTCTACAAGAAAACCCGGCCTCTTGTCAACACTGGCTACTTTGTGTGGAGAGAGAATGTCAGTATGCTGCTGGCACTCAAGAACACGAGACTTCTAAGTCAATTGGTGGGTCATGCTGATCTGGGAACTACTTGGGCCCAATTGGATGATTGTAGTGATATTCCAGTGCCTCCAAACTCGGACTGGCTCGACTACTTTGCAGTCGACTCTAAAGATATGGATGATAAGGACAAATAGGCCGTCCTTGCTATTTATTAATTGGCAATTATAGTGAACCAGCTGTACAATTTGTACAATTTGTATAATTATATTTCTTCAAATTTCATTTGTTTATTCATTTTCGTCTGTTTTCTGGTCATTGCTTTATGCCACAACCGCAGAGCACAAAGTTCATCATGCAAGCACTAATATACTGTGCAGCAGCCTCATTCGCGTCAACTTCACGTCCTTACGCGATATGAGTCTGTGGGTCCACAAATACAGTCCAAAAGGATTGGAGAATCTGGATTATCACGATGATTTATCTGAGAATCTGAGAGCATTGGCAAATAGTGGAGAATTCCCCCATGTGCTCATCTACGGGCCGTCTGGCGCAGGTAAAAAGACCCGAGTAATGGCGGTATTGAAAGAGCTATATGGAAATAGTGTGAGCAGAATAAAAATCGATGCACGGGTTTTCCAGACCGGAAGTCGTAAAGTGGAATTCAATATTGTATCATCAGTTCATCATATGGAAATAACCCCTAGTGATATGGGAAATAATGACAGAGTGGTGATCCAGGACTTACTGAAAGAGATTGCTCAGACTCAGCAGGTTGATCTTGGAGCAAAGCAGAGGTTCAAGGTGGTAGTGATAAATGAAGCTGATTCGTTGACTAGAGATGCCCAATCGGCATTGAGACGAACTATGGAGAAATACTCGCCCAATTTGCGTTTAATTCTTCTGGCGACATCAACTTCTAATATCATCGGACCAATTCGATCGCGAACTCTGTTAGTGAGAGTGGCTGCCCCAACAATCGAGGAGATTAGTAGCATTCTCGACAAAGTGTCAAAGAAAGAGAAGGTTGAACTTCCAGCATCCGACAATGAGCGACAGGCTATATTCGCCAAAATTGCCAATCAAAGCTCTCGCAACCTCAGAAAAGCACTTCTTATCCTTGAAGCCATGTATGCTCAGAATGAGAAGATTACCATCAATACGGTGATTCCTCCTGCTGATTGGGAATTAGAATTAGCTAGCATTGCATCTACTGCGGTGTCAAACCACACAGTAAACGGGCTTGTCAAGTGCCGAGGCCAATTCTATGATCTCTTGAGCCATTGCATCCCAGCTCCTGTCATTCTCAAGACTTTAACATTTAGTATTTTGGATCGAGTATCTCCAGTGGTCGGTGCTGAGATTATCGAACTGGCTGCATTCTATGACCACCGTCTCCGCCAGGGCAATAAAGCTATTTTCCATCTAGAAGCATTCCTGGCCAAAGTCATGAGATGCCTCGAGGAATTTGCAATGAAGTCGAGATAAATAGAATTAGTGAAACCGAGAATAAACCTTGATAAATACAACAAGAGACAGTGAGATGATAGGTAATAAATCGTTATAAAACTAACATCAATGTTTAATTGATATCCAATATTACCATCTGCACTAGACTACTTTTGTACTTTTTTTCAAATCTACTACATCACAGCATTTACAAACAATTTCAAATCAAATCATTCGGCACATTTACTATATACATTATCGTCGCAAGTATTTACGAAGCTCAGGATCCTGTCCTTGCAAAACATTGGCAAACTGCTTATTGGGATTTTTCAATCTCTCTTCGAAGTAATTGACAGGCTTTGGGATCTCAGTAACAGGCTTGAATCCTGCTTTAGGAGGAGTGCTCAGATCCACGAACTCATACACTCCGGGCAATTTGTCACCAGCAACTCGGAAAGCGTCTCGAGCAATACTCTCGTGAACATTATCACCCGTGATCTCAAACAGAATCTTTCCAGTAGGCACTCGACATGCCCAGAATTCAAACCCTCCTTTACCTTTACCCATACGAGTCTCATTTCCCTTGACACATACAGGAATATTGGTAACCAATCGTCGGATCAGCTTTCCTTTAAGAGGTCTGATAGCTCTCATGATTGCAGTATCGGCCTCCTTCAACTGAACCGCCTTGAGTCGTACACCATCAGTCTTAAGACGCATGCCAAACTTTCCAAATTGAAGAGTAGATCCTTTAATACTACCCCCTGTTCGAATTGGAACCCGCCCTTTCTGGGCTTTTCGTCGGATTGGCACTTTAGGCTCTACTGTTAGCTTTTTGTCGGGTCTGCTTTTCTTGGTTTACATACCATATTGATGCTTGTGACGGACTTGGATCATTGCCGGCTGCATAGGAGAAGCCCATCGTCCGATTGTAGACCAACTGGATAATCCATTCAATCGAGTCACCGGCGACCGAAGCGCTGAAAACATGCTGAATGCCATCTATCGCAAAGCCAATCCCAGTAGCTAACTGCCTTCAGGAATTCAAGATCAAATTTCACCCCATGCCCTAACTCCTTTCCGAGCCTCAGCAACTGTGAGGCTCATAAGTTTTCCCTACCCACAACATTTACTGTCTAAGTAACCCCTACCTGTTATTCCCGAGAGCCGCAGAAAAACCTAAACCACTTACAGGGACATGCATGTAATTCTGACTCCCGTCTGACTCACGATACGTTAAGTTCCTTCGATATAATTATCAAGTGCCTTCGATAGCCGATTACTGAATTTAAGCACTCCACTTCAAATAATCTAACTCAATTAGGAAAATTGGCTATCTTATCACGGCATCACGGCGCTAGGCGCTTAATCGTATCCTGGGATGGATGAATACTCACGAACAGAAGACAAAGCTGACAAAAAACAAATACCAGCTCAAAGTGTACTGTAACCTATAATAGAATTGAATTAATAACCGCAAACTTTAATCTATATTTTACATACCAATGAGGGAAGTTATGATCGTGACAAGGAAACTTCCTATGTTTCTTAATTATTTACCTATGTATCATTTAATTTGACAAATGTTTGTCAACTCGAAAGCTTTTTTCTTAGTCGAATTTTAATTTAGCTTATTGTGAACGGTGAACTCCGATCGTTGACGGTACTTATGGATATGCCAGTGGCAGATCCTTGCAGCATGCAACCTCTGCGGGAAATTTTCTCTGTCGTGCATTGCTACCCCATCTCCTTCGGTCTTGGCTACTGTAACAAGCCCACCGGCAGTCAGCTAGTTCCAGCCAACCCCGCTTCAGTGCTCTGAAACCCCCGTTTGCGGGAAATAACCTTTCCAGTATAGTTTACAGTAGGCCAGTGATCATCAGAATTCGGCGTAACTCTGTTTCTCAACGAGTATGAGTGTATTGCATTTTGCTGTCTCGGTTAAAAAAAATTTCGTATGCCACTTGGCAAGGGTGCATCAAGTCATCGAGTCATGCCTATGTCATCTAAATGCATCGGAGGCAAATTGATTTTTTTCGAACGTTATTTTCGCACTCATCTGTGCCAGTTTCTATAGGCGGCCCGTGACACGGCGCACGGCACCAACTATTACGCCAATCTGGTAATCTTAGCTTCGAATCATAATCGCGCAGTAGCCGTTTTGGTCGCTGTCACATCGGTTTTCGGACGTCTTAGCTCCCATCCGCCCCTGCATGTGCATATGATGACACAACCCAGGTAGCCACATTTGGCATTTGCGGTGAAAATACCACGAACGATTGACATTGATTGGATATCTTGCCTTTTATCTGGCTTGATAGATTGGTGCCGTGCATAGATGGGTTTGAACTGGTTGGTACCATATATTTAACTTGGTTCGTGTTAGGTAGTTTTGATCAAACTTTTTCGGAGCAAGTGTCATTTATTTCGCTCGATGTCTGAACTCAAGGTTTCTTCATCTGAGGAACAAGTGCCTGAAAAGGCGGTGTTTTCTCAGGAAAATATTACTGAGGCAGAATTCGAGGCTGTCACAGAACACCATGCATTGAGCAACGAGGATATCGTTGAGACTGCTATTAGCCACGAAGATGACCCAGAATTAAATGCTTGGACTTTTAGAACTGCGTTCATTGGTATAGGTCTAGCTATCTTTGGTTCAGTTTTGGCTGAAATTTACTATTTCAAACCTCAGACTATTTTGGTAAATACTATCTTCTTGCTTATGATTGCTTATGTTATTGGAGAGGCTATGTCTAATTTGATTCCAAGACACATTCCAGGTCTTGGAAAGGCTAACGCTATCCTAAGATTCCTCAATCCTCATCCTTTCAATATTAAAGAGCATGTAGCTATTGTTATTATTTGTGGAACTGCTTCTTCAGCTGCTCTAGCTACCGAGGTTTTGGCTGTTCAGAAGTTGTGGTATCAGCCTGTTGGAAAGGGTGTCGCGATTTTCACCATTTTCAGCTCGCAGATTCTCGGTTACGGAGTCATTGGATTGCTTCGAAAGACTTTGGTTTACCCCACTGTCATGTTCTACCCCAATGTTCTCCCCCAGGTTGCTACACTTCAGACCCTGCATGGTGATAAGTCTCAGAATGGCAAACGGTTCAAGCTGTTCTTTTTGACTTTTGCCGCCATGTTCTTCTGGGAAATTATCCCCGAGTGGATGTTTCCTTTGTTGATTGGATTTTCAGTGCCATGCCTTGCCAACCGTAAAAGTCCAATCATCAGTAATGTATTCGGAGGAACTAATGGTAATGAAGGTCTTGGATTCTTGTCTATTTGCTTTGACTGGAATTATATTGCCAGTACTGCAAACCCTATGGCTATCCCTCTTGTGGCTACCATGAACAATATTGCTGGTTACGTTTTGTGTATGGTTGTATTCTGTGGTGTCTACTATGGAAATGTCTGGAATGCACAGGACTTTCCATTTTTGTCTCAACTGCTGTTCACAAATGAATCAACCCCTGGTAACTATGTTCAGTTCAACCAAACTGCTATTCTTGACAGTAACAACAAGTTGAATGTAACTGCCCTTGAGGAAGTTGGTGTCCCATTTTTGACTCCTACCTACACTGTTTATTTGATTGCAACTAATCTTTCCATTGGTGCTACATTTACGCATATGGGACTTTACCACGGAAACTTGATGCTGCGAAGTATGAATATGATCAACCCAATGAAGCTCGTTGGATTCATCAAGAATAGACAATACAAATTCTGGCAGGAAGGTGGCACTGACAGCCGACTCAACCCCGATGGAACCATTCCTGAAGATTCAGATGACCACCACTTCAGAGCTATGCTGCACTACAAGGAGGTTCCCCAATGGTGGTATATTGGAGTTCTATTGGTTTCCATCATGGTTGCTCTTATTTGCTTGTATAAATCAGATAGTGGATTGCCGTGGTGGGCATTCTTTATTGCTTTGATTTTGGCTGTTGTATTTTCTTCGGTTTTGGGAGGTCTTGTAGGAATGTTTGGATTTGGTGGTACTCAAATGCAGACAGTTATTCAGATGATTGGAAGTTATCTTCACCCAGGAAACCCAATGGCAAACATGTACTTCACCCTGTATGGATACAACTCTGTCCAGCAGGCATTTGCTATGCTTCAGGATCTTAAGCAGGCTCAGTACATCAAGCTGTCTCCTCGATCAACATTCTCTGCCCAGATTCTCGGAACTCTTATTGGATCTGTGTTTAATTATATTATGATGGAGTCTATTGTGGAGAACCAAGAACCAATTCTCAAGTCAATTGAGGGTACTGCTATTTGGTCTGGTCAGAATGTTCAACAGTACAACACCCAAGGTGTTTCTTGGGGTGCCTTGGCCAAGTACATGTACAGCGTCGGTGCTCGATATGAATGGGTTCCCTTGGCTATTTTGGTTGGTTTTGCATGCCCTGTTCCTTTCTATATTATGCATCGATTTTTCCCCAAGGCTGGATTTAACCATATTAATGTGCCAATCTTGGTGTGGTATATCGGATGGTTGTGTGTCGGTGTTAACTCTTCCATCACCAGTTACTTCATTGTTGCTCTCGTGAGTCAATGGTACCTGCGAGTCTACTATCCTAAGGTGTTCCGAGACTATAACTATATTATTGCTGCAGGACTTACTGGAGGAACTCAAGTGATGGTCTTCATTTTGTCTTTTGCTGTCGCAGGAGCCAGTGGAAAGGCCCACAACTTCCCTCAATGGTGGGGAAACAACATGGGTGGTAACTTCGACCAATGCTTTTACAATGATTAAATTATTGCAATGCAATGAGAACAGAAAAGTACTAATACGGTATAACAGCTTATACTTGAAAATTGATTTTAAGATTATGTTAAAAGATTGCTTGATAGTAGACTGTAGTAGTCATCGATAGTCAAACCGGGGAAGAAGAACACTCCACTTAAGACACCACACGATATTTAAATGAGTTCATAATTTTAATTTCAAGATTAAATTTTGAGATTCAATTTGCAGCTCTATTTATATTATTTTACTTTTATTTATTTATTTACTCTGCTTTCGATGGTTAATTTGTATTATATTTTACGGGTCCCCAGCACTCCACTTTTACGGAGAATCTGCTGTGATGCGGCAGTTGGCGTCACCCTATGAGTACATTGGCAGTTAGGACCTGCCTACGGAGAATACGATGCTCTGGATCGTTGACATTGTACAGGAACAAATCAGACATTACTATTAGTGGAAAGACTTATCAGACAGATGACTGGACCAATGTACCTCAGTCAATTACTGATTTGATAGGACGCAACCTGCACCACAAGGATGACCACCCAATAGGGATCGTACGAAAACTCATTGAGGACCGAGTCAAGGGACTCGGATTTACTAGTTACAATGAATTCGGACCTGTAGTATCCAAATTTCAGAACTTTGATCAGCTTGGTTTTCCCGAGGATCATCCAGGAAGATCCAAAACTGACACTTACTATGTTAATAAGGATACTCTTTTGCGAACCCATACTTCAGCTCACGAGCCAGAATGTTTCAAAGACTGTCAGACCCCTGGTTACTTGATTGCTGCTGACGTATACCGAAGAGATACCATTGATAGGACACATTATCCGGCATTTCATCAGATGGAGGGTGCTCGAGTGTGGTCTCGACTGGAACATGGTGATAACCTCGTTCAGGTCATTAAAGACGAGCTGGCTGCTATTCCAGATTCTGGCATTATAGTGTCAGATCCAGCACCCCCATTTCATGAAGGTAATCCTCGTCAATTGACTATGAGTGAGCAGGAGTGCGAGATTATTGGACAGCATTTGAAACGAACCCTTGAACTGATTATGGGCCATGTTTTCAATCAAGCAAAGGAAGCTGCTATTAAGGCAGGAAGCACCGATCCAGACTTGTTCAATCCAATTAAAGCTAGATGGATAGAGACCACATTTCCTTGGACAAGTCCATCATGGGAGATTGAAATCTGGTGGAAAGGTGAATGGCTCGAGATGTGCGGGTGCGGTGTCGTTAGACAACAGGTACTCGACAACTCTGGAGTTGCTGAAAAATTAGGATGGGCATTTGGAATTGGGTTGGAAAGGACTGCAATGATTCTCTTTGGTATACCTGATATCCGACTTTTCTGGTCTGAGGACCGTCGTTTTTTGAACCAGTTCCAGGACGGATCAGTAGTAACTTTCAAGCCTTATTCCAAATACCCGTCTACCAGTAGAGATGTGGCATTTTGGAATATTAGCGAAGAGATCCATATCAATGATGTTATGGAAGTGGTTAGAGGGATTGGTGGTGATTTGGTAGAGAATGTCAGCTTGGTAGATGAGTTTGTCCACCCCAAAACTGCAAAGAAAAGTCAATGCTACCGAGTCAATTATCAATCCATGGATAGATCTCTCACCAATTCAGAGATCAATAAGCTTCAGGATGAAATTGTATCACAGCTACAGTCTAAGTTTGATATCGAAATTCGATAGAAAGAAGTATCAATGGTTGAAAACGAATGGATGGGTGGATGACAGACCGATAATCAATCCATTAATTCTTTACTACTATTTACATGTATATATACAATATTAAAAGATTTAATCGGTACCTTTAACAACACCAACCTTGGGAGCACGGATCACTCTGTTATTCAAAGTGAAACCAGTCTGCTGGACATGGAATACAGTTCCAGGCTCTTTATCAGGCTGAGGAACCTCAAATGTAGCTTCGTGGAGGTTGGGATCAAACTTTTCACCAATGGGGTTCAACTTGACAAGTCCATGCCTGGCAAGAGTCTTTTCAAACACATCCTGTGTCATTTTAATTCCTTCATACAGATCGGCCAGATCCTTGTGGTTTTCACGGTCTACCCTCTTGTCCTCAGGAACAGCAGCAAGAGCTCTGTCGAAATTGTCAACCGAGTCTAGCAAATCCCGAGCAAACTTCTGAAGTGCAAAGTCCTTGGCATTCTGGATCTCTTGCTTGGTGGTTCTTTGAAGGTTCTTAAAGTCTAGCACCATCTGGGTGTATCCCTCCTTGACCTTGGCTGCCTCTTGATCCTTTGCCTCATACTTGGATTGCAACTCAGATACTTTGGCTTTGAGCTCATCAACAGTGAGTTCAGGCTCATTAGCTTCAGCGCTCTCACTAGGCTCACCAGAGCCTTCAGTTGCAGCGCCATTTGCCTCAGCAGCCTTACCGGTGTCTTTGGCCTCAGAGTAAAATCGCAATCCATACTGAGCAGATGGAGCCCTGACCATTGGTCGCACAGCGGCGATTCGGGCAACAGGCCTCGCTCGAAGTATTGTTGAAACTGGAACTCTGATGTTTCTGTACATAGCAGAATGATGAAATTTCATTTTCGGAGGCGATGGGGTTTATTTCTCTCGGCGGGGTGCATGGCTGACACTGTAGGGCGCAATACCATACAAACCTGTCCTGATCATCAACGACTCATATTCTACTAATGAGGCTTTGATTGACATCATACATCATAGGTATCCTTTGGTATTGTATTCTAGCATGGGGATCGTCATCCTATATGGAAGTGAGACAGGAAATGCTCAGGATTGTGCCGAACTATTGGCCAAGCGATGTCAGAGACTGAGACAAGAAGTGCGAGTGTGTGCAATGGACGATTATCAGCCAGCTGAGCTTGTAAATGAAACTACGGTGATCCTGATCTGTTCCACCACTGGCCAGGGAGACATTCCTAGAAATGGCCAAAAGTTTTGGAAATTTCTATTGAGACGCAAGCTTCCTCCTACGCTGTTGTCTAGCGTTCAATTCACGAGTTTTGGACTAGGAGATTCGTCATATCCTCGGTTCAACTGGGCAATTCGAAAGGTTCACAAGCGTCTGAGCCAGCTCGGAGCTAGAGAAATGTGTGTTCGAGGAGAAGGAGATGAGATGAATGGTGACGGGTTGGATGCTCAGTTTGAAGTGTGGAAAGAGATAGTAGCTAGTCGTTTACTAGAGTTGTATCCACTACGTGCTCAAACTGCTGAAATAAGTGAAGATGAACTCTTGGAACCACGGTTTAAGATTGAGGTCTTGAAAGACAAATTGAAGCGGGTTACAGTTGATAATGCTCATGAAATTTCACTATCCAGGACTAATAGTGATATGTTGGTTGGGTCTATAACTAGAAATGAAAGGATCACTTCACAGGATCATTTCCAAGATGTCCGCCATTTCAGTTTCCAATGTGATTCGGCAGACATTGAATATAAACCTGGAGATATTGTTGCATTATACCCGAGAAATGATGATGGGGATGTTGATGTTCTTATAAAGCACCAGGGCTGGCAAGACATTGCTGATTGCCTAGTTCAAGTTAACGAAGAGTTTGAAAAATCAGTTGGCGGGGGATTGGTGAAACCATTGACATTGCGATCACTTATTACCCATCACTTGGATATTACGTCGATTCCAAGACGAAGCTTCTTTGCAGTTGCATGGCACTTTTCAGACGATGAAAGAGAGAGTGAACGGTTGAAGGAGTTTTCTACAGTGGATGGGCTCCAAGATTTGTATGATTACGCCAATCGACCCAGAAGGTCGATACTAGAGACAATTACAGAATTCGATTCACTCAAAGTGTCTGTGGATCATATATTAGATTTGATGCCAATTTTGCGGCCTCGACTTTTTTCAATTGCATCTCCGTCACCTAAGGATGACAGGACATTTACCTCGTTCGATCTTGCCGTGGCTATTGTAAAGTACAAGACAATAATTCGCAGGATCCGTCGAGGGGTATGCACAAGATGGCTGGAAGGCTTGGAAGAGGGCCAAGATATTCCATTCTCGGTAGTGAGGTCCAATTTGGTGGTGGAAACATCTGCTCCTGTTGTGATGGTCGCTCCTGGAACTGGAGTAGCGCCTATGCGAAGCTTGATACTCACGAGGGCTTTTGCTGCAGATTCCGCCAAATCAGTTCTGTTCTTTGGTTCTAGATACAACGACA
This sequence comes from Sugiyamaella chiloensis, assembly GCA_030578775.1. Lineage (NCBI taxonomy): Eukaryota > Fungi > Ascomycota > Dipodascomycetes > Dipodascales > Trichomonascaceae > Sugiyamaella > Sugiyamaella chiloensis. Next base: position 469,497 of record JAKTZE010000003.1, read on the forward strand.
AGGACTATTTATTCCAAAAAGATTGGGAACCGCTAGAAAAGAACGATAATTTACAAGTTTACACAGCATTTTCCCGTCAAAATGGCGGTTACGTTCAGGACAAACTATATCATAATAAACAGCAGGTGGCAGATTTGCTAGTTAATGGCGGGATATTTTATGTTTGTGGATCAGCTGGTAAAATGCCTAGACAGGTTCGAATCACTGTAGCCACAATTCTTCAAGAGACTCAGTCCTGGGACGAGCAAGAAGCTGAAAAGTTTGTACAAGATATGGAGAAAACCGGCCGGTACTTACAAGAGACTTGGTAACAACAAGAAATAAAAGAAAAAGCAACAACAATAACGACAGAGCAATGAAATCTGGACAAAATGCATCACCATGTTTGTAATTAAATATAGATATCTGCGCGTACGAAAAAAGCGCAATTAAATAAATGCCCTATGTGCAAAAAGATGGCATAGAATCGAACTTTGTCAAAAAATTTCATCATGACCAACACTCCCTGACAAACTTATCCATTTTGACAGACTTTTGTCTCTGGCCAACCATCCATGGATGGCCGAGCATTTGCCTTGGACTGGCTCGCTTCTTAGGGTCCTTCTCAAGACAGCATTGTAAAAAGTGTCGGAATCCATCCGACCACTTGATACCTTCTAGAGGTTCATCTTTGAGTTCCGGAGCAGGCTGTTGCACGATGACAGTTAACAATTCTATAGGCATAAGCGGGTCATGCTCATTTTCTAAAAATGGGAATCGATGTTGAGCTACCTCCATTAATGTCAGCCCTAATGACCATACGTCCGAAGTCACGGTATATGGCTGCCCCTGGATTCGTTCCGGGGCCATATAATAAGATGTTCCAGTATATGTAGTAGCGAGAGAGTTGACGACTTCGCCAGACACTCCAAAATCGCATAATTTAACCTGACCATTGCCATCCAGCAATATATTCTGAGGTTTGATATCTCGATGTATAATTCTTCGTTCATGTAGATAAGATAATCCGCCTAAAACTCCTTCAGCAATCTTGCCCAGTACTTTTTCTCCAATCCGGCCTCCGCGGGCCTTTACTCTTTTATAAATGGCTTCTAAACTTCCTCCCTGGCAATATTCCATAGCAATAAATATACTTGAAAATTCGTTACTCAAAAACGTTCCATAATACTTGACGATATGCGGGGAATTGCATGTACGGTTAAATTGTAGTTCTCTCAAGATCTGCTTCTGTAATTCTGGATTGGGATTTCCAGTAATCTCCTTCAATGCAAATACAGTGCTTCCATACTTTAGCTTACACCGGCTAACACTTCCTCCTGCACCTTCTCCTAGTCGTCCCAGCTCGATGATGTCACGCTGGCGAGCAATCGCATTCCATCCTTCTTGGTCTAGATCTTCTACATCTGGCCTCTTACCTATAGATGTTGCTGATGATGACGAGCTGGTAGGGAAGCTTGAAATCGACCCTACTGACGAAGATAATGATGAGCTTGGAACATGCATGGTGGGGATTTGTTGCTGCTGCCGTTGTTGGGGATCATAAGGATGAAGATACGCCTGGTTAGGCTCAACAGCAGCCAATATCTCAGCATTAAACATCCCAGGCCCCTGGAACCCCCCTTGAAATCCACCCAATCCTCCCATTCCAGACCCAGTGCCCTGAAAAGCCACATTTGCGGTAATATTATTAGATGATACTTCTGTAGGCATACGACCTGAGATATCCTCATTATTGGGGCCGACAACTGGAGTCATGGACGGGGACGAAGGGATCTTCAAACCAGGTAGTTTCATCCGGGACGCCTGTTTAGAAGGCGGTCTTATTAGGGGAGGAGCAGACATGATATGTGGTGAGTTAACTCCTTTTATATCTCGATCACAATGTTATGGGTCCAAGTGCAAAAGCAAAATCGTCGCCAATCCATTGACGATCTGACAGATAATGGCAGGTGTGAGATCCGAAGTGTGCGGCGACTTCCGACTGTCGTGGACAGACTGACCGACTGATTCCAGAAACAGGCGCGCTAAGGAAACAAAATCCGAGAACACCGAATAAACAACAAAAGAACACTCCGAAATACACTCGGGGTATAATAATAACAATTCAAAATGGTAAAAACAAAGAATTCGATTTTCGCTAAATATCGGAAATTGTTCTTGGTCTATTTCAATTTGTCATTCAAGTGGGCTTTTTAAATCTGCCAGGTTGGGAAGATCGTCCTAGACAATTGCCTGTACTGGGTCTTGGAACTTTGCCGTCTATGGTTGGCGCTGGAGCAATTCAATGATCAGAGTCTTGGCAGCAAGAATGACGAGATAATTAAGACCAAGGAGGAGTTTACGATGAGGGGAAAAGCTGATCGACCGTATATTTATATCAAGTCAGATCTTCGACTGTAAGTTGGCAGCAATGTCAAGCTTCAGGTTCATGTGAGGTAATCCGAATAGGACGAGGCTATGCTGGTGCACTACGGCACGCTCGTCTCACAATGTACAATACCAATCAATAATGGGACATTTTAATTGAAAAGGGGTTGAAAACGCTCCAACCCACATGAGAATCAACCGTTTCAACGCTTGGTTAAGGTGCTGGAATGTGCTCAGCCGACTGATCGACAATGCGCGATGCGTATGCAATGCCCCTCTACCGAGCACCCGGCAGATGGATCGTATTAAGTACCATGGTCAGATTGGGCTTATTTATGGTTTACGCTAGTGCGACTATGATGCGACTATGATATGACGCTTAATTCGTATTGACCATGATGTGTAATTAACGATGAATATGACTTTACAACTATGGTTATCAAGATCCTAGCGGTTACAGTGGACATCAAGAACTTGTAGGCTACCTAGTAACCAATATATCTGCCATTGTGCCATGTGTTATGCCAATGTGTGTCAACTTTTGTTAGTAGAAACAGTTATTGGGATTTTTAAATAGATAATTGGTTTTTCAAATTTTGGGTTCGTAATTAGATTTTAAAAATAGCTTGACTAATTTCAGCCGTGTCAGGGGGTTCTGGGGTAGCCTGCACTGCAGCCAGTCGGGTGCCGTTCTTTTGACAACAATACAATATTAAATGTAAAAGGTCTACAAACAACTGAATCTAGAATTTCAGCAATTTAGATTTGGTATATCCCTGAATTATGAAAAATATCACGGAATAAGATTTTATACCAGTCGGACTTTGGCATACGGCACGTGATCTTGAATATGCTACGATTACCCCTAGGACAGGTCGTGACAGGACTTAATATCTTACCACCATGTCTAGCTTTTCCGGGTTTCTCAAAGAAGGCCGAGAGAGGTTCAGTGAGGTCTCTGCAAAGGGTCGAGAGAAGATTGATTCGGGTGACTGGAAAAAAAGACCCAAATTCAGTTCGCCGTTATCGTCATTATCGACATCCAAGAATGGTAAGTAGCGGGGCATAAGCCCCCCCCCCCCCGTCCGTAAATATCTAACAAGATAACGAGGAAGAAGCTGCCGTATCAGCTAGACCATTGACTGCTCTGAGAGACCCAATGTCTTTCCCTGCTCCTCCAAAGAAAGGACAGCCAGGGGGCGGCCAATTGGCCCCGGCACAGCCATCACAATATCAAGCGGGCGCACAGCTCACTCAGCCTGGATATCAGCAAGCACCCCAAGGATATGCTCCTCAGCAAACTCAAGGATATCCTCCACAACCGACTGCTCAGGGATATACTCCTCAACAGACTCAAGGATATCCTCCACAACCGACTGCTCAGGGATATCCTCCTCAACAGACTCAAGGGTATCCTCCACAACAAGCACCTCAGACTGGATATCCTCCTCAGCAGGCACCTCAGACTGGATATCCTCCTCAGCAGGCACCTCAGACCGGATATCCTCCTCAGCAGGCACCTCAGACTGGATATCCTCCTCAGCAGGCACCCCAGACTGGATATCCTCCACAACAAGCACCCCAGACTGGATATCCTCCTCAGCAGGCACCTCAGACTGGATATCCACCACCACAGGCACCGCAAGGATATCCACAACAACCAACTCAGGGATATCCTCCTCAGCAACCACCTCAGCCTTCACAAGGATATCCTCCTCAACAGGCCCCGCAACCTGGATATCCTTCACAACAGGCACCTCAACAGGCCCCGCAGACAGGATATCAGCAACCACAGCAGATACAGCAGACACCACAACCAGGATATCAGCAGAGTTATCAACAACCTGTAACGACAGCTCCTCAACAAAGCTATGGACAACCAACCTATCCTCAGTCAGGTTATCAAGCCCAAGATCAGCCTCCATCGTATACTCCTGTTGAGAGTTCCAGTGGTCCAGCAGCTCCTCCAAGACAGCTTCCTGATCCTGGATCGTTCCCACAGCCACCTAGTTTTGGAGTACATCAAACAGCCCAGAATGAACCACCAGTGGAGGAGAAACCGCCTAAAAAGCCATTGCCAGACCCCAAGTCATTTGCACCACCGCCTGGAGCGATCCCTCCTCCAGCAAGATCAGGAAGAACCCCTGTTACAACCTCTACATATTCCCCAGCAAGGACTACCCCATCAGCGGCATCTAAAATCACATCAGCTCCACCACCTCCAACTAGAGCTCCATTACCAGATCCATCTAGTTTTGCACCACCTCCAGTTTATGGAATCCCTAAATCTGCAGCGCTGCCACCAAAACCAGCTCGTCCTAGTGTGGTGACTGCCACAAGTTCTGAGTCTTCGTTACCACCAAAGCCAGCCAGGCCAGTTGACAGACCCGCAGTCGCTGTGGAACCTAGTCAGACAGCTGTAGTAACGGCCCCTGCAGTCACACCAACACCAACTCAGCCTATATATGGACAAGTTGATGAGTTGACTTCTCAACTGGAACAGGTGTCGGTACAGCCTTCGCCTACAGTACCAAACTTTGCTGCAGAAATTGCTGCAAGAAAGCAGAGAAACTCATCAATTGGTTCACCACCACCTCCAAGCCCTGGGGATAGGCCAGTTCTGAAAAAGAAGCCTCCACCACCACCTAAGAAACCAGGACTCAAACCAGCTCATTCTGGCAGCAGCCAATTATCTTCACCAGGATCAGGATCGAGATCCATTCCAGTAGCAGCACCAGTGCCAGTGCCAGTGCAAGTGCCAGTATCAGCACCAGTACCGGTAGCTGCTCCAAAGCCAGCAGCTCGACCAGTACCGCCTGTAACTACAAAGCCAAAGGCACCCGTGTTGTCATCAGTTCCACCGCCTATCAACCATTCTACTCGACCAGTACTAGCTGCTAGGCCATCAGCAGGTCCATCAGCGGCAGCACCACCAGCAGAATCTGTTCGTAGATTTGATTTCCAGCTCCCAACTTTATGGTTTACAGCCCCAATCAGTTCATTACAGCTGCCCCCTGATCTGGCAAGTCTGAACAGAACCATGTCGATGTCCAGTTCCGGAGACATGCATCAACTTAATTTGGCATTACGAATCCCAGAAGATCTAAGTGTAGCAAGGTTTACGATGACCTGGTCGACGTCTAACCCATTGGGGACGATTTCTGTTACCAGGCAAGACAGCCCCCCTCCCAAAACTCTAAGTGTTTCAGAACTACATAGTGCCCATGCTCAGTTTGCAGAGCCAGTAGCATCATGGTCAGAGTCTAAGATGGGACAACAGATTGGAAATGGAGAGTGTTGGACATTGGCAAAAGAAGCTATAGTACAGTCTTCTGGTGGTTCAGCACTGGAATCAATTGGTCTAACCCATGGTGCATTAATCCTACATATGGCGGGAGGATCGCCTCAACCAGTGGTGTCTAATGACACAATCAGGAGAGGAGATATTTTACAGTTTAAAACCGCAAAATTCGAGCATAGAAACCCCGCAGGGCTTGTTACTTCCCAAGCATCAGCCGGATCCCCAGACCATACCTCTGTGGTTACGTCAGCCAATGGATCCCTTGTTCAGGTAGTTCACCAGAATGTTGGAGGCGTTCGACGCGTCCAAACTGGTTCTTATGATCTCAATGACTTTGTTTCGGGTGATTTAAAAGCATTCCGAGTGGTCTGGAAGGAATGGGCTCCTGATTTGTAAAACATAGCCTTGCTATGACGTGTACCACACACCATAGATACACACATACATATTTATCATATACAGCCAGAACTAGATAAGATACAAAAAAAAACAACAAAAAATTAACCAAAAGAACTCAAAGAAATTCTACTTTAATAGTATAGCTACCAATCAAGATGGCTCAAAGTCACAATACAAGTGAGGCCAAGAAAGGATAAAAAAAAGAAGTCAATTGTCAACCATATCAATACATCTACTTAGTGCTCTGGAGCAGATCAACAAACTCATTATAGTTGATCTGCCCATCGCCATCTGCATCGGCCTCTCGAATCATCTCATCAACCTCCTCATCAGTCAACTTCTCTCCAATGGAGATCATGACGTGGCGCAACTCTGCTGCCGAAATGACTCCATTGCCATCCCTGTCAAACACCTTGAAAGCTTCACGAATCTCCTCCTCGCTGTCAGTATCCTTCATCTTTCGGGCCATCATGGTCAAGAACTCGGGGAAATCAATGGCTCCATCATTGTCCACATCCACCTCGTTGATAAGGTCTGCCAATTCACTTTCTGACGGGTTTTGGCCCAGACTTCGCATCACAGTGCCGAGCTCCTTGGTGGTGATCTGCCCGTCGTTGTCCTTGTCGAACAGCGAGAACGCTTCTTTGAACGCGGATATTTGTTGTTCAGTCAGTTGGTCAGCCTGTTGTTAGTGGATTCACGTCTCTAGCAACTGCTCACCATTGCTTTGATCTGTGCCCTTAATGCTACGTTGTTTCAGGAGTCTATGATGCGGTTCCCGTTATATGCGGCATGCATCGCATATCCGGGCTGAGCGTTGGCGGTACACGCGCATTGTTTTGGCTTGAGAGTTGGAGGTTTGATTGTGGGGTTAGTTATTGGCTGTTACTGTTTAGTTATTATTGGTTGGCAGAGAATTGTTGCTGGTTATCAGTGATTAATAGTGCTATCACTGGTATTAGTGGTATTGGTGGAATTAGTAGTATTTACTGATTGCTGCTGGTTAGTACTGGTTAGATCGATCTTGTAGTTTTTGTAGTCGTTAGTAGCAGCTATAACTGATTCACACGGTTGGCTACTGATACAATGTCCGTTAATGATGCCTACAAGGGTCTCGAGCATGTTATAGAGACGCAAACTGACTACACAAATGCTAGTCTAGACATTATGGAGCGGGCCAATATCAATACGTTCAATAAGATCGAGAGCCTGAAGGACTATGCTACAGTGATCGTGGAGAATGGTCAAAGGATCCACTCTACAAGTAAGTATGAATGAACCAAGTGTATGGCTAATGAGATGTCGAAATTAAGATTCAATTGGCTAAAATAGACACAATTGTGTCTCAAGTAGATGAGCTACAAGAAATTGCTACTGAATTAGATGAATGGTCCAAGGAACTTCTTGTCAAAAGCCGACGATTCAAACGGTGATATACGAATGTCAACGGACAATTTTTAATGATATTATAACGACTGTTAATGAAGTATATAAAAGTAGATAAATCAAATAGCTTTTAATTTTTGATGGCTCATTTCATTTCACTTGGCCTTCGCTTTCCCTTTGGCTCGAGGTTTGGCTGCCGCTTTGGTCGTAGAAGCTTTCGCTTTGCCCTTTGCCTTGGGAATCTTTATATACTTGTTCTTGGTGATATCTTCTTCTTGATCTTCTTGCTTATCTTCCTCTTGTGTATCTGGTGCACCCACATCATCCTCAATGACATCTTCAATATCAGGTACATCGGCTTTCTTAGTCACTTTGGCGTCTGCAGCACTCATTGCTGACGACTTCATATAAGGCACTGGATGGTCTTTGGCATTGTATTTCCTGGTAAATCCAGACTTTACGGCCGTTGGCAAACCTTTAGCCTTCTCTCCTGCATTATTGTCACCGACTGCAAGCTCCATAATGACATCCCAATCTTCTTTAGTCAAATAATAATCATCCATCATGTCCATCACTTCATCAACACCATCAGCACCACCCTTGAGTAGAGGTGTTAAAAGCTTGGAAGTCATTACTGGTAAATACTGTAGACGAAGTTCTTGTCTATCACCCCATAGCTTGAGTCGAACATGGGACTGAATCTCTTGAAGCAGTCTCCAATACTTGCCAGCCTTGGAATAATTTCCCAAATAACTTGAAAAGTTATATCGGCTCTTAGCTTGTCCTGCTATATTATAACTTGGTCGCACACACGACAGTACTCCATGCAGTGGCATTAAAGACCATTGTTGTTGAGATCCATGGATCATACGATCCACCAAGTCACCGTCCGAGATAGACTCAGCAGCTGCAGCTACTAGCGCCAAATGCCCACCTGGTGTAGAAGGAGCACGAGTGGGCGCAGTACTCAGATAGTTCTCTTGGACCATTAATGGTGCAAAATCGTGATCATTGAAGTAAAGCTCAATTTTGTCGTTCAAAGTCATAGTCGAACTGGGTGCAAATGTAGCTCCTGCCAAATATCTTGCGACAATATCAAAAGGTTTGAGGACAACTTGCTTTTCCCAGGACTTTGTCACCGTTTTACTAGTGTTAAAATCCATTGACTTTTGTGTAGTAGCAAACGTCGACAATAAATTGATGATTTGTCGAATGTCTGCATGGGTTGATTGCACCAGCTGGTCGATGACTCCGTTATCAAGCTTGATGCCCTCTTTATATGCAATGGACATGATTCGCGGTTTAATAGCATTAACATCAGGTCGTCGAAATGGTAGATCATAGGTGACCCTATCAAAAGGCCTCATCTTTGGAAGAGATCTTTCATTACAGATCAAAATGATCGGGATATTAGTTGTCCTGCACAACGCCGCCATGGCTCCAACACCTCCTCTATCTCCAGCCGACATACCGTCCACCTCATCCATAATAAGACATACCTGCTTTTTAGATTTCTGGGTCTCTGTTTCGTTACGTCGGTGGAAATGTCCCAGAAGAGATGTGTTGTCAAGAGTTCGACTCACACTAGACTGTAACAATGATTTACTTCTAGTATCCGAAGCGTTGGATTCAATGACATCAAATCCCTGTTGCTTAGCTATCAAGTGTGCAGCAGTCGTTTTACCGATTCCTGGAGGTCCATGTAGAATAGCTGCACGTAAAGCAGATCCGCCTTCGCCTTTGAACCCATTGTTAGCATTTCGACGCCAATTGGCTAGCCAATTTGCCAATCGTTCCACAGGACCTTTGTTTCCACAGATCTGATCAAGGCTAGTAGGTGAATATCTCGATGTCCATAGTCTATCTTCGTCTGAAAGCACGGCAGGAGCCTGATACTCGGACTTTACCCCTGACTTCTGTTCCTTAACAGACCCGGCAGATACGCGTTTAGCAGCAGCAGCCGCCTTAGCTCTCTCAGCAGCATCTCGAGCTTCCATTTCAGCAGCCATCTGACGAGCAGCTTGTTCTATTTGTAGTTGTTCAACTTGCTGTTTTTCAATTGCCCTTTGAGCTGCTTCTCCTGATCCCCCATTAGCAGGCATCTCTCGGAGAAGCTGTAAGAAACCATCTTCATCAATTGCCTTGATACCGAGCTTTTTGATAGTCTCAATCTTCTTAGGCCCAGCTTCAGCACCCAATACTACACATGATGTCTTTCTAGACGGGCCACTTGTGACTTTACCTCCATATCGCTTCACAAGATCCTGCGCCTGATCTCGAGCCAGATTGGGCATCAGTCCAGTGAAAACAAATGTCAAGCCAGCAAGGCAGTTGTCAGCAGCTACAGGGATTTCTGCTGTTCCACCAGGCTGGTTTGCATCTGCCATTTTGGCTTGATGTGCATGGAAATTGAATTTTACGGATGCGTCAACGTCGGGTAGAAAAGCATCGGGGATGCCATTCAACACCTCCTGACCCGACTTCGCTGGACCCGAAATAGCAGCTGGAGCACTGACAGCAGGTTTGACTTTTGTAAGACTATCATCAGAATCTATCTCCATTATGTCTTGAGTTTGCTGAGATGCTTTCATAGGAGACTTCTTGGGAGACTTTTTGGGAGCCGGCTTGGTGGCAGTCTTTTTAGGCGATGCCTTTTTAGGAGATGCCTTTTTAGCGATACTTACTGACACTTCTTCAAAATCCTCATCATCTTCCTCATCGTCCAAAAAGTCATCTTCATTGGGAATATATTTCACCTTGGCTCTGGGAGACGGTTTGGTAGGCGCCTTAGCAGTAGCCTTAGAGTTGCCAAAATAGCTTGAAACATCGGTGGACTCGCCTTTAGGAGTCACTGGTACCCCGGTAGTCTTTTGCCGTTTCATTGATGGTTTACTTGTTAGATCCAATTGGTCCTCCCGTCTACTTACACTTCGATAATATCCTCTTCATCGTCTTCGTCGTCTGGGTTAATACAAATCAATCCATATCTAACACCTACCAACGATCCGACGGTTCAACTTCTTGACAGGTTCCTTACTCTCCTTCTGAATTAGGTCTCTCAATGGCTTCGAATACTAACCTTTCGCGGAGCAAAGAACGACTGAGCGTCTCCAGCCATGATGGTAAGACGCGTACCAGTCGCCTCATGCTATATTAGCGCGGCTATGCATGTCGGTAATTAAGATTTTAGCTAGCATATGATGGTATGGTACATATGGCTTAGCTGTCCGAGGAAGTTTGTAAGAGAAATGGAACGGAAAACCAAATAAGGAACAGTAATGATATCGAGAAATATATATTATAAGCGAAACATAAATTTGGCTAATCTGAAGAAGGCTATTAATATATTTAGCAAGCTCTGTGCTTTTCAAGAGGTGTAATGAGACACCGCATGGAACACTGCACCAAGAGACACATCACTAGAATGAGCCATAATGGTATTTGATAGTTAATAAATGCTATATATATATGCATTTATACATATTTCAAGCCCTTGCATCTATTACCAGTCAGAAATATGATGACAATTTTATACAACTGGTGGTTTTTCAACTCTAACTTGTCTCGGTTAACTCCGCTATCTCCTAAGCCGCGGCGATCATGCATGCTTAATATTTAAACACATACGAAATATTTTCTTTCTTTACGTCCTCCCCCTCTCTTCAACGGTTATTATTGCGTTAACAAAGGTCACTTTGGGAGATTTTGGGCCTTTGCGATATTCAAAAAATCCTCATCTTATTATAAATAATTATTCTGTCTTTTCTATATAACGGGTTTACGAGTAATGTCTTCTTCATTAGCCGATGCAAACGTTAAGGCATCAGTTGCAGAACAAACGTCTCCAGTTTCAAGCCAAGATTCTGGCTCGGTTTTTGCCGATGAGAACCAACAGCTGCTATCGAGACGTAAGCGATGGCTTGCTCCATTAAGCTTTCTGTTGACTCCTCACTTCTGGATCATTTTTGTGCACGGGCAAATCCTGTCTCTGTGTTTGGTATCTACCAATACTTTGACCACCTTCTTGGCCAACGGAGGAAACAGTATCCCAGCGTTCCAGACTTTGTTCAACTATTTCTTGCTGTTCGTTCTGTTTACCCCTTATACCATGTACAGATATGGACTGAAGAAATGGTTGAAACTACAGCTTAAAGATGGCTGGAAGTATTTCCTGCTAGCATTTGCCGATGTTGAAGGCAACTACTTTGTGGTGAAAGCTTATGCCTACACTAACATTCTGTCTGCTGCATTACTCGATAACTTTGCAATCGTTGTGGTTATTGTACTGTCATTTTTATTTTTGAAGGTCCGATATCACTGGACTCAATTACTAGGAGTTTTAGTGTGTATTGGAGGAATGGCTCTTCTTGTGGTGTCTGACTTGATTACTGATAAGGATTATCCTGCTGTCAATATGGTAAAGGGTGATTTGTTTGTGCTGTTAGGTGCTGCATGCTATGGTATTTCCAATACTGCTGAAGAATATTTTGTTTCCAAGCGACCACTGTATGAGGTACTTGGGCAGCTTGGTTTCTACGCTATGCTTATTAACGGAGTTCAGGCAGCCATTTTCGAGCGAACCAGTATCAGAGACGCACAGTGGAGTGCCCAGGTTGCTGGATACTTTGTGGGATACACACTGTCTTTGCTGTTGTTATATTTGACTTGTCCTATTCTATTGAGAATGTCGTCTGCTGCATTCTACAACCTATCATTGTTGACAAGTGATTTCTGGTCTCTGTTGATCGGTATCAGAGTCTTTGGATACTATGTTTACTGGCTGTATCCAGTTGGGTTTGTGTTGACTGTAATAGGTATGATTATCTACTATATGGTTCCCAAATCTATTCAAGGAGAATCAATAAAGCCATGGTTGGGCGAGAACCAGGAGGCTGGTGTTGTAGGAATCGGAACTGCCAAGAGACATCCTACTGGTGATGAGGAATCTGCACCCGCTGGTTTGTAATCGGCAATAAGTTTAACTAGGCGTGAACGTTTTCGTGAATGATTCTGAGAATGTTTCCAAAAACATGACTGCCTTTTGACTTAACCAACTTCTGAATTTTTGATTGTATCACATAGCGCACATTAATAGTTATAGTATGAATAATAATAATAATTTATAGACTGCAAGATTTATATTTCCACCACTTGATCAATTCCCTTATATTCGGGAACTTCAAACCCATATTTCTCTGCAAACTGTTCACTGATAAACCTGCCTCCCACAAAATGCCTGCCTTTGAAGAATGATGCTGCTGGCTTAGGAGCAGTGAGACTAACAAGGTTATCAGGATGGAATTGCGAACTTCCAGGACCATTGTCAACATCCCACGAAGATGGTATATCTACACTTGTGACAGGCAATGGACTGTCAATCATAAGCTGGATAGCTCGAGGGAATGGATCCCTTACCGGTGGTTTGAAAGAGAATCCAAACAGAGCATCAACTACATGGTGATGACTGCCAAAAGCCGAATCCACCTCATCGATAAATGGGATTTTCAGATTTTCCAATTGAGTCACAAGTCGTTGGAATAACTCTCCTTTCGTCCTTTTGGGGTAATACACAGTAGGATGATACCCCAGAAGGTACAAATGTCTGGCTGCAACCAATCCATCACCCCCTACAAGTCAGTAATCATCATTCCAATTCATCACACAATCATACCATTATTTCCTGGTCCTACTAAAACAAGAATATTTCGTCCCTTTTCAATAGGATGGGCCTTGTAGACCGCTTGAGCAACTGACAAACCTGCCAGCTCCATCTGGTAATGTAAGCAAGACTGATGATCAGTGATTCGCACCTACCAATTGATCTATGGAGAAACCGCCAGATGACATCAATTCCTGATCTACCGCAGCAGCAGCTGCTGCCGAGAGATACTTGTTAGTATTCTTTCGTTCAATCAAGACCATCAGTTATATACTTTTAATGACATGTTATTGTTAAGACGGTACATTCTGCCGAGCGGGAAATATGCACCTCTAAATGGAAACTTGCATTGAGATCAGCAATCAAAAGTTACTCCTCACTAAAACAAAAGAAAGAAAAGAATAAAAAGATTTATAAATAGCTGAAAACATAAGTAACGCAAAAGTTTTATTTAAAAAATAGATTCTTTATCTTCTATCTAACAGACTAAAGCTTTCGAAGCTCACCCTTGGACTCGAGCAAGTTCTCAATAATAGCCAGATCAACCAAAGCCTCTTCAGGAGCTTGGGCAGCGTCAAGCTTTCCAGCGATAACTCCCTTGGCAAAGGCCTCAACTTCCTCGTGAACTCCACTCCCCTTGTATTCAAGTACATCGGATGCTTCACCATCCTTGAGCTTGACAGTGAGCTTTCCGGGGGTGGCAGTAACATAACCATGCTCAAATTGAATAGTATTATCATAACCTCCCTTGGAAGCAGCAAATGAGATGGTGATGGGACCAGAAGTTCCATCCTTAGCAATAGCAATTCCATTAACAGTATCAACAGGAGCCAAGTAATCAAAGTTAAGCTTGGCAGAACCTGCTACGGCAACAATTGGGTTCTCGGGACCAAGCAACTTTCGAAGACCTGCAACGAAGTGAACACCGCCGTCAAGAATGAAACCTCCCTGGTAATCAGGGACCTTTCGCCATTCAGTCTCGTAGTATTTATCACCAGGCTTGACAAAACCTCCCATAATGAGTCGGAAAGCAGTAACCTTTCCAAGCTGCGGGTAATAGGTAAGAGCCTTCTCAAACGTAGGCACATATCTGAAATTCTCAGCAACTCCCCAAAGGGCACCAGTCTTGACAGTTTTGCTGTAAGCAATCAGTTCATTGGCAGCTTCAATATCAGCAGCAATTGGCTTCTCAGAGAGCACATGCTTTCCAGCATCAAGGGCCTTCTTAATGACTGTAGGCTGGATTCGAATTGGCAGGGCGACAATGACTGCGTCAATATCGTCTCTGGCAAGAAGAGCGTCCAATCCCTTATCAGTATCATCAGAATAGGTATCAGTGGTCACTTTAGCCTCTGAAAGCAAAGCATTGACTGACTTGATGCTTCGGGAGTACACAGCTTTAAGCTCACTGCTCTCACTCTGGATCACAGCTGGCAGGTGCTCTGACGTTAGTCCAGTCCAGTTCAATTGCCATTGTCACAATTAGCTTTGGTCAACTTACGCTCCTGTACAAAAATACCAGCACCCAAGATAGCAAATCGAATCTTTCCAGTCATTATTTGGAGTTCAACAATTCTGGGGGACCCCGCCTATTTATATGCATCACCCACCACCAGATTGTGTGCTCCACATTGCAAATCAATGTTACATGCAGCCACGATCCGGGCCATAAAGCTAACTCTGCAGTTATTTCGGCGCCAGACAGTGCCAATTCCGAAGGGAATCGCCCATATTAGGCAATTAATGGTTCCCAATAGAGGACGCATACTCACAAGTATCAATTGGCTGGCAATTATTATGATTGGCCATATTCTAGGTGATTTATGTGGTATTCCAACCTGAAGGAATTCCGGCCGGAGATAACTGTATTGTGTGCAATACCGGAAAAAAGAGCGGAGATTCTTGCGCCGTCCAGTGTAACCCCACTGGCGGCACGGGGATTGAGTGGGGGTAGTTATGCCCACATATTCCTTGACAATATGCACCACTCATGTCACCATAGTTGTGATAGGTATATAAAGGGCCACAGCTTAGTAGAAATATCCGTAAATGAGATTTGGTTTGATATCCCTGTTCTCTTATTTCCTCTGTTTTTGTCCTCCCGTTTTGCTTTGCAGTACAATTGAGTCTTCTTGCTGCAGCACGAACGTACGGCATATTCCAGTGCGCTGGCTGAACAAGATAAAGATCAACTAAGATTCCAATGAATGAATATAGTCTATATAGTTGCAGGATATCATTGAATATTAACACGGGTGATTCTCACAGATTGCATATATAGATCTACTGCGTAAAGCTATTCACAACTTTTTGACCCTGATAACGCATGCATATGTCATAGTTGCGGCGACAGATAACGGTGCATGAGATCTGGTCAGAACTCAATCTTAGAGTCCAAGTCTATTCCGGGTGAGCTTTGGAGTTGTGAATTTTGAATCTGAGCTAGAATTATACAGAATTATAACATAATTATAACTCCGAATCATTCATATTCATTTAGTAGATGTATGAGAAGAGGCACCTTCATAATTTCTGTGACATGTCTACCAGCCACCGAAACGACACACAATAGCTCAGCAAACTTCGAATTCAAACAATTGGTTACTAAAATACGATAAATTATCCACAATATACTAAACTCTATGGCAAAATGCGCAAATATATATATACTACCCCACACTTAATTCACTCACATGATAAAAAGTAATGTTGAATGCACTGTCGTGTGGTCGCTCGTATTTTTTATATGCGGCAGTGTATAGGGCGGAACTCGAGCTATAGAAACGCTATAAACATTCCTAACTCAACTTGAAACAATCAGTAATTTCAGCAAACCTGCCGGATAATATTACTGGGTCTTTCGATTGGATGTACATAGACAGGCAAAGTCATGGGTTCTGTTGTTACATCAGAAACAGATATTCAGTCTCGTCTTGAACCCAAGGGCAAAAGCCTGGATGTCCATGTTGATAGCGATAGCGAAGTGGAGCCCGATAACGAAGATTTTGAACTGATATCACCTGTACAAGACGAAGATGCCATTCCTCAACCAAAATTCCGTCAACAGCTGTTTTCTTTATACAGGAAGCAGCTTGTGCTAATGAAGAGAAGCTGGTTCTCCACGCTATTCAGATCGTTTTTATTACCAGTTGCTTACATTGTGTTTATGGTGAGTTGCCATACGTGTTTTGATATTGTAACTGAGATCACATTACTAACTATAGGGTGAAGCAAAGCATTTTTTTGTGCGATTCGGCGTATACGGAGTTGGAGATCCCCACCCTATCCATGAATTGGCCGACGTGATCGGCGACAAAAAGATCGCCTATTTTTCCGGTCAATCATCACAGCCATTAAATGATGATATCCATCGGATCATGGCTCAAGCATTAGTTGGCGTTCCCGAATCACAAATATTTGCTCTTGACGACCCATCGGATATCTATGTTGTGTGCAAAGAGAATCTAAGGGGTGTTAGCCACTGTTATGGAGCAGTAGAATGGAATGAGGTTGACACTGCCAATAACTTCTATAATTATACATTAAGGGCCGATTCGGGATTGAATTATGTCAATGTGGGGAACCAGCAGTCGTCAGCTGATGTTTATATACTGCCTTTACAATGGGCGGTCGATAAATCTATTGGGAATTTCACAGAGACTCCGCTATCCATGCCATATACACATTTGTCTGAACAGGATTTTAAAAACAGGATGAATTCGATATACATGAAGGCACTTTATAACTGGATCGCCCCAGCTCTTTTTCTTGGCATGATTGGAGTTATTTATCATCTAGCGGGAACAATAGCCCAAGAACGTAATGCTGGCATAACAAATCTTCTTACAAGTATGGGTGTGTCACGACATGCACGACTGCTTGCTTATCATTTGTCATTTTCTACCGTGTACCTTGTAGGGTGGATAATCATTGGAATTGTGCTTTTATTTGAGCTCTATCGCCAAACAAATGCAGCAATTCTGATTTTTTTCCACATCTTTTTCGGACTGGGGTTGATCTCCTGGACATTATTCTTGGGGAATTTTTTCAGTCATGCTCAGGCTTCAGGAATATTTGCATCGGTACTGTCATGTTTATTAGCAATCATTACCACTATTCAAACGCGGTTACCAACCACAGGTCCGTATCATTCAGGTGCCATATATGCGCTATCATTCCTATTTCCGCCCAGCAGCTACACCTATTTCATTGCGCTGATGTCCAGATATCAGGAAGAGATAGAGCCAACAAATCTTGTCCACAATGCTCCAAATACCAATGGAAAACTGATTGTTATAATGGTATCTTCTATTTTTCACATTCCATTTTATTTCATATTGAGTCTTGTGCTGGATAAATGGTTGTATGGGTTTAAAGCTCCCTCACAGGATATCGATAATCAATCACCAAATGCCATTGAGATCCACAATCTCAATAAAATGTACAAGACAAAGCAAATTTGGCCAAAGTTCAAGAGGTCGACTGTGGCGGCTGTCAGCGATTTGTCGGCGAATATAGCTTTTGGACAGATTGTATGTCTACTTGGTGCAAATGGGTCTGGAAAGACAACTACACTGGAGATGATATCTGGAATCCAAGCACCATCATCTGGTGATATTATTTTACGCCCTGGCAGTAAGCTCGGCATTTGCCCTCAGAAAAATGTCCTATGGGATAGACTTACGGTGACGGAAACCATTACAACTTGGGCGGGGATCAAGGGAACCCCTCATTCTGAAATTCCTTCTGTGGTACAAGATCTCATCGACAGATGTGATTTGAGATCGAAAGCTTCTTCATTTGCTGGCGACCTTAGTGGAGGTCAGAAGCGAAAGCTTCAGCTGGCTATAATGTTTGTAGGAGGCAGTAATGTCTGTTGCATTGATGAAGCATCTTCAGGACTTGATCCATTGAGTAGGAGAAAGATATGGGATATTCTTATTGAAAGCAGAGGCAAGTTAACTCTTATATTAACAACTCATTTCTTGGATGAAGCTGATCTTCTGTCAGACAATATTTTCATTATGTCAAAAGGTATTTTGAAGGCCAGTGGTCCAACTTTGACACTTAAGCACAGCCTTGGTGGAGGCCATACTATTTACGTGGGTTCTCCAGAACAGAGACGTCCTGATGATATTATCAGGGTCGAAACTGCATCTCAAGTTGTGTCAGTGGTAACTGCTCTTGACAAAGAGAACAAATACTATAGAGTAGAAGGCCCAAGTCTTGAGACTGTATTTCTCAACGTTGCACAAAATGATCATGCAGGATATTTGATATCTGAAGATGGAATGGGCGGTTTGGAGGATGAGAAGAAAGACTTTCGGGCCTTAGATGCTTCACAAATAGCAGAAAACTTAGAAGTTGAAAGCACAGGAACCGTTTCTCTTCCTCGTCAGATATTAGCCATGTTTCGAAAAAGATTAACTATCTTTCGACGTGATCCTACTTCAGAAATATTAACATTTCTGGTACCAATCGTGGTTGCTCTCGCAACAAGGACTTTCATCTCTGGATTTAAACAATCTGGATGTAAAACTTCCGACCAATTTGAAACTCAATCGTTTACAGATTTCAGTCTGGATTCTTTCAATTTGGTTACTGGTCCCAGGTCAAGCTTTCAACAGTATTCGCAAGGAATTTCCACTTTGCTGTCAGATATCACACCCACTGGACAAAATTCTTCTGGTATTCTAGGCGCACTGACCAGTGGGGATATTGTCGATTCAATTGGCAATTTCACTGCTGCTATGAAGGCGAATCACAGTACGATTTTTCCGGGAGGATTCTTTTTAAACTCGACTCCGACAGTGGCTTATGCCATCGATTATGCTGACTTTGGCTGTGATACCGGGAGTACTTTGCTGAACTTTGTCGATAATATCATCTCAGATGGAACGGTGAATATCGCCACCAAGTTTTCGCCATTTCAGAATTCTTGGACTGATAGTACCGGGAATTCGCTCCAGTTTATCACATACTTTGGTTTAGCAATGTGTGTCGCTCCAGCATTTGTAGGTCTGTATCCTACTTATGAGCGATTGAGTAAAGTCAGAGCTATGCATTATTCAAATGGACTGAGAATATTCCCGCTATGGTTTGCCTACACGTCATTCAATTTTATAATTGTTATTCTGACGTCTGCCGTGTTGACTGCTGTCGTCGGCTCGAGTAGCTCTGAGATTCTCGGTGTGGGATATTTATTTTTGGTATTCGTGCTCTACGGTCTATGTTCTATTTTGTTCAGCTTTGTACTGTCTTTGATAGTCAAATCCCAATTAGCTGCATTCGCCATAACAGCAGCTGTCCAAGCTATCTGCTTCCTTGTATATTTAATTGCCTACATTGGAGAGCTGGCATACGGTTCAGTATCTGATATATCAGCAAACCTGCTTGTCATACATTTTGTCTTGGCCGCTATAATGCCTGTTGGAAATCTTGTGCGTGCTTTATTTGTTTCCTTAAATCTTTTTGGTGTTATTTGTCACAATGATAGCCCAGGAAGGATTTCCTATCTTGGAGATATACTTGCATATGGAGGACCCATACTTTATCTTGTATTACAGTCGCTGCTCCTGTTTGGAGGTATTATCTGGTGGGAATCCGGAAAGTTTCGTTTACATGCACTGCGACTTTTCAAACGGAAGAGAGATTCAGCAGATAAGAATCTTGACTCTCCCACTGGCCTGTCAGATGAAGCGGATAACGATATAACAACCGAGGCTAATATTGTTGATCGTAACCCGGA
The DNA here is from genome assembly GCA_030578775.1 of Sugiyamaella chiloensis. NCBI lineage: Eukaryota > Fungi > Ascomycota > Dipodascomycetes > Dipodascales > Trichomonascaceae > Sugiyamaella > Sugiyamaella chiloensis. The sequence goes on from JAKTZE010000003.1 coordinate 489,357, forward strand.
ATACTTCAGTCAGGGATTACGATTATCGCATGTAACCAAACAATATGGTACCAATGTAGTTGTTGACGATGTTACCTATGGCGTGAAGCGAGACGAGACATTTGCACTACTGGGTCCAAATGGTGCTGGAAAGACAACTACTTTCAACATGATCCGTGGTGAAGTTGCTCCTGAATCAGGCGAGATATTCGTGAATGACATTTCTGTGCATAATAACAGGTCATTGGCTAGAACTCAACTAGGGGTATGTCCGCAATTTGATGCAATGGATAAAATGACGGTTGTAGAGATTCTGAAGTTCTATGGAAGGCTTCGCGGACTTGTTAATGTCGACCACCATGTGGATCATATTATCGATGCTGTGGGAATCAGTAGATTTAGAACGCGGATGGCTCATAAGCTTAGTGGTGGTAACAAAAGGAAATTGTCGTTGGCGATAGCTTTGATTGGAAACCCCTCTGTGCTACTGTTGGATGAGCCATCTAGTGGAATGGATGCATTTGCAAAACGTATTATGTGGAAAACACTGTCGGTGGTGTCGCATGGCCGATCAATTGTTCTCACCACACATTCTATGGAAGAGGCTGATGCTCTCGCTTCAAGAGCAGGAATCTTGGCCAAAAAAGTACTTGCCATTGGAAATACGGAAGAATTATGTGATAAATATGGACGGGCTCATCATGTCCATATCATTTGCAAGAGTGCTCCAAGGACTACACAAAGAGAGACAGAGAGACTCATAAAATGGATTGAAACTAAACTTCCTGGTTCTGTTCCAGAGGAGAAATCATATCAGGGACAGATTCGCATTCTTGTGCCATCTGAGGGAAAACAGAATGAGATTTCGGCTATCTTCAAGCTGATTGAAGAAAACAAAGCCAAGAAGAGCATCGAGTCCTTTACCGTTACACCAACAACTTTAGAAGAGGTGTTCCTGAAAATTGTTGGAGCTCATAGCATTAGTGAGGAGGGTTATCACTGATATTTGCATGTATATTTACAAAACAATTGGTCATATTCATTATCATTCTAATTACATTTGAAAACAGTGCTAAAGTAGGTCATGAGCGTCCAGCTTTTCAAACGAGTTATGATCCCACTCAGTCAAACAACTATCGCAATACGAGCCAAGTGTTTTACTTGTAACCGTAGCATTGACACGTTGCCGGGCCTGCGCACAAGCAGCTATCTCATTTCTCAGCCAAGTTCTCCATTCCGAACCAATAAGCTCTTTTTCAAGCCTATTCAACAACCGTAGTTTGACTAGTAGTTCATTCCTGTATATTCCGAGTTCATTTCTGCTTCCACGCAAGCGTTGAGCGGTGTCTTGACTGCTTTTATCCCACGAATCGATATAATCTATCGATGGTCCAAAGTCTGAATCATCGAACCTTGTCTCACCAAAAGATGTTGGATATTCAGCAATTGTTCTAAACTTCTGGTAACAGGGACTAGACGAGTCACTTGCCAGGAAAGAGCCATCCTTGACAAGATCGCTGATATCGCTCAAATAGATGGATCTTTTCATCACAGTATCAGCACTTGGAACTAAATGGATGTTACTAGAAATTGCCTCCGCGTTGTGTTCGACCCAGAATGCAACAGAAGACCTAGTGGATAAAAGGAGATTATACAACAGCGACAACCCCAGTGCAAATATCAGGAATTTGTTCAATTTAAGCTCTCGCCAAACCATACGGGCAGCACCTCTCACTCGCCGTAATATACTGCCAATGAAAACAAATACATTAGATATCACACTCACGAGCCAACTTCCCATTATACCCAACAGATACTCTCCGCTAACTTGCATTCTGCGCTGATAGAATGAATCGGGCTTTTCGGGATTATCATTAGATTGAGCCTGATCCTCATCTTGCAAAGACTTGACTCCAAGTTTTCCATAAAGCTTTACCGCAGTTAGAGACATTCCTCTATGGCCAAGCTTTTTCCGACACTCTATCACTCTGTCAATGATCAAGTTGCTCTCGGCAGTGAAGTGTCGATACACCAACCCTTCCACAACGTTTCGAGCAATGGCATGTGAACGGATCCACTCAATTGAAGACCAAATCGATAGCTTTGATTTTGAGCGGCCAGCATACGATATAACGAACCGGGTAGATACGTAAAACACTGCACCATACGGCAATTCCCAAGGGATTCGACGATCGTATACTATATATAAAAGGTTGTCATCCTTTCGCTCAATCCTCTGAACATTAGTAGCCCGTTCCCCTTTGGTTCCTTGAACTCCATTAAGCACACCCTTTGAAGCAAAGACATAACTAAGTTCTCGCTCAATTCGATTAGAGGATAAAAGCCTCCAAGGACTGACAGTCAGCTCCCTCCTCGTATACATAGAGGATTCAGCATATTGAAATACAGGAGATCTCTCACCAAACATGACGTGAAATAACGCTTTAGGAGGAACATCAAACTCATGCTCAGCCATTAATCTGTCCATCATAGTAGAAAGGTTGCTATCAATAACAACATTTTTCTGACCATAAGGAATATCTGTCTTTTCAGTGCCAGGAATGACCTTCTGATGAACATCCAAGTATTTTTGAAGCAATCTCTTACTAGCAGCACCATACTCCTCATCATAATTATCCTCATCAGACTCGTTAGCACTATCTTCTGAACCGTAATCCATGAGATCATTGCTGTATTGGTCAGAGCCTGTCTTTTTGTACCGTTCATTGGTTATCTTTCTCAGCTTCTCTATGACCTTCTCCGTTCCAAGTGGATTACCGGATGCAAAGTTGTCAATGAGAAATTGGAGCCTCCTCTTGAGAACCCGTCCTGAATCGATAAATACTCTGCAGGTTATACCATGGCCATCCTGGTTAAGTATATGTAATGTATCCCATCCAGTGCTTGTAGTACCTTCTATTGAAACCAGTTCGCCAAGGGACTTTCTATTAAGGATTGTAAAACCAAAGCAGGACGAGTACAAATAAATGTCCTTGCTAGTGACAAATATCCTCCCTGGAAGCTCTTGCTTCGGATTCGGACGGAACAGGCCCCTAAATACCATGACAACTCTATCATCGGGTCCATCAAATGCCAGATCCTGAAAGATAGCCCTCATCTGGGTGTCTTGGGACCGCAACTCCGTCGGGTAATTACTGGGATATGTTTCCTTTAATGTAGCAATGGTGGATTCCTCTTCAGGTTTGAGCTGGCGGAGTGACGGCAAGTTTTGATATGCAGCCCAGTTAACTATACCCCAGTAGTTTGAAGTGATTCCAGATGGAAGAACAGTTGGATTCACATATGCATTGGCAAGAAGAGCTTCCTTGGTCATGGCTGTTGGCATAGGAGTATTGAGCAACGGCGTAGGTGCTAACGGCACTTCGGAAGCTAGAAGCGAACTGAAATGACCTGAATTTCGAGGATCTGTAAGAGATGCAAGCAACATTGACTTTCCAGCATTCATAAGTGACTGCAGCTTGAGAGCATCGGGACTCGTGAAGTATCCACTGTTCGATTGATTAACTGCTGCAAGTCGAGACGCAGCATCAGTGGATCTCCTTGAGCCTAGTCCACTGGGCGACTGAGTTCTTTCAGAAACCGATTCACCTTCAAACAGCGGCGTCACCGAAGTGAACTCTGGCAGAATGGGATAAATATGCTGAAAAGCACTAGATGCAGCACTATTATTAGCTGATTGCAAAGCTTCTCGTTTAGCAATCTCAAATACCTGGAGCCAAGATTTGAGTTCCGGTAAGCTGTCTGCTTGGAGTAACAAACTAGAATCCTTAGTTCTGACTTCAAAGCAGAACCTCCTGTCTTCGGTATGCTCTGGTCCAATATTGCACAACAGTACTCCAATCTTATCTGTTTCCTGGACAAACGTCTTTGAAGGAGAAAGAATTAGAAAGCCAAATATTCCTTTCTTGACAAAGGCCCATCTTCTAACCCACGTATATCTGCCCGCACGTCCTCCGGTTCTGACGAATACCCATCCATGCTTCTCATTAGACTGATTACTGACTTGCGCAGGATTAAATTGAACTACATTTGCAGTTTGAGCAACATAGTCATTCAGATCTCTAGAAGGCATGGATCTAGAAATAGATGCCTCTTCCATTTCCTGTCTTAGTCTGAGCATTTCTGACTCAATTGGTTTAAGTGACTCAGACACCGCTTTGGCCCATGACTTGATTCGATACATGTCCACACCAATCTGATGATAAGTAGAGTCTTGAAACAAGGGGGATTTCTTTCGAGGTATCCATGGATCGCTTAAAGTATCAATAAGCACTGCATTGACTCGACGCTCCAGCACAACAACGATACAACACAGGTCAAAGCTTGCCTTGATGTAAGATCGACGAATTTCACTAAGTTGGAAAGCGTCTTCTCGCAGAGCAGAGGGCTCCTTGTTCTTCGAATTGGAGGCATATTTCTGCAAAAACGCATCATATTTGGATTGAATGGTGTCAAAGTTTCGCCTACTTTCCTTGTAGCTTCGCAGTTCATTCCTCTGTAGTGTTGCTAGAGGTCCAAGCGTCTTGATGTTTCCTTCTTTTACTCGTCGTATAGTGTCTGCCCAATAATAACGAGTTGCTTCAGCATACCGCCGTAATACCAACATGGTGTAATCATGATCAATAATACCTTGTGTGACGAAGTCTGGTACAAATCGAGATATCAAGAAATTAGCATTCTCTTGCAGACCTATAATGTTAGCCAACTCCAACTCTAAATTTCAACATCACAACCCTTATCAAAGGCTCAAGATGAACTATACTTACTATCCATTTCTTGCGACATCCGATTCATAGCTTTGGAAAAAGACTCGATCCATCTTTCGAGACTTTCGAACTGTTCATTGACATGATTCATGGACGCCCGAAATGTAGGACTATCCAATACAGCTTCTTTAAACGTCACAGCCATTAGGATTATCGGACCCCATGGAGTAGATGATTGACTGCTATCATCAGCCTTGTCAGATTTGTTCGAAGCAATCGTTGAGCTAATATGACTGGAGTCTATGTCAGATTGCGAAGCTCCCGTGGACGCCTCGGCACCTCTGGTATTAGACCCATTGAGAGTAGTCGAATTGGATTCGGCAGTAGATCCAACAGTGCCATTATCGACAGATGAAATGACCTCACTTTTGACAGTCTTCGACTCGACAGAGTCAGACATTTCTCGATGCCTCTTATTGTGCTTGTTATAGTGGGTGGTGGTACCAATAATCAATACAACAGCCACTACGGACAGGCACACACCCAGAGTCTGTCGATTCCTTAATACCGAGGACAATTCTGAAAACTATCCAACAATATTAATGTCAGATTTGCTTGATACTGAGAGACGGATCCAACCGTCCGAAAGTTTAAATAGTTTGAAGTTAAGTTGTTAAGTCCTGGGTGGGTGGTTGATTGTCTGGGGAATGGGGTATGGGCAACCTTATCGTAGAGCTAATGCTCAGCTGCCACCACACACGGCTGAAAATTGATTTGCAGTTGGCGGATCAACCTTTGGCGAGTTGGCTGGAAATACACACATTGGAGACACATAAATATATGTTTTGATGGATTGAAGATGGCTCCTAAACGAGACAGCAAAGAGCTGACATCGGAGCCTGCAAAAAAGCCCCGCCTTGACGATGCGCGCAAGGCTATTGAAGAGGCCAAGGCTCGACTTCGAGAAAAATTGGCTAGGAATGCTCGTCAACCAACTACAGAAGTGCCACAAAATGGATTTCAACCTCCTCCACCGCCTCCACAGGGCCCCCATCATCCAAAAGGATCGCTGGGAAATAATCCAGGGCTGTCTTCGGATGTTCCACCGAATCAACATGAGGGACACCTCCATGATCATGCTCCGGTTGACTCTGGCTCTAAGGATGCTTTAATGGCAAGAATCAGAGAGCGCAAAGCACAACTGGAATCGAAGCTTCCCAAATATCAGCCGATACGAAAGCAACAACACCCTGACGAGCATATTGAAAACCAGAATCGAAATGGAAATCAAAACGGAGATCAAAATCGAAATACGAAGCGCCAGAAACCACTGGTAGTAGAATCAAATGTTGAAGCTAGTGTTGAACCTTTACCAATGCCATTTGAAGCAAAGGGACTCAATGTTCCCGTCCACCCTCTTCTAATGAATGATCTGACAGAAAGTGGTGGGATTAAAGAGGATGATCAACCTCATAAGTATCTTTCTGCGACGCCAGAACCGGTGGATACAAACAATCCGTACTATGATCCTAATGTCCAATCAGGCTCTAAATTAGATCACAGAAGAAGAAGAGGACTGGCGTTCAATCCACGCGGAAAGTTTGTTCAGAAAGCGGAGGAAGAACGAAGAATTGCTGCTGAGGAAGAAGCAAAAAGGCAATATGAGGAACAAAAAAGGAATGCAGAAATGAAGGAAGCAGACATATTGGCAGGCGAGAGAAACTACAAACCTTCACAGCCACCACAAGTTGAGTGGTGGGATGAGGAGATTATCAAGACTGATGAATACCCATCAGAAATTGGTCAATTACAAGCTATAATAAAGAGCTCCTCCTCACCGATTACATTATATGTCCAACATCCAATTCCTATAAGTGCACCGTGGGAGAAGCATTTACCAGATGAAACGAGATTCTACATGACGAAACGAGAGATAAAGCGGAAAAGGAAGAACGAGCGTACTGAAAGACTTAAAGAAACCCAAGATCGAATCCGTTTGGGCCTTGATCCTGCACCACCTCCAAAGATCAAGCCTTCGAATATTATGAGCATTTATGCAAATGAGGCTATTAAGGATCCCACATTGATGGAAATGAAGGCTCGAGAGGCCGTACAGGACCGGAAGGATAAGCATGAGTATGATAACGAAGAGCGGAAGCTCACTCCAGAAGCTCGATACGAGAAAAATGTCGCAAAAATTGATCGTGACAAAGCCAAGGGTATCTATTGTGCTGTTTTCAAGATTGACGTTTTGGCGGATGGAAAGCACAAGTTTCTCGTCAATTACAATGCCTTGAAGTTTCAATTCACAGGTGTGACTATATTTAATTCTAAATTCAGCTTGGTGGTTGTGGAAGGAGGCCAGCTTCAAGTGAAAAAGTTCTCAAAGTTGTTACTTAACAGAATCAAGTGGACAGAGCGAACTCCTCCAAAGCCAGTGCAGACCGACATCAATAACAGCAAGGGTGGGGATACCACCGCCAGTAAAAACGAAGATCCAGAGTTACCGGTGCCAGACTTGACTTCTAACAGGTGTCAATTGGTTTGGCATGGTCAACTTAAGAATTCCAGGTTTGCAAAATGGACAACCCATCCTACAGACATGGAACAAGACGCCAAGGACATTCTTTCACGGAACCATGCCGACCATTTTTGGCTTGAAGCCCGACAGCTCAATGATTAGACATGTAATTTTAATTGATTAACTTATTTCTTTTTGTTTTCTGTCTTATAGGTGGTAGCTACCGATGTGAAAATCATGGACAAATACAGATCAAATCAAAAAAAACCAAAAAAAAACAACAAATCCACATTTCCTGAAGTATAATCCTAAGTAATTGTACATATCTACGTTATAATTACACCTCAGTTCGCTTCTTGACATAGTCCCACAAACTTTTGAGTAATCTGTCGGGGAAGGTGTATAAATCCATGTGGAATTCGCCCTCATCCACATCATTCTTGACATACATATCGGTGGTCTTATTGTCAGTCACCATCTGAACCACGCCAACCAAATCATCCTCAGACAACTTCTGAAGACCGTCGGCAAGTCGTTCCAAGTCGACAGAGCCCTTCTCAATCGTCTTGGTCTTCTTTCGGACCTTGGAACCGTCATCCTCTACCTTACGTTTCTCAGCACCCCACTCTCCTGTACCGCTGGCTCCAGGAGCATTATAGCCAGGAACTGGGCCAGAGTCAATTAGTAGTTTGGCCAAATTGGGTCTGTTTGTTGGAAAGTTCAAGGTGTGGTCCACAATGTACTGGTTCTGGGCGAAATTCAAGTCGTGGGACACAGTGTGTTCTCCACCCTTGTCAGCAGTGTGCAATACAATACCCAAGTCAAATTCTCCCCATCCCTGCTCTTCGATTCGAAATGGAGGCTTTTTGTAAGCCCTGTTTGGATTCTGGAATGTAGGGTGCAGCTTGTAAGTGACTTTGTCAAAGATGATTGCTGGCTGTTCCTGTCCATCAGCACCAAGAATAGATATCTGGATACTCCATTTTCGCATTGGAAATCCCTCTGAAACGGGAGCGACGTCTGCGAGGACCTCCTGGGTCGTCGTTATACGGATTTTTCTCGACACAGTCTGAGTTAGCAGTGTTTCTCTCACACCTTGCGACATCTCGATATCATCCGATCGTGACCCTCAAAGCAAGTACATTAAGCTATTTCATTGCCAATGGAAATGGAAGCATTCTAGTCAAGAACTTCTGACCACAAATGCATCGCAAAATAACAATAAAATGATCATCAACAACTAAATTGCTCCGAAGACAACACACGATGGGCCGGTTAAACCTCGATCCTCGACCTAACCATCGGTCATGATATCCATCGAGCAATCATTTCGGCTAAAGCACCTCGGTGCAAGATCCATACTCACCTCAGGCATTTTCACCACAATCGATATGGTCCAACTGTCTTTCAAATGTCCGATTGAAACCTCTAAGTGATCTTGTCAACTGCTAGAAATTACCGCTATGGCTGTAGTGATGAGAAAACAATAATGATGGGGCTCGTCGTGCTAGACCGCTGAGGCTAACGCGTGTTATGTGGGGTTGATATGATAGAAGCTCCAAAAGCTCTGGGCAATTGTGTATGTAGATTTCGTTCTGTCAGGTCAAATATAGTTTTAACATTGAAATGATATCTATAGTTTATTTATTCTGTGGTTAATATTATTGTCTTTTTTTTCCCTGAATGATTCACGACGTTTGGTTTGTTTTTTGTCTCCTAATGGCAGTGTAAAGTTATGGTAAGTTAACAAAATCGCTAAACCTTATAGTTTGAAATATATCGATTATAAAAGAGTGACAAAAATAGAACCAATTGAAATAATTGCAAGAGTAAAAGGATAAGAGTGAGTTCCAGAAGATACCTCGGTTGACTTCATGTGGCCTTCTATATGATCTTCTGTACTACTGTTATCCTTGACAGCGAGCTGGATAGCCTTCTGAGGATACATGGAATAACCTGAAGTGGTAGTGTTCGTTGAATTGGTTGAATTGTTCACAATAGTTCCATTGAATCTTATGGCTTCATTTGTTGGTAAAGGGGTTGGATTTAGATTTGGAATTAGAGTTTCTGTTGGTTCAAGATCTTCAATTTCTTCTTCAGGCATAGTTCCAACTTCGCCATCTGAAATATCCGGTACAGGATCATAATTGACTTCATCCAACTCTTCTCTTTCTTGTCCCTCATCCTCTTGATCATCATCTTCATGAGAACCAAACGGGGGAGGGAAATCCAAAATCGGATTGTGAAAGAATGGTCTGTCTTCATTTCCGTTTACATCATCTCCTCTTTTCAAAATGGTATCAAGACTTTCGTGCAAAATTTCAGGTCGAGCAATTTCATCCTCAGAATTATCTTGACGAAATTTTCTATAATTGTAATCCCATGTCTTGACATATTGTGAGAGTGATTGAGGCACGACGACCAAATCATTGTCGCTGACTTCATCGGTGGTGCTGAACGCGCCAGCTGTAACCACCGTGCCAACAACTATCCCCAAAAATTGATATTTCATAGCAAAAGCTCTCTTCAAAAATATATATATATATTATATATGTGTTGAAACAACCCCTGATACTTGTTTTATACTATGTACATTTATTATCATAAAACTCGCCTCGACATCTAGAATTATGGGTTGACACCAAAGTATTTTAATGTATTTTTTGGTGGCTCCATCAGCTTATCATTGATAATTATCAATTACACACCCAGCTTAGTTCTAATATTTTGAGCAATCTCAAAATATGGCTTAGCGAGGTCTGATGTGCTATCGGCAACAACAACTGGCTTACCACTATCTGACATGGCACATATGTCAGCATGCAACGGAATACTTCCTAAAATATCAAGACCTCTTTTCTGAGCTTCTTTTATAGCACCATCACTTCCAAAAATATGAGTTTCGTGTTTACAATTTGGACATACGAACAGACTCATATTTTGCACCATTCCAAGTACGGGAATATTGACCTTCTGAAACATGTCGATTCCACGCACCGCATCTATAAGAGCGATATCTTGTGGAGTAGACACAATGACAGCTCCATCAACGAGCACCTGTTGAGCTAGTGAAAGCTGTACATCCCCCGTACCTGGAGGCATGTCAAGTACCAGGATGTCGATTCCATTCCACTCCACTTCAAACATTAACTGCTCTAGAGCTTTCTGTACTAGCAATCCACGCCACGCTATGCCCTTTTCAGGATCTACTAGGAATCCCATAGACATAGCTTTGAGGCCATAGTTGACTTTTGGTATTAATAAATTGTCGTTTGTAAGTCGTGGTTCTCCTGACAAGTTTAGAAGCTTGGGAATGGATGGTCCAAAAATATCTACATCCAAGATGCCAACTTTCAAGCCTTGATTAAATAACGCCAAAGCCGTATTCACGGCTACTGTAGATTTTCCTACTCCCCCCTTGGCTGAGGATACTGCAACGACCTTTTTTACACCTGGGATTGGCTTTCGAGTTAATGTTGGACTTGGTCTTCGTCTGGGGATATTTCGAGGGATGCCCTTATAATTAGCAAGGAAACAAAACAAAGCAACAAAACGAAGAAAGAAAAAAACACTCAACAAAACTATTTACATACTAGAGGGTTTTCGTGGCTAAGCACAGTTCTCATTGTTGAGAATCCTCGCTTGGTGGTTATTTGTTTAATGGCTCTCACCACCTGTCCTTGGGATGCTTTCCATTCGGCTTCAACCTTGGGCCAAGACAATTGGGACATGATCTTTCCCATAGCTCCTTTGTCAGTTGCACTGATTCCCAGATCCTGGACAAATTTTGTCACATGTTCACTGACCTGGTCATCAGATGCTACTTCGACCTGACTCTGGAGTTGTTTAAGGATCTCGATCTCAGTCTGTTCCTTCTCAGCCAAATCAGGCCTGTTACCGGCCTCATATTCTTCAATTGACTTGGATCTCTTCTTGATCAAAGAATCCACAAGTGCGTAAAAGCTTATGTCACTGCTGATAGACCCAGGTTTGTCGATATTGGCATTTTTCAACGCTGCCATGACTGCTCGAATAGTCGTCTTCTTAGCGTCATCACCAGCCCTCATTGCATCTTTCAAACTCTGTCTAACAGACTTCATTACTGGAGGTTCTGTTACCGTTGAAGACATACGCGTCAGTTGTCTGGCTCCGACTTGACACCATCTCTGACTCGAGTATCTCAGCATTTGTATTGTGTGAAGAGGCTTAAATTTTGGCAGTGGCTTCTACTGGCTATATTTGATGAAGAGCCGCTAGAGCTTAGTGAAGTTTCCCAGAATCACTTGAGCTATATTGTGAAATATAACAAAAACTTTAAAAAATGCCATTATAAATCAAGGTATTTAACTAAGAGGGTCTTTTATGTCAATATTTAACTAACCAATGGATTCCATTCGGACTTTCCTATAGTTTTCATCGTTATTTCCCTACCCGCAACCTGTCGGCCCTATATAGTCCCACCGTAATGCCTAGTTACCGCTTAGGGAAATTCAGGGGGAAAGTGCTTTGAAAATCAAAAGGAATGGACGTAACCGCAAAGTTCTTTCTTAAGACTATGTAGGGAAATATGACTGATTCTTTCTTTTCCATCTGGTTTATAATAGGTGAATATAGTACTATAATGCTAGTTTGTTAAAATAAGCTCTTATAGTAGATCATCACTGGCTTCTTTTCACAGCTTATCACATTCTATGCAATGAGTTGAACCCTACTTCTTGAAGACGTGGGTCAGATGTATGGACACAGGTGGATAGCTGGAACCAGAAGAGCTGGACTTCGTCATCTCAGAGTTCCGCACTCCCGGGCATTCTCGACTATATATGCCTTGTCTACCTCTCCTGGCAAGTCAGCAGTGGCTATTATTCGAATCTCTGGTGAGAGCAGCCAATATATCCTGAAATCTTTGACAAAAAGAGACTTACCATCGTCTCATAAAGCATCGCTTGCGACCTTACATTGGCCAGGATCACCAAAGGTGTTGGATCAAGCATTAACACTATTCTTCAAAGGTCCTCGATCATATACTGGAGAGGATGTTGTGGAGCTTCATGTTCATGGGGGATCAGCAGTGACAAAAGCAGTCTTGGATGCCATAAAAAGCTTGCACAATCCTAAAGAAGAGCGAATCATCAGATATGCAGAAGCAGGAGAATTCACAAAGAGGGCATTTCATTATAATCGACTTGATCTTACTGAAGTTGAAGGCATACGGGATATCATCGACGCCGAAACTGAGGTTCAGAGAGAAATTGCAGTAAGATCTTCGTCAGGCCACAGTCGAGCACTTTACGACACCTGGAGAGATGACATTGTAAACAAGGTTGCTATGATGACAGCTCTGATCGACTTTGCAGAAGACAGCTCTGATATCGAATCTTCTTCGTCGGAGATTTTAAACAAGGTTAATGAGGATATGAAAATACTATTGCATCAAGTGAATTGCCATCTCAAGACAGTTCAGCGATCTGAGCTCGTTAGATCGGGAATACGACTTAACTTTTTAGGCCCTCCAAATGCTGGCAAGTCGTCACTTTTAAATTTACTGGTGAGACGAGAAGCAGCCATTGTTAGTGATATACCGGGCACTACAAGAGATATCATGGAAGTAGGGATGGACATAGGGGGGTACAAGATTCTAGTAGGTGACACTGCTGGTTTACGCAATATCACTAGTGATGAAGATTCAGCTTCTCGTATTGAGGCAGAAGGTATTCGTCGAGCCAGGCAGAGGTTTAAAGAAGGAAATATAATAGCAGTCGTTATTCCGTCCGACATTACTGAATCTGATTGTATGATAATTTCCAAAGAGTTGGAGGAAGCAAGAATGGATAATGGTCAGGAAACAATTGTCATTGTAAATAAAATAGACCTTATTCCTGATGATAGAGCTGAGGAATTCGTGTCCAGAATATCTGTTAAGTTTAGTGTTTCTGAATCTGATATTGTTCCAATATCTTGTCGGTATGGAACGGGCATTGAGGGTCTCTTGGAAAAGTTGAATTCAGCCTGTAAGACTATAACTTTGACAGAATCGGATTTCGAATTAATTGGAGCATCAAAGAGAGTACAAGATCTATTGGAATCAGATGTTGTGCCGGGTTTGTCTGGTGCAGTAAACATCCTAGATGTAACCGGGGATGTTGTTCTCGCAATGGCCGAATTAACTAGTGCAATTGAAGGAATTGGTAAAATAACTGGCCGTGGAGTGGGAGTAGAGGAAATCTTAGGTGTTGTGTTTGGCAACTTTTGCATTGGCAAATAGTTCTGTGACAATTACGTTGTATAACTAATGAAATTTATATAAGGATTGTGAAATTCCCATGCGATTGTTAGTTTTTGCCATTATCGGCTTGTTTACGTGAAGCTTCCCGTTCAAGGAATTCAGCAAACAATCCCATGAATCGGCCTGGAGAGGTAGTGTCATCCAAAACCAAACTATTAGACGATTGGGACCGCCTTGGAGATGCAACAGACGATCCAGACCTGCCCTGAAGACCTGCCTGTACTTTTTGGTCGTCATCCCATCCTAGGAAGTTAGATATTAGCTGTAATACTTCAAACTTCTTTGGATCACCACGAGGAAATTGCAAGAATGATAACACAAGATTGGTAATGAGAAGCTTATCAACCGTTTCTCCCTCTGACTCCTTCTTAATCATCCGAAGCGCTTTGGTTAAATGCTCATTCAAAATAACCGCCTCATGACGTAGTTTTCCAATTAGTAGACTCTTTTCCTTTACTTCCTCTTCTAACTTGGATCGCTTTTCGAGGCTTTCTTTCAGGTCTTTAACTTCTGCACAGCTCTTTCCGAGCTCCTTTTTGGATGCTTCTAGGTCTTGACGGACCTTTTGGTTTTCAGATTCCAAAAATCCTAGCTTTTCTGAAAATCCAAGAGACTTTTTCTCCAAGTCTTTCGTAACGACATCCAGTTGCTTTTGTACTTCATCGCGCTCGGTTCGATATCGTTCAGCATAAACAGTCTGTGTGGATATTTGCTCTTCCAGGCTGGTGATTCGGAAACTCACATTATCTTTTGTAGACCTTTCATCGGCAATAGCTATTTCTAAATCTCTCACCAGACTCTCATTTTTATCGGACGCTTCCAAAGCTCGTTTCTTTTCTGCCACCAGTGAATCCCGTTCTTTGCTCCATTCGGAAACCTTAGACTGGAATTCACCGCGCAGTTGCGACAGTTCATGAGAGAGTCCATCACTCTCCTTATTAGATGTTAATGCCTCTCGTTGTAATGTTACAATAGTGTGGTTTAATGTGGCTCTCTCGGCCTCTAAACCAGCAACGCGTTGTTTAAATTCGCTGATTTCAGCAGCATCCGATTTCAATCTTTCACCAAGTGTTGCCTTAATGTTGGATATCCGCTCTAGTAATGATTCGTATTGTTGCTCGCTCTCTTCTTTGGCGCTAATCGCTTCCTCAAGCTCCGTCTTCCACAGCTGCTCCTTGGATGACACTTCTATGGTCAATGACTCCAATTTCGCTTGTAACTCGGCAACTTCGTTGGTATTCACGCTACCATTTGTATGTACATTGTTGATTGATTTCGAGTCTGATTCTGCAACTGCCACTGCTTGAGCAACTTGTTCCGAAACTGACTTTACAATTGGCTGAGAAAGAGCTTCAGGGGAACTCTCTAGTCCATTCACTTGTTTCGAATTCACAGAGTCGAGGATCTCTGCCTTGACACTGGCCTCCGTAGTTGATGCTGTTGGTTCAAGCTTTGACGCGGATGCTGTATCATCCGAGTCTGGTACAGATTTTGACTCCAATTCAGGCTCTATGTCTGCATTCGAGTTAGCACTATGTTCTGAGATATGTGGTTCTTCCTTATTTAGTACAGACTCCGGTGCAGACTCTGGCTCAATCGGAGCGTTGGTATCTTCATCAACTTTCTGTTGCTGGTCATTGTCGATGTGGTCAGACTCAGGTTTTGGATCCTGATCCCGAGGTTTCGCCTTGGCGGACTTTTTGGATTTTTTAGCCATTGATATGAATTTGATTCAGTGTTATGATCAGTTATTTATATCAGTGGCTATTCTATTCATAGCTTGGCTTGAGTAGTACGCAGCAGTCTGTCTAACCAGCCATGTGTCCATACACATTACTATCCAGGGCTAGGTTTGGTATCCGGTTGGAGTTAATGACTGCAGTCTGACGAGCTGTTAGTGAGATGCTAGCTAGATCCAGCCAGATCAAGACTTGACATTCGTACCCTTAGTATCTAAATTGGCCATTAATATATATCGCCTCAAAGTCAATCGTCAATGCTTACTCTATATATATTGTTTTTCTTTTTGAATGTCATTGATTTTTCGATAGAAAGACTCTCTCCGACATACTAGCATCATACAAGCGTAAGTGTAATGTGCAGAAAAGAATACGCTTGACCGTCTATATGTATAAAGCATTACTATTTTATATACAATATAAATCAAGAAACTTTAAGGATATCATAAATGAAAAACTCAGTCCCTCATTATTCGGACCTGAAAATGCTCGGGACTTGAACTTAGAATATTTAGGCTAGGTAGAGAGAGGTAAGAAAGATCTGAGTCTCAGTGTTAATAAACTCTTCTCGATTTAACTAATGGCTATAATGATAGTACTGCTATATTTAATGAAGATAACATTCAGAACCCAAGCATTTCCTTGACACGGATAGTCTCTTTCTCTTCCTTCTCCACAGTCCAGCTCTCATATTGCTCTTTAGTTTCAATTGGATGTTCAGCCATGGGAGTGACTCGCACACAATGCCTGGCTTCAGGGGTATCCCAATCAAGTGTTGCACTGTGGTTCACTCTTCTGTTATCCCAGATCACAACCGTGTTTGGCTCATATCTTGCTCGGAGTTGAAGATCCAGAGAAGTTTCAATATGGTTGATCAAGAATCCGAGCAGTGCATCACTTTCCTCTTTCTTAATGCCAACAATTCTTCTTCCGAATGCCTTTTGGACAAAAAGAGACTTCATTCCCGTAACTGGGTGATATCTGACGATTGGATGAATAGAGTCCACTGGAGCTCGCCTTTGAATGCCTCCGAGTGAAGCTGAGTCGTCAGCCTGATCTCTCGAAGTGTGGATTACTTTCATACCCTCAATCAGCTTTTGAAATTGAGGAGAAAGTCGATTGTAAGCCTCGACAGTATCTGCAAATAAAGTGTCACCACCTCCGCTTGGACCCGGAAGCATTGAAAATGTGGTGATTCCCGGAGGCTGAAGTTCAAAGGTGATATCAGAGTGACAAGAGATGTCAGATGTCCTTGAAGCAAATGTTTTGCTATACTCCATAGGGACAGCTCTCCTGTAGGTAATGTGGAACTCTGGATAACCAGCAGGGGCACCTGACGTAGGATGTATATTCAAGGGACCAAAGTACTGACCCCATTGCTTGACAGATTCGAGGCCCTGGTCCACAAAGTCTTGATCTCTGAAAATCAATACACCTCTTTGCTCGACCAATATATAATGCAAGATCATCCCTTTGCGCAGAATTCAATTTTGACAATTGAATACAGCCTCCGCGGAACTCAGTACCCAACTTAGGAGTTAAATAAACGGATTGGATTTTGCTTTTATCGGGCATGAGTCGTTTAAACTCGGGGTCTGCATGGAATCCACGATCGTCATGCTTGAAAGGCTTGAAAGGTGGATACTTTTGCTTGGGATCCCATGTCGGCAAAAAATGAGGATACTTTGCAACATTGTAATCTCTCTCGCTGACAGTATATACCCCGTCGGGAGTGATCCTATCCTCACCAATTCGAAATTCCCTCCTCTGCGGAACCGGACTTCAAGTTGGCGCTGACTATTTTCTGTGGGTGCCGGGTGATAATAACGAATATTTGGTTTGTAAGCAGTTGCTTTTCTCGATCAAAGGTTTTTAATAAAATCTGAGACTGGCCCTTTGCTGTGTTTATATATTACCACTCTCTGGCCATATGGGCCGATCCTGACTCAGACGTTTTGCAAAGGTACAACATGATAGGCTCGATGCCCTGTGGCATTTTAATTATTGTCGGGACGGGCCAGAATCAAATGCGCTATCTTCTGGTGTCAATGATGAGGTTCCTGATCTGGAGCTGCTGGCAGCTTCCGAGGAAGGATACTCTTATCTCAGACGAATTAGAAGTGAGCTGTACGAAAAGTCAGACATTATATGTCATACACAATCCCACCATTCTTCTGGTATTAGTAGTTACTATGATCTGAAAAAGGCTGCTGTAGCTCTGGATAAGATCAAAGCCAAGAATAACATGGTAGGGCTATGTCGCTTGATGGCTGGGATGTTCGTGAAGTCAAGTTCGACCATGACTCGCGAACATGGTCGTTTGATGCACTTCTGCGCTCTAAGAAGCCTTGGGAGTGAAATGGAGGTATGTAATGATATATATGATGATTAGGAATAGTTCAGGTATTGAATAATCTGAAGTTTGGCTTATGCAAGCAGTTTAACGGCCTGTATGAAAAAGTATCATAGAGCTTCTTGAGATTGTTTAATTATTGTTTTATAAGCTGTGCATATGATACTGATCTAGGGAACATGCATAGTGACAAGCATAATTAATGTAATCTATCGGCGATAAGATATTCTCAGATTAATATTATGAAGTGTGAGCGAATTAGTGATATTCTTACGCATGCAAAGCATATTATATATGCCAATTTGATTATACAACTGCATCTCAATGTTCATTAAGATAGGGCAAGACCACAGAGAGTATTGCCAACTATGTTGACTACTATTACTTAGCATGTGACTACAATTGATTTATCGTTCAGTTTATCAATCTACTTGTCTTTTTGTCTTATTACTTTTAGAATACATATTCGAGCGATAGCCTCTACCTTCGCCTAATGAATCTGTCTGTTACTAAGTATCAGACATCCGGATTGATTCTCCGGCCGGAAATACTGATGTGCGGGGGAGCGGGGGTCAGAGAAGGTTGAAAATATAATTTTGATAGCAGTAAACAGAGCAATTTTCAAAATCATAATTCCAAAAAGACTTGGAAATAATATTTACTTTCGAATAGGTATGTAGCTTATCAATTGATCTTTTCCAGTTAGTTTTGGACCGTCTCGGATACGATGGTGGCCTGTATCAATGACCTCTAATACCCCCCCGCTCTCATGCATTTCTCATGCACACGGTCTGAGCTAAAAATGCGGAGAGGCCCATCAATGTAACACAGATTCCTGACAACTAGAATTGATAAATAGCCGGTTATAGACTATTTATAAGTACCTATCTAGCTGTCCAAGCAGTTTGGCGAAGCAATGGTTCCTAGAATACTCATTGACCAAGGCTGGCAATTCAAACAGGCCTCCACCAACAATGACGGATTGTGTTCAGATAAGTTCTACGAGGTTAGTGGATTCCCAACGGTTATTCAACAGGACTTGCTCCACCATCAATTGATTCCAAATCCATACCATGATGAAAACGAAGTCAAGACATTGTGGGTCAATGAATCAGATTGGACCTACAAGACCCTTGAAGTGCCGTCTGTAGATGTGACAAATGGTGATAAAGTGGACATTGTATTTGAAGGTCTTGACACTGTTGTCGAGGTTCTTCTCAATGGAGAGACTATTTTGACTGCAAAAAACATGCACGTAACTTATCGAGTTGATGTCACAGATAAGATCAAATCTCACGGCGCCAAGAAATCTACACTTGAGCTTAAGTTCAAGAGTGGAGTTCTCGAGTCCCGTAAGGAGAGGGATCTCAGGGGATATAAAGGGAATACCACTGATGTCCATTATGGAGGAAGCGAGAGGTTATATCTGCGAAAAGCCCAGTATCATTGGGGATGGGATTGGGGTCCAGCTGTACAGCCCTGTGGTCCATGGAAGCCTATTTACTTTGAAGTATACAAATCAAAGATTTCGGAATTCATCGTCAAATCCGATGTGACCAGTGACTTAAGGTCTGCTTCCATCAAAGTCAATGGATTGGTGGAGTGTCCCAGTGAGCATATTGAGAAGCTACAAGTCAAAGTGATTGATCCGAAAGGAGTCGAGTTGTTCTCTGAATCTGTCAAGGTACAAGACAGCAAGTACAGCACTAGTTTCCACGTCCCGTCTCCTTCATTATGGTACCCATTCATGTACGGTGAACAACCTCTGTATTGTGTACAAGTATCTCACGGTACAGACGAATGCTTGAAAAAAGAGATTGGTCTGCGAAAACTCGAGATCCTTCAGGAACCCGTTAAGGATCAACCAGGAACATCTTTCACGTTTAAGATAAATAATTTGGCAGTATTTGCAGGTGGCTCCAATTGGATTCCTGGAGATTTCTTGCTGCCAAGAATGACTGATGAGAGATATGCTAGATGGATTAAGCTTGCAAAAGCAGGAAATCACACCATGATTCGAATCTGGGGAGGTGGTATTTTTGAAGAGGAGGTTTTTTACAATACATGTGATAAAGAAGGTGTTCTTGTCTGGCAGGACTTTTTGTTTGCATGTGGAAATTATCCTGCTTATGATGAATTTATCAAAGAAGTTACCACCGAAGCTACTCAGTTTATAACAAGGGCTGCCCACCATCCGTCTTTAGTAATTCTTGCTGGAAATAACGAGGATTATATGCTTGCGGAAAGATGGCAGTGGGAATGGGATATTGAAGATGAGGACGGTCCTTGGGATAATACTGATTTCCCTGCTCGACAGATATATGAAAAGACGCTCCCTCAGCTATGCGAAAAGCTGTGTCCAGAAATCCCATATTGGAGAAGTAGTCCTTGGGGAGGTGCTAAATCATCCAATGACTCCACTATTGGAGATACTCATATCTGGAATGTTTGGCATGGTGTCATGTCTCCATACCAAGATTATATCAAATATATGTCTCGGTTTGTTAGTGAATTTGGATTTGGGTCTCCTCCCACAATAAGAACAATCAGTGCAGCCATTACTGATCCCAATGAGCGATACAGCCAAAGTAGAACCTTGGATGTACATGACAAGGGTCCTGGAAACAAGAGACGACTGGGAATGTATATGGCTGAGAACTATAGGTTTAGAATGGAGCCTTTTGAGGATTTTATTTTCTGTGCACAGCTTTTGCAGGCCGAAGCCATGGAATATGCCTTGACTCTATGGCGACGTGAATTCAAGGGCCCTGGACAATATTACTGTTCTGGAGGTCTTATCTGGCAGCTGAATGATATTTGGCCCGGTACTTCATGGGCCTTGGTTGATGTTGATGAGATTCCAAAGCTTGCATTTTACAAAACCAAGCAAGCGTTAGCTCCTTTGGTGGTTGGTGTTACTCGAACTGAAACTGAGCAGCCTCCTTCTATTGTCAATAATTATCCTGCTGAGAAGGCCCGTGCCGAAATATGGGCAGTAAATGTCGATCCTAATGAGTCCAAATTCAAGCTATCTGTCAGAGGCTATGAAGTCAGTTCCGGAAAAGAAGTAAAACTTCCTATTGAAGATAAGGAGATGGTCCTCAAGCCCAACTGCTCTACTAACCTGTTGGATTTCATTATTCCTGAAAACAGAACCACTGTATTAGTTGCGTACTTGTATGATCCTGTATCGAAGGAAAAGGTGGCCCGATATGTCTCATGGCCTGAGCCTTACAAGTACCTTAAGTTCTCCATTGCTCCAAAGATCATAATCGATACTTCCACTGATGGCTTGGTCAAAGTCACAAGTGATGCTGCTTTGAAAGGATTTGTACTGAGTATCAATCCCGAAAACGGAGCTGAAGCTACTTGGATAGATAACTACATCGATTTAGTACCTGGTGAAACCATTAATGTCGGAGTCCAGGGGTTGAACAATAGGAAGATTCAGTGCAAATGGTTGTGTTACTGGGAGTCCCCTGAAGCTAAAATCGAGTACCTCTAGTAGGGAATCCTATCCAGATATATTTCAAAAGAGATCTACAAATAGTATAAATACATAATACAAAATTTCTCCTTAACTTTTTTGATATATATAGTTGTGTCTCACCCCCTGATTACCCCTTTGGTCTCTCCCTATATAAGTCTATCTTCTCGTCAGTTGCGGCTATGAAGCGACCTCATCTTGACAGTGGGGATTCCAGCAAAAAACGATCAGTAGTGAACAAGAACTCTTTGGATTTTTCTCGTAGCAAGCCTAGAACAGAAGGAGAGTTGGATGAGAGTGTAGGCCAGCGATCTGTGTTTCCAAATATCGAAGGGTTGCAGTATGATGAATCTCAAGGACCTCCTTTGACAGCATCTGAATATCTAGCCAGCGTCAGAAAAGAAGCAGTTTCTAGACCGAATTTTGTTAGCAGCTTACCTCCACGACAAGTAGAAACTCGAGATTCAAGAAAATCCTATAGAGGTGGCCCTCGAAGTAGCGAACAAGAAGTTGATATTGATTTTTATGACGACAAGCCTGAGCAACATGATGAAGCAGACGCTGAGCAAGTCAAGAGTGATGAACCTGGATGGTATAAACCCTTTCTAAAAGAGTTTTCATATTTACGGGAAAACTTTTCAATGTCATTGTCTGGTGATAACTCCGTACCAAAAATTGAATATGACTTTCCCCAGACATTAAGCGCATGGAAGGTCTTCATATCAGATCCTGCCAATTCTCCCCAAGTGTCACTAATGAAAGCATTGGATGTGGAGCTTGTGCTGAGATTGCTGGGGTATTGTCACAAGTGGATGACTTATAATACATCTCCGCAAATTTCAAAATGGGTTTTTGCTTTGCTTGTTCGGTTGCCTGATGTGTTAACTGGTGATGAAGTGAGCTTTCTTCGAGGCCTCGCAAAAAAGGGAGCCCAGTTACGAGCTTCTGATAGTGACGGAAAGCTAACTGGGGTCACTCGGTGGACTATTGATATTGTGATAGCAGTCAATGTTGGAGTTTATCATCAGAAAGATCTGATTAATGAATTATGATATATATATATATGTGTATAAATATGACCTAATAATAATACATGGAAGGAGGAAAGAGAGGCATAGTTGACTCGTATCTAATCCATACGAGGACCTATCTTGTTTTCTTCTTGTTGTCGCTTTTTCTTGGCCTCGAACTCCTTTTTATGGTCTACGTTTTGTTTAGCCTTCAAAATAGTGGCCTTGGCAGTGTCGGTGTATCCATCCCAATGCACTTCTGTGGTCTGTCTTTTAACCTCATCCTCATCATTCACATCCGCTCTGCTACTAGCAAGTCGCTTCAGGTTAATGTCAACCTCATTCGTAGACAGATTAGTAGTAGATAACCTGGACTCTTCGATAGCTTTTTGCGTTTTCCACTTCGGATCCAGACTCATGATTCTCATATGCTCATTATACTGAGACTCAGGAATAGATTCTCCAGTATAAGGAGAGATAATAGTCTTTTCTCGAGATGTATTTTTGGTTCTTCTAGTTCCAGCGGATCGAATCTTCATTCCTGGAGGTGCTGTACCTGGCTGGCCTGAACCGACTGGCAGTGGGGAGTCTTCTCGTGGGCTTTCCGAAGGAGTCTCTGATGCAGACACAACCTCACTTTGGTTCTCAAATGCAGATGATATTGACTGTATGGGCCTTTCAGGCTGTTGCTGCTTTGGTTCGTGTCTTGATGGAGTAGGAAGGGGTGGTGGTGGTTTTGATGGCTCGAGCTCGGTATCCGGTTCATAGTCAGGAGGAGCCTCTTCGATCCGATAGTTACCAGATTTCTTTTGCACAAGTGAAGCATATTGGATTTGTGAAAGCTTCACAGGAGGAGGAAGCTCAGTGTCAATGTCAGCCTGAGAAAAAACCACCGTTTCTACCACCACGAAATCATGCCAGTCGATCTGAGCAAATGCAATCTTCTCGGCCTCTGCAACCTCTGCGGTCTTCTTGACAGTTTCCTCTTTATATGCAATCCATTCTGCTCTTGCTTTTGCTCTTGTAAGAGCATCATACTTCTTTGTCGCTCCGATGTTTACTCTTTGAATAAGTGCTGTTGATGGGTTAGCCACCCTTCGATATTGATCAATAAGAGCGCGGAAATACCCATATAACGAGTGCGTTGGCTTTAAGAAATCAAACTGTGGATTGTTGGCTTCTTTTTGTGATAAAGACTGTTGGAATGGCCGGCCTGAAATTGCTACATACCGAGCAGCGAGCTTCATAATGTCGAGATCCTGGCCAGATACAGGAGGAAGTGGGAATGAAAATTCAAACTTAGGAGGCTCTTCAGGTCCTGAAGGCTTCACATCTACTTGTTGCGCATTGGATCCTGTTAAAACATCACCGTTAGATGGCTTGTCAATGGTATTTCCTGCTTTTGTCTGGTCTAATCGCCATTGATAAAACCCATGGTATGGATCATCTGGGTTGACAAACCTCATTTTGGGATTGCTCTTTTCCAAATCTCGAACCCGAGCAGCAAACCCTGCACCTCCTCGGATCACATATCCAGCAGTCTTTTCTATTATAGAACGGATCTCCGGGGGTGGAATAATGACTCCCTCTGGAGGGTTCAGCTCTTCCATGTTGAAGATAGTTAGAGATGGATGGTGAAGTCGGATCCATGTTATATCTGTACTGATATTACTGTATCGGGAGCTGTATCGGGAGACGAAAGACCTTTGAGATTACCTTTGACTCTGAACTGCCACAGTATAGAGAATCAAATATTAGATTTCAAAATCTTTTCATTCCATTTGTGAAGTATATTTGTATATGTATACGTTGAATACTTTGTTTTATTTGATACACTTGGTTGTTGTGGTAGGTAGACACAGCTGGTTAACAAGAGCCAGGGGCCCATATGGCATGATAAAACCATTGGTTTGAACTAGCACCAGATCAGTATGGCCTGATCTATCGTTATATACTAACAACCAGCATTCTGTGAAATCTCCCATTTAATAAAATAATAATCAAACTAAACTAATAGCTTTCGAACCAACCTACACTCACTGTGGGGTATCATCGCACGGCTGGACTTAGCACTTTCCTAGGCACGGCTGATAACTGTGACTGCGTTCTAATTAGGAAACTTCCTGTTTAGGAATAGACTCACCCCCGTCTCCAATATCCTGGAAAGTTACAGTTACGACACAACACATATCATAATGTCTTCTGAAGCTGCTGTTTCATACGGTAAGTGGAGTGCTGATTATTGAAAGCACGAGCTTGGACTAACATGTAGCTGCCATCATTTTGGCTGATGCCGAGGTTGATATCACCTCCGACAAGTTGCTGGCTTTGGTCAGCGCTGCTGGTGTCGAGGGTGTTGAGCCCATCTGGGCCGAGCTTTTCGCTAAGGCCGTTAACGGACAGAACGTCAAGGAGCTTTTGACTTCTTTCTCTGCCGGTGCTGCTGTTGCTGGTTCTGCCGGTGGTGCTGCCGCTGGCGGTGCTGCTGCTGCTGAGGAGGCTGCTGTTGAGGAGGAGGAGTCCGAGAAGGAGGAGTCTGATGACGACATGGGAATGGGTCTCTTCGACTAAGTGTTAATAGTCCTGTAATATCTATTATGACTGACGTTTTTCGTGTGAATTTCTTTGTTTTTGTGTGGATGTAGATGTGTTTTGTGCGCGGTTAAGTTGTCGTTTTGATCTGAGGTTTCCCAACACCTTAACTCGGTTCCCAATTACTTTCTTGATCCGTCTGATCTCTGCTTGATCCATGCTTGATCCAACTGCTATTCTCATTAACCCATCTATCACCTTTCATTCATTTATCGTATCGTAATAATTTCTTTTATATTTTGTGGCTTTATTAATGCCGTATAGAATGTTGCTTCTTGTTGCTAGTCTAGTGGGTAGGTCAATACGAACATATATGAGGTGATCCCACCCACGGCTACGACCTTCCATCTCAACATGCCCCCTCGTAGAAAACAGTTTCCACAATCTCCTCGAATTGTTGAATTGCAAGATGTTGGTGATTTGAAATCTTATATTGGTAAAGCAGAAGTTCCCGATGAAACACTGATCAATCACATTGATCGTTTACAGAAAGAAGGTGACAAGAAGCAGAAGCAGAATCAACGGGCCAAGCAGCGTCAGAACCAAACATCGAATGTAAAGTCGCAGTTAAAGTCGCCACCAACTAGCAATTCCTACAATATAGAAGATGATCCAGACCTTAGCAGTACTGCCCGGTTCATGTTTAAAGCATTGGATCTGACACAATATTTAATTCCATTATTTGCGGTTCATTTGGTGTTGAACATTCTGGTTCGAATTCAATATGGACAGGATGCTGGCTTCTATGAAGTGGTCCCAGAAAGCTTGACTTCGGTACCAGTGATGGCAATTGTTCATACAGTATTTCACCCCTATAGAAATACTCGAGTATTTCGAATTGCGAGCTTCTTCATCTCGGTAGGAATTGGAGGGTACTTATTGTACTCGACCCATGAAGAAGGGTACTACGCGGTCATGAAGCGAGCTCCACCACTCGGCACCATATGGGTGTGGCTATTCTTGGAGATGGACTGGGAGTGGGCAGCAACCTGTCTTGTGGTAATTGGATTCTGGATGTGGAAGAAGGGCTATTCGATCTGATCAAACATACGAAGAAGAAAAAAAATCATTACCGGAAACATGCATCATAAATTCATTACATCATTAATCACTATCCTGACTATCAGGACTATCAAAGTCTAAAGACGAGTACTCGGGAGGCGGAGTAGCCAACGAGTTGGTCGCGTCAATTGATTCATAAAAGGAAGGAAGATCCACAAACACATCCTGTAAATTGTACCGAGGAAGATCTACATTATCTGCGATACATTTCTTTGATAGAAACACCACAGGAGTATCGATCTTGACCTCATAATGTCGGCGTTTGTTGTCAACAGCATCATATTTCGACAATCGCAATGCAATCACCAATCGATGTTTAATTCGAATGTATGGACAGGACTGAGAATCAGGTCGCAGGTACTGGTTATTAACAGGCCTCATAATGTGACTTGAGTTGGGAGCATAAGAAGACTTGGCTTCACTGATAGAGTCCAACGGTAACATACATTCCACAACTGTACTGTTAGGCTCACCATCATAGGACTGGAGCTCATCAAGAATACTAGAAGTCATTCTCGACTTTTTCTTTTCAGGCTTGTTACCTTTGTTGCTGTTGCTGTTGCTCGTGCTAGTCGTTTTGCTATTGCTATTGCTACTGCTGACATTGTTTTCCTGGTCAATAGCATCATTGGTATTACAGTCATCCTCGAGAGGTTTTCCTCGTTTTTCAAATAATACAAGTTTAGCACTGGTCTCACTGAATTGTATAGATGAATCCCCCGAATACTTGTAAGTGACCGATTCTGTCACTTGCACTCGCAGTCGGTGAACCATGACTTTGTCAATAGGAGTCAGTTTTATTTGCACTGGGACTGTTGATCCCAAAGCAACAAACTTCTGAGGCATGACAATCTCATAGTGGAGCCTATTGTCCCATTGACGCGATATTACAATGGGGTTATTAAAAGAACTGTCGCAATTGTTAGGTGGGCACCTAATAAGTTCCACCTCCTGTTGTGATGTCAAGTTCATCGAAAAGGTGCCAGATCGAACGATCTTTGGTACCAGGAAGTACTTGATACTGCCATATGGAGCGTTGACAGTCTCTGGCGTATTTGCGTCTATAGCAAGTGTGAAGTTATACACGTATTCACCGGCGGGGAATAATACACCGTCCTTGTGTGAACAGCTTGTAGCATGACGGAGCTTGCGTTTGGGTCCAGGCCCTGTAGACGCTGCAAATAGTGGAACTTCAGAGCTTCCATCTGATACAACTCTACATGCCTTGTTGTGTCTCGTGGCACTTTTGGCACTATCTGCCACTATTACTGCTTCGGGACTGTTTTTCAGTAGTGCAGCATCGGCCCCATAAACATCAGTTATAACGGTAGTTAAAGACTGTTCAGATCCGTCTGCCAATGTCATGGAAGTGTCGTCTGCAGATGGTAGAAACTCCCAATCGTGACAGTTGACATAGCATAGATCCTCGACTTCGGACGTTGCTTGACTTGCTTCGTTCAAATATGACGCTCCTCGAGAACTTTGAGACCAAGTAGTTCGAGACACTCCATAAAATGACAGTGAAATATGTTTGAGTTTGGTAGGCTTTGTTATCTTGAGTAAAATGGATCCTCTTAATGTCGATGGTGGTAGATCTGATAGACCTGGGCATGCACCAGCATTTCCCTGTCGTCTAGTAGATGAAGAAGATGGTACTGATGACGATGAGCCATGCGGAGAAGTTGAACCAGGGGATGACGATTCAGAGTTGACATCAGCAGCAACCCCTAGATCTCTATATGATGCCGAGGAAGAACCAGTTCGTCCACATGGTAAGAAAACTGCTGGCTCTTGTAACGATAGAGCCACAGTTAGTGAACCAGAGTGTGAACTGGTTAGAGTTCGAGGTTTGCCCATACAGTGAGAATATAGTTCACAGCATGGCTCTTGGTTGGAGTTTTCTCGAGAAATTGGTGGTGACATGGGCATCGAATCGTCACTATTCGAGTCCGTTGGATGGATCCGACCCACAAAAGGGTTTCGAACCAGATGCCTTTCAGTTAAGGCTGTCATGGTTTTATCGTCGAAAATATCGTGAATAACGTCAAGTGTTTCTCAAAATAAATGACCACCACTCAGTACACGACTCAGTCCACTACTGGTATGAAATAGCCAACCTGCTACTATACAGTAGTACTAGAGTACTCTACTAGTCAAGTAACTAGAGCTTGCAGGGTGCAGTTGGAAACTTCAGGGCCTGGTCAAAGTAACTATCAGTCCGCGATCAATCCAAATGTCTGTAAACGGCAGTTACAACAGCTCAAGTGTCAATATATCACGCAAAAATATCTATATTGGTAACACACACAGACAAGAGTCAAGGACGAGTTGCGCTGGTTTCTGGATTTGTAGATTCGTGGATTTGTAGATTTATAAACTCGCGGATTTCGTGTATAATATCCGATCAAAAGCTGACGCTATGGTGCTGATAATGACAGTGTTACAAATAAGATCACGATCACGATAGCGACTATAACAATAATAGCAAGGAACACTTAATTTCTCGCTCCCCCAGCTTTATATATATGCACCCTATTAGCTATAAAGGAAGCTTCTTTTCACTAGCCCGCCCGGTAGCCGTTTTAGCCAGATTTAGTACCAGACGTGGAGCTCAGGTGACGCCCTTGCTAAGAAGTCTGTCGCAGATCGGCAGGAAGTGCCGCTTGGTTTCGATAAGAATTAGGTCAAACACCTGCCCAAAACAGCATTAGGGGCCGCCGTGTGACGTCGTTAGGGTCAGGCCGCAACCACAAAATGTGGAGTAAATGCAGCAAACATGCGGGAGCGATGAGAGAGCGCCCGGTGGGGTGATAATAGCAAAATAGCGTGAGTTTTCAAGCAGGCCGGTGTGAGCTGACGATTTGCTTTGATTGGTCAAGTTGTGCTTGGTACAGATGGAACGGTATCAGGCTATTAATTTGCTTCTTTGCTGCGAGTCTTGCGCTTGCATCTACATCGAGTGGTATGGGTGTGTGGGTGTCCTTGACTGGGTGCATGGGTGAACCCCTATAATAACAGTCCCACACTCAAGCGGTTTACACGCGGGGTAATTATGATCGAGGTCATAGCGGGGGCCTTGTTATCCTGTCCAGGTTTATTAAAAAGGGATCGAACAATTAATAAAAAATGCCTGATTAATGGAGCAGAAAAACACAACTCTGGTCAGATGCGACGACGGAGTCGCCGTATACAGTAGTTTGCAGACTTGTTCAAATTAAACACGGCTCCAATTTTGCCCAAATGTAGATGTGCAATACCTTTTGAAACGAATTTGCATTGATTTCATTGGGTGTTACCATGCACTTGTTGCATAAATTTAGAGCCGCCGAAGGTTTTCCGGCCATCGGAACAGCCTCACTGGTTGACGGACTAGACGGAATATTAACAGCAGTGGCTCCTTGATGTGAGGGACTATTCCGATGACGTTAGCCATCCTTAATATAGAAGGATTCGTATAACCTTTGCAAAAAGAAAACAATAAAAGAAACTACTCTTGGCAGAAAAAGCAATTCGTAGATGCCCGTCTAAGTGTGGCTGTCAATTGTGGCTGCCACCATAATTGTGGCTGACACTGCACCACCACGGGTATATTTATTTACAGATACACATGTAACTATACAGACAACATAATTCTTCATAGTCATGACATAATGATACTGATTGGTTATCAGTAAACAGAAATTGAAAATTGTAATTTTTGACAAGACATATATTATCATACAGACAGGTGATTATTAAATAGATAGAAACAATAAATATTAATTAACTTAGTACAAATAAATGAATAATTTAGCATGGAGATTTGTCACCAGTTTCGGCACTTGCTTGTTGAAATACTTGGTCAACAATGGCACCTTTCCAAATTGTAAGGTTGAGACACATAACCATGAACAATAACTCAATAACACCAAAAATGGCACCAATCACCTTGAATGCCAGCAAATCGGTTTCGGATGCAAGTTTGTACCAAGCAACCACAAAAGTACCGATAGGGAAAGTAAGTCCCCACCAAGACATGTTGAATGTTGGTGGGCGATGAGTTACAACAGCTAAACTTGCAAGGAACATCCAGAAGCTGGCATAGCCTACCATAACTAAGGCAACAGCCACACCTACATAATGAACAGCTCGAACTGTTTCAGGTGCAACTCCTCGAGTGGTCAATACATCACAAAATGCATCAGTGATATTTTGGATTCCAAATGCTCCCTGCCCCAAGGGTCCAACTGGGAGAAAGTTGGAAATCATAATCATATTTGCAGGAAGTCTTTGCGTCAATAATCTGTATACATAGATTGTTGTGCACACAAATCCCAAAAGCTCACCATTAGCCCATAGCATGGTACTTATGATAATAGTACTCTCTTGGAGCTCCTGAGGAAGGCTTGGTGTAATAAGTCCCCCGGTAGATGCTGCAACTACTAATGATACAATGGGCAACAATATGGTGGCATTGATTGCGTCTGCAACTCGACTCTGAACGGTGAACATCACAAAAAATACTCCCCAGCCAGCAGCAACAGAAAAAAAAACGTCAATCCACCACATTGCATAAGTTGCTTTCCATGCTCTATGTCCAAAAATCAGCTCGGTCATATTAATCAATGTTGCAAAAGCCATGGGGTAGCAGCCAAGGAATACACTTTGGCCAGGATGACTCAACATTTTCTTAAACTGATCTCTGTAGCATATTAACCTTAAAGCAAACATAATGTTGGCTAATGCAAAAAAGCCCATATTAAAGGCCCACATTATAATACCGAGGACTCTAAGCCACTCACTATTGAACGGAAAATCATAGAGTATAGCTGCACTGATGCCCACACCCATAATGGCAGCAAACCATGCAGGCGAGAAGTTGTATATTCTAAGCTTAAGATAGTTAATCATGCTATATGTCGTGATTATAGAGTTTATGAGACAAAGAAGAGGCGATTCCATCCCTTCTTATACTGTGGCGTCGGCAGCCACGGTGGCTAATGCTGGGGGGTGGCTGAAAACTTTTACACAAGCCACAATTTCCCAATTGGGAATAGTGTAGGGTTCTTGCCCTTGCCGGCGCCCGTACTGTACATTGCCGCTCTTGCCGCTACTCGGTCCGGGCAGGGGTTTGGGCCCAGCAGCCACAGTGGCTGACGGTTTAGGGGATAGCTTTCTCGCTTCAGCCAATCAAACATCGTATAACACCGTCAAGCCACCGCCACAACGGACGGCGTCTCCCACTCTAATTTAGATGCCAATGTTTCCATGCACCAAACTAGCAGTTGTTCTTGTAGATCTTCGGCTTCACCTGGATACATTGGAACGGCAGCATTCGCTGATAACGGCATGAGGCGTGAAATTATTTATCTCAACTTGCATGCCATTGGACGTCATCATACCGGCCCAACGCACGGGGGTCACAGGTTGAAAAACTTATATAAGTGATAATTGCCCTCATATGCCGCCCGCTGTCCATGTTGAACCATTACAGAATAGGAGGCATGAAAAGAGTACCACAGGCTTGCGACAGTTGTCGGTGAGTTTTCCACGATCATAAGCTAGTACTAAAACAGAATCAAGAAATCAAAATGCGACGGTCATAAACCGTGCACGCGATGCCTACATGATAATAGACTATGCATATACTCAGAGAAGAAGAAATCCGAGAGGACGTATTCCAAGAGTTATGTACATCATATGGAAACAAAGATAGATATTTTACAGAGAAGCTTACAAGTCCTGCTATCCAAGGTCGTCAATAATGAAGATATCTCACAGTATATCCCTGCAAATGGCGACTACTCGATAAATCGAGTAGTTGAGCTGATTAACAAAGACCTTTGGGCAGGAGAGCAGCCCCCAGAAGAAGGTTTGTTTTCATGGGACTCCAGTGGAGACTTGAGCGTCGCTTCTGGAGACGGATATGAGACAGATGATTATTCAGATAAAGAGCAACCATTAAATACTCTTTCTGATTCTGGTGCGTCCCTTGATTTACTGAGCGCCAATTTTTATCCCGAGCTCACAGAGGACGATGGTTGGGGGTTGCATGCTCATGCAGGGGCCCCTCTCAATGATGCAGTCGCCCCACTTTTCGAATCCATGACAATGCTGCTGCCTCTAGGAGTAGCGTCGCAGCCATTGTAACAGCTAGGAATAATAAGTGGCTAACAGTATTTATAACGATTGTATGTTTGATGGGGTTAACTTTTAATTTATATTTTGATTTGGTGGATCTGTACGCTATCCCCTCCCCCCACTATAGCTCGGGAAGGCGATGTATATAAACAAACACAAATAGATAGTAATACAAAGCTAAAATCAAAAACTCTCAAGTCCTGAAAAAAAAACTTTGAAAATATTTCTAATGATTCATTTGTTTATTTTCATATTCCCAACCGCTCGAACATCGTTGCTCACCTCCCCTACTGTCAGTCGCATATCCGCCCTTACCACCCCTTTAACAGTACCGTATATGCCACGATTGATATTCTACCCACTATCACCATCCTGATTCGCGACGCGAAACATAGTTTTGGCACCAGATGACTTCGCTTAAAGCATTCATCAAGGCCGTGAGGGCCGCCAAGACCATTGCGGACGAGCGATCAGTCATACAAAAGGAGTCAGCGGCTATTCGAACGTCGTTCCGAGAGGATTTCTCTGACAACCACATTAGAAGGCAAAACGTTGCCAAGCTGCTGTATCTGTTTACGTTGGGAGAGCGGACCCATTTCGGTCAAGTAGAATGCCTCAAATTACTTGCTACTCAAAAGTTTTCCGATAAGCGTCTTGGGTATCTTGGAACAATGCTTTTATTGGACGAGAACCAGGAAGTTTTGACATTGTTGACCAATTCGCTTTCGAATGATCTATGCCATCCCAACCAATATGTTGTAGCATTAGCGCTATGCACGTTGGCCAATATCGCATCCACAGAAATGGCTAGAGACTTGTTTGCAGACATTGAGAAGATTATTTCATCTTCCAATCCCTATCTCAAGAAGAAGGCTGCTCTATGTGCCATGCGAATTGTGAGCCGAGTGCCGGAATTACAAGACAATTTCATTGAAAAGGCCAAGCTATTGCTCAATGACAAAAACCATGGAGTATTACTGTGTGGAACTGCTCTGGTGTTCGATTTGTGTAACGAAGATCCCAATCTAGTAGAACAGTTCCGACCTCTGGTCCCCACACTTATAAAGCATCTCAAGGCTCTATCAACCTCAGGATACGCTCCTGAACATGATGTTTCTGGTATCAGTGACCCATTTCTGCAAGTCAATATCCTGAAATTGTTGCGAGTGCTTGGAGCTGATGATGCATCAACATCGGAGCAAATGAGCGACATTCTAGCCCAGATTGCTTCCAATACCGACTCATCCAAAAATGTCGGTAACGCTGTTCTGTACGAGACAGTGCATACGATTTTTGGTATTCAAGCAGAGTCGGGGCTTCGGGTGCTGGGAGTCAATATTCTGGGAAAATTTCTTACTACAAAAGATAACAATACTCGGTATGTGGCTTTGAACTCATTGCTCAAAGTCATTGATATTGAGCCTACCGCTGTACAACGTCACCGAGCAACTATTATTGAATGCTTACAGGATGTGGACATATCTATTCGGCGACGAGCTCTCGAGCTATCGTACGCGCTTATTAACGATCAAAACATTAGAGTCTTGGTCAGGGAACTGCTTGCATTTTTGGAGACTGCTGATACCGAATTCAAGGCTAATCTCATTTCCCAGGTAGCAATGGCTGCTGAACGGTATGCCCCCACTCAAAGATGGCATATTGATACTATTATTCGTGCACTCAGGCTGGCTGGTGGCTATGCTAAGGAAAATGTATTGTCTGCATTCATCAGTCTTGTTATCTCTTCTAATGATTTGCAGTTATACACTGTACAGAAGCTATATGCCGCTTTGAAGGAAGACATCAGTCAAGAGGGTCTCACGCTTGTCAGTGTATGGTTAATTGGAGAGTATGCTAATGTTCTCCTTAAAGGTGGCTCCTATGAGGAGGAGTCTCATGTTCAGGTTGTGTCTGAAACTGACATTGTCAACTTGTTCGGTTCGGTTTTAGATAGTCTCTACGCTACAGAGGTCGTCAAGGAGTATACTATAAATGCACTGATAAAGCTGACAGTGCGATTTTCAAGCCCATCAGAGATTGAACGAATTCGAAGGATTATGGATGGTCATTCGGCATCTCTGAATGTTGAGGTACAGCAGCGAGTTGCAGAGTACTCAGTTCTGTTTAGTCATGACTCAGTGAGACGAGGTGTCTTAGAAAAAATGCCTGCTCCTGAAAACCAGCATGTACTTGGTAAACAGTACGAGGCAGACAAAATAAAAGCCAATCCTCGTCGTGTTGCCCGACCGGCAGTTGCCAGTTCAAATGCTGCTGCTGTTGATCTGCTGCTCGATTTGACTAGTGATGCATCGGCACCAAGCTCTGGAGCTCCTGCTAGCAATGGTGCTAGTAGTGCCGATCTTCTTTCAGACATCTTTGGATCTACAAACGGCAATGGTCCGGCTACTGCTGCTACCCCAGCTCCTTCAAATGCTAATCAAAATATTTTGGATTTGTTTGGTTCCGCTCCGGTTGTGTCTCCAGCAGTAGCGTCTCCTCCTGTTTCTGCTGGTAATAATGGATTTGATGATCTTCTTGGTGGTGTTGCAACAAGTGCAGTTACTACTCCGGCTGCGCCAACTCAGCATACCCAGTCAAGCTCTAACGCAATTTCTGCCTATACATCTGATTCTCTAGAGCTTGGTTTCGTCCCACACAATAAAGAAGTCCCTGGTGCCGTCACGGTTACTGCGCAGTTCAAGAACACAAGTCTAAGCTCTACAATCTCCAATCTTGTTTTGCAGGTTGCAGTTCCCAAAAGTCAAAAGTTGCAGATGCAAAGTTTATCATCGTCTACACTGGGTCCAAATGCTAATGCTATCCAGCTCATGAAGATAACTGGTTCTCCAGGAGCGTCAGTTAAACTGCGATTGCGAATCACCTATTCTGTGGATGGGCGCCAAGTCCAAGATCAGGTTGATTTCAGCAAGTTCCCACCCAATCTACTCTAAATAGACTAAATAATATCATTTGGCTGTATTTTTGTTTTCTTCGACTGCGTTCGTATATCTCCAGCCGTTCCTTCTGTCACCACCCTGGAATACATCACCAACCCCACAACGTCGATTCTGCCTTCCCAACCCCATGTTCAGGACCGCGAAGCTACTACCGCCAGTGTTCGTCGCTCTGGCTGCCAGCCTGCTGGTATACATTGGACTATGGTTCAATAGTTTCCATCATGAACCTCATGGGTGTGAAATGTCTTGGAGCAGACCGAATTACGTCAATCTTGGCGATTTCACGTCGATCCAGAGTCGAATGGGTAGTAAATACTCTCTTGAAATGTATCGAGAGGGACTTATCGATAGTGCTCGACCCGAAATCCATGCCGATGGAGTGCCTATATTATTTGTGCCTGGGAACGCTGGTAGCTCTCATCAGGTCCGGTCAATTGCTTCATACTGTGCTCGACGAACTTCTGAGATTCCTGGTGAGCCAAAGTTCGATTTCTTCACAGTGGATTTCCAAGAAGATTTCACTGCTTTTCACGGACGAACTTTATTGGATCAGGCTCAGTATGTGAATGATGCAATTGCATATATTTTGGGATTATATGCCGATGTTGTCAATGCACCAAAGTCAGTGATAATATTGGCCCATTCAATGGGAGGTATTGTAGCCAGGACTCTTGTTACATTGCCCAATTATATCCCAGAATCTGTCAATACCATCATCACTCTATCGACACCGCATGTAATCCCACCACTCACTTTTGACAAAGATATTACAGTGATTTATGATAAGGTGAATCAGCACTGGCGACGGTCTTTTGCAGTCCATCCTGATGTCAGAGACAGATCTATGCAGTCTATGTCTCTGATATCAATTGGCGGTGGTCCTAGCGACACTATGGTTCCATCTGATTATGTGGCAGTTTCTTCAATAGTTCCTCTAGATCATGGCTTTGAGACTTTTAGCTTCTCCATTCCACGGGTATGGACTGGAATCGATCACCTTGCGATAGTTTGGTGTGACCAACTTCGGCAAGCTCTTGGTAATGCACTTTTTGGGATCGTTGACATTTCTAAACCTGAAAGAACTTTATCGTTACCTGAGCGAATGCTAGTATTTAGGGAATATCTTCTGACAAAATCTGAACCGTTCGATTTGTCAGGTGTGGCTCCGTCAGTAGCCGTCTCAGTAGATGAGATTCCAGAAGAAGGTATACCTATAATCGGTTCCCACACGCGGGACTATCAAATGATGAATATGTCAAGCAAAAATGGAGATGTTTCTTTTTTCCGAGCTTCAGATCATAAAGAAGCTTACTATTTTTGTAGGATTTCTCGTGCTGGTGATAACACTGAAGGACTTAAACAGGTGGTACTGAAGGATATGTACAGTGGACCATCATCTATTCTTGCTTGCAAGCCCTTGAACGAAATGGCCATGCTTATACCTGTGTCTGATGATATCAAGAACTATCCTTACCAGACATTGGACTTGTTGATAACTATGTTAACAGTTACGAAGGACATGGCCATTGACTATCCTATAGTTGTAACGGACTTGGTGAAAAAGTTCAAAAAGGACTTTTTGCACGAAGTATCTCATTACCAAATAAGTGAAAAGGACTTATTCACCAAGAAACGAATTCCCCTTTCGGCTCCGACTGCAAAGATTCATATACAGGATGTGTCGAGCAGTCTGTTCGCATATAGAGTTCAACTGTCGAAGCGTAAAGACTGCTCCTACCTTGCGTTTCTACCAGTTATTCGTCAAACCAACACTGAACCTTTGGAATCAAGAATGCATGTTAATGTGCTTCACAGACCCGTTATTATCACTGGTCATGGACCCAGTCCGTTCATGCCCACTAGAGGCGGCGATTTCATTATAGAGGTTCTTTTCGGACCATTTTTTTGCCGGAATGCCACGAACGAAGAGGCTCCTTTTGAGCTGGAGATTCAAGTTGATTGGCCTGCTACATTTGGTGGGTTGGTCTTGCGGTATAGGACCATTGCCGCTATCTGGCCTCTGGTATTCACTTGCTTTGCATTTCTTCTTCAAATCGTCAGCTTCAACCTGAGAGGAAGCTTTTTGAGTATGTGGGACGCTTTGGCATTATTGGGTCGTGGTCCTCTTGCACTAATTACGTCCTGCCTGAGTTTGTTATATATTGTTTTGGAGTCTAAGACTGTTCGAGAGATACTAGTCAGTCTACAACTACCATCAGAACGGGCGAATATTGATGCCTTAACAGCATTTGATGACAGGTTTATTAGAAACGATATATTTCTTGGTGTCACTAGTACACGGCTTGTTATACTAGTTCCAATATTTACTGTCATATCATTAGGTCTATGTTTTGCAGTGCATGGAGCGATTCATATCTTGGTTTCGGGACTAGGAAGACTCTTTGGCCCCGCAACTAAGCTGTGGCCATGGCAGAGGCTACTACTTCCAGTAGTTGCAGTTTTGTTTTTCGTCCCGTTCCAGGTGGTATTTCTAGTAGCAACTATATGGCAGTTTGTTAATACTGCAAGACTGTTGCATACCAGTCGATTAGCAGATCGTATGGATGCAAAAGAATCCACTAATGCTTTCAATCTAAGCATGGGAATATTGATGATATACTTGTGGACAAGCGTCATCAATGGACCTACCTTGGCAGTTTGGCTTCGAAATCTGTCATTACGATGGTCCATTGCATTTTCATCTATCAACAATATCCTATCAGTGCTCCCGGTATTGGCGGTGGTGTACTTTACATCTCAAGGGGTGGCATTTCCCAAGTTCAAATCTAAACTTCAATATGGATTCACAATTGGACTTCTGGTGTATATTATTATTTATGGTCTATTGTATGGGTTCCTCCATGCCTATATGATGCACCAGCTCATCAATTACTTGAGCGCCTGGTTGGTTGTTTTGTATTTGGATGCTTCACGTTTGGATCCTTCTCGTCTGGATGCTCGACATAAGCTATAACCCCCCTGGCTTCTCCATTAGGCAGTTGTGGCGCATACTAAAATATCATAATTTATGAATGTCCAAACACAGCATCAAGTTACCGTATATTTAGTTGGTTTGGTTTGATTTTTTCTCTTCTCCGTCTTCTTTCTGTGTTTGCTCTTTTTACTTTTCTTTTCTGTTTTCTGTTTTCTGCTTTCTTTTTTGTTTTTCTTTTGATATTCTTTTCGTTTCCATTTCGTCAATTTCCTGCCATGCCATACAGCGCAAGCGCATATCCATATATCAGCCACTTTTTCACCACTTTAACGCAAGCGACAGATCTCCACATCTCCACATCATGGCCCCCAACACAGACAAGCGACGAGCGGATTTGGTTGTTCCGTAAGTTATCAATGGGAGCTATAGAGTGTATATGTTTCAATCTAATCTAACTAACTCAGTTACCGGCACCATGCCATTAAGATAAGCCAGCCTAATTCCATGTTCTCCAACACTCTGCCTTTGGCCGCTATGTTTCTTAGAAACAAGGTGTTGTCATGGGCCGCTGTATTCACTGCTCTCCAACTATTCCTCAATGAGCCCGTTGAGAGAGCTGCTGACTCTCAGCCTGCTTGGTTGAGTCTGGTCACTGCTGTCATTGGACTTTCCACTTGTTACATGGATTTTGTTATGCCCCGACGAGTGCCTCCTGCAGTGGTCGACAAGGCCGCTGAGACTGTAGCAGCAGCTATCTCTTCAGTCACCAAATAGTTTTAGTTTTTTGTAATTCTAATTTGATTTTTGCTATGTTTACATGTAAAATCAATTCTTAGAACTCTTCTTCCTCATAAGGGCAGTCCAAGCTTTCATGTCCTTCTTTTTCACACAAGCCACACCACATTTTACGTCCTGCTGCTGGATCCATATTGGTGGGCTTGTAATCTGTCGTAGTCGCAGCAGCTCCTCCAACGGGGACCTTGTATTCAACATTGTTAGGTGATGTAAAGTCGTCGTGAGTTGGAGTAGGAGGACTGTTTGTCACATCAGATGCCGATACACGTAGCATTTCAATCTCCTTTTCCAAATCTGCTTCTCGAAGAATCTTGGCCTCTAATAGGGACTCGAGCTTTTCAATCTCCTTTTCTAGCTCTGCGGTAGATTCGCCTCGAGTAGGACCTTTAATGTCAGTCAGGCTACCGTTCGACAGATTGTCATGAGCCTCTTTTAATGTTGCATGATCCACCAATAATTCATCATGCTCAGATTGTAGAGAAGAGTGATCTTGTGTCAATTTAACATGCTGCTGTGATAAGCTCTTGTGTTGGCTGATCAACTGCTCATGTTTGGCATCAATATCCTTATGACTTCTAGTCAGATCATTATGTTGCTTAATCAATTTCTCATGTTTTTGGCTTAGCTCGTCGTGCTGGCTGATCAATTCCTTGTGCTCTTCACTGAGGACTTCATGCTGCTTTGTCAACTTGTTGTGACTGTCTTCGAGTATGTCATGGCTCACTTGCACAGATTCCAATTTGGCTTCTGTCTCGGACGATTTCTGTTTATATTCGTCCAGCTTGGTCTTTAGATTGGAAATCTTGGTATGCAATTCATTTCGTTCAGCAGCAAATTTGACTTCCAGTTGCGCAATCACCTCATCGTTACCACCTTCATTTCCTTTATTATCCTTTAGAATGGTACGATAATGCTCAACACTATGAGAAGCTTCTTTAAGCTCTTGCTCCTTCTCTAAAAGTCTATTCTCAATTTCCGCAAGCTGCGATAGCTGCTGTCTTGCGTTTCTCTCGGACGTCTGAGATGACTCGAGGCCCTTCTCAAGAGATGTCACCATTTGTTCGAGCTCAACAATCCTCGAATGGATGATTTGTGCTTCACCAGCATTTTCTTTTAGAGCTCGAATCTCACTCTCGTACGCTTCGGTGGTTTCCTGCATATCCGCTTGTAAGCCGTCAATAGTAAGTCTGAACTCTTGTCTTTTGTGCTCGAATTCGCTTCTCAGATTATTGAGTTTACGGTCTCGGTCTTCGATACTTCGCAACAAAGTATCAACGTCATAAGGCTGTTGTTGATTTATGTCGGCCTTTTCTTTCGAAAGCATGTTAAACTCATTTAGAGACTCTTCCAAAACCTTGGTCTGCTCATCTAGCTGTTGATCGCGCTCTGTGATTGTTGCTTTAGCGGACTCCAATTGCTCAGCCAAGGATGCTATTTTGGCTTCATAATCTTTCGAGCCTGACGTGATATCTGCTCTATTAGCTGCTGAAGCTGCTGCAGGTACAGATCTACCACTAGGAGCCAGACTAGATCCATGTCTGGTTTTTGTGGGTGTTGGATCAGGAGATTTCAGTCTCCTTAATGGAGATAGCATAGATGGACGGGATGGTGTACCCAAATCTCGTCGTGGAGTGGTTGGTACCAGTGACACTCTAGGACGTACTGATCCCACCGTTGATTTGCGAGTTGGAGATCCATGAACGGCCCGACTTCCAGGGGTTGGACGTCCAATAGATCCGATAGATCCAATCTGAGCACCTAATCTCTGGCCATCAGTTTTAACAGTCGATCCAATTAGCTTTTGGTAGGTAATAAACAAACCCGAGTTGGCTGTCGAAGTCTTGAAGTATTGAATGCCCTCAAAAGTGCCGCTATGCTTGCCCTGGTTGGCATGTTCGCCAATCAACTCCACCCCCGCGTATTCACCAGGTTTGCCATTGATTTTGCCTACAAACTTTAGAATGGCGCGTTGGCCACTTGGCAGCGTGACGGTGTCGCCAATAGATAACCCGCGCGCAGGCGTGTTCATTAGATTCCAGTCGGATCAACCACCGATCCGAACAAGATTAAATAAATAATACAACAAACGATATTGCTTGTTTCGCTAGCCCCTTTACACCTTTGTAGTCTACGTCTTGCCAGGTATTCGTTACGTTATTCTAGACTATTGACGGTGGTTTTGCAGTTAGTTAGGTAGCCCCTGAAAAGCCCCT
Organism: Sugiyamaella chiloensis; assembly: GCA_030578775.1. NCBI lineage: Eukaryota > Fungi > Ascomycota > Dipodascomycetes > Dipodascales > Trichomonascaceae > Sugiyamaella > Sugiyamaella chiloensis. The sequence goes on from JAKTZE010000003.1 coordinate 530,130, forward strand.
AGGTCGGCGGCACTGAGATATCAGCCGTACTAAGCCAAAAGAGAGCTGTCAAAGGTAACTTACAGTTAACAAGTTAGTCGTAACTTATAGCTGATATTTAATGAACAAATAAAAATATGATAGAGGATTTTTAAAAAAGTGAAACGATACAAATACCATAACTATGGCAATTGGTTATGTCTAGCCCTGTTCAGTGTTTGAATGATAGCTCTCTTTCACATCCTCTCGAATCATCTGGTCGTGCATCTCGGCTGTGGCTGTTGTACCTTATGACTACTTGGCTGATTCATATGTTCAACTGTGCCACAAGACTAGCAGTGAAATTTGCGAAAAAATCAGTGAAAAGGTTGGATTTGTTCTATTTTTCATCTCTCATTAATCGAGCAAAAGTAATGCCAGTGATTTACCTCATTCCTTGATACATCTAGAAGTGACTCAGTCCAGTTAGAGTAATTTCAGCTGTAGATCAATAAGAGCGTTGACCCAAGCCCTGATCTCGAAATATATCAAGAATTACTGCTTGCATCTGACAGCTCTCTCAGTCCTAATGTCTCTACTGCTGGATCAGGCCCTTGTAGAAGATGTAAGTAGCGGTGGATGGGTTGTTTTTTGTTATGATATTCGTTTTGAGATGGTTTGTGGTTCTAACTCAGGTGGCAAAGTACTGTCCAGCACAGTTCTTGGACTATCACAAATGTATTCTAGCGGGTGATGCGAGTAAATGTGTGCCTCAGCAAGAGAGTTTGGCAGCATGTGTCAAGACCAGTGTACCTTCTTTTGTAAAAATTCTGAAAGAATGCTCGGACAAAATGAAAAAGTATGAAGATTGTGTACGAGAGAATCCTAATGTTCGGTCGAAATGCTTTGATCTCTTGCAAGACATGCGAAAATGTAGTGCGGATGCATTGGATCTTAATTAGACGTCTCTCTTATGAGAATCGAGTGTTTTTATAATAGTTGAATATGGATTCGACTGAATCTGTTTCAATTTCTAGATTTACGAATGAATATACAGATATTTGAAAATGTCCAAACAACATGTCAATTTCAATCTGGAGGATGTGCCTTAATCTGTAAATCCTAGTTGTCATTCTTGACGTCAGATGTCATGTGGAAAAAACCTCAACTTTTAAAATTGTTTAGAAACCGAATTGAACTCATTTTGAAAACGTTCAGGTCGTCAGAATTGGATGAAGTTCTATCCGTCACACAATAACAGAGCGAACCAACCACACCGTAACATCTTCGATCACAGGTTCAACAATTTCAGTGATATCAATTTCACAGATTATCATGACAAATATTAAATTATATTCAACTAACTGACTCTATTCTAACTCTCATCTTAATACCAATTCTGACATTAAGAAGAAGACCACCCGCCCTTCCTCTCTCGCACGCATATACCGACATGAACGAATCATTGTCTGACGACCGGTAATTTGCCTACGAAAGCAAAAATCCGTAACCAAATTTCAGTGAATCCCAGTCCCTGACAAGGCTTGAAAACGCAAGCTCGATTAACGCGAATTGAATCTAAAAAAAACAACCAATGAATATGTCACCATATCCACAGTTTGCGATGCGACATAACGACTGTAATTACGGGGCAGGCTATAATATCCATACTTGGATACCATACTGCCCTATGACAGTACGAAAGCCTAAAAGGTCAGAACGAGGTCAGTAACCCTAGACATCGGTAGAAGTCCAGTCAAGGACTACCCTTTGTACTAAGGCTCAGGGGGACTAGGACAAAAATAATTTGAATGGTTAGGAAACATTGTTTTAAACGCGTCTCCGCCAAAGCCTTTATACAAGTGACAGCCGTGCAGTAGTCTCGGAACGAGATCTGCGACCCGTACCCAGGCCCTGTTATTAGCCCACCGATACTAGCCAGGGGGCCCCGACCCCACACCACAATGCACAAGTGATTTGAATAGGAAAACTAACAATATTGGAAAATTCGATATAAAGACGCGTGATATAAAAGGTATCTTCGAAAATAGTTGTGAAAGTAATGCACAAGTACCGTAGCCAGTTCTTTCAACGCCTGCTTAAGCTGCCCGCCTCTAATCATTTCCAGTTCTGGCAATCGTCAGCCGTACACCACGTTGCCCTATTTAGCAAAATAAACATTGAATATCTACGAGTCAACAGTGTGTATCAACCTACGTCTCTAAGTACCGTTGTTCAAGTTTCGTCATGGTCGAGCTTTCTGATTACCAGAGACTCGAAAAGGTCGGAGAAGGTGAGTAACGCATAGACAGATAATCATTATTCGCTATTGGACATAGCTTTGGCGGTTGTCATCACCAATAGCGAACTGATTATTCACGCAGGGCGTTTTTTCTAATACAAAGGTACCTATGGAGTGGTGTATAAAGCGCGTGATACCCTCAATGGAAACCGACTAGTAGCACTCAAGAAGATCCGGCTCGAGGCCGAAGATGAGGGAGTACCGTCTACAGCGATACGAGAGATCTCACTTCTCAAAGAAATGAGGGATGATTACATTGTTTCTCTTTATAATATCGTCCATTGCGATTCACACAAACTTTATCTGGTAATGGAGTTTCTCGATCTCGATCTGAAAAAATACATGGAGTCGATTCCTGCTGACCAAGGCCTCGAGCCTGCTATGGTCAAGCGGTTCATGAGTCAACTGATCAAGGGAACACGGTACTGCCACTCGCACCGAATCTTACACCGAGATCTCAAGCCCCAGAACCTGCTCATCGACAAAGAGGGCAACCTCAAACTGGCTGACTTTGGTCTGGCAAGGGCATTCGGCGTTCCTCTTCGAACTTATACCCATGAAGTAGTGACGCTGTGGTACCGAGCACCAGAGATTCTGCTCGGAGGTCGTCAGTATTCCACTGGTGTCGATATGTGGTCAATCGGATGTATATTCGCCGAGATGATTAATAGAAAACCTTTATTTCCTGGAGATTCAGAGATTGATGAGATCTTCAAGATCTTCCGTCTCTTGGGTACACCTAACGAGTCTGTGTGGCCGGGTGTTACATCGCTGCCGGACTTCAAATCTACTTTCCCTCAATGGGCCCGAAAGAGCCTCAGCCCTGTTGCTCCAGGTCTGGATGATTATGGTATTGACTTGCTGGACAAGCTGTTGGCCTACGAACCTGCGGAGAGGATTTCTGCCAAGCGAGCTATTATGCATCCTTACTTTGAGGTTGAGTACAACGACATTCTGGCTCGATAGATCTCATCTGTCAATCGGTCTGACCTATATGTAAAGGTCAGTAGTTAGTATGCATGCACATAACCCATTAATATTACTCGAAAATGTATTGGACATGAACAACCAGCAAAATCGTATAAAACATTTCCACATCAGAAATAAATAAAGTCTAGATGAATATCTGATGAGTCGATATAGTTCTTAATGAAATTGAATTCTCACTGAATCCTCATTGAATTCTCATTAGAATCTCATTAGAATCTCACTTGTTGCCTGCAGGCAGAGATGGCTATGCACGGGGTTGCATGAAACTGCATATCCCAGGTTAGGCCCCATCCTAGTCCAGATAAACTTTAATTGATTAATTAAAACAGTTCATCAAACACAAAATATTCGTTGTATAGTGGGAATGTAGTTAACCTGAATACAGCAGTAGCTATCATGGTACAAATCATCTAGTGGGTTTTATGGATTCATGTATAATCAGCTGGTGCGAACTAGTTTCCGCCACATACACAAGCAGTCACATGAGATTAGCCAATTCTTGAAACTGATCACCACAGGTCAATTCTAACAGTTGGCACATCGCCGAAACGTCACCAAACTCAAAATTAAATGCCAGACCTTTGCTAAACAGCAAATATTCTTCACTGCAAATAGCAACTACAGTAGATATAAGCTCATTTTTTTATTCATAGTGTGGTGGTGTCCATAGTAATTAGTCCTGCAGATCTCGCGCTAATGCTGACTCGCATCTGTCCCATTTAGGAAATTTGTCACGCCGGTTATGCAATTTGTGCATTATCTTTGCCATTTTCACATGCTATGAGGACGTGACTAGCCCAAATGGCACCAATCCCCGTATAAATTGGCTAGTGCCCCCGTTTTTCTGTATTTTCATATACAGAAATTATATAAATTGAACAGACAAATAAACAAAAAGAAAAAATACACTGACTAAATGAGTCCTACTGCTGTGGAAAAAACCTCCGATAGGGGTCTCGTGGACATTTCCCAAAAGAACTTTGATAAGTTGAAAATCTCTACCAATTACCAATTCGAGGATCTCAAGCCTACTTTCCCGGAGCTCAAATGGGCACCACTAGAGAAGTTTGACCATGTCGATAAAGCAATTGGAGCTGATCCCAACTATACCAATTTGTTCAAAGCAGCATCCAAAATTACTCATTTGACTCCAAAGATCGGTACTGTGCTAGAGGGCGTGAATCTGGCAACTTTGACTGATCAGCAGAAGGATGAGTTGGCTCTATTCACTTCTTACAGAGGTGTGGTGTTTTTCAAGGATCAAAAAGATCTTGACATTCAAAAGCAGCTTGATCTGGGCAGGTACTGGGGAAGGCTTCACAAGCATGCTACCACTTCCATGCCCAAGGCCTGGAAAGAGAAGAATCTGGACGAAGTCCATGTAGTTTGGTCAGATGAAAACAGATTGCCCAGCTATGCATTTTCTCAGACTTATTTGTACCATGCCGATGTTACTTATGAACTGCAGCCCCCTTCATATACTACATTGAAGGTTTTAGAAGGTCCTGAAACCGGTGGTGATACGATTTGGGTGTCTGGGTATGCATTGTATGATGCCCTTTCTCCACCACTAAAACAGTACGTGGAGAAACTCACTGCATTGCACTCCGCCGAAGAGCAGGCCAGTGATTCGGTCAGGGCGGGACGAGCAGTGCGTCGAGATCCTGTAGTAACTGAGCACCCATTGGTACGAACACATCCTGTCACTGGTTATAAGTCTCTTTTTGTCAATCCAGGATTTACAAGAGCAATTGTGGGAGTACCGAAGGCTGAGTCGGACGCCATCTTGCAATATCTGTATAATTTGATGGCCACTGCACATGAATATAGCGCACGGTTCAAGTGGGCTCCTGGCGATCTCGCATTGTGGGACAATCGAGTGACCGTCCACAGTGCCACTTATGGATTTTACCCCAGTCGAAGACATGCAGTGCGAGTGACGGTACATGGAGAGACACCATACTATGATGCAGATGGCAAGAGTCAGCAGCAGGAACTTGAGCGATTATTAGGCATTACTGTTGATCAGGACGGTAGCAAGGGTGGAAACTACAATGACTAATTCGTCCCCAGCAAAAGTGTGGTTGCCCTAGTTTGATGCTAAACAAAAAGATGGCTCGTTAGCTCCAAGCTATTGTCTTATGAAACATTTTGTAAATTAAATTATTATTATTATTGCTTTTTTGCGTTTTTTTGCGTTTTGCGTTGATATTCCCTCGGTTTCTGTACACATGTGCCGTCGGCTGTGGTTTTGTGGTGATTTTTTTCACCTTGATAGACAAATTTCATTCCAATCTTGATATTCGAAATGCGCTCATCTTTGCACTATCATTGCCATTAGCGTGGGTTGCTGAGTGACGTGCTCAGCGATGCTCATTACCTAACGTCATGATGCATGCATCCATCTGCAAATACTACCCTTTCTGCAATACCCCGAAATTATTCCCCCTGAGTTTGCTGTCTATTTTAAGAATGTTTGTTGTTCAATGCATGCGGCGTTGTCCTATTTAGGAGAGCAGTCCCGCACTTTACATGAACACCTCTTCCATTCGATACCAACTATCGATAATCAAGTAAGTTAACAATGACGAATAAGCCTGAAAACACTGGGTTTTGGTTGATATAATGCCCTATGACTGCTGGACTCTAAGCTGCAACTTCTACAACTTTCTCCTGTTATACACTGACCCGAAATCTGACTGTACCCAGTACGACGGTAATGTACGTGATACCTCTAAGCCTTGTCGGCCCCAACCCTTGCGGTCTGACCGATTACCTAAATAGGCCGTTAATTATACGTGGAAATTATATCCCATTACATCATGGACAACCAACATTACCTGTGACTTTAAATTAACTTCAAACGCTAATTTGAATTAGAGTTGTTTCATTGTTATCGGCTGTTAGTTTCACTAGTTGGTGGTTGTCTTGTGGTATTATCGTCGTGTTTTCCAACTTCTGTCTGTCAATCGGGCGTGCGTCTTGGGTGGACCTAACTTTAGAAGGAGATGTACGTATTTGGGTTGCTGCATAGGGTGACATCATATTTAATATGATGTAGTGTCAACATAGGGCAACGTGAACAATCAGAACTTTTTATTATTTTGACTTCTGCGGGCTTTGATCTGGTATCATAGCATATCATGTGCCAGAGAAAAGCTAGTATGGACAATTACCAAGACCGAGTCGGCTAACTCAGTTGCCAAGCCATAAATTCTATACATTCCGGCCCCACAAATCCGGGCAAGGGTTATTGCTATCTTTAGCCCGTCAATCTGTTCCCCGTTTGCGGCCGTTCAAAACATACACATTTACTGACTACTTACCATTCTCATTTGGTGGAAATGGCCTACCCTCCCTCTCCAAACGGAGGTCATGCCAAGCGTGCTTCTGGGTCTGGAGGAATCACAAGCCGACTAAGGCGGATGTCGTTCTCTTCTTCGCCTTCGGTCTCACCGTCTCCTCCCGCTGTTCCGTCTCCCGCGATGGTAGATATGGCCAAGTTTCAATCATCATCTTTGGCCACGGTTAGTACTCCAGGACTTCCATCCGACTCTTACTACGCTACAAATGGTCGACTGTCTGATGTAACCACTACTCAGCGAATGAGCTCATCCGGATCCGGAGCACAGTCTCCAAATCTTTCTGATCTGCCCAAGGACACTCCTCCTGAGATGGTTCCGGTACTAACATTACTTCAGTCTCACCAAACAAGAGAGTATTACACTGGATATTTCATGCTACTTAATGACCTGAGTGCTGACGGAAAGGCAGTCAATGATCGAAAGTGGGTTGAGGTATTTGGAAAGCTTTGTGGTACTGTTTTGTCGATCTGGAACGCTCAGATTCTGAATGATCATCTTCAGTCTCGATCGGCAGATAAGGAACCTACTCCAACCTACATCAATATCACAGATTCGACATTTAAATCCATTCCTGTGCTTCCGTCGCCAAATGGAGACCTTAAAAACATCGTGGTGCTGTCCACTACTATGAAGAATCGATATTTATTGCAGTTTTCCGCTCCAAAGACTTTCCAGGAATGGACTGCCGCGTTACGCTTGTCTGTATTTGAGTATACTAGTCTCCAGGAGGCTTATACCGGAGCTCTTCTTTCCGCAAAGGGTTCAAGGTTGAATGGTATCCGTACTTTGCTTGCCGAGACCAAATTCCGCCATGAGGAATGGACTAGAGTAAGATTTGGTTCCGGAATGCCTTGGAAAAAGTGCTGGACCGTTGTCAGTCCTCCTGATGTCAAGAAAAAGAAGAATATGCCACCCCCTGGCACTATTGCGTTTTATGAAGACCCTAAGAAGATGAAAAAACCTCCATTGGCTCTAGCAACCGCAGGCTACTCTGCGTATGCTGTTTACCCTGAGAAATCCATCTTGGTCAATGGATCCACGCTCATCAAAGTTGATGGAAAAGTCACCTTTGCTGAGTTGGATGGTGAGCGTGATACTGCTATTTTCCTCATGCCAGAAGCTCATCCTGGTGTGCAAGGTTTTGAAACCTTGATTAGATTCCTTATACCTGTATTAGATGTATTCCAATTATACGGTCGACCAAAGAGGTTGAATGCCGATAAATCGGATATGCGATCTCTGCTTTTTGGTATGCCCACCCTGCCAAAATGCCAGTACTTGGATGTGTTGGATTTGGTTATGCTGGTTGGTGTTTCCGGTAGTGATAAATGGACAGCTCATGACTGGACTCAAAATATAAAGGAGCTTTTAGCAAGAAAAATAGCCACTGGTTACAAGGGAACTGGTTCAGTTAAGGGATCTCCCACTGGCAGTGAAACTTCTAGTATAACTTCGGCTCGTCGAGATCGTCATGTGTCTGGTCCTATTCCTGCATCATCTGGAGTTCCAGCTCCTCCAGTTCACAAAACCTTGCCTCCTTCTCCAGAAAGGCGAGTTCCCACTGCACCAGCCCTCACTATGCCTCCGCCCAATTCTGTTCCTCGTGCCACTGCTGGCAGTGGTGGAGGCTCTGTTCCTTCTCCCGGATGGCAGAAGCAGCAGCAAGCTGCTCCATCTCCAAATCGAGCACAAGGAGGAAAATACGGTGTTCTTGGTGCTGGCGCTGGTATGGTAGCGGGTGCTGTTGGACTTGGTGTTTCATCAAGAGCTCATGAGAGAAGTGCCTCTATGGGACAAGATCCCAATAACCTCATGTCAGGCATCGGCCCAAATACCCAGCCCATTTCTCCACTTCTTGGCCAATTCCCTGAAGAATTCCAGGATGCACGAGGATATCGAAATGATTCCACTACTAGTTTTGCTACTGCTGATGAAGAATTTCAAACCAGCTCAAGAAATGATTCGAGAGCCGGTATGCGAGAAGATATTTTTGGTACGAGAGAGCCTACTGATGCTATAGATGCAATTGGTGCACGTAATGGACTTGCTCCGGCTATTACTATTTCTCCTTCCTCTCCAAGAGGAGTTGCGGGCAATCAAAAGGTTTCCCGTCGACCAGTGTCAAGTGAATTTGCTCCGCAACCTCAACAATCTTCGTCGCAAGAGAGACTTGTGGCATCTCCAGCAAAGGCACCAAACATGTTTGACCCCACAGCCAATGTTGCTTCATCAACGTGGTCGCCTTATAGCACACCGACCTACGGCAACAGTAACAATTCGGTAAGCAGTTCAGCAAGTGCCTATGATGTCAATTCACAAAGATCTGCGTCTCCATTGCCACCACCACATGCTGTGGGAATTAACAATAACGGATCTACTTCTTCACTTGGATCTGGTGGTCCCCGTCGTCCATATTCTCCAGGTCCTGTGCCAAGTCAAGGCCCAGGTCCTGCCCAGAGAGCTGCTCCATCTGCTCCAACTGCTCAGCGAAGGCCGGGTCCTCAACAGGTGAGTCCCCAACAGCAGCAGTATCAGCAACAGCAGCAACAGCAACAGCAGCGACAGCAACAACAGCAACAGCAACAACAGCAACAACAACAGCAGCAACAGCAGCAGCAGCAGCAGCAGCAGTCTCGTTCTTATGACAGAGCTCCTAGACACCGACCACCTCCTCTTCAACAGGGTCAACCTCCATATGGTGTTGATGCCAGAGCTAGCCCTCCTATCAATTATACTGGTGATGCGAAGACTGGTCCTGTTCTTCGACCTTTAACTGGCGATGCAAAAACTGGTCCTGTGCTGAGACAGCCACAGCCAAAATCACCATATGGTGCCCCTCAGGGATCTCCGTACGGTGCTCCACAGGGCTCGCCATATGGACAGCAACAGCCTCAGAGGTCTCCACATGGACCTCCTCAGGGATATTCACAAGGTTATCCTCAAGGTCGTCCACAGGGACCTCCTCAAGGACTTCAACCACCCCAAACTTCAGCAGCTCAAGCTCAGTATGGACGTTCAACGCCACCACCTCAACGACCACAGCAACAGCAGGGCTATTCCCCTAACAATTCACCATATGGTGCTGGTGGTCCTCGGGGTCGTCGACCCGATGGGGAATATAGTACCCGCGGCCCGCCGCCTTCCATGTTTGCTAATGCTGAGCGGCAGTAGACTAATGATGCATAGATGTTATGTCATTTCCTTATCTGATCAAAACTTGTAGTCATGCTATCATCCCACCTTTGTCTAGACCCCCCATCCCGTCGTCTAATTAATTTTCCGGCTGCGGGTTGTCGATCGTCATCGCATCGCATATGTACAATCCAGGTGCCGCATTGTAGAAGGCCCAGACTGAACATCAAACTTTCCCACTACATTATAACCAGCCATCAGAACTAGTTTTTCGAGTCAGAACACTGTTCAAATAAGAGCGTCTGAAAAGAAAATCATTCTAATAGGTTGAGTTACTTTTCTAGCTCTCTTTTTTTCTTATTTGCTGTGTCATTTCATCGTGGCAAACTTGGCCCATATTAGCTCGTGTGGTGCATCGAAGCAGATCTTTGGTGCCACCGACCGATTACGGGTTTCTACCCCTCATCCTTTCCCCCTCTCCCCCCTAATTATTATTTTAAAAGTCAACACAGTGTGACCTTGCATAACGGGTTGCAGTTGGCATCAACGTAAATTACTGTGGGCCGTTGCGTGTTTCGTGTCGCGTTTGAGGCAAAGTTTTGAATTTGCTGTAGCGGTGCAAATTGGCGTACGAAGTGTCAATTAATTCGGTGCAGAGGGTCATAAACTAAAAGGTCGATAATCAGACCATTTGTATCTCGTATTTGTTGTTTTTGGTTCCCGATACCGGACAGGCCCCTAACATCAAGAATTCACCAATTAGGCGCGAACACCACACGCCCCGACGCACCGCGTTATAATAGTGCATTAGACGCGCGCCGAACGTGTCTCGTAAAAGGTATAAAAAAGCGGCTGCTCCCAACTTCTGGCATTCTGTTTTCACATCTTCACACTCGCTGAATTAATATTTATTATGTCGGCTGTCGAACAAACGCCATCTAAGAAGGCAGCTTCCGCCTTGTCTGGACTTGATCTTAACGATATTCCTACCAGCAATCTCAAGGAGACGTTGATGAAGGCCAACGAGCTCAAGAACGCTGCTGCTGGCATCGAGGAGGAAGTGGAAGAAGATCCAGAAGCTGTAGCCATTGCATCTGAGCAGGGAGTCCAGCGACGGGCCCGAAATGCCCTCAAGGAATCCGAGAAGGATGAGCCTTTGCTCAAGGAGAATGCTAACCGATTCGTGTTGTTCCCCATTAAGTACCACGAGATTTGGCAGATGTACAAGCAAGCCGAGGCATCATTCTGGACTGCTGAGGAAATTGATCTTGGAAAGGACACTCATGATTGGGAGAACAAACTTAATAATGACGAGCGATTCTTTGTCAGCAGAGTCCTCGCGTTCTTTGCTGCCTCTGACGGTATTGTCAATGAGAATCTCGTGGAGCGATTTTCTGGAGAAGTTCAGATTCCTGAGGCCAAGTGCTTCTATGGATTCCAGATTATGATTGAGAACATTCATGCTGAGACTTATTCTCTTCTCATTGATACTTATATCAAGGACCCCAAGGAGGCCAACTACTTGTTCCATGCAATTGACAATATTCCTTGTATCAAGAAGAAGGCTGACTGGGCTCTGCGATGGATCTCGGACGATGAGTCTACTTTTGCAGAGAGATTGGTTGCATTCGCTGCCGTTGAGGGTATCTTCTTTTCTGGATCCTTTGCATCCATTTTCTGGCTCAAGAAGCGAGGTCTTATGCCTGGTCTTACCTTCTCCAATGAGCTTATTTCTCGAGACGAAGGTATGCATACCGACTTTGCATGTCTTTTGTTTTCTCACTTGGTTAACCGACCAAAGAAGTCTGTTGTTGAGAAGGTCATTACTGAGGCTGTTGCCATTGAGAAGGAGTTTCTTACTGACGCTCTTCCTGTCAGTTTGTTGGGAATGAACGCTAAGCTTATGTGCCAATACATTGAGTTCGTTGCTGACCGACTTCTTGTTGCTCTTGGTAACTCAAAGATTTACAAGGTTACCAATCCATTTGACTTTATGGAGAACATCTCGCTGTCTGGAAAGACAAACTTTTTCGAGAAGCGAGTTTCTGATTACCAAAAGGCTGGTGTTATGGCTGGCACTAATAAGAAGACTTCTGAGGACGATGCTTTCAACCTCGACGAGGACTTCTAAATGTATTTATGATTATGTATTTTAGAGCAAATGGCTATTTGATTCTGGTAATTGTTTAGTAATTGACAAGAAATTTGAATTTATTATCTTAGTAACAAAAAAAATTGTTTTCAACAAACTCAAATCAAAAATGTATTGTAAATCAAGTAAATCAACATTGTGATAACAATCAGAAAGGACATTGCAAACGACATTGCAAACAACATTGCAATAGCTATTTAAAAAGGAAGTTACTACTCGCTACGATATCTACAATATGTCGATCCAATAAATTGCACGGCCATCATTTTCGAATGGAAGCGCACTCAAAAGAAGGATCTTCAATCTTGCCCATTATACATAAGTATATCCAGCTCAAAGCAATTTTATGAAAGAAAAATGCTGAGCGAGGAACAGGGCTTGTGTGAGCATGTGGAAACTTGCCGTCATCACGTAATAAATATTAAACTATCATATTCTCGTTAACCCTTCGTAAAAAATCAGAGACTCGCCCAATGTCCATCTGAGGAGGGTCACTCTCGACAGCTTGCACAAGTGACGAGAGTTTGGCATCTACTTTATCGATCTCCACCCCAGTAAGTTCCGAAACTATTTTGCGGAACTTTTCCTCGAGCTCAACTGATCTGCTTCGAAGATCTCCCGCCAGCTGCTTCAACTTGTTTTCATTCTGACGGTATGCAGATATCCTAGCTAACAACAGAGCTGGAGGGATTCTTCCAGACATAACATCATCAGAGTCCAGCCATACTCGGAAAGGTTGGTCAGCATCAAAATTGCCCTCAAACTCAAGAGAAACTGCGCCAGACCGCCCCTGTCGCACCTCCTCTTCCTTGAACTTTCGGTCTTCTTCTTCAACTGCACGCTCCAAGTTCAAGCCACTTCGTTTCCATTCAGCAAGCTTGTCTGACATTGACTTTAGATTGTCATATTGCTCTCGTCGACTGGTCAACTGGATATTATATTCCCGGAGCTGAGCTCGCATGTTGTCAATCAAATCTTGCTTGACTTGGATTTCTTGAGCAAACTCGGTTTCGAGATCCTCGATAGAATCCATCATCCTCTTGACTAGCGCCTTGCGATTCAGATCATTACCTTCAACTGTATTCACATTCTGAGCATTTGCTGCCGCTAAAGCTGCGGATGCACTTGTAGCTAGATCCTTTCCAATTGCACTGTTGGACGAGACCTTGATTCCAAAATCTATAGGACGAAGACCTGCTCTGTTGGCAATAGAGGCATCGGCTCCAACATCCAGAAGTTGCTGTGCAATCCCCTTGTTTCCAATGCGAGCAATGATATTTAACGCAGTATCTCCATTGTAATCTTGAGCATTAACAACCTCATTCATAAAGTACCCAATACCGAACCGGCCTGTTTTGCTTCGAGACCCACGTTTAACAATCCATTCTAGTAGACACTCGAGATAATACTTGCTTGCACCACTTCTGCCTCTGATACCAGCAGTAACGGCAATATGGTGTAGCACAGTCCTCTTCTGGGCATCCACTAATGGTATTGCTGGATACAATAGATCCAAAATCTCTGGGAATTTGCTTGACTCGGAGCTATTGGTCACCAAAACTGCCTTAATGAGTGGCGATTGACCCTGGTAGTTGCCCCTTCGGCATGATGCTCCGTATTTTATAAGTTGCTTCATCAGAGGGACCCGCCCTAATGAAGATGCCCAGTGCAATGCAGTGTGGCCGTATTCGTCGATAGGTACGTCAAAATCGACACTTCGAACTTTGTCTTCACCACCGAGAATGGCATTCATGTCATCTCCATGAGTTCTGTCCATAAATATTTCCGTGATCAATTCACGCGAATGCTCAAATACCCCTCCGGATTCTTTGAGCGGACTCATCGGCTCGGTACTGGCAGGAATATCACTATCATCGAGATCAGGGATGCCATGGACCATCTCGGCCTGTCGCTGCTGTAAAAGCTGCTGCTGCCGTTGTTGTCGCTGGGCATCTGAGGATTGGTGACCATTAGGAGTCACAGGCTCATTGTTGTACTTCGTGTGCTTGGATTCTGGACCCCGGTCATAGTCATTGTCGACTGGCCCTGCAAGCGACGACAAGGCTGTAGATGCACTGATAGATAATGGACTAGCATGGGCTTGTTGCATACTGCTGTTGAATGATAACCCTGCTGCTCCTCCATATTGGCTCGAATAGCTACCTAGCAAGTGATTAGGTCCGGCCTGTGAAGGTCTCTTTCGTTTAGCAGCCATGGCTTGTTCTTTGGTTGGCGTGTTCTCCATACCAGTATTTTCTGCGTCGAACTTGAGCAGTGTCTCGAGCAAATCAAACACATTGTACTGCCTACATAGTTCCACAGCTCGGTCATGGGGAATCCACGTTCCCTGGTACTTGCCGTACCCTCCTTGCACCTTTTCATGAGCACCAATATGGATCTCTTTTTCGAGCACTTTGGTTCTCTTTGATTTGTCCATGCCTGCCACTTTGAGAATCTGAGTAGCATTGAGCCATGAATCGTCCCGTCGTCTCATAGCCGACACTCCATTGCATTGCATCTCGAAAACATGGATTCCAGAGTAGATGGCGGTGTAGATTTCTGGCGAAATGGTTGGCACTGGCGATGCCAATTGAGGACTGTTATTTGAGCTGCCGTATCCATTGTATTGTGACGACATTAAATGCACTGCTGGCATGCTCTGGTCGTCCAATGGGCCATCAGCAATTGTGCCAGTAGAAGTCATATAATCGGCCCGGGTGGCACCTCCAGGTGCCATAGAAATGCCATGCTCGGACTTTGTCCTCGACAGATGGACGGATTCGTGTTGGCCGCCCATTAGACTTGAATTGGGCGGTCCAACAACGTGCGACCCGTAGAACTCGTTCTGGTTCATGACCGATCGTGAAGATCAAGAGTCGCGCCAGAATAGGAAATATTCATGAGGGCCGGGTAGCTAAGGCGGGTGTGACTAGTGACTGCATGCGGTGTAAAGTTAAGTTTCGGTCGGATGCATGTCCTAGTGGCTCTCGAGGCAACAAAGACCTCAGATCTGCTTGGTGTGTCTCGATTGGTTCAGTAGACTCGTTCATATGACGTCTTTTTTGCTTGTTGTTAGTGCTGTCGGCTCAATGATATCAATTGAGTCATTGAAAGGCACAAACAGCCTGTGTCCCGCTGGTGGATTAAACAGTATGCAGCAAATAGTTCATGCATATGTATGCGTGCCATATTGTCTTCACATAGTTTGGTAGATTTCCAGCCGCTAAGAAGTAATTGGATACAAAGATTAAACATCAACGATCAAATATAACAAAGGTAGATACTGGCAAGAATGATAAAACCAAGCAATACCCGTACTACTACAGAGACCCATACCTAGCATGTTAGATCCAGTGAAGACGATTTAGTACTGCACTGACCTGCTCGCTCCTCTAAGTTACAACTCGTTAAACTGGCTGCATGGGTTGTGGCAAGGTACAGTGGTTAGGCCGTCCATTGTGAGTTACATATGTACACTGCTACCAGCCACTACAGTACAGCTTAAGAGTGGGCCAGTAGCCGATACATAATTACACAATTGTTTTGGATTAATTGAGAGAGTGATTCAAAGTCAGAAAGTGGAATGAGTGATTTGCCACCGGTACCCAGCGGGGCCAAATTCATTCAACCGTTAATTGCACGATCCAACGAACTAGGGCCTATTGATCCTATCATTGCATACTATTGCCGTCTCCATGCCGTACAGCAAATCCTTGCCAAGGGTATCCACTTATCAGATCCCGAGGTAGCAGCATTTGCATCTGCTCTATTAGACAACGTCGAGGAGCTTAAGACATCAGCAGAGGCAGCAGGTGCACAGGAAGGAGGGAGCTCGATTCTTAGTGACGATGTCTCCGCGGAAGCCTACGTAGAAGCGTTTGGCATCAAGGTGTTTGCCAAGGCTGACAATGAAATACGAACCAAAGCTACAACCAAAAACACAAGCTCTACATTTATGGCTGCTGCGACGTTTTTGGATCTTTTGAGGGTGTTTAAAGATCCTGTTGATGCAGACATATCTGATAAGATAAAGTACGCAAAGTACCATGCGGCTAGGATCTTCAGAGCATACAAATCTGGAGAAGATCCAAATGATTATGAATTTCCAGATGAACAAGAAGAAGAAGAAGGTGACTATGAAGAGCTGAACTCAGAATTGGACCCGTTATCGAATCCCTCAGAGCACAATTCTAACATTGCAGGAGGTTTTGACGAACAGAGTGGAGATATTGATCAAGGGCTTGACGAACACAGCAGCCATATTGATCGAGGAGTTGTAGATTATGAACACAGCAGTCATATCGATCAAAGTGGAATGTCAGAGGGTATTGAAGGACAAGTCAAAGGAATTGATCTCGACTATGATGACGGAATTCAAGCGGGAGGAGAAGGTGAATACGAGTTTGACATGCAGCAGCCATCGTCTTCGGTTCCAGTTATATCGTCACCACATCTGTCCAAAGATCTGTCTTCGCCTGTGCTTCCGTCTGCACCTCCCGTATTGCCCACTGCACCAGCAGCTCTGCCAGCAGCCCCTGTACTGCCAACTGCACCGGGAAGAGGCTCTTATTTTCCGACTGCTCCTTCAGGGTTGCCAAGGTTATCTCCAGAGCCAGTCGAGAAACCAAAGGCATCGCCTGCTCCGACACCTGTACGTCCTACCCCTGTTCGACCCAGACCATCAGCATCAGCATCAGCATCACCAGCATCACTGTCAAAACAAGACATTCAGAAAATCGTCGACGATACTGAGATTGTGTCTGCAGCGCAGAAACATGCCAAATTCGCCATCTCGGCTCTTAACTACGATGATAAGAATACTGCTATAAAAGAGCTACGCGCTGCTCTGCAATTGCTAGAGAATACTTCCTATGATTAGCATTGGTTAGTGATTTAGAACCATTTAATGACATATGATATCATTGTCTCTACTATTTTGACAGTAAATGACATTATTATTGTCTTCGATGACATGATATTATATTTTGTCTATTCAAAGCAAAGCATAAACAAAGTGCATAGTGCGTAATTCATTCTCATCCCTCATATATTAACTCCCCTGTATCGTCGTGGCGGTGGACCATACGGTTTGCTGGAAAAATCGTCCGCGTATAGAGATACCGGTGGCGGTGCTGGCGACATTTGCGGAGTATCCACTGCCTTGGCATTCTGGCCTCCCTGTTCAGGCTCCCGTCGCTTGAAAACCACTTTGATAGGATTTGAGAATTTTGTCCTTTTGTCTTCGGCGACAATTTCATGAATGGGCTGTGTATCAGCAAAGTAATCAGGAAACATAGCATTCTCATAAGCTGACATTCGGTTGTTTTCTGCAAATGGCTCAGGATATGGTTCCAAGTCTCCCGTCCCCGTACTCAGAGGCGTAGCTATGCCATATTCAGGATATTCGTTGGTGATAGGGATCTGGACCTGCTGAGCAGATCGCAGCATTGTTCCTTGCGAATCAAACATACCAGGAAACATCATGCCACCAGGAGGTCCTTGAAATGTAGATGCTCGTCCAGTAACCGATGGTGCTGATGGGCGTGGACCTGCAACACCCGCACTCATCGGACCTGACATCATCGGGTTGTCAGTGTCTAGAGGTGGTAGTCTTCCCCATCCATATGATTGTTGAGGACTGTCCAAAACTGGCTGAGAAAATGATCGTGGATTGAATCCAGGACGCGATGGGAATGCTGATGGATAAATAGGTTCTCCAAATGGAGGCATGGTGGTGGTCATGTTATTCAAATTGGCCAAAGTGGCTTTGAGCTTTTCAATCTCCTTGTCCGTGGAGGTGGGATTCATGGCCGTAAACACAGATTTTTTGCCATTAGGGATGAGCGTGCTATTTTTGGTATTGTTTTCGTTAGGTTTTGTAGATCCACTGGATCCAAATAATGACTTGGATGCTGGCGACGCGAGAAACATTCTCACCAGTAACAATACTACTGCAATAACTCCTGCTATTGCTGCGACACCAGACAAAACTGAAAATAGCACAGTCATAAACTGCACTGTATAACCTTCAATCGACTCACGCTGGTGGACCATTATGAATGCCACAGAGATGGATGCCACATACAGAGCTGGTGACACATCGCTAATTCGCGAAGACCAAGATCGCGAATCCTTTTTAGACTTGTCGTTTTTGGAACCCTTATTCTTGTTGTTGTTGTTATTGTTGCTGTCATTATTATCCTTTGGGCCCATTCCCGGCATATCTTTATCAAAATCAAGCAATTTCGTGTTACCAAACTTGTCTTCTTTGCCAAACACCGACTCGTCAAATACCTCCCTAACAGAAGGGGTCACCATGCCACTAGAAATACCGAAAATATCTGGCTGGGATCCAAATGTACCTTCACGAGATCCTCCACGCATCGATTGCTGCTGTCGCAGCCATTGAAGCTGGCGATCATACTTTGATGGGTGCTGCTGTGATTGTTGCTGGTTATTCCGGATCCAAAATGCAGGATTTCTACTCCCACCACCTCCACCATTAGGATCTGGCAGGTCTGCAAAATCAAACGAGTCTCGTCGCGACCGTCTCCTACTATCATCTCTTGAATCTCGGGACCCTCGCTTGTCCTTACTGGACCGGTCTTTAGTAGATTTTGAAAGCTTTTCCCTGACCTTCTCATGAACTTTGGCGGTTGCCTCTTTCACAGGTTGTTCCCTAATAGGCTCTGGTATTACTGGATCGATTTTGGGCATTTGTACTACTGGGCTGGATATCATCCGCACCACAGGGACATCGCCATCATCTGACGACAGGTCTGACTCGTCCATTATACGCCCCTGTTGGTAGTTCACCGTACGATCTTATGATGACTGTCAATAAAATCAACAAAACACAAAATTCCCCAACTAGTTCTTGTCAACACAACAACAAATATAATTCCCAAAAACTTTCGCCACTTTAACAGTAGCTGCACAACAACCGATTGCAAAAAATCCGGTCCAAACTGTAGGATGGTTAATTGGATCGATCCACTACTGCGGGTGTTTCTGCGGTGTTTCAGAGCTGTTTATGTACAGTGCAGTCCCCATGTTGCACCTATACCGAAAGCGGAAAGTGCCTTGCAGCACGCTTACGCTAACGACCACGGTGCAGATTAGGTTGCAGGTAGCCTAAAGTGAGTGGATAAGGTTTAGTTCGGACAGGGCCAACCGCCACTAGAACAAACTAAGAGGCGATAGTCTAAGCAAACCACACCGAGGCTCCAGTCACCCTCCTCTGACAGTCTGATTAGATCGAAAAGTGATGTAACCGGTATCCCCCGGCACTCCCAATCCACTCACGGCCCTCACTGTGCATGCGTCGTGGTAGCCACTGTAAGTGACGCACTGTGCATGGACTGTGTACTGTGTGATACCGTACCATGACTAGACTAGCTGGTAATGTACCATTCATTACATATCCAATTAAGTAAAAGTTTAATCGACAATCAACAAAAGAGACAAAAATACAAACATTATGACATGCAAGTAAAAGTCAAATTTTAAAACGAAAGCCAAACATGCTAGCTGCTTATCATCCACAGCCTAGGAGTTAGTTAGTGTATGTAGATCCATGTGAGATCCATTGTAGGTAATATAATTAGTGGCATGTATACAAGTAAATGGCACTTATATTCCACCAGCTGCGCCACCAGTATATCATTGTTACCCATACCTACTTACGACGACTCATCACGTCACCTACTTGTGCCAGTTGACAATGGGTCATGCTGTACTATCGCCCTGTCGCCTATCGCCTAATTATAATGCTCCTGTAAGCCGTATGCCATGCCAAACTCTATAACAAGATAACGACGGTCATCAGAAGGTATTTCTGATTAATCGCAATTTTGCAATGGTAATTAATTATAATAAACTCTAATTTCATTTCCAACTTAATCTTTTCCCATCTCTACTATTTTGATGTGATTCCTATTGCTTTAGTGTCTGCATCACCCCATAGTAAGTTACATTGTACACTGGCGTGAGTACGTACGGCTTGGGGTTAGTCATGAGGTTAGGATGAAAAATTCAAATTTACCATCATCATCCTACACCATGGCCGAAGTCAATACGTCGTCGTGCCGGTTTTATGAAAACAAATACCCCGAGGTCGATGACCTAGTGGTAGTCAATGTCAAGGAGATTGCAGATATGGGCGCATATGTCCAACTTCTCGAATACGACGGTATCGAGGGAATGATTCTATTGTCAGAGCTGTCAAGACGACGAATTCGAAGTATCCAAAAACTCATCAAGGTGGGACGAAACGAAGTAGTGGTTGTGCTGCGAGTAGACAAGGACAAGGGATATATTGATCTGTCCAAGCGACGAGTGTCTCCTGAAGAGGCCACCAAATGTGAAGAACGATACAACAAATCCAAGGCAGTCCACTCGATCTTACGACATGTGGCTGAAAAGCACAAGATTGGTCTAGAGAAACTGTACGAGACAGTTGGATGGCCCCTGAGCAAAAAGTATGGCCATGCTTACGATGGATTCAAGCTTTCCATCACCAACCCAGTTACTGTATTCGACGGAGTTACTGCCCCATCAAAAGAGATCTTTGACGATCTGATGCAGCAGATATCAAGAAAGTTAACCCCCAATCCCGTCAAGGTGCGAGCAGATATAGAGGTCACCTGCTTCAGTTATGACGGTGTCGACGCTGTTAAGGACGCGTTGCGTGCAGGTGAGAGTCTTAACACTGAGACTGTTCCTGTCAAGGTCAAGTTGGTAGCAGCTCCATTGTTTGTCTTGACATCAGTATCGCTTGATAAACAACGAGCAGTCGAGACTTTGGGCAAGGCTATCGCTTTGATCCGAGAGTCTGTGGAGAAAAATGGCGGAAATGTCAACGTTAAAATGGAGCCCAAGGCCGTCACAGAGAACGATGACGCTGAACTCGCCAAGCTTATGGAGCGATCTGAAGCTGAGACAAGACAGGTCTCCGGTGACGAATATGAGTCTGAAGAAGGTGAGGACTTCTCTTAAAATGGCTTAACCGCTTAATTAAATTGTGCATAGATAAGCCGCTGTATGACATCGCCTCGTCACACTCCTACCCCACACACACACACACTTTGCGTTGTATTTGTATCTGACCATTGATCGTTGATTGTGTTCATTTGCTACGCATTCCGTATCTATTAGCTTTTTTTGTTTGTTTGTTCAATCAACTAGTAAAAAGTCCCTTTTTTCCCAATTAGATCCACAATGTCCAGACAAGCCACTCATGCCGGTTCCTGGTACCTGGCATCTAAGGACAAGCTCAATCGTCAGATGGACAAATTCCTAGACGCTGTACCGTCATCGGCTAGCTCATACGATAGATTACCTGTTCCGGGAGCTCGATTCCTGGTTGGTCCGTAAGTGTGCGCTGCTGTTTGTGTAAGTTCAATCAATCTAACTATAACAAGTCATGCTGGTTATACATATGCAGGCCCAACTTTGGCTCAGACATATAAAGCATGGGATACTACTACAGTGTAAGATAATGATCTGTTGATGAGAGGCTAACAAGAAAACGGGTTTTCATACTAGGTCCTTCTCATCATGTATATTTTAAAGGTGCAATGGTCTCTGGATTCCACACCTATGAAACCCCTGTTGGAGATGTTCCAGTGGATCAGGACGTAACAAAGGCTCTGACAAGTTCTGGTCTATGCAAGACAATGTCTACCCAGGTAGATGAGGATGAGCATAGCTTTGAAATGCACATGCCTTTTATTTATAAGATGACAGGTGGTACAGGTGAGGCCTCGGTGCCGGCAGTAATCCCCATTATGATTGGGTCTACCGATGCCAAATTCGATAACAAGCTTGCTGCGGTACTTTCAAAGTATTTCAGTAATCCTGAGAACACTTTTGTTATAAGTACGGATTTTTGTCATTGGGGGACTAGATTTGACTATACTAGCTATACCTCGACACCGTCTATAGACACTATCATCACGTTGTCAAGGCATACTACTGGGTTGAAAATCCCTATATACAAATCAATAGAGTATTTGGACAAAAAGGCTATGGAGGTTGCATCCAAGGGATCCTATATTGAATGGATGGACTATTTGGATAAAACTGATAATACTATTTGTGGTCGTACTCCACTGGGCATTTTGATCCGCACTGTTGAACTCACTCAAGGTGACAATGCGCTGCTGAAATGGATTGGCTACAACCAGAGCAGTCAAGTCACTGATGTCTATGACAGCTCTGTCAGCTATGCATCGGGATTTGCAATCTGCTAGTCTAAATCAATGATAGTACACACGTCCAACTATTTATATATATAATTCTAATATCAACTATCTTCGAGTAACAATAGGAAACCACTTGTTCTTCAAGCCAAGTCCATATTATGAGCCATTGAGCTTACCCATACCAAACGAACAGAATTTAGTTTAGAGCCGAATTTCTACATTTGATAAGAACTTCTGCACACCTGGATTGATGGTGCATGGATCCTAGAGAGCTACAAGAAAACTATTAATTTCGACATGTGGAAATTCATCACTGAACATTTCAAGTACAACATTTATCTTAGGAACACTCCCAGCTACGATCGACACTACAGAATATCTACGTAGTAATAGTCTGGCCACATGAAATCCAGTGCCTGTGGGACCTCCAGTGACAATCTATACCTTTACTGTTAAATCTGGATAACCATTTTCTGTATATTGTGCTTTTGGAGGGAAGAAATCTCTAAAGGCCTGAGACAGCTCTGACAGCTTCATGGTGATCTGTAATAACTATACATATGGAAAATAATTGCCATTTATATAGATTTGTTACAAATGATCCTTGGGCTATATTTTCCGTATTTAGAACTTGCGTTATACCACCCTTGGCCGTAGTCTTATCTCCGCATCTTGATAGTAAGAAGAAATTATGAGGTCAAAATTCCATTTATATATGCTGATATAATAGTTTTCTGGAAAATTATAGAGACATGAGTGCCATAATATATTAGATAGGCGGTGAATATTTATCTATTAGATTTATTGCCAGAAAATGTAATACTGGTGATTTGAATGTCACGAAGGAGTGGAGGAAATAACGGACAATTCAGGCCATGATAAAGGAAGATAACCAATATATACCATTTTGAATTTTAAATAGCGAGAATAACATAAAATAATCAGAAATTTAAGTTATATTTTACTTTTAAAGGTAAAAACGGAGAAAAGTCGAAAATATCACGTGATTTCGAATACTTTTCTAGGTTCTTTAAAATACAATGTCAGCTACGGCCATATCTACAGGAAAATAAGACTTCCCGTCCGATCAGTCATATTCAAGCCTGTGAGAGCCTTACTCAGTAGTATAGTGGGAGACCATATTCGAACGGAAGGTGCTGTAGTTTATTATTATTATTTTTTTTGGTGTGGCTAACCCTCGTTCCCATCGGCAAATGCCTAACCCCGTTCCGAGACGAAAGTCAGGCCACTTCGGATCCACCCGTAATCAGTCGATATATGTGCGACCTTATGATTCAAACTAGTACTTTTTAGGACTTGTCACAACTGTCTACTTGACATTACCCCGTATTGGTCCGTTTTTAGAAGATTACTGTGCTTGTAACATATTTGTGTGCCGACTACAAGTACAGGCTGGCTTGCTCTGGTTGGATCTCTTACTACAAGTTGAAATTACGGTGTGAAATTCTGTTCTGAATACACGAGGGCAAATCTCGAATTCAATCATAAAACTTGAATGCTTGTCAATATTTTCAAACTTCATAATTTGATCTTTATTGGCGAATATTAAGTTTGGTTATTTTATTTTATTTTATTTTTCTGGTTTGTTCGATATAAAAAGATCAGGCGATTAAATCTCTAAGGTCGACTATATCAGCATTTGAACATAATATCGGCTGTTAAAGCAAGAAAGGAATTCAGCTAATCAATGGATTCTTTCAATTTGGATTTTGATTATTGTGATGCGTTTTTGGACTCTTTGGATAAGAGCTCCGAAGGAGGCCCATCACCTCTGAGCTCAGATAGGTCTCCAGTTCAGTTTGCTCCCTCCCCTCAAGATATTCTAAATGGGAATGGAGGTAGCAGTGGCAGTGGACTCGGGGTTGGGGGCAGATCTGTAGACTCTCAGTTTGCTGAGCCCAATAATGAATCGTGGGACGTTGATCAGTTCATGATTCTTGGAGACGGTTCGTCGACTGGCGGCCCAGTGCCCCCTCCAGAGAGTAGTGGCCTGATGTCGGCACCCCTTGATGGGTTTGCAGCAGACGCAGCAGATTCGAGCCGATCCCTGCAGGCCAATGCAGCACCATCAGATATTCGTGCTATTTTCTTGTCCAGCGATGGGCGAGCTTCTGATACGAATTACTCCAGTGAACAAGTATCTCCCTCATCGGTTCTATCATCGTATACATCTGAGTCTGATACTTGGAATGGATTCAATAATGGCCTAACCAGCGCAAATGGTATGGATGTTTTAAAGCCCACTTCAGACTCGGGTTCAGTACCAAACTCAACATTTAATATTATTGATTCAAAGTTGGACTTAATGGACGACAGGATTAATGGTGTGCAATATGAGGGGCAATTCGAAGGTGATGAGGTATATGATCAATATGAAGGTGATAATGCTGTGAAGGAAGAGGAAGAGGAATCTTGGGATGAGAAGCCTTCTCAAAAGAGAAATTCTAAGACTGCAGTAAACAGAGATATAGGCCACCCCGATACTAGAGGCAATCGTATTTCCAAACCTAAAAAGGAGAAGACATCCCACAATATGATTGAGAAAAGATATCGTACAAATATCAATGACAAGATTCTTGCACTGAGGGACTGTGTACCCTCATTGAGGTGTGTGGTGACTGGCACTGCAACGCCTGGAGAGGAGGATCTTGAGGGTCTCACGCCAGCTTCGAAACTTAACAAGGCTACAGTGTTGACCAAAGCTACTGAATATATCATCCATCTTCAGCGAAAGAATTCTGAATTATTGAAGGAGCTTGAGATGACCAAGCGAGGTCACACCATCGCTGCTGGTGGAGGTCAGCCCATGCATATGCGACATCGTGGCGTGACTTCTAATAATAACGGCGCCCATGGATCAAACACAACCAGCGAGACCAATAAAAGATCGAACACATCCGGTGCTACTGGTCGCCCGTCGAAGAGATCTGATGCCATGTCGAAAGTCATGATGTGCTCTATGGCTACCATGCTTGGTACTGGTATGATGAACAATGACAATGGCGAACCTCGCGGACTATCCATGATTCCTGGATTTACTGCGCATGCCAGCATTGGAGGTGTTGATGTATCTGCGTCTGTGCTTAGCATTTTCAAGATTGGTCTTATTTTTGGAACTCTGGCATATGTGTTAGGCCCAATGTTTTTATCAAGTTCATCTGCAAAGACCCAAAAGTCAAGACTACTTTCCGGATCTGCTTCGGAATCTTCAAGGCTCTACCATGCAACATGGCTAACATCCACTAGACTTCTGTCAGTACCTTCCAGTAATGAGCTATTTACTAGTATGTTATCAATGGTAGTGGTTATTGTTCAAGTGTGGTGCAAATTACTCTTTGGATTGGATGGATATATGGCAATTTCTCAGATGTTTGGAAAATCCCAGAATGAAATGGCACTTTGCCAGACTTCACTTATTCAGGCAGTAGATTCGCAACTCCTTGGAGGCGATTCTGATTGCAACGGGGTGAGATTGTTCTACATGTTTCTCAAGTCGTTCTTGGCACCTGCAACCAGCGAGAGATATGCTCTACAAGCTCTTCAAGTGAGGGTTATGGCGTATAAATCTGGTCCTTTGGTAGAAAAGATTGGATTAGCAATTAGCGGCAGGCTGTGGGATAGCGCCAGAGCTTGTTCAATAGCAGTCCAAAATATCGATGATAGCGCAGACAACTCTAACAGTCACCTGGACTTGCTTTTAGAGTTATCCAGGTCAGTTCCAGATACCTTTGTTACTCGGATAGCCCGCCTAACGTTTGGAGTTAATGAGCCAGAGAGTGACGAGCAAACCGCTTCAACGTTAGACCTCCTGTGTAGCTGGAGTTCTGCTGAGATTCTGAACGAGTCATTGCAAGCAGCTTTAGAGGATCCTGACAGTCTTGATGTGTCAAGGCTAGATAATGCTGTGAATATGGCTCCTGAGGGTAGCATTGCTCAGCAGAGGGCTAAGGCTGCACGGGCTGTTTTGCTTGAGCCGACTCGAGGTGACTGTTTGAAAGATGCTATGGACTCGTTACAGTCGTCCCCCATCTCTATGCCTGACAAATTACTCAATAGTCAGCAGGGTGATGACGACCATGAGGATGATCTATTAGAGTCGGAGTCAGATGCTACTGTGATGAACTTGCCCTCTTCTGATGGAACTGGATCATCTGTGACTATGGATTGTAAGATTGCCATATATTGCGGAATGGCATTGCATTTTTTGCATCACGGGCAGAATGCAAAGGGATATCAAGTTCTAAAGAGAGTCACTCAGCATGTCAATGGCCAATCCAATATTGGATTGATAGGATTCGTAGCACTTTGGAAGGCATTGCTGTATGTCAAAGGATCCAAGGGTCTAAATGGCGACAGCGACATGGAGTCATTAGCAGCAGCAGCTCGTCTTTGGATTGGTAGTGAGTTTGCTGATACTTCAGAATTGTCTCTGAATCGTCGTCGGGAATTAGTCGGTCAATGTGTGCAGATGAGCATGTACTTTGGAGGCATCCAGCTCGACGAGGGCTACGATTCTCTGTGATATTTTAACGGTTATTTATTAAAATTACTATTTTTGTTATATCGATTTCTCTTAGGGGGTTTTGAAACCTCTAGTAAATGGACCCGAAGGTTAGAAATACCAACATTAATAAAAAAATTACGAAGATAACAATCAATAAGCTCGAGCCTGCTCATCCCTTCCTAATATGCATAATAGGCAGATCCGCTTTGAGAGAATTTACATCACGTGACTCTAGCAACCAATATCGTCCACACTCCTACACTACCCACTGTACACCATACGATATACTCATCCCTTAGGATTCGAAGTGGCATCAAGTTGTAATTGGAGTTTACACATAGACTATACGGGCATTGTTATTGTCCTGATTATGTAAGTATTTTCTATAGGGCTATTCGTCTATTACCGAGCCGATCAAGTTACCGTTGCGGTCGGAGAAATTGTCGGAGGCCAGTCATTTGAGATACCTATCAACTCCACCAGAGATCAAAATATTAACAATAAGATGTCATTGTAAGGTGAATTATGGCCTCGCCAACTGTCCAAGACAGTGGCCACTCTAGGACGCTCAGTGGGATTAGCAACTTCAGTTTGGGCCGGACGGGCCACGAGCGCAATGTGAGCATCGGACAATTAAGGCCGCCAACAGGCGATGCTGGACGTCGTCTGTGGGTCAAAAGGCCTGGATTGCAGCCAACCACTGTCTATGTTGGAGAAAACGATATTGTCGACGACCTTAAGCTTCTTGTTTTACAGAAATACCCCACTACTTTAGCGATGATGTGTGATCCGGCTGATCTGGTTATAGAGTTTTCTTTAGAGGAACCGAGCGGAACTGCTTTGCCTCGTTCATACGATGGTGGTTCCCAAGATAGAGGAAGTGTAGGTCTGGGATTTTCTCCTCCAGTCCACTCTTCTGGAGGCTCTGTTGGTGTTGCTATCAGCTATGCTCCAACTAGTGGAGGTTCGATCTCTGCCACAACACCAGCAATCGCTACACCAACTTCCAATGCAGCCTTAGCGAATATTACGCCTCCACTTATCTCCGGTCGTGGAAGTGGTAGCCATAGTCTACCAGGTTCTCAGCTCAGTGGTATAGGCAATTCCCATGGTAGCCCATCCCATACACCAATGGCTGTGGAATTGCAGCCTGACGAGAACGTTTACACATTTCTTGATCAATACTTTCCGGGAGGGATGCCAATGAATGATGCCCTTCTTGTATTTCCTACTAACATCACTGATCAGTATTATGGTACTCGACCTGAAGATGATTCCAATGTGCTCTACGATAGTCCTAATAGGCGGGTTCCTACTTTCCGAAGTGGTTCTGCCGAGCCAAATCCAATGGTGGATGAAATTGGTGCTTCACCTACTACAGCACCGCCTGGGTTCAAACAACACCAAATAGCAACACCTGTGATGCAGGCCCCTCGACGACCTTCAGGACGGAATGCGAGATTTGCTAGTCCTAGAGTCAACTCTACTGGTGGTCAAAGTGTTAGTAGCGGCAGTTCATCTACTATGACACCCAATACGAGTGATACAAATATCAACAGCAATCATAGCCATAGCCGCAATGGCCATGGTGCTAGCAGCACAGGAAGTCTTGGAAAGCCTAGAGCTGATTCAAATGGTGTCCTGTTGTTACCCCGACAGTTCAAGTTGCCGAGTGGACAAAGCGAGTCCAATAGTAGCAATGCTAGTGATAAGCCTGTTGGTCGGGGTCTGAAGCATGGCCAGCTGCCTTCCAATACCAAGATTGACCATGAAGGTTCTCAACCGTCAAATGGGAATGCTCGCTCACCAACAGGTGCTTCTCAATCGAAGGTAGCTGCGGGACAATCACAACCGCAATCACAGCCACAACCACCACAACAACCGCAGTCACAGCAGCAACCACAGCAACCCCCGTCACAACAGGAACAAACTCAGCCACAACAACAGCAGAAGCAACAACAACCCCAGCAGCAGCAGCAGCAAACTCAACAGAGACAACTGGAGGCAACTAATGGTAGAGCATCTGAACAACCTCCTGGAAAATCGTCAAAAAAGTCTCCGGTTCCCACAACCAACTTACCTATTCTAGAAAGAATCATTCCCCAGATCAACGTTCTAATAGTTGAAGATAACGTTATCAATCAAAAAATTCTTGAAGCGTTTATGAAGAGAAAACATATTCGCAGCTCTGTGGCAAGAAATGGTCGAGAGGCAGTTGAAAAGTGGAGACAGGGTGGGTTCCACCTAGTTCTAATGGATATTCAACTCCCTGAAATGTCAGGAATTGATGCCACCAAAGAAATTCGACGCTTAGAACAGACAAATAGAGTGGGAACATTTTCGTCATCTGAAGACATGGTGGTATCTCCTAGCCTGAACAAGGATGATAAGCTGGAAACCAAGCTTTTTAAATCTCCAGTGATTATTGTCGCGTTAACTGCAAGTTCGTCAAGCGCTGACAAGTCTGAAGCGCTAGCTGCTGGATGTAATGACTTCTTGACAAAACCAGTCAATCTTTTATGGTTAGAACAAAAGACTATTGAATGGGGTTGTATGCAAGCTCTTATAGACTTCGAGGGTTGGAAACATTGGGTTACCAGGGATGACAAGTCCAAGGCCTCGCAGACTGGACGGCGAGTAACTCGTGATAGATCACAATCTAGAGGTCACTCACAAAGGATGCGCCCGTTACAACGACTCAGGAGTTCAACTCAGATTGCCAGTACTAATGGTTCCAACTCACATCCTGTATTGACCCCACTTACCGCTGCAAGCACACAAACGCAGCCACCTCCTAATGCGAATGCAACATCTCAAAATCGGGTCACATCTTTAAACATTGGAACATCATCTTTAATACCACCTCCGCCGATTCTATCCCCTACTGGACCCCCTGAAGGTGCCAATGGAGGGGGAGGGTATCTAGAAGCACCGGCGCCATCCAGCTCTTCTGCTGGTGCAAGGGGAAGAACTTTGGTAAAAGAGGCGGTTGGCCCTATTTGACTTCACATTTATTTATGATTCTGTAATGATTTCGGTACACGATTAATGAAATATAATTATTTTTTAAGCAAAGTTGCACTGGTTGTTTTGTATTGTATCTTTAAATAGACACTGGCTGCGGGGATGCAGTTATAGGACTTGCTGAGCTATAATTGGAACAGGCAGTGCATAATTGGCTCAGCAACACAACCTACACAGCTGATATTCGTATCTCTATCTAATGAAACCTATGGAGAAGCAACCCAGTACACTGGATTGAAATTTATTGCATCACAATTTTCCATGCCTGCATTACACTGTATTGAGTCGGTCTAACATCTAACTGCAGGTCCCTGCATAATCACATTTAACCTATTTGGTTAGCTGCATATATATCTGCATACCGTATGATTGTCATGAAGCACTGTGTAGTCCAATGAGTAACTACTAATACGAGGTCAATCTATCCACACTGGGTATAAAAAAATGTCAATATTTCATGGCTCTTACAGAATATTGTCAGATTTCTGGTTATCGGAATTACTGTCTATGTTTCTCCATCATCTGACACTAACACGAATACCCAGCTATATAAGAGGCTATCTACGTGTCACCAGAAGAGAATCGAGTTCCCATGTTATCAACTTCTTCTGACACATATACAGTGTCAAGATACAATCTCAGAACCCAAATTTCAAC
The DNA here is from genome assembly GCA_030578775.1 of Sugiyamaella chiloensis. Lineage (NCBI taxonomy): Eukaryota > Fungi > Ascomycota > Dipodascomycetes > Dipodascales > Trichomonascaceae > Sugiyamaella > Sugiyamaella chiloensis. The sequence goes on from JAKTZE010000003.1 coordinate 560,440, forward strand.
GATTTCATATGGCTTGATCTATTAGGTTTGGTGTAGGGTATATCTCAGCCGTCCTTCAATTGATAGACAGGATGTTATACTATCCGAGATGCCAAACAGTAGATGAATGACGAAGACTTTGTGGCCAGCTTGAAACGTGTGCACAAATGTGTTGTAACAATCTTCACGTTTCTTCTAAGTTCTGGTAGACAATTTAAGCCAACTTTTGATGCATTGAAGGCCTCAGTTAGTCGTCAAATAGGTCGTGATCTGACTATCGATGATCTTACCAAGATCAAATTCTTAGTTCCAGATGATGTTGTTTTCGAGTATGTGGACGAAAACCAGATTGATCTCGATGCTGGACCGCCAATGGAAGTCGGAGAAAAGGGCTATATTGCAAGTGAGAGAGATGTATTCAATATAGATGAAGGAAATGATGGCAATGGTGGCCAATTATTGATATTTGACTTTATAGATGGAAATGCAAAGGCTGAGAAGAGCAAGAGACAAAGGACTAAGAATACTTCTATGACTCAGCCTAAAATGTCAATTGAGAATGTCAAGCAATTGATAAATAAGCGGGTTACAAAGTTTGCCGAGTCGCTTGATCAATTTTGTGAAGGTTGTAGGCGGGAAGATGCTAGTGTTGTCGAACAATTGGAACTGAAATCTAAGAATTATATCCCGCAACCAATAAAGTTTGTGAACCCTGTGGAATATATGGTTTCACGTTCAGGGCACCATAGTGATGTTGTTGTACTCCCATCTCGGAATCCTGTGGGGGACTTTGTCCAAGATGTGCGTAGGCTGCCATCTTACGCGGATCAAATAGTTGATAATGGAGAATTCAGCATAGAACCACGTGAAGCAGAATACGGGGACCAATTATTAAGCGATCTTCTTTCTCCAGAAATTGCTGATTGCTTGCTGGAGACAAAGGGAATATCAAAGCTATATGTCCATCAAGCTAAAGCCATAGAATCTCTAATGAACGGCAAGGATGTCATAGTAACTACATCGACGTCTTCAGGAAAGTCTCTTATTTATCAATTACCTGTGTTGAAGCAGCTTCAGATAGACCCATCAGCAACTGCAATTTATTTATTCCCGACAAAGGCTCTGGCTCAGGACCAGAAGAGGTCTTTTTTGGAACTTGCATTAAGCATCCCCGGATTGAATGATGTAATAGCTGACACGTACGACGGTGATACTCCACAGACTGTGAGAACTAAGCTTAGGTCTCGGGCAAACGTTATATTCTCAAATCCTGATATGATACACTCAGGAATATTACCAGGGTGGCAACTTTGGAGGCCGTTTCTAAGAAAATTATCATATCTCGTTGTTGACGAGCTACATATTTATTCCGGATTGTTTGGTGCACATGTGGCATTCATTTTGAGGCGATTGTTGAGACTGTGTTCAGAGTTGGGTAATGATGAAGTGAGAATTATTTCGTGCTCGGCGACTATCAGGAATCCTCTTCAGCTGACTCGAGCTATGTTTGGAAATGAGCGAGAGATCACTGTGATTAGCAATGATGGATCGCCAGCTGGTCAAAGAACATACTTGCTATGGAATAGTAGATATATCAGCCCGAATGATCCAACAAGCGGTCGGGTACATCCAGTTGGAGAGGCAAGCTCCATGCTGATCGACCTCATGTCTCGAGGAGTGAGAACTATAGCGTTCTGCAAGGTCCGTAGAACATGCGAGCTTTTGATTAAAAGCGTTAGAGCTCAATTGGAAAAGGATCAAAATCACGAGTTGGCTTCCAAAGTTATGAGTTATCGAGGAGGTTACTCGGCACAAGATCGACGTCGCATCGAGCAAGAAATGTTCAAAGGCAGCCTTTTAGGGATTGTGGCCACAAATGCGTTGGAACTAGGCATAGATATCGGGAATCTAGATGCAGTTTTAATTGTCGGATTTCCGTTTACGATTTCAAACCTTAGACAACAATGTGGTAGAGCTGGTCGAAGATCGAAGCAATCGCTCGCAGTAATTATTGGCAGCGGGGATGCGGTTGATCAATATTACATGACAAATCCCGGAGCCATATTAGATACCCCAGATGTTGAAATACCTCTTGCTCTTGATAATATGCTGGTTAAAGAGAGCCATCTCCAATGCGCTGCATATGAGTCCCCTATAAAAAAAGACACTGATTACAAGTATTTTGGATTCGATTCATTAGATGATACTAACTGGCAAGAGTTATTAGATTCTAGATTGGTTCCTTTATTTGAGGAACCGGGGATGTTTACTTGCCAGGATAAGTACCTACCAAATCCGAGCAGTCACGTAGTTATAAGAGGCATTGAGGATGACGAGTATGCGGTGGTTGACACCACTAACAACCGAAACAAAATTCTCGAGATAGTAGAGGGATCCCGAACATCATTCACATTATATGAAGGAGGGATATTTTTGCATCAGGGACAACCATATTTAGTTCAAGAGTTTAATCCCGATGAAAAATTCGCAAAGGTTCACCGGGTAGATGTCGACTGGACAACGAGACAACGAGATTTCACCAATGTTGATCCTGTTGAAGCCGAGGAATGTCGGCTACTTAAATCTGAGAATATACATGACCCAACAGCAGAAGTGTATCTCGCATGCTATGGGAAAATTAGATATGCTACTCATGTGTTTGGATTTTTTAAATTGGATAAACGTGACAGAGTACTGGACGCAGTTGAGGTCGACAACCCTCCAATGATTGCAAATCTGAAAGGATTTTGGATAGATGTGCCTGCCAAGGCTCTCGATATATTGCGCGTGAAGGAGCTGTCTCCGGCCGGTGCTATACACGGAGCCGAGCATGCTATCCTTAGTATGTTTCCTAATTTTGTTACCGTGTTACCAGGTGAGGTTGCAACTGAGTGTAAAGCACCTGAGAAGGAATATTCCAAACGGCAAACTACTCGCAAACGACCGGCAAGGTTGATTTTCTGCGACAGAGGAGGCGGTGCTAATGGACATGGAATCAGCCAAAAGGCTTATGAGTTCAGTGACGAATTATTGCGTCAGGCAGTGCAACGAGTTTCTGATTGCAAATGTAGTGCTGGATGTCCAGAATGCGTTGCATCTACAATGTGCAAAGAACACAGCGAAATAATTTCAAAGGTCGGAGCACGAGTTATCCTTGAGACTCTCATTGGCAGCGATGTTGATTTAGATACAATACCTCAAGGCCCTGAACCAAATCTAACCAAAATTTCTAATATAGAAACAGTGGTTCCTGCTTTCCCAGTTAAAAGGAAGCTCGAAGTGTTTATGTCGAGCAAAGTCAAATTGATGAAATGATATGTGAAATTTGTGAAATTTGGCTCAATGTATGAATATAATGATAAAATGATTAGTTACGGATAAATGAACACACATATATAACCAACAAACTGATATAATTGTATGATCTCACCACAAAAGGTCCTGACCACTGGCTCCTCCAGCCATTCCATTCTGGCTCACAACATAAGAATTGGATGGACCCTCATCATCTATCTGAATTAGTTCAGATGTAGATTGTCCACTCCTCGGGCCCATGTCATTATAGAAGGACTCATTCCGTGACGTAGCACTGAGAGGAGGAGGAGTTCCTCGATATCCAGAAATGCTAAGTCCTTGTAGATTATCCACAAATGTGTTATCATAACTTGGAGTTCCCGTAAGTGATGGACGTTGAGCCATTGCTGCTGGTGCCTGCATAGCGCTAAATGCAGCAGCAGTGGATGCCGACGTCTCGGGACGATTGAGCAATGTTTTCTTGGAAGACTCTCTTGGCGCTAGAGCTGGACTCACAGGCATTTTACGCACCTTGGCGATCCGAAACACCTGCTTGATAGGCTTTAGATAAATAGTGGCTAGACTACCGATAGCCAATTCCAATTCTTCAAGTCGGTCATCATCCATTCGATCAGAATCAGCGCTTATTTCCGGGAATGGAGACATGAGGATCTTTTTGGTTTCGGTGGGGTCTGTTGACAGCATTCTCCAATACATATACCCTCTGTCACGTAGGTCAGGATTGTCCGAGTCCTCAGTGGCCATTTTGAGAACTTTTGGAACCATATCTTGGCCTTTTGTAGGACGCAAAATGAAAAGCTTGACAACAGCAGTCAACAAAGCCAGCTGGACTTCAATTGGATCATCCAAAAATGTCAACAGGAAATTGTTGAGCAGTTCATGCGAGTTGTCGATACGATCAGCATACTGGCCAATTATCCATACCATAGCAGCCTTTGCCTCAGGCTCGTCTAACGATTCGAGGTTGTCACACAAGGCAGAAATGACAGATTCATAACGGTTGGGATAACGACGGAAGATATTCTTCATAACAACTGTTGCTTCTTGGACGATATATGATATCTTTGTCGACACCAAGTCCAATAGAGCTTCGATGCATACCATGGCAGCAGATTCAATCTTTATAGCAAGCTTTCCAATAGCTCGGACTGATTTTCGTACCACCTGGACGTCTATCTCGGACGCACATTCTCTCAGCTCTCGCAAAACGACATCAATGTTATCCTTGCTTGCCAGAAGGAAAATAATCTCAAGTTTTGTAGCCTTGATATAAATAGGATCATTATACTTGCAAAAGAATATCTTGACGTCAAGATTGAGAAGAGACTCACGACTCTGTAGTAATAATATACAGTTTCGAAGCGCCAGGTATTGAATCTCTGGAGGCTTGGAAAGCAGAATTGCCAGAGCCGGGCCAAGACGTTTGTCTAGATTGGGGACTGCTGAAGTTAAGTTGGGGACAAAGTTAGTCAGATAGATGATAAGTCGCACTGAACCCAATACAACCGATGAATTGGCGAATTGCAACCGCGGCATAATAAGCTCTATAAGCGCTGTGGCATCAGTGGAAGTTTGTGGTACGAAATTCATCAATGCCTGAAGAATATACGCCTGAGACCATTCGTTACAGTCGGAAATGATTCGGGCCAAATTGAATGCATGGGTTCGACCGATAGTGAGCTCTAGACCATCACTCTTCTCGGTGATGTCCATCAAAGCTGCCAACGCTGCCGCAACAACAGTTGGGTTGTTATTATCTAGCATCTGATTCAATTCAGACACCAACCCAAACTCCTCGGTTCGTGCACCATCTGAATTCCACAGTTTGGCAACACTGAAAGCAGCAGTCTTGCGTACATATGGATCACCGTCATGTAACAGATCTTTGGTATACTCGAGAGCAGTGTCGAAGAACTCCTTGACAGGAATTGCAGACAAGGTTCGTAACGCCAAAGCCCGAATCAACGGGGATGAGTCTTGCATATCATCAACTAGGATTGGCACTGCTTCAATTGCGATTTTGGGCTTGGATTTGGCATATGTCAACAGGAATAGAAAACACATTTTCTTGATCTCAATATCGTGGATCGACATACATGCTATGATATCCGGGAAAAGCGCGATCATCTCATTATTGCTCATGGTCATATTAGCAACAATCTTCTTGAGAGCAGTTTTCTTGGTCTTGTGATTCTTATCTTTCTTGCCGAGATTCAGATCTTCTCGAAGTTCTCCGGCTCTTCCCTATTAGTTAGAACACTCCGTCTCAAATGTGCCAATGCTAATCGTGTGACTGTATAGCTTACTCTTTGGAACAGTTTAGAATCTGCTGCTACACTTCCGCGCTTTCGCAACGGATTCATCCCCGAGCCGGATCCCGAACCACTCATGATATGCTAATATACAAACAGTGATTGTGATTATGAACAGCCTAAGCTGGAATGAACTATGCGCTTTAAGTACGGCCGCACTTGAGTTACCCCTGAGGCGCGCCAGCCGTCCAGCCGTTTCAGCCGTTTCAAAGCCTTGGCTTGGAGGAAGAGAGCAGGGGAGCAGGGAGTTGGGAGGAGAGGGAAGGAGAGAGAAGAGAGAAGAGAAAAGGGGAGACAAGCAGGTAGACTGTGAAATAAAATAGGAAATGTTTTCAAAACAAACATATATTTATAGTGCTGAAAATTTTATCTAGTCCACTTTGTATCTGGAGCATTTCTCGCTGTTTTTAGCCTGGAAATTAACCAGTATTAATGGCCCAGCGCTCATCTGTGCATGCATAAAACGCATCTCACAAAGTTTGACAGCGGCTGATATTTTTCTTTCATGGCTACCTCAGGCGCAGTAGGGGAATCAACCAAGGCCTCCAAAAGGTTCAACATCAAGAACAAGATCAAGAGACAGCAGGTATTTGCAGGTCTCAAGGATAAACAGAACAAGGCCAAGCATTCCGAGAGAAAAGAGCGAGCCAAGGCCGAAACCAGGGATCCAACTCTTAAAGACGAACGACTATCCGCCAATGTTACTCAGACTATAGAGTCCAAGAGAGTTTACGATGAAACCATAGAGGCAGAAGTTGATGGAGAAGATGAGTTTGAGAGCTATTTTGATGGGCGAGCACCAAAGGTGCTGATCACAACCAACAAGAACGCTCATAAAGAAGCATATGAGTTCAGTGAACTGCTACTGGAGATCATGCCTGGACACTCTGAGTTTGTCAAGAGGAAACAGCAGTTTGAAATGAAGGATATTGCCAAAGTTTGCACCAGTAGAGATTATACCGATGTGATTATCATTAACGAGGACAAGAAAGAAGTTAATGGACTGACATTTATGCATCTGCCCGAGGGCCCTACTTTTTATTTTTCAATCAGCTCTCTTGTGAAGACAGAGAGAATCCGAGGTCATGGACGGGCAACTGCTCATATCCCTGAGCTGATATTAAATAACTTCAACACAAGATTAGGAAAGACTGTTGGTAGGATGTTTCAATCTTTGTTCCCACAAAAGCCAGAGTTCCAAGGTAGACAAGCAGTCACTCTTCATAACCAGAGAGACTTCATCTTTTTCAGACGGCATCGATATCTATTTAAGAACGAGGAGCGAGTGGGTCTCCAAGAATTGGGTCCACAGTTCACGTTAAGACTGAGACGAGTGCAAAAGGGAATTAAGAATGAAATTCAATGGGAGCATCGACCAGAGATGGATAAAGACAAGCGTAAGTTCTATCTTTAGTGCAATACAAATCCTGGCGAAAAGACAATACGGAGAAATCATGTGTTATTTTTGTCATCATCATGTATTAATAATATATATATATTATGTTTTTGTAATGGTTCTATTTACATCTATGTACAAATCAAGGCTGTGGTTGAACCACCGTCCAGCCTTGAGACTGGGAAAATTCGTCAGAGCGAGGTCCAAGAATACTCAGACTGCTAACATCCGAGCCCAGATTTTTCAACGGTTCGACAAGATACTGGGCAGCCACTCTGCTGATATCATTCGTACTAACCGAAAGAAGAGCATCTCTTCGTGTCTGTCGAGTCTCATTATCGAGCCCATATAGCAGTTCGTAGGTGATCTCAGACCTTGGGCTGATGGGAGAATCGACGCCTTGGAAAATACTCAACTTTGCTTCTAAAACATCTCGATCAGACCATAATTTAGATGCTGCCCATTCTCCAGCATTGGTGATAGTCTGAACAGTATTCTGAGGATTGGGATCTCGGTAAGAATAGAATCCAAGAACTCCATCCATTGCCGAGTAAGAGGCACCACCTCCATAAGCACCACCCTTCTCTCGAATCTCAGTGTGAAGATATCGATGGCTCAGAAGGTTTGCCAAAATCTGAAGCGCTGCACTGTCTTTACTCAGATAATCAGCACCCTGAAGAGCAGCACCCACGTAGCTCACCTGGAAAGGCAACTCAAAGTAGGTTTTGGTGGCAGTATTGGCATCAATAACTCTAAGCGGTTCCGTGATACCTTCATCAAGACTATTGGTAAATTTTTGCAACTGATCAAGAGTAGATTGCACCAAAGTTTCACTAGGAGTGAAACTCACACCAGCCTCCAAGCCTGCACTAGTAGCGGCCAGTTTCTGGATCTCAACGAGCTTGGGCACAATTTCACTCACTAGTTGTTCATCCGAATATTTGGAAATTTCCATAATGAATCGGATTTGTTCCATACCATTCAGTCGTTCGCTCAAATTAAGCTTTCCAGACATGGAAGACTTGGCATGCATCATGGCAAACCGATGACCACTGTCAGAAAGTGAATTCAAAGAATTGGAAGCACTGGCCAAAATAAGAGGCTTGAGTTTAGAAATGTTACCATACTCGGCCTTGGTGAACACTTCATGAATCAAATCAAAAATATGAGATGATTTATTATCAAGACTCGAACCGCCCATTGACAAAAGCAATTCAGGCTCTTTTGAGGGAGGAGATCGCAACATAAGCGCAGATCCAATACCTCCAGTATTCAGCTTGATAATATCTTCCAGAGCTGTCATGTCATGTTCTGAAGTGCCTACATTATTCATGGCAGATGCATAAAGAGGCAAATATGGATACAAAGAAGACGGGATATGGCCAAGATTCTTCAAGATGTGCACATAAGTAAGGCCCTGAGTGGGAGTTTGTCTCATGAAGACACTGGTTTTACCAACAGAGAATCGTGATACTTCAATTGGTGTTATAGTCGAACTAATGTCAGTTTCTGCTAACGTGGGGAGTACAGATACATCTTCGTTTGCAGCCTGCAATTGTAGCAACTTATCGCCATTGTCCAGTACATCCTTCCTGTCAGTTTCAGTCAGTTTATCAACATTCTGTTTCAAGCGAGCACCCTCCTCACCAGCCAAATCAGACTCAAATGATGGAGACGGGGACATGTGGAACATAAGGTGTGGGTTATTAAGCAGCTTTTGAGCCAACTGCTGGAACATTAAAGGGTTTGCATCGAAAGATTGTCGGAACTCATTAAGAGTTTTTTCATTATCAAGAATATCAAGAACGGCAGTGGAATCATTGAAAGCCTTTGGAAACACTCGTGATACAAGGTCCATACCGAAGCTGGCATCCACTTCTCGGTCAGCCAGTTCAGCTTGATTAAGAACAGCATCGAGTCGATGACGGGGAATACCACTCACTACTATATCCTTCAGGGTCTTTTGAACAGTATCAACAAACACAGGAATGGATTCAGCAGATAAACCTTGCAAACCGACAGTAAAGATATTCTTAGCAGGGGTGTCTTCAAGACCAGTATTTACAGAAAAATCGGTTCCTAGACCCGAGTCTATCAGAGTCTGGTAGAAAGGAGAGCCATGACCATCTGTCAGCAGATTAGTAAGAACTCGCCATGCTACTGTATCCTTGAGATCATTAGCATCACCAACAATCCAGGATAATGACACTTTGTGTTGTCTGTCCTGATCGAACGTGGGATCGACTGGTCCGTCTACCTTGACAACAGTATTTTCAGTTAGATCAATTGGTTGTGGAACCGACTTTACGGCATTAGAGGCCAAAGATGGCTCAAACACCGAAATAGATTTCGAAAGAGGAGTCAATACTTGATCAATAGGCATGTCACCATATGAAAAAGAGAAAGAGTTCGATGGGTGATATTTCTCGGCATGAAAGTTAACCAGATCATCATATTTAAGAGAAGTGATATGAGCAGGATCTCCACCGCTAAATTGAAGACTTGGGTAGATAGTATTTAGGAACCGGATGTAAAACAGATAAGCGGGGTTCGACATCTGACCCTTCATTTCGTTGTATACCACACCCTTGAAAATAAGAGGCGATTGGGGATCATTAGGATCTTCATGTTCAAGACGCCATCCCTCCTGACTGAAGTCGGTCTGACGAAGCAACGGATTGAAAACAGCATCCAGGTAGACATTCTGCAGATTAGCAAAATCAGTGGAATTGGTGGTGGCAAATGGATAAAAAGTATAATCCACTCCAGTTAAAGCATTCATATAATTTGCCAGAGATCGAGTCAACATCTTGAAAAATGGGTCTCGAACTGGGAACTTTTCAGATCCACATAGCGTCGTATGCTCAAGGATATGAGGCAAACCACTATGATCTGGCGGAAGAGTATGAAATCCAACTGCAAAAACCTTGTTGGAATCATTTCGAGCAATATGGATGTGTCTAGACCCAGTTTGCTTATGGATCAGATCTATAGCAGCCATATCAAGCTTGGAATAGTGTACCACATTCTGTACATCATAACCAGCAACAGATTTTTCAACGTCGTTTATTCCAGTAGGAATGGAGATCGCTCTGGATCCTCGAACCAGGGGTTTAGCCACCGATTTGGCCAGTCGGTTTGGTCGGGCCTTTTTGATTGACAGCATGTAAAGGCTGGAATTTGGTGGTTGCTTAGGGTTTTATAAGAGTAGCGAACCGAACAAAGTGGAGTGTTGGTAATAAAAATAGAAAAGAATAGTGATTTTTAAATTAATAAATAGACCATTAACGGAAACTTTGACGTCACTTGATATTGATGTAGAAATATATTTTGGATGTGTATAGTGTTGAGATATACTCTGGTATTTTACTGCTACTTCAGTACCGATTATGGTGTTCTATAGTTAATTTCGATAGCGTAACTGCAGCGGTTACGCAGGCTACACTGGCTACGCTGTAACAGTACGGAGTAAGTTAACACTCACAATACATACAGCACTAAAGCCACAGCGGTTAGGCGGAGTAGTAACCACAGTGTCTGGTGTGACGACGATTTGACAAACAGACCACGCGACCAGAAAGTATGCAAATCACCCAATCTCTAGTACAATTACTCTCAAATAGACGGTTTAAATCTTCTTTCCAAATAATAATATATCAAATTGAATATCCTCAGTGTTATCGCTGTTAACTCATACCATAAGTAGGTAACCCCCCTGGAACTGTCTAGAACTTACCCGCCCGGACGTCTCTGTACAGTGACACCTTCAGGGTTTTCAATCCTACCTTCTGACTATACACGCATCACATTAGCATATAATGGCACTTAAACGAATTAACAAGGAATTAGCTGATCTTGGAATGTAAGTGACTGACGATACTATAGCTAAGATTGAAATCATATTTTTTTCTTGTTCTTGTCGCACTACTAACTTAAGCGACCCCCCATCTTCATGCTCTGCAGGCCCTATTGGAGATGACCTTTTCCACTGGCAGGCTACTATCATGGGTCCCAGCGACTCTCCATACACCAACGGAGTTTTCTTCTTGTCTATTCACTTCCCCACCGACTATCCATTCAAGCCACCAAAGGTTAGCTTCACAACCCGAATCTATCATCCCAATATCAACTCGAACGGAAGCATTTGTTTAGACATTCTCAAGGACCAGTGGTCTCCAGCTTTGACCATTTCAAAGGTCTTGCTGTCCATTTGTTCTATGCTCACGGACCCCAATCCTGATGATCCGTTGGTACCTGAGATCGCTCATGTTTATAAGACTGACCGTACTCGCTACGAGGCGACTGCGCGAGAGTGGACTCGAAAGTACGCTGTTTAATGCACGCTGATTCATCATGCCTAAAAAAGCTCTAAAGAGCTTTAAAGAGACTTCAAAAAGCCTTTTTCTCAAAGAACCAAAATCATTGTAGGTGCGCACCAAAGCCCGGTTAATTCTCTGTTAATATTCGACCACTTGCTTATGACCCATCCCCCCACGACGGTCATAATGCTAATGGTTCTGATAACTCGTATGGGCACGTCAATTTCATGACTTTGAACAAAAGTTGGCCGTTGAACCACCCTTTGAACTCTTTACTTGTAGCCAATCATTTAGTTGATTTGTAGATTGCCCCCTTCTTTTGTAATTATCCATTCAACTGTCGTTTTTGAACAAACTAGTTGAGCTATTTCGTTTCTATTGCCCTTCACTAACGGCTTGCTATGAGGCCCAACTGTGGGTGCCTGCCTAATCAGCCGGGGCTTATCGCCTTTGTACCCCGTCGTATCTGCCGTCGGGTAACGCCAACTCATCAGCCCCTCGCGACATCGACATATTTCTCCAATTCGCCAGGCTGTAGGGATTCGATCAATTGCAATGTCGTACGCTTACAACAGTGGCTACGGTGCCGGGTATGGTCAGCAGGGCCAGCAGAGCCAACCGGGCCAATCATTAGTGCCGGCACAAACCGGTGCTGGCTTTGGCAACTACCAGCCTGACCAGTACCAGTACCAACAGCAGCAGCAGCAGCAGCAGCAACAGCAGCAACAGTACCAGCCTGGATTCCAGACCGGAATGGCCACCGGATATCAATCTGACTTGCAACAAGGGTTTTCACAAGGTGGTCAAGCTATCCAATCGCAACCTGGATTTCAGGGTCAAGGCTTGAGCACCAATTCGTCATTTCAACCTGGTGGTTCGGTGCCTCAACAGCAGCAGCAATATGGCCAGGCTACGGGTGGATATGGTGGTTACAGTACGACCCAATCACAACCTACAGGTTTCAACCAATTGCAGTCGCAGCCTACTGGCTATAACCAGCTTCAATCGCAACCTACTGGCTACAGCACTCAGATCCAGTCGCAGCCTACTGGCTTCAACAACCAACCAACTGGTTATGGCAACCCAATCCAATCACAGCCTACTGGTTACAATTCAGTGCAGTCTCAGCCAACGGGATACAACCAAATTCAGCAGACTGGCTACTCGTATCAGGTCTCACAGCCGACTGCCCAGCCAGCGCCTTCGGCTCAAGCTACGGCTACTCCAGTTACCGGCACTGCCAATGCCAGCGCCAGTCAGGTCGGTGTGAAGATCCCTTCAGTTCGTCTAACGTTCATCACTGGCGATGACCAGCAAAAATTCGAGCAGCTATTTAGATCTGCTGTGAGTGCTAATGAGCAAGCATTGTCTGGAGACCAGGCCCGAGACATTCTATTGAGGTCCAATCTGGCTCCGAACACCCTTTCTCAGGTATGGCAATTGGCCGACACCAACAAGTCGGGGCATTTGATGTTCCCTGAATTTGCGTTGGCAATGTACCTTTGTAGTCTAGTACTCAAGGGCCAGTCATTGCCTTCCAAACTTCCTGAAAAGATCCTCAATGAAGTATCGAGTCTTGTCGACATCATATCATTTAGCATTCCTGAAGACCAATCTGGTGCTGTGAGCTCCTCGTCCCAAACTGCAGTTCCTTCTAATGTTCCAGACTTTTCCAGATCGTCGACATCTGCTGCAACTGTACAACCATCAGCTCCAGCTCCAGCTCCACCTTCTACAGCATCACTGTTATCACAGGCAACTGGATATCAACAACAACCACCACATGCAACTGGATATCAGCAGCCACAGGCAACTGGGTATCAACAGCCACAGGCAACAGGGTACCAACAGCCTCTAACTGCCCAGAGAACTGGTGGTTACCAACCTCAGCCATTAGCGTCACAACAAACTGGGGGTGGTTTAGCTTCGCAACCTACTGGATATCAGCAGCCACTGGTGTCACAGTCGACTGGTTATCAACCTCAACCTTTGGCTTCACAGTCTACAGGCTATCCCCTGCCACTAACTGCTCAGCCCACTGGTAAGCCAGGCCAATGGGGGTTTATCAACACTCCGGGTCAAGGACTTCCAGGAATTGAAGCTCTTAAAAATCAATTCATGCCTGGTGCTGCTCAAGGATTCTCAAACGACCTTCAGGGAAATGCCACTGTAGAATGGGCTATAACCAAGGACGAAAAGTCTATCTACGATAGCGTTTTTGCTGCTTGGGATAGACAACGTCAGGGATCCATTGGAAGTCAGGCTGCAATTGAGATCTTTGGAAAGAGTGGTCTTAATAGACAGGATCTAGAGTCCATTTGGAATTTGTCCGATCCTGGTAATAAAGGAAAGCTTGATAGAGATGAATTTGCTGTTGCTATGCATTTGATCTATAGACGTCTGAATGGTTATCCTTTGCCCGTTAGACTTCCACCGGAGCTGATTCCTCCTTCTCACCGAAACTTCAAGGACTCTGTAAGTCAGATCAAAAACTTTTTGCGGGCAGATAAAACGGGTTCTCCAGGGCTGGAGCCTGAGAGAACTGGTGGAGTCAGCTATCTCAAGGGTAGAAGCTTCAAACAGGAATCTGAGGCTGCCAATAGGTTCAAAAAGGATGCCACTGTGTTTAAAAATAATGATGACGACTTTGGAGGTTACGTTTCAAGTGCGCGTCATCGGACTCGAAAATCGGTTTCAGAAGCTTCTGAAGAAAATGGATATAATGACAACTACAACAAAGATCCCAACAAGATGACCATTAGCGAACTGCGAAAAGCTATCAAAGAAAAGAAGATTTTGCTAGAGGCCGTTGACGCCAAGGATGAAGAGGATTATTCTGCTGTAGAGGCTCTAGAGGGAAGAGATCGAGAGTCAATTTCCGATCTCAAAAACCGTATCAAGAATGTCAATAGCGATATTCTTAGATACCCTCAGGCTGCGTTTCTGAGCGCCGATTCCACTGTTGACAGACGCCAATTATTGAGAAAGTTGAATGCTCAGACCGATGCTTTGCCAAAATTACTACAGGAGGTAAAGCAGATAGAGGCTGAAATTGCTAGTACCAAACTCGAAATTTTCAGAGTAAATTACGAGAAGCAACATCCGGGATCAACCATTGTGGGAACCGGTGAAAACGGACTTATTACCGAATCTGACAGAAGGAAGGCTCGATCCAGAGCTATATTGAAAAATCGACTAGCTCAATTGACTGGTAAATCTGAGGCAAGCAATGATGGCGGTTCAGATCTTGATTCATATGAAAGGCTTTTGGCTGAAGAAGCCAGTAAAGTCAGTACCGAGCGAGAACGTAATGAGAGAACCTTTAATGATATTGAAGAGAGTTCGTTACAAGTTAAGTCTGACTTGGAGCGAAATCTCCGTGAATCAAACGATGATATTCACAACGATCGTGAACGTCGAAGATGGGAGGATGCCATTGGTGTTGAGGATGAAGTGAAAGAGTTTATTTATGCCTTGGGAAAGCCTTCCAGCGCTAGTGAGCCTGCTTCTTCCACAAACAACATTCCTACCTCCACTACGGGCGCTGCTTCTGGCAAAGCTCCTGCAACCAGTGCTGCACCCGGTGCTCCTGCGTCTAGTAATGGCAGCAGATCTGGAACGCCTGCATATAGCAGTTCTGAGGACCGAGTTGCCTATGTCAAGGCAGAGGCTCAGAGACGAATGAACGAGCGTCTGGCAGCATTGGGAATTCGTCGTCCCCAGACTGGTGGTGCATCTGCATTCAATCCACCAGATGTTGCTTCTAGTGAAGCATCATCCGTCAGCACTCCACCATCGGGAACCTCGCCAACGGTATCGGTTTCATCACCAGTGGAGTCACCGGTTCCACCTGTTGCTACAAAGGTAGTTTCTTCTGCTATTGGGTCCAAACCACCACCACCCGCTCCACCTTCTAGAGCAAAGCATGCTGCTCCTCCTGCAAGAGCTCTAGTTCAACAAGAAGATAGCGACTCTGAAGATGAGGAGGAAAAAGAGCTGTTACGGCAAAAGGCTGCTCAAGAGGAGAGACTAAAGAAGCTAGAGGAAGAAGCACAGCAGCGAAAACTGGCAACTAGAAAGCAAAAGGAAGATCGACGAGCTGCATTGAAGGCAGAACTTGAGGCTGCAAAGGAACGAGAACGTTTGTTGATGCAGAATTCAAAAGATGATTCTGATGATGAGAAAGTTGCAGAAGTAAAAGCTGCCGGGGCCAAGCCAGCAGATGTTACGTCTGCTGATAGAGAGGTTGCTACTGCAAATGGAGTTGAACCAAAGGCAGCTACAAACCCATTCTTTAGAAATGGTTCTGCCGCTGCCACTTCTCCAGCCGCTACTACCACTGCTACTTCTACGTCTTCTACTAGCAATAGCCATAATCCATTTATGCGGGCTCCTGCTCAAGCACAGCCTGAGAAAGTTGATGTGGACCCCAAGGCTGCTGCTGAACAGCGAAGGAAGCAACGTGGACAATCCGATGATGACTGGGGCGATAAATCTAGTGAAGATGAGTCGTCAGAGGATGAAGGCCTTCGAGGCTCTGCTAATCCTGCTCAATTAGCATCGATCTTGTTTGGATCTATGGGACCGGCTCCTGTTCGATCAGCCAGTCCTGCGGGTGATGACAGCTCTGAGTTTGCAACTCCCAGATCGAGCACCACCTCGACACCAGAGTTCAATGGCCAATCTGTTCAATCGCCGGCTGCTATACCTCCCATCCCTGCTGATGCAATGACTCCACTTTCAGGGGGTATACCACCTGCGCCTCCACTCCCTTCGAGCAACGCACCACCAGCACCACCACTTCCTACAAATGGTGCACCACCTCCTCCCCCACTTCCGACAAATGGTGCGCCGCCTCCTCCACCACTTCCTACAAATGGTGCACCTCCACCACCACCACTTCCTACTGGAAATGCCCCTCCACCTCCTCCCATGCCCTCTGGAGATGTACCACCCCCTCCACCAATGCCATCAGGAAGTGCTCCTAGTGCTCCTGCCATAGGTGGAGCTCCAAATTTCTCTGGACTGCTTGGAGAGATCGAGAAGGGACGAGCTTTGAAAAAGGTGAGCAGCAAACAACAAAGAATTGCAGACTCGACATTGGGTCGAGTTTTGTAGAAAAAGCAAGAACAGAAAAAGGAACAAGCATACCATAGCTCTATACTGGCAATTCTGATGTATTTGCTATTTAAATACTGTCTAGCAAGATTAGGCAGAGTAAAATAAATAAAATTTTTGAAATAAAATTTTGAAATAAATAGACGGAGTTTTTCTTGAGGTCATCAGTTGTTTCGTGATATCTATCATCACTGGTATGGATCATAAGCAAATTTATCAAATGCTCGTCTCCAAGTGGTTAACTTGGCTGTAGAAGTAATATCTTTCTCGGGACTGGGCAAACTGCTAAACTTAACAGCTCTTCTCTTAACACTCGAAGAGGGTTGATTATCCAATTTCCTAGCAAGTTTGAATACAGCTGGAGTCTTTGGTACTTCTTTGATGTCACTGACACTAGCTTCAATGTCGCTGCTTTTCGCGTTCAAATTCGCGGCAAACATGGGGATATGCGAAAGTTCTTCAGAGCTGATACTGTTTTCCTTATCGTCCAAATTCCTGAAGAATTTACTTTTCTTAGACTCTGGGCTACTGATATCGCTATCGGAATCCAAGAATTTTTTGATTCGAGAATCAACCAAAGAAGGCTTCTCAAATTTGGGACCATCATTTCGAACCCCTTTCAAAGAACTCAGGGATCTCAATGGCGTATTGACAGTAGGAGGATTGATTGGTGCCAATGGGATACGGACAGGTGTTGCCTGCCGTTTAGGAGTGAAGAAGTCCCCAATAGCAGCTTGAGTTACCACTGCCGGAGCACTTGCAGTGCGAATAGCTTTAAATGGCAACACTATAGTCTGTTTAGTAATGGGGTCAATCATCGCACTAGCAATTTGGATGCTCAGATCAGCACTGATTTCAGCTCCAATAAAATCGTGAAAGCCATCAAATGTAATTTCCTCGCTTGGCTCTGACAGCATGACCAGACACTTCTTTTCTGGGCAATATACCCGCTGGTGTAGGAATGTGAGATTAGCACGTATAAATACATCTTCAAAACCCTGAGGAACTTTAACATTTCCGTCCATGCGTAGCTTTCGTATGATAGCATCAAAATTCTTATGTCTTCGAATCAACGAATATGCTTTAACAAGTCCAATTGAAGCAAGGCCCGGAGAATAATCGCACCCGCTCAATATTGCCATGGTCCGTAGATCTTGATCGGTAAAATTACCCATGTTGAGATCTGTACTAACATGGAACCTGTCGCGACGGATCTCAATCAGTTTACCCGTATGATCCATCTTAGTTAAAAGGGAATGGGCCCCAAATACCAGCATATCGGAATCTTCAGCTAAAATGGCCTGGATATATCCCATTTTCTCCAAGTATACCAATTGAGCGTCGGCTTCGTACGGTGCTACTACATATGGAACTCCTCGGTTCTTGAGACATTCAATAACCATGGCTGCCATTGTAGGCGTGACATCCACACATTTCTGAAATTGCTCATCTGCTTCACGGAATCTTCTTTGCTGATACAATAACAGTCCTTTACTCCGAGCAGCACTTCGAGATTTGTGTCTGGAGTCCTCAACCGACTTCTTCATTGGCAGCCGATCTCCATCAAACACGACATAGGGACGAACCCCATTGCTCAACAGCAGCTGTATTCGCCGATCAAACGAATCAATGAACTTGGTAGTTGGCTGGCCTAACGCCAGATCCCGAGCACTACCCGCCACGCTTTTATGGAGCCACGAGTATCCATCAATACCAACACATTGGTCGCGATACGCGTCAATGTTTTTCTCCTGTCCCACTGACTTCAGCGCCTTGAGAAGGCCTATTATTGTTAGCGTTTTCAACTATACATTTTCAATCAATGCCAAGACAATATAAATAGCAATAACAATCCTAATAGTGGACTTTTGTTACTTCATATTTATATTTTTGGGTCATTGAATGAGTCCTCGGTTAGCTTACCTGTCACACCCATGATTTGTGTAGGACGCCAGATGTGATCCTGCAGGGTTTCCATCTTACATGGAACAGGTCGTAGATCAGCTTGAAGCGCTGACCGTCAAGGACGGGCATAGGAAGCGCAATGCTCACGCCTATCACAATGTCAA
This sequence comes from Sugiyamaella chiloensis, assembly GCA_030578775.1. NCBI lineage: Eukaryota > Fungi > Ascomycota > Dipodascomycetes > Dipodascales > Trichomonascaceae > Sugiyamaella > Sugiyamaella chiloensis. The sequence goes on from JAKTZE010000003.1 coordinate 578,948, forward strand.
TTCATTCCACAATGGATCAGGCGTTGGTGAAGCTTCTGGAGCTGCTGGCTATGTTGCACCGGGTTTTGCTGACGAAGGTCGAGGTGGTATCAACAGATCAGGTAATGGATATGTGGCAGCTCAAAGTGCAGGTTTCAGGCCCCAAACTGGGTATAACGGTACTGAACATAGCGAATCCGTTGGATATAACACAGTAGGAGGAGCTGGAGTTGGAGCTAGAACTGGAGTAGGCATTGGCACTGGAGGTGGAACTGGCGGAGAGGATGAGGGATCTATTAGATCATACAAAAACGTGGGCGTGGTGCCAACGTTGGTTGACGACAGGCTCCAGGCCCAGGAAAGCCTTGGCGAACTCCCATTGTTTAAAACATTTGAGAATGCATGCCCTCCACCGGCAACCACTCAGTATTCAGTCATAGATCAAGGTATATCAGCGCCAAATTTCATGCGATTGACTATGTACAATGTGCCAGCAACTGACCAGCTTCGAGACACTACCAAGCTGCCTGTTGGACTTTTAGTGACACCATTTGCCAAACCAAAGAATCAATTGGATGCTGATGGCCAAGTTTTACCTGGACAGGTGCCTGTTGTGGACTTCTCTCAAGGAGACCCTCCTCGGTGTCGACGATGCCGTACTTATATGAACCCTTCCATGTTGTTTGTTGACGGAGGCGCACGGTTTGTGTGTAACATTTGTCAATTTACCAACAGGGTGGAAGCTGATTACTACCAACCAACCGATGCTAATAACCGACGAATTGATTGGGACGGTCGACCAGAATTAGCATTTGGAACTTACGATATGATTGTTCCCAAAGAATACTGGCACGATCAGATTGAACCCCGGCCATTACGGCATCTGTTTATTATTGATGTTAGTATGAACTCTATGAAGAGAGAGCTTCCAAAACTAGCATGTGAGGCCATTCGTACTGCATTGTACGGGGGACAGTTGGCTCCAGGTACCAAATTTGGCATTGCTACGTTTGATAAATCAGTCCAATTCTACAACTTGAATGCTAAGCTGGAAAACCCTCAAATGATGGTCATGAATGATATAAATGAGCCTTTTGTGCCACTGGAGATTGGTCTGTTTGTGGATCCTATAGAGTCTCGAGCTGTGATAGAACGATTGCTTGATCAATTGGCACAGTTGTTTGAAGGATCAGTTGCTAGTGAACCGGTATATGGAGCAGCTCTAGATGCTGCATACAAAGCTCTTTATATTGGAGGAGGAAAAGTCACTGCGATATTAAGCACTTTACCTACTTGGGGGGTTGGAAATCTGCACTTTAGAGATATCTCGACTCAACGCCATGCTGAGGCAGAGACCGACTTGCACAAGGCGACATCACCATTCTACACTGATATGGGAAAGAAGTATGCAGAAGCAGGGATTGGCGCTGATGTGTTTCTTTTCCCCAGCACGTATGTTGATGCTGCCAATACTTCAGAGGTGGCAACCAGGTCCGGTGGCCACTTGCACTTCTATCCACACTTTGTCCCAAACCGGGATGGTGGTAAGTTCATGGCAGATCTTGTAAAATCAGTATGCCTAGAAATAGGAACGCAGGCATTGCTGAAAGTCCGCTGCTCAAATGGCCTACAAGTGGCCGCATATTATGGAAACTTTTACCAGGTGGATATGTATGACGATCCTGTAATTGGTGCTATGGATTCCGAATCTACAGTGGGTGTATTGTTTTCCTATGATGGAAAGCTTGATACCAAGTTGGACGTACACTTCCAGGCTGCATTGTTGTATACTACCAGTGAAGGACAACGGAGGGTTCGAGTATGTAACATGTTGACAGGAGTGACAGAACAATTTAAACCTGTACTGAATTTTGTTGATATGGATGCATGTATGGGTATCGTTGCTCGAGAAATGATGGCAAGAATAGGCTCTAAGCCTATAAAAGAGATCCGACTGGGACTCAATGATAAGATAATCGAGGTATTCGCGCAATATCGTAAGAATGCCGGATCTGGATTGCCTCCTACAATGCTATTGATGCCGGTGTCATTACGAAGCTTTATTATTTATTGCCTGTCTCTACAGAAGTCGATACCATTGAGAGATAGCTATGTCAATAGTGATTCACGCGTGAACGCGATGCGTCTTATATATTCTATGGATGCTGATCAACTCGCATTGTATCTATATCCCAGGATTATTGCCTTGCATAGTTTACAGCCGAGCGACTGTTCGTTCAATGAAGCTGGAACTTTTGTTATGCCCGCTAATTCAAAGGCATCCAGTGGAGATCTTGAAGCCGGTGCATATTTGATGTATAATGGACGAGGACTCATGATGTGGATGCACAAGTTGGTATTTCCATTATTGATCAAAGATCTGTTTGGAGTTGATGATATTACCCAGATTGATCCTTATTTAAGTGAACTCCCAGAGCTTGACACGGATATATCGAAACAGTGTAGGGCTTTGTGTAGTTACTTTTCCCATCTCAGTGGTGTCTCGACGCTGGGCTTACAACTGGCACGGCAGGGATATGATGGTGCAGAGCATGAATTTTCCAGTTTATTAGTAGAGGATCGCATGTTTGAGACTCATAAATACTCTGAATTTGTTACGTACGTGCATAAACAGGCCAAGGCAAAGGTGGATCAGAAATAATTTCTGGTCGCTGTATATAGCTGATAGATTAGTGGCCATGAAACGAATGAATGTTTTTTCAAGAATTATTTTCCTTTTTCATTTCTACCTCGTATTTCTACTTTATTATTCTTCAAATTTCAATTTCGTATTTACTTCCATATATTATTATCACTACTGATTTAGCGAATGGTATACAATTTAAGATTTGGTAGGCACAATGAATGGAGTGTCTCCATATGGATATGATAGTGCTACAGGAGCAGCAGTCTTGGCAACTCCACTCTTCTTTGCATAATGGGCAGCAAGTCTCTCCTTCTCCTTGATTCTCATCCTCTCTCGAGCCAAATACTTCTCAACAGGGAAGCACATGACTCTTCCATGGGTAGGAACAAAGTTAAAGGACTCTTTACCCAAATTATTAAGGGTAGTCTGCTCCACAATTGAAAGTTCGTTCTTTGGTCGATCAAACTTGAATGGCTCTTTTAGAGAAACTACCGGGTTATTAATGAATCGAGGAACTCGCAAGGAATTCTTGGATCCTGCGTGGACGGTATGGGGATGGCAGAACATCACATCGCCTCGTCGTCCAGTAACCTCAATGAGGTTCTCACAACTTTGAGCAATTTCGGTGATACCAAGCTGTTGTGGAAGCAAACCCTGGGGATTCTTTGCAAGCATCCGTGAGACTTTCTTGAATCCGTCTGTATACACAGCGGTTCCACCCCCCTGATGCTTGATCTCCTCATTGTAGATGGGAGTTACCAACAATGCCTGTTCTGGACTATCCAGATAATGGCAGAAATAGTCACCATCAATATGGAATCGTTTTGCTGGATCTGGTGGAGTCCAGTTGTTCTCATATTCATCCCGACCAAGGTTCACCACCAACTTATCAGTCCACATACTATTGTCGACATCGATTCGATCCTCTCCGCCCATCAAATCACAAATTACGTCCCATGCTTTTGGTGCCCATTTTCGGGGGTCAAATTTTCGGTGATAAGTGGAACTCAGAGTATTTGGCACAGTCCATTCGTACATACCTGGTCCAAACTCCTCGGGAGGAAATGACTTCTCAAGAAGCCAAGTAGATTTATCATTTGGATCCATATCCAGACGGACCCAAATATCTTTAATAACTTCTTCGGCAAATTCATCGCCAAAACAATCATGAACAATGACGTAGCCATTCTCCATGAAGAACTCCACGTCTTTTTGTGTCAAAGCTTTCAATTCACGAGTCATGTTGAAACAACCGAAATGAACAAATTAATAATAACTAATGATTAGATTAGATCTGGCCACATCAGCTGTACACCCGTATATATATATAACTTCAGTTCGGTCTCCGACTTAAAGCCTAGAACGCATCATGCTATCGGTTTTGTCAGGTGAGTCGATGGGCTGTGGGGAATGTTGGGGGTCTGCATGGACTGAACTTTGGCGTTCCAAATATCCGGTTTGGGGGTACATGACTGGGGTGAAAGGTGGGCATATGGACTCTCGGCATTTGGATGAGGCGCGTCGGCTCGCAGCGACTTTAAGGGCTGTTAGGCTTGGGGTCATTTTGGGGCCACTTGGGGTCATTTGGGGCCACTATCGGAAGTGCCAATTTAGGACATCGGAACAGTTGGGGTGGCTACACACTTAAATATGACTTGGGGGATGATTGGGGGTATTTATACGAAGTAGCTCGATGTTATGGGGGATACATTCGCCGTTTTAGGAATGACCCCGGTGGTAGATAACTACTCGTAGCCTCATTTGTGGGGAAAAGTGGGATGGGTCAGGGCCAATGTGGGGTTTGTGTGGGGCACAGGAGTTATTGCGGGGAATCGTGGCAAGGGATTTCTTAAATTGATGCCAAATGGCCGCTTCAAAATCTCCGACGGTATCTCCGCGCCCGTCCCTTAGATATCTCCCCAAGGTACATGTGCGTGGCATGACATGTCGCAATGCTGGGTGTGACTCTTAGAAGCTCGAGTGAATTCATGTATATATAGACACCAATCGCCCATATCTGATACGGTTTGCCCAGAGTCTACAATAACCTGTATCGAAGATGATTGCAGCTCGAGATCCATGGAATAAATACCCTTGGGGGCTAGATTTGAAGAGGGGATGCTTGGGGGCATCATAATATGTCCAATGTGACCCAGTAGTGTTGCGGTTTGGACTTCCCCGCACTAATGGCGCGCCCAGTCACGTTGATCTCGATGCTGTCAAAACTAATAAAAGACGGCTATCGATTGATTGGATTTCCTTTCTCTTTACACACACTATCAGATAATACAAGTTTGATTGTGGGGAAAATTTTAAATTAATTTTTTTCCTACTTGTCAAGGTTTTGAATTTTTATTTATCTTCAGAGCATTTGTGATCAAGCCAACAGGACTGGCTGATAACGAAATTTTGAAATATGTCCGAGTCGTTGAACGATCAACCTCAGTCATTTCATGGGGATGAAGATGGCCCTCACGGCCATCAGTCTCTTAATACTCATTCCATTCACTATCAGGGAATGTTGATGAAAGATATCCTCCCTGAAAGAAAAATGTGGTATCATTATGGGTACTTGTGGAAATTGAACTTGTGTCTTACATCCTCGCTTCTGACATTGGCGGTATCTGGATACGATGGATCAGTATTGAGTGGTCTTCAGTCACTCCCCACTTGGGTTGATTATTTTAACCATCCGAAGGGCGCTGCTCTTGGCGTGCTTGGAGTGGGAATAAACGTCGGTGCTTCTGCGTCGATGCTGATTACCGGGTATCTTTGTGATTATTTTGGCCGAAGAATTCCCCTTGCTGTTGGTTGTGTTATTATCGTAGTTGGTGCTATTGTTGGTGCTGCCGCTCACACCTACGGGATGTTTCTCGGGGGAAGAATTTTGGTTGGATTTGGCAATGGTCTTTGTGCTATTGCAGCTCCGATGATGTTGGCCGAGTTGGGGCATCCGAGTCAGAGAGCTCAGCTTATGTCCATGTACGCTCCAACATATCCTCTGGGAGGTGTTGTTGCGGGGTGGGTTACCTTTGCTACCTACAAGTTTACAACGCAGTGGAGCTGGAGATTGCCTATGTTGTTGCAAGGTGTTTTTGCTATTATTCAGTTTGTAGGAATTTTATTTTGTCCCGAGTCCCCGAGATGGCTCGTTGCCACTGGCAAGAGAGAAAAGGCTGTGGAAGTACTTATCAAGTATCATGGCGCAGGAGATGCTAATTCGCCTCTAGTGAAATTCGAGCTATCGGAAATTGACGCTAGCATAGAAGCAGACAGTTTGAGTCGAAGTTACTCTTGGATGGAATTCTTCAAGACTAAGGGAAACAGAAGACGGTTGTATATTATGCTGTTTTTCCCCTGGCCACGTCAATTCACTTCGACAAATCTCATTTCATATTTCTTTCCTATTGTTTTAAATGCCGCTGGCATCACTAATAGTGAGATGCAACTCGAATTAAATGCTGGCATGAATATGGTTGCATTTGCGTTTGCCATCTCAACTAATTTTTACGTCGAAAAGATCGGCCGACGAAAGGCCATGATTATCCCAATGTTTCTATGTGCTATATGTGTAACCCTCTGGACTATTCTCATGTCGCAGATCGTTGAGTCTGGCTATACCAGACCGTCTCTTGGCTACGGAGTTGTTGTAGTTGTATACCTGTTCCAGGGATTTATTCATATTTTTGATGCTGCTTGTGAGCCTTATGTACAAGAGCTTTCGACCTTTGAGCTTCGAGCAAAGATGACCATCATATGGAACTTTGGTCAACAAGCTGTGGAGTATGTATCGTCGTTTGCGAACCCTGTTGCAATGGCAAATATCAACTGGAGGTATTTGTTATTGTATGTGGTACTTTGTTATTTGTATTGCATTCTCATGTACATCTTCTTCCCCGAGACTCGTGGATTGTCTCTCGAAGAATGTGCTATGATCTTTGACGGAGAAGAAGCAAGACACAGGCAAGCTGCTCTTGAAATTGCATATGTGCAATCACAGAAGGGCGAGGTCGAGCATGTGGAATACATTGACAAAAGCGCACTCGCTTGAGAATATTCTGCTGATGTCTGTCAGCAGGGAAGCAACACAAATTATGTCAGACTACACGAGGTATTAAACAAACAATAAATATATATTATAGTCAAGTTGAAAACCATGAAAACTCAATGTGTAATATTTGACATGATCTTATATATAGATGTCACTTTTATTTTTCTGAAGCTGATTGAAGAGTGAGCTGCTGTTCTTGAATCACATTTCAAAGTTATTCACAGATATGCTATATAAATAATCGAACCCAGAATCGGAAATATTATATGCCAATAAACTCAGACCAGAATTAGTTTTGTAAGAATCCGGGATCCAAGCGTAAACAATGACAAAAAATAGCAACAGGATAATATCATATCACAGACCATAATAATATTAAAGTCATGCATTTTAACCGATAGCAATAACTGTCAGTGCTAACGATATTTCACTCGGTTTTGTCTTTTGATATAAATAGCCATTACATAACCAGGCACACGATAGATCGGCTTTGGCTAATTCGACGAATAATAATAAACCTTGATCTAATAATGATCTTGGGTATGATCAGCAACTCCTTTAGGCTTGCATCCGTCATTGGCCCGCCATAAGCTCGTACCATCTTCAAAAGTCTCATTTTTCCAAATCTCAGCACTCGCTTTGACTTGTTCGAGAATCCATTCTCCAGCCTGCCATCCTTCTTGACGATGTTGTGCACTAAGAGCAATGATTATACTTTCCTGCTCAACAGGAACTGTGCCTAATCTATGTACAATTGCAACTTTAAACACCTGATCTTTCCATTTTTCAATTGCCTGATGTCCTATAGTGTGCAGAGTCTTCAGTGCTAAAGGCTCATACGCTTCATACGACAAATGGCTGACTGATTTCCCGTCCATATTGTCTCTGGTTACTCCTCCAAAGTAAACTATAGCACCAGCCTTTGGTGTCTTGACAAACTGTAAAAGCTTGACAGAATCCAGTGGTTCCTCGGTCAAGTCTACATGTACCAGATCATCCTGATTCATTATTAATGACAGTATGGGCCGCTTCCACCACTCGTTGGCACAGTAGTAAGACACAGTAAGTAAGACGCAGTAGCAAGACTCGGTAACCCGTAAGCCCCCCCGCTCTTCGCGGGAATGCCCTTGCCCAGATAGTTGCCCCGCTATTGCGGGATTCTTAATTGTTCGCTAATGTACGCATATTGGCACTTATATAAGCAAATACTGGCAATGGTTTTGGACAATATTCCTAACATCCTTTCAGTCCATTGAGACTGATATTCCAAAGAAAACATACCTGATATCTCTTTTCCAACAAAAAGAACAGGCAAGCTTACATCTATATCTCCCTAACTAATACATCGCAAACCTTAACCCTAAAACTCCGAGACTCCAGCTCAGGCCTTACCCTAATTATTGCCAAGTGTTTGCCAGGGTGAAGCCACACACCAAGGGTTGACAAAGTTGCAGTTTCCAAGTTAACCTCAGTTCTTTCAGCAGTCAATTACCAAGAAGATTGATCCAGTGACATGTGTAAGTAAATGGCCCAAATATTCTAACTCAGCGCTTGCTGATCGCCTTGATATTGATAAGGTGAGTGAAGTTTTAATGAAGTTTTAATGTTGTAAGGCGTTGGATGATGCAATGCACACGCGACAGCTATTTGGCACTGATGATGGGAACTATTCTAGACATGTGAGCGGGGACACAAAATTCACGGCACCACCGACAAACAGAAAAACAAAACAAAAAGAAGTGCGACCAAAAAATCTTGAACATTAGCGACCAAAATAAAAACTGCACATTGCAAAGCGACTTTTTTCACGACAAAGTATGAACTTAATCCCACAATTTTCAGCCCGATTTGATGCTGATTGTTTTAGAAAACATAGTAGTTTCCTCATACCCGTCAACTGACCGAAGAACGCAAAAAAAAATCAACAAATATCTTCGTCATTGCTACCAGCAACAGTCTCAACCGTCACTTATTACCTCTATCGACCACTGCTACGACCACTTCAACCAACCACTACCTCAGGTACTTCAGCCTACTACAACGTTCTACAACCATTACCACCATCACTCAACAAACCAGTGTTAGCGACGTTGTCCTATTTTCCCTCCACAACACAATTTCGACCATGATTTCGTTCTCTTATCGTTGGTCGATAGACAGGATCAAATTTAACATCTCAATGATGTTAACTTTGCCTCGTTGCCGCTTCCCCAGTCATTCTGTTGTCCAGTCTGCCTGTCTAATTCACATGGATTGCCTCACCAGTCAGCTAGCCCAGCTTGCTATCCCTATATCAGTCCAGGGGCACGCGCTTAACCATCGCCTCCCAGAACCGCAAGCACAGTGCATGTGGCACTTGTCAGGTGTTGTGCGGTTTGCGTGTGCCCTATTAAACTGTTATCGTCGTCATCCAGCAACTTGTGACAAACCTAACAACCTACCAAAAACCCCAAATACTAACCATAGCCTAGAGAACGATCTCGATCGAGATCTCCCAGACGCAACTACCGCCCCCGCTCCCGCTCTCCTCGACGCAACCGAAGCAGAGATCGTTATAGAACAACCAGACACGCAAACTCCTCTACAATGACGGACGAGGCCACCCAAGAACGTAGAGTTTACGTGGGTAACCTTTCATATGATGTCAAATGGCATCAGCTCAAGGATTTCATGCGCCAGGCTGGCGAAGTAGTACATGCTGATGTGTTACAATTGGCCAATGGCCGGTCCAAGGGATGCGGAATTGTTGAATATGCCACCGCAGAAGATGCCCAACGCGCAGTGGAAACCTTGAGTAACCAGTCTCTGAATGGGCGATTGATATTTGTTCGTGAAGACCGTGAGCATGGTGCTCCTCGAGTTGGTGAACGGGAAAGAACTGACCGTCCCGATCGTGGTGATCGAGGACCAGACCGTGGCATAGACCGGGGCGGTGCTCCTGACTCTCGCGGTGAATCTCGCGGTGACTCTCGTGGTGACTCTCGTGGTGACTCTCGTGGTGACTCTCGTGGTGAACCCCGTGGAGGAGACAGAGACCGTTCTGAGCGACCTGCTGCCGCCAATGGTACCCAATTGTATGTGTCGAACCTTCCATATTCAGTTGGTTGGCAAGACTTGAAGGATTTGTTCCGAGAATGCGGAAATGTAGTACGAGCTGATGTGCAGCTCACCTTCAACCGTCGATCCAAGGGTTCTGGAACTGTCCAATACGAGACGGTGGAAGCTGCTAAAGAAGCAATTGAAAAGTTTAATGGATATGAATGGAGCGGTAGACCAATTGAGGTTCGTGAGGATCGATATGCCCGCCCTTCAACTGGGTCGTCTTCATCATCCTCTGCAATTACTGGTGCTCCATTCCGGCCTGCTAATGGTGGCCCCCGACCTCCCCAGCCACCAAACGAGTTCACTGATAATGCTCATGCCAATGGCGATGCTGGAGATACCATTTTTGTTGGCAACCTGCCATGGTCAACCACTAATGAGGATTTAGTTGATTTGTTTCAAACCATTGGACCCGTTTCGCGGGCAGAAATCCAGTTTTTGTCCAATGGAAGATCTGCCGGCAACGCAGTCGTCAAATTCGACACTGCTCAGGTCGCCGATGAAGCTATTGAGAAGCTCAATGGTTACAATTACGGAAACCGAGATCTTGCAATCTCTTATGTTGCTTATAGCTAGTGTATTATTATTGTTTATCAATCCGTCAAGTCATTTACTTTTTTTTTGGTGTGTTTTTTCACTTTGGTGGAGCTAGAACCAATCGGCGTTCTACTTCTGTTTCCTTTTCTTCCTCCTCTTCACCTTCGAATTTCAGTCGACACACGCGTTTAGTGCTGTCCACCACTTCGGCACGGTAGAACGACGTTGTCTCAGGATATCGAGCCAATACAAGTGATCCTGGCGGGTATGGGGTCAGATTGGCACTTTCTGATTCGCGAGGGATAACTATAATGTCTTTGGCCGATGCCTTATATGATTGACCTGGATTATTATTCTCATCAGGCTCTGGATCCTGCACTTCAAATCGCACTCCTTCCACGTAAACCTTGGTTACTTCACATTGGATCCATTCCTCTTCTCCTCCTTTGAGCTTTTGTCGATAGGCCACTTGGGTTCCAACTGTAATAACAGGCTCTGTTGCCGCAGTGCTTCTTCCTCGTTTCGTTAACTTCGTAGAGTCTGGTATTGGAACCAAATCTTCATTTCTTCTTCGTTTCTTGAGAGGTCCCTTCTCTGGCTGTTTCTGACCTCCGCTACTAGTACTTGTAGCAGTGACTGTTCCTGCTGGCGTTGATGATTCGGAACCAGATTGATTAACAGCCACTAATAACGTGCTTAACGCTTCCACAGCAATATTAAGCATTGATGTTTCATGTTGTCGGATCTGTACTTCATCCTGGTACAGAGATTGTAATTTAGCCAGTTTGGAAGCTGTGTCTTCCAAGTTTGGTAGCACAGAAATCGACGATGCCAGCTCGGATTCTGGCTCTGAAATAAACGGGATCTGAGCCTGAGTGGCCGTCATAGTCTTTATAAGTTCGCGAACCTTTAGCAGTCCATTCTCTTTAGCGTCGTTTATAGCTGTGATGGCCTTTAGCCACTGTTCAAGTTCATGTTCGCCTGGCCCTGGCGATGAAATAGCTGCTGCTGTCGAGGCGCGAGATCTTGGGCGCATCTCGTATCCTCCCGTAGACTTGAATCAAAAAAGTCTGTTATATATAAAGAACTCCCCTTTATTGTCTCCACCAAGTTCAATAGCCTTATACTCAGTATCAGTTCGCGAAACTGATCCAGCGTATCTCTATTTTCTGATTATAGTAAGGTTATACTGATGCTAACGGTAGTAGGTTAAGGTCAAATTGTCAAGGTACGATCAAGAAGGATACGCAGAGAATTAAGGTTGGGTGCATATGCAAGATCAACGGATAACTGTGATAAAAGCACCAGTGTACGATGCAAGCCACTGAAATGAACTCATTTATAAAAAGAAAAAAGTTAGTGAAGACATATGAGTTGATATTCGTTAATGTTTTGCTTATAATATATAGCCATATTGTTCAACCTGTTGATTCTACTCTTTCATCTGTGATTAGCCACTTTTGTTCTCCTCTATCTACATTCACCTATTCGGAGTATTATTCGGTGTATTATTCAACCATTGTCAAACCATTATTCCTTCTATTATTATTATTATTGAATCTAATATCCAATCTACTGTCAATCTACTATTCAATCCAATGTTCAATCTATTATTCAATCATTCAGTCTATCAATCTATTATTCGTATAGTACATATTTACATCTTATCGCCCATCAATCGTATAAACAGCTTCTGACGCCAATCTGGCGCTCGGTCTTCCTTGTCGTAATCACTTAGAGTCATCTCATTGCAATCCTTTTTCAGATTGGCAACCTCTTGTCCAAGCTCAGCTTGTAACTTTTCGTCGCCTGTGACTAAGAGCAGATTTGACTCAAGATCATGTGAATAAGCTCTCCTAGTGTAATTGGATGACCCTATAACAGTTATACAAGGATTAGTTTCTCCAGGACAACCGACCCATAATCCCTTGGCATGATATGACCATCCCTCTGGTTCATTGACAACCCCCTTTTTCCACTCATGAAGCCTTATAGACTCAGTCTTATTGCTGGTGACAATTCCCTGCAAGAAGTTGCGGGCCAGATGCGAGTAAGCGCCGGGCAAAAGCCCAGACACTCCTGGAGACTTGTAGAACCCATTAGCTTCAGGAGATGCAGTAATTACGTCAGCACTCGTAGGAAACGTCTTCAACAGCTTGTCTCGGTATAAGGGGTGGATATTGAAGTATCCAGCAGTCAAAGTCCATTGAAAGTTATCAGTACCCATCATGGATAGCAATCGAGACATGACAGTCAGTTCAGTTGAAGTATCAGGAGATAGAAGCTGTGAAAACTGAGAAATCGGGTATACAAGAGTAAGCTTCTGTGCAGCCGCCGAGTCCAGATCACTAGAAATGTCGTTGTCATCGTGATGTTCATCAAGAGATGCAGGCCGCAACAGAGGGAATAGTACCTCAGTAGCCCTTTGGATGAATGTAGGAGGATCTTCAACAGGCTCAGGAATGACATTAGGACTATGAGGCCAGACAAGCTCGAACCCGGCCGGAATGGATGCCATGGGTTCAACCCTATAACTCAGCGACGAAACCGCAGTATGGACACTGAAATAGTAATCAGTCAGTGGTTTCGACTTGAACAAAATGTATCTGTCTTGACGGTTTGTAAAGTAATCTAGAGACAAATTAGCCCCTGACAGGATGATGTGGTCGTCGAACCCATACAATTTCATATGCTGTAGACCCCATCCTTCGTTGAACCGCTGTGGGATCAACTTCTTGCGGATTCCATTCAGATTCGGGGTATGATACATGGACAAATGGACTCGTTTGGACCCAAACTTGGTAACCAAAGGCGCCAAAAGCGATGCAGTACATGTGTTGGGAGCTTCCCGGGTCCCTCGTAACGCATCGGTCAGAATGTATACGGTCAGATCCGGGTTGGCATCTAATGCCTTGTCCAAGCACGAGATCAGCTCATGTTCTTGCTTGCCAATGTATAGAGTTGCCAGGAAGATGCGCGACTTGGCTTCGGCGATTTTCCGTTTGAGTACCCCGTAAAAGTCCGAAGGACTGTATAAAACAGAAACTTCGCCAGGTTGGAGAACAAACTTTGGAGCTATATGGTTAAGCTGGGCCAAAGTGGATCGCAACTGGGGGTGGGAGAAACACGAATAGCACCTAGGAGATGTCATGAAGGTTAATCGCGCCCTGCGGTGTGACAGCAAAGGCACTGCCCATCGCCGATAACCAACTGAGGCCATGTCAAAACAACCTTATCTTAGCGCCGCGGGCGGTGATATCACCTAAAGTTGGGATGGAAAAATTAGCCAAACTACTAAAGAGGCTTTGTATAGACAGGGGCAACTCTGAGAACGGAAATACAAACCAGAGATTATTTTTTTTAAATTTTAACTTTTACAAAAGCAATATTTTTTACGCGGATTTACGGCTCAAACTATCGGTGGCCGCTGCTAACGGACGTACGTCTACATTCATATCCCGTGAGTGTGTGTGTGTGTGGGTGTGTATCTTATCATATCACTATATACATCCGGTTTGGGTACCCAGATATGGTTAGACCCGTCGCCTGCCAGGGGGTCGATCTCCACCAAATCGGATTTTAGAGCCATCGGTCACACGATAAACCAAGGGACGGACTCGCGTGCCCTCTTTACCGTTCAAAACGTTGAGAAATGCCTCTCGACCCTCGCCGAATTTCCGGAATACAATCTCCAGCCGGTTGTCCAAGTAACCCTTCTGCTCCATGGTTCGGAACAGCTTGGCAGAAGTTTGGAAAGATGCTTCATACGAGTTTTTCTTAGACCCTCGGAATCCTAGTTGACCCGACGAAATTGTGCATAGTACCTCTTGTTGAGGTCGTACTTGATCAATGATCCGCTGCTGTTCCGTTAGCTTCTCGGCGTTTTTGCCAACTTTAACCACTCTTCGACAAAGCGTCAACATCGTGTTGTTATTGGTGAATGTTCCATGCAAAACGTAACCAACCACTAGTTTGCCATCGGCGGGCAATTTAGTTTCTGGCTTGTTATAAATTTTGTGGGCACTAAACAAGTCTGATGCCTGTGCTGAGCTTGTTGATGTAAGACACCTAGAACCACTAACGCTAGATGGGCTAGCTGAACCATGTATTATGGATGATGCAGATCTAGGAGCAATCATTGTCCGTGCCAAGCTGGCAACAGACTTGCCATTCACAGCAGTCCTCAACAACGGACGTAGTTTGAACATCATAAATAGTTCCTTTTGCTGTCGTCCAGACCTCTAATTACCTCACTCAAACCGTGTAACTGCAAGGTTCGACAGGTAAACACAAAAGAAAAGACTCAAACCACACCTGATGCAAAATGAAGTTACAATTCTCAAGGAATTAAACAATTAATTGAAAAATGGTCCGACCAGATAGTGTCAGTCAAGAGTGAAAATTAATATGCACATATCAGTCTTGGTAATTGAACCAGTGAGGCTTAACAAGCATTCATGCAGTTATCAGTCAGTGCTACTAAACCTTGTCTGTTTTGTGTTGTGTACCAACTCCACCACCATCACCGCGGTTAGGACTTGTCCATTGTTTGGTTGGTTTTTTGGTAGTATTTTGATGAGCAAACTGTTTCCTACGATACATGGCAGCTATGAACAGGATAACGTATTTGCATTGGACGAGTCGGCCTTGTATTGGATGATGTGTCCTGACATGCAATTGGCCCAGTCCCATAGTCGTGGATCAACAGCTGGCAATGACGCTAAAGTATCTCTTATGCTAGGCAGTAATGCATCAGGTACAGAACGTCTCCCATTGTGGGTGATAGGCCACCAGGTCAATCCTCCATCTCTAGACGGATTTGACTTTGAATCAATGGGATGCTACTATAAGTTTGATATGGGATTGAGATTGACTCCTTTTATTGTCAAATCTTGGCTGTCCAAGTTCTACAAATACATTGGCAAAACCAGGCAAGTACTATTGGTGATGGATGGCAAATCAAGTCATGTCAATGGACTGCAACGATCACCACCTCCAAAAAACATCCATGTCAAATTGATGGGATCAGACACAATGCCATTTAACCAAGGCATTTTCCAGAATCTTAAAATATACTACAAAAAGAGATGGCTCAGTTACATTCTCCAATGCGGTGCTACGAGTCAAAATCCATTTGAAACTGTAGCCATCAGAGATATGATGACATGGCTTGCTACTAGTTGGCATTACAGTATATTAAGCGAAGATATCTGTGAAAGTTTCTACAAATGCAAGACATTGTGTCTTCGATATAGAAATACTTGGATAGCTGAACCAGACATTGAAACACTATATAATCATGTGAAAAGATTATGTGGTATGGAATATATGATGAATCTTAGAGACTTTGTCGACAGAAAGGATGAAATCTATGATGCCCCTGAGATGCACGATGAAGCACCTAGCGATACCCTGACACGCGTAACCTATGAACGACTGGGCGACGTGCAGCAACCTGAAACTGAATGGCAAGATGCCGACATTGACTTTGTTTCTGCACAGGAGGCTCTTGCCAATCTTAACCAATTACGTAGGGCCTACATGTCACTAGGGTCCCAGAACCCACAATGCGTGGCTGCCCTGGAGATTGTCCAGGATCAGCTTTTGTCGGCAGTAGTGGAACAAGCCGAGGAACAAGTGCAAGACGCCCACCAACACAGCCCGCGCCCTAATAATGTTAATGGTACTGTAGATATGGATACGTCTAACTGAATCAGGCAACCACCTTACCCCGATTCTACCCGTACCCTATCTGAGGAAGTTTTTCCGAGTTTGACGCTAACCTGATACGGCATTCCGACGTCATCGCTGCAAACAATGCATGAGCTTGACATCTAGCTTGCTCCCTGTGAGGTTAGCAAATCGATGAAAGTACGTTGCAACATAAATTCGGTATCAAAGTGCAACCAACACACATCAATAATACAATTTGCTCGATCCCGCGCGGGCTGTTTAAGCTTTTGTTTATCACATGTGGTAGTGGGAAGTTTTCTGGTTAACCTTTCAGGACACTTGTATGGTCATCATGATTATCATCACTAGGACAACTTGTGCAAGCGGACGTCATACACCATGCCGTGGCATTATCGGATCACCTCTGCAACCTCACCGTTTCACATGGGATATACATGCTCTCTATATTCCGCATCATACTACGTCACTGTGCCTCGCATATTGCCTAATTTTCTATTACTCCGACCCTCGCCCCTACCCACCATCTCTTTGCAGACACATTAGGCAATTGTTAATGCATTATGATCAACTAGTGCATTTCTGTATCACCCAAGAGAATGTAAACGAAACGGAGATACGAAAAAAATTATTTATTATAAATATGGGCCTGCAACTCTTATCTATTTTTTTTTCCTCCTGTACACCAAACATGTCTGCTGAGTCTTCTGTTGCCGCTACTCCTGTCACTCCTTTGTCACCCGCTTCGTCGGTATCCTCTTTTGAGAGTGCATCTCCCAATTCTATTGATATCGTCACCGACGGTGTTCTTTTCGATTTGGATGGAACTTTGATGCTGTCTACCAATTGTGTTGAAATGTTCTGGCACGATTTTGGTAAGGAACATGGAATCGATTCTCATGAGCTCCTCAAGACCTCCCACGGACGACGAACAATTGATCTTCTCCGACAGTGGAAGCCCGATATGGCGGACGAAAAGACCTCCGGAGAACTCGAGGCTACTATCCCTGTAAAGTACAAAGAACACGCTCGACCAGTTCCTGGTGTTCGAGAGCTCCGAAATGCCCTTCCTCCTTCTCAGTGGGGTATTGTCACTAGTGGAACTCTTCCCATGGCCACTGGATGGCTCAAGCATTTCTTGCAATTCGACCCTCCTCAAGTATTTATTACCGCAGAGGATGTTAAGGAGGGAAAGCCTGATCCTGCTGGGTACAAGTTGGGAGCTAAGCGATTAGGCCTCGAACATTTCCTTGTATTTGAGGATGCCCCTGCTGGAATCAAGGCTGGTAAGGATGCCGGTGCCATTGTTATCGGCATGGCTACCACCTATGATGCCGAGCATGTCAAGGCTGCCGGAGCTGATTACGTTATCCGAGATCTTACCGGAGTAAAGGTCAACAGCTTTAATGCCAAAACCAAGCAAGTGTCTCTTACCATTTCCAACATTTGCGCTTAATTTATTGCATCCATCTGCAGGCAGAGAATGAAATCTATAGAACGTTAGACATATAAAAACTTTGGCTTTTCATTAAGAGAGATGTCACTACCCCTCACTGCACACAAGCATGGTTCCAAGAGTTTCAAAATAACTTCATGGACCCTTTAAAATCGAGAGAACTTATAATTGATTTGTTTTTATTTCAAGCAACCGAAAAAAGATGTTTTTTAACTTATAATTATTAATTTAAATTCGATAGAATCTTGACGCGTCATTCTGATAAGTAGATATACATTGAAGCAAAATAATTGAATATGAGAGGAAGAGTGGAAAGCCAGTGATACAATCAGCCAACACACAATAGCAAAGCAAGCCAAAAAAAGGAAAAATAAAAATTTGCAGGAAAAAAGATAAGGATGGTCCCGGATAAGTCTTGCCGGATGGCTACTCTTGCCGTGAAATTAGAAAGAAAAAAAGTCTAGAACACTAGTTCAGGTTTGTTTCCCTTTTGGAGACTAGTTCTGTTACTAGTTTAGTAAGATATGCACTATACCAAATCAGGCTACCTCAGGCTACCACAGGCACCAGAACGCTACAACAACACAGGCTACAATTCGAAACCAAACATATAAAACCATAATTAATTTAACTATATTGTCGTGTCTCATAAATGCAAGTTCATTGGATGTTCTTATTGCTTCTTTGTTCTGTATGCCAGCAATGATGATAGACTTTGCAAAGTACAGCCTTTCTTTAAAAACTCGTGACTCAAAAGTTCCTCAGTCGATGCTCGATAGTTGACATCCACGCATAGACATACGCTCAAGAAACTTTTGATTTCTTTGGACAACTTATCGGGCCTTTTAAGCTTTGGTGTTCCATTGGTGGCAATTAAGTATAATGCTTTAAGTGGCTCCTCATTAAGGTAAGGAGGTTCAGACTCAATCATCTCAATAGCCATAATGCCAAGTGACCATACATCAACCTTTGGACCATACTCCTTTTGTTTGACAACTTCGGGGGCCATCCAATACGGTGTCCCTACCATTGTAGCTCGTTTACTCTTCTGATCAGTCAACTTTGCACAAAATCCAAAATCGGTGATCTTCACATGTCCCTGGGAATCTAACAACATGTTATCACTCTTAATGTCTCTATGAATAATCTTTTGTCGGTGCAAATGCTGAAGACCCTTGCATGTTTCAAATGAAATAGTAGCTATTTGGTCTTCAGTCATTGTATTATTTTCAATAATGTCCGTAAGTGCACCACCTTCCATATATTCCATGACAACCCACAAATCATGCGAACTTCGAAGATAAGCATCCAAAAAGTTGACAATATTTGGGTGCTGACTTTCACGCATGACTTCTATTTCATTCACAATCAATTCCTTACGAGGCTGAGAAGACAAGTCGATTTGTTTGATGGCGACGCGTCTGTGAGTAGCAATAAATACCGAAGTTCCAATAGGCTTTGCGACATATACTGATCCAGACGCACCCTGACCAATCTTCTTGAGCTTCTGAAACAATACTGATGGGTCATCTTGACTTACCACTGATCGAAGCTTTTGCATGATTTGTGCTTCAGTCATTGTAGAAATTCTTCTCTCTGCAACATCTTGTCGTCGAACACCACCACCTTCAAGGGCCTTTTGAGCAGCAGCGGCAGCAGCAGCAGCAGCGGCAGAGCTCGGACTAGTCACAGCAGAACTTGGCTTCAAGTTATAGCCAGCCTTATCTTTAGTGCTTGGGCTTGGCTTGGAAGGAGCAGGGCGTTTCTCGACCAACCTCTCTTTCTGAACTGGGTATTGATGCTGTTTCTGTTGTTGGAGCAGCTGTGGTTGTTGAATCTGTTTGGCCACGATGGAGCCTGGCGAGGAGCTGGATAATTCAGACGAATGCTGGTTATCAGGCGATTGAATGCGACCTTTGTGCTGCTGCTGACTAGGGCCAGAAGCTGAAGGCTTCCTAGGTGTCTGTCCATATGGATCAACTTTTCCAAACTGCTGGGGAGGATACTGTCTTATTGGCGAAGTGGCTGGCGATACTGTAGCCGACTTGTTAACAGCCAATGGCTTGATAGGTCTCAGGTTTGGCTGAGGAGGAGGTTGTCGCAAAGGATGAAGGCGACCACCACTACCATCAGTTGGCGATGCCACAGGAGCAGTGTCCGCGCGTAACAGCGGCCGGGGAGATGCAAGAGCTGCCAAGCCAGAAGGGGGTGACGGAGCAGCACGTTGAGCAGAGTACTTGAGGTTATTCATGCTGGTTGAAGTCTTCATTGAGGGAGTGCTCGTCCAATCCTGCAATTGATTGGTCAAAGCTTCATAGCTGGAATCAAACTCATCTTGCGATGAAACTGCAGCACTAGTATTAGGTCCATTGGTTGGTCTTCGTTGCTGCTGCTGCTGCTGCTGTTGCTGCGATTTGCCAATTGGTGGCAATTGCTTATTGGAATTTCCAGGTGAAACACGAGGAAGAGGAGGGACAGCTGCACCAGAAATTGGCGAAGTAGGCGTCAGGCTATCATCATCCAGAGGGCGAATATTGTCATTATAAAACGCGAGTGCTTCTACAACGGCAGCTGGGTTCTTTTGGTAGTCTTCTCTGGTAATTGCGGATCCTTTAAGGAGTTTAGCCCAATCCTGAGGTAATCCAGTGAATTCGCCAGTGATTTGGTCGTAACCAACGTGAACTTTATGAGTGAAATTTGTGGGACTGGAAACTCCAGTTAGTGGACATTTCGAGTAGATTTCATCTATCCACGAATACAATTCCGAATCAGTTTTACACACGACAAAAATGCTCTTGTTTCCGCCAGATCGAATGATTTCAAAGCAAAACGGTCGTAGATCTACTCTTGTCACAGTGGAAATAGTGTTGTATGGAACTGCTTGAGGAGACCCACTGAGAGTGTCATTTTTGTGCAACTCCAAACATGATTCACGCATCACCAAGTACTTTTTAGTCCACATGAATCGAATTGACCCGTCTTCTTTGACGGAAACCCATCCTTGTTTGGGAGTACGTGAGAGCTTCAGAATGCCAGAGCCAGAGCTCGAGTGATGATGTGAAGTCGGGCTGTTAGAAGTAGACCCAGGCGCTGAGTTTGATGAATAAGATGAAAATGAGGTTGGAACGTCGTCACGACCAGAAACAGGGGGCAGTCTGGTTGAATATTCCGAATTAGAAACCAAAGATGATGAAGAAGCTGAATTTGTAAGTGACGCCTCTGAATTAGCAGCAGACAGCTTTCGAGGTTGGTTGGGCGGCCCTCCCCCTGGTGCTGAGCCCCCTTTAGCCGATTGAGGAGGAGCAGGAGCAGGCCCTGGGTTCATGAAAGCGTGTTGTGAAAACACTGAAGCAGTTGTTGAGAAAGACATAATGTTGTATAGAATGGCCAATGATAAATCAATTAATTCCACACAATTGATTAGATTTTTTTTTGCCCTTGTGTGGTGGTTCGAATCAATCAACAAAATGTGTGGCCTCGCCGTTTAGTAAAGACACTCACACACACACCACCTCCTGAATTCAAGAGTGGGCGCTAGTTAATATAGAACGTAGTCGTTGCACCACCAAATGGATCCTAGTTGTGATCTA